>JAIUJO010000153.1:0-687500 GCA_023846275.1 Vanilla planifolia | reverse complement strand
ATCGACGATGTAGTTTTCATAGCCAAATTGTTTAAAACATTTTGATGAAGAAGCACATGCAAAATAGCTCTTTTAGTCATTATTTCAAGAAGCTAAAATATTTTATTTAAATGATTATTTTTTATTAAAAATATAAAGTAAATATGAAAAATATTGATATTTTGCCCATTTGGCAAGAACTTTTAGTTGATAGAAAATGTTTATGAATAACAAAATTTTTGAATAATATGGATTAATAATCTTTTCACAATCTTACAAAAAATTTCAAGCCATGGAATTGAAGACGTTTCTATCCTATGATCATTTTGACTTCTAAACTCTAGCAAATGATAGAATCATAAATATTTTTAATTATCTTTCTAATGCTACTAAATTTAATAGAACTATGATTTTAAAAATAACATATAAAATTAAGCATAAGTTAGTGATGATGTATTAACGATCAATTGAGAAGAATAAAATAAAAAGTGTCATAAGAAATAAAGTTATGAAAGACTCTTCTATATGATGGCTAGGGAAGAAAAAGAAGAGAGTATATCTTTAAGCAAGGAAGAAAATTACTTTAAAGAAAAATAACATAATCATTTACATTATGTTTGTAAAAAGTATGAAACATCTAGTAAAAAAAGGATTTAAGAAAAGAATATAATGAATTTTTAATTCATTATAAATGAATTAGAGAAAGGACCAATATGTATTTAAAGAGTATGGAAAGGCTTGTGATTTGAAATAAAAAGTTAATAAGAATGTATCATTAGTTAAGGAATTGAGTGGTTTTAAATACTTACAATCTACTTGTTCGACTTAAGAAAAAAAAATAGTGGAGAAGTTTTGTTCAATGATCTTATATACATACGTATGATGACATTTTTTATGCTATAATCATAAGTTTACATGGCACTATTGCATGCAACCCAATTATGTTATGCCTACATGTAAGATTAGAGATAATAAACATTTGAAATTTCTAACTTCTGCATATGGAGTGAGGGATAATAGAAACATAGTTACACATTAGCACGTTTGAACCCAAAATGTCTTAGGTTCTCAAATCTAAAAATAAAAATCAAGTATTTGCATATAAACTTTGATTAATAAATTTCAACTAAAAAGTAGTTTATACATAAATGAAGAAAAAAGAAAATTTGACAAATAAAATTTAAAATATTAAAATGAAATAAATATGGAAAAGGATGTAGTTGAAAAAACCTAAAACTTTAAGACTTATTTAGGATTAAAAAGAACAACTTTAATATAAAATTTCGATTGATTTTAGAGTTAACATTATCATAACAATTAAATTTTTGAAAATTTTGATTAAAAAAATAATAATATACCTTACATAATATTTTGTCGTAATTGCTATAAAAAAGAACTGAAATAATTTGAGATCAATTGTGTGAGTTGGCATGAAACTTTCTAATAAAGTTTAATTATAAGGAAGTGGTTTTCTTTAAAAAAATAAACTTGTACATTAATTACTTGAAAAATTCATAAAATGTTAAGTTTATTAAAACTTTATAGAAATTTGACTAAGTCAATATGGGAGTTAATAAAAGAAGAAAATAAAAATTGAAAGAGTTATGTATAAATTAAGAATGAGCATTAATCCAGTCACGACATACATCTCAGCAGAGTTTATCTTTAATTCTTTTAGATATTCCTTTTACAAATAAGTTTTGTTTTTTATTAAATTTATTAAAAGTTTTGTTATCATCAAAATTAAGAAATTGTTTTGATATTGACCTCTAGACATGGTGTTTTGTATGTTGATAACAAATCCTAACTATTTTGAACAAATATCTTGAAGTAAATTTTTAGATTTTACAAAATTGATATTTGTGTTAATGGGAAAATTTGTAGTAGAGAAATTACGAAATCCAATGAAGATCATCTTAGTTAGAGTGACAAATCACTAAGAGATATATTTTAATTTTAATTTGTTGTTAAAAGGTCTGGAATGTAGATCTCTAAACTCATCTACTAGTTACAATACTAAGTACAACTACAAACATAGTTTATTTAGGTCTTAAAATGGGTTAGTTCTCTTATATTCGCATGTACAATGTATAAAGCAATGTTGACAACATTGGTAATAAATTCTCAAGCAAATTAGGAGGGCAACAAAACTTGAATATATTTATTTTTAGGAGCACATAAAGGTTTATATACAAAACATCTTTGTTTACCTTTGCAACATAGGACTAAATCAAAGCCTTCTTTTCATGCAACATGTTTGTAATTGTGGGGCTAATTAGAACTATCTGATCGTGAAATTTCATGATCAAACGACCTTCATCTTATCCATCTTTTATAAAGCCTGATACCATTTGATAATCGCATGATCAATTCGTGCTCCATGTGTAAGATCCAAATTCAGCCATCTGATTAAGCTTTATGTCTAATAGTTATGATCAAATACTTTTTAATCTCATTTGTTCAATTTTATAGTTTCCCAAACAATTAGTCTTGATTCATTCTGTTCAAGTGATTCATGCACAACATGTTTCTTAGCAACTTTTTTAGCCTTTAAAATATTTTTTAAAATAGTATTTTTCAATTAAAAATAAAAAAAGGCAAAACAATAATGATTATTTTCCTTGTTTTGGTAAGTATTTTTAGTCATAATTTTTTTTATAAATAAGAGAATTTTTAATGAAATGGATTAATGAATTTTCATACAATTTAAAAAAAATTTTCAATCCAGGAAATTAAAGTTGTTAGTAGCCAAAAAATAGTTGTTCATACTATAACTACTTCCTTCACTCAACAAACTCTGAATTGTAACTTTATTCTTATGTCAGTTAAGTTATTAATTGTTTTTATTCATAATTGATTTAATTAAGGTATGTTTGCCTCTTTACTAATTTCATCAGGCATAAGATTTTGGTAGTATTAATTCTGATTATAAAGAAATAGTAACTCATTTATTTCTTTCCATTGTTGTGAGAGTTTAGCGTACCTATCTTTTGACAAATGTTTTATGTTGAGAGTTTTTCCCTAGATTTTTTAATGGGTGAATGCTATCTTTCTTTAAGTTGAGCCACCTAAAGATCAGTACTATATATTTTAGTTCTTATTGATTTTTTATTTTATGTTATTTTATAAATTATTTTTATTTAAGAAATGATTTATTTTAAATTAAATCTAAAAATAACACAAAACACATTTAGACAATTTATTTAAATATTTCTTTATAAGAAACTAAAATTTTATTAGTAATATTTAACATCCTTTGTAGATCTAAACATCATCATATGAATATTATGAAGTGTTATTGAGTAAGAGAGGGGTTAATTGTTAGAAATAAAAATTACTTTTCTAGAGATGTTTTTCTTAAATACTTTAAATAAAATTTTTAATTAACTTGAGTATATCTATAAAAATGAAAATTAGTAAATATTAATTTTATTTTAAAATATGTTAATTTTTTTAAATATGTTGATTTTTCATTTCATAAAAAAGTTTTAAGAAAAATATGAAAAAAATTAACAAAAATAGAAATGGTAGATAAATATTTTTAGGTGATTTAACTTAAGATCAAGCATTCATCTACGCATGACAAAAACTAGTAAAAAAATTACTAATATAAGTATTTTACCAAATGATAGGTAGGTTAAACTATTAAAATAACAAAATAATAAAAATTTACTACTATAGCCTTACAGCCAAAAAAATTTGAAGCAAACTAAAATAATTAAATGACATAAAAATTGAAATTAATGCAAACAAAAGCGTTATGGTTGAAAAATGTTTAGTGAGGTGTAAATATTTTAAATGAATCACATAGAAATTAAAAAATTGAGAACATCACTAATTTTTTTAACAAAGTTGAGATTATGAGTTTTATATGTGAAGGACAAAGCATAACAATGTGATAATGAGGATTAGGAGCTAATGGCTTGAATTTCATCACTTGAAAATTTTTTTAAAATTTTATAAACATTTTATTAGTCAATTTTGTTCCATAATTCACTTATTTATAACAAATTTTCTAATTGCTAAAAGTACTTATAAAACTAATCAATTAGTCATTACTAATAAATTATAAAAATCCTAGTGGCTTGAAATAATGGCTAAAAAGCTATTGACTAAGATCTGCTCCATCAAATGGCTCCCAGACCATTTGATGACAAAAAAATGTAAGATGAGATAGCTTGGATTAAGCAAGCACTATTTGATTTGGACCAATAATTCTAAATTATTATCTAATAGCAAGATTTAGATCTAATGCATAGACAAAACATGAAATGTGTGATCAAAAAATTTCATTATCAAACAATGAATCAATTTGCCCTTTTAGAAGGGAAATGAGAATATGATCATTTGATTGAAAAATTGCAGGATCAAATGAAAAAATAAGCGCATTGTTTAGTGTTTCCCAGGTTGCTTTAAAGCGATTTTCCATATTATTTGGTGACCTATGTATTGAACCAAAATTATTTGATCAATTATGGCGTTATTTTAACAATCTGATAAGCCCAACTCACCATATTTATGCGGTATATTCAAACATTGCATTTTCCATATTGTTAGTAATAGGTTCTGAATTTTTATTTTCCATATTATTAGTAATAAGTTCTGAACTTTTATTTTAATTATATATTAGTTGTACTAATATATCATTATAATTATTATACTTTTTAAAATATGTTATTGATGCAATATTTCAATAGATGTGATCAATTAAAAAGTACTTTTTTAGATGGTTAACATATAGTAAAGATTTCAAGATTTTAATATTTTTTCTAAAATAATTAATTAAAATACGATTTAGTTTTTGTGCCTTTTAAGAATGATTTTAGTAAAGCTTAATATTTTAATCAAAATATAATTTTAATAACTAAAACTAAATTCAAAATATTTTTCTTAGTTATTTATCACACAAACCAAGATGATTATCATTCAATTTCCACTTTGTTTCTTTTTCTTTTTAGATTTTCCCATGAACAGAAGTATCATGTACCTAAATTCTTAAAATTTACTTAAACAGATCCCTTAGTAATGCTTATGGCTTATAATCATTAAATAGAACACCATGATGAGAGGCCAACACAACAATCTCTACCACTTGATGAGAAAAAAACTTTTTAAAAATTGATAAAAATATAAACTATTTATAAGAGTAATGTGCATGGTAATTAATGCTCAACCTTTATGTACGTCATGACTTGCTTAATGCTTCAACTTAATTTATGATAATTTTAATCTTTTAATTTCTATTCTTCCCCCCTTTAACATCACTTAAAGGGAGTTAATCTACATTTAGTAAATTGTTCACAAATTGAGAATTTTGTAAGATTATTAACCAACAGAGTTTTTTCTTTAAGTCTATTTTTTTTTCAAATTATACCTTTATCCTGTGGTCTAGTATATAATTCTTTTTAAGTTACTACACAGAAAAGATAGATAGCTAAAAAGGAAAGCTTAATGAAGCACAAGTGCTTTAATTAAATGATTTATATGTAAAAAATTAAGAACTTAGCATATTTGAGAAGAAAGTAGAGATGATTAAAGTGACAATTGAAACATGCACCATAAAAAAGAGTTAATGAGCATCGAGCACTAAATGTTTCAATATGATGACTTGAAAATTTTTCTTAATATTTTATGAAAAAATTTATTAGTTTATCTTATTCTAGAATTTACCAATTTATAAATTTTTTCAAGTGACTAAAAGCACTTCTCAAATTGACCATCTAGTTAATAGTATTTTAATTAAAAAAATTTGACATACTTTTTGATCAATAAATGATAAACATCACAATAGCTAAAAGACTTACTATGTTGGAGCTAGTTGATTGAAACGATCTTCGACCGTTTGATAATGAAAACTTCACGATGAGTTTCATTGGAATAAAAAATGTTATTTAAAAATTATGATTTGATATTGACCGTTACATTTGAATAATAATCTGATGCTTTGATTTTTCTCAAACGTGTGTACAAATCACTGATTGTGAGATCATAAAATTACGTGATTGAATAGAAGATCAAAATTGGTGTCTTTAAACGGTGGACAAGAAATGGATATAAGTTTAAATCTCACATTAAATAAATGATTGATTATCATTGCTTCATTGAAGGTTTGCTGTGTTACATATTTTACATATTTTTTAAGGTTTCCTACCCTTTACTTTGATCTAAATTAAAGTTATTTTTTGATTCTTAAGTTATGAAACAAAAAAAATTTTTGATGGGTTTGATAGTTATTTTAACAACATGATAAGAACAATTAGTCTTATTTAGGCACTATGCTTTGATTGATACTTCTGGTTCTTTTTAGTAATATATATTTTTTGATGTTTAATTATAGCATTATGCCTTTACTAATTAATTTTTCTTATTAAACTACACCTTTTGCAATAGGTATTTTAAAGTGGATATTCAAAGCTTTGATAAGAATTCAATGGTTATTTAGGTGGTAAAGATAAGATTATGTTTAAAATCCTAATGTTGTTCTAAGATGATTAATTCAAATAAAATTCAGTTTTATTATTTGTATGAGTGTTTTTAGTAAAATTTCAAAAAAATTGTAATAACTAAAATTAAATTTAAAGTTAATCTCTTTGTGAAATTCAAACCACAACTCTTCTTCCGTTTTAAATTCTCCCATGAACATGAATTTCAGTCTTCTAAAATCTACAATTTAATTCAAACAAATATATTAGTAATTCTTAGTGTTTGTTATTGATCAAAATTTCATGGCTAAATGTCAACAATATCACATATTAAACAATTCAACACTCTATGAAACGATCATAAAACCATTTACTGTCACTTTATATTGGCCATATCTCCTTTCTACAATAGCTTTGGACCATTCTAATAATTGATAGGACAATTTTGTACCCACATGAAATAATGTGTCATTTTCCTCAAGGCTTTATAGTTCCAAAATTCCCCTTAGGATGTACTCCACTAATGAAAGTGCCTTTAAAGAAGGAGAAGGAACAAGCTTCATGAGGTTATTATATGCTGCCTTTTTTAATGAAGAAAGGCTAGTAACCTCTTAATTGTTGATTTAACTTTCTCAAAGAATTAATAATGTTGAAGTCAATATGTTTTTCACACAAGACATTAAATATTCTAAAAAAAAACTTTCAAAAGGAATTCACTTCATAATGTGCAAGAAAATGTACTTAAAAACACTACTTCAACAGTTATTTATCTAATTAAATTATTCATATACTTCTACGTCCTTTGGCACTTTTATTATTTTTCCTTTAAAAGTTACTTAGAATTAAATTAATATTTTTTAATATCTAACATCCACTTCAATTTTGAGTAGAATTATTATTTAGGGGTTCTTTCATATGTTCTACCATATTTGACTTCTCATTCATATTATTCGTTCTTTCAAATTATAGTCTTTGTGAAATTAGACAAAAATATCCATATGCAAATTTCATTTCATCACATTAAGAATAAATTTTAAAATGCACTTACATTTATTCAAAAAATATTAAATAAATTTTAAAGTAATTTGAATATTTTGTAAACCTCTTTACATATAAGAAGTTAATCATTCAAATTCAAAAAAAAGTTGGAATGCCCATAGTGAATTTTTTCCTCTACTTCCCTAATAACTACTAGTTAATTGAAATATCTATTGTACATTCAATATGAGATGCTCTTCCTCCTAATTTTCTTGATTTCTCATGTTAAGAAGCCCATCGTCCTTTTGTCATGAAACAATCTTGGATGCACCGTCGTGCTATATATGCAGTATTAGCAAAAACTTTTATTAAAACTGAAAGACAAAATACATTATGTGCTCTCGCTAACTAAGATATACCATAGGCTCCACAGACATTACATTGACCCCATGCCTCGATCCACAGCACACAAACTTAGGTCTAACTTACAACGCTAGAGTTAGCATGCTGTCTCACCAACCAGATGCATGAAAAAACAATCTGAATATCACTTGTAACCCTCGTGCAAACTTACCTAATAAAGAACTAAAAATATAGCTAGTTAGAAAGATATTTAGCAATTATTTTGGCCAAAGAAATTTTGGACCCAAATAAACAACTTTTTGAGCAAAGCTTTGGCAATAACTTTTTAGAAAATTGATATTCAAAACTAAAATGATCGCTGTTCAAATTACTTTTTGGTAAAAGATTTTCTAGATAATTTTTGTATTTTTATATTCTTTTTTTGATTAGGCACTCTATAAAATTAGAGGTATACTAATGCAAGAGAATATAAAATTAGTTGACAAACTCACATTTTCTAGTGCCACACTAGTTCCATAAGTCCATTGTACAAAATTTATCTGCAAATTATTTTGAAATATGGTTAAAATTTTTTTTATTGATTTCACAGCTTCCACCATTTTCTAATGTTTGCTACCATAAGCATTGTCATCTGTTCTCTCGAGAACACCGATTTACTAGCTTTCGACTAGCATAGGCTAGTTTTGTGCTAATCTTAGATGACCCACGCAAACTCGCCAGTCGCACAAATCCTATCAACCCTTTTTTTGCCTTACCCACGACTACACTAAACCTAGAATGGAAGTGCTGAGATCTCCATCTATGTTGCAATTATTTCACATAGATATTTTTTCACTTGCTGTTTCACCATCAATTGTTATCATCATTTGAAACATAGAATTTTTTTGCAAACTACATAGTTCAAAAAATTTCATATTTTTTATTATTATTTATTTTAAAATTAGTGATTAATAATTGAAAATCCCCACAAACAAGGATATTCACCATATTAAAAAGTAATAATGGAATTAAATTTATTTCATTTATGTGCTTTCACTTTTATGAACAGACTGTGTATGCTCAACCCTAGTTGGAGAGACTTCAATTTCTTTTATGATAGTCATGGATTGAAGGTGAGAGTCTTTCCATCGATAAACTCTCACTTTTCCTAACATTCACATAAACATCAAAAGGTTTAATTTTTCAGCAACTTTTATTTTTTTAGGTAATAATCTAATGTTAAAGTTACTCTTTTCTATTATAGTGTTTCACATATAATTTTTCAAAATTTATTATTCTATGTTTAAAATTGGATGTTATAAAAATTATTTTTATTTGATTTTATACTTATTGCTTGATAGACTACTTAACTTAATATTATACATTATAATTTTGGAATAGAAATCTTTGAATTGTTATTAAATACCACATACGTCATCTTAACCAAATTTTTATATAGTACCTTTTTTATATTTCTTAATAATCTTTTGGGTATCTTCAATATTATAGGATCCAATTTATATTTTAATAGAGGTTTAAATTTTCCATGTATTAACTTTGGTATTAAAGACTAATTTTCTACTAAAAAAGTTTCTTCTTTTATTTAATACATTAAACTTTGGTTTAAGAAATAAGTTTTTCTAAAAAAATTCTTCTACTTAATACATTAACTTCTGTTTTCAACTAATTTTTTAATGTTAAATATATTATTAATTTTTTATTAAAATAGTTTCTCTATTTTCAACATAAAAAATTTCAAATTTTTTTCGACAAAAAATGTTCTACTAAATTGTTTTTACATTTTTTATCCATTAAGAAACTAATATCACTCTCCACAATTTTTCTTGGAAAAAAATCTAGGTTTATCTAAGAGGTGGTCTGGCAAAAGTAAGAACCTTGATGATTTGCCATTTTCCTATAGCATATCCCATCTCAACTTTGCTAGTTTATAGTAGTGATTACTTTTCTTTTGTATTTTTTTATTAGAAAAAAGAAAAAAAATTAACCAAATTTATTTTTTCTTTCATATCCTATGCATGAAAAATCTTTGAGTGAGCATGAGATCTACTAAGTCTAATCAAATAATAAATCAAAATAAAATATTATTTGACAAAATTTAAACCAAGATCTCATATAAAAAAATATCCCAATTAGTAGCCCAACAAATCCAAATTATTTGTAAAATTCTCTTAAACCAGCAACATGATTGAAATCCTAAAAGTGAAAGGGATAATAGAAGAGGTGTCACACATAAATGTTTAGAAGAAAGAGATCCTAAGAGATGAAGGATCTATAAAAGACATGATCTTTTCGATGACCTTGATCGTGATATCCATAGAAGAGATCATAATCATAGAAGAACAAATAAACATTTAGATAAGTCAAACCAAATGATTATCTTGATATATCAAGTTAAGAAGAAAGACCTGAGAGGCATCAAGATAAAGAGCACATACTTAATGTGAAATTGGATGCCTTAACGTTTTATGGTCACTATGATTCTAAAGATTATACTAACTAATAGACTAATTTGATGATTACTTTAATTGACATCAAATAAGTAAGAAAATATAAATTTATTACGCATAAACTAAACAATACTACTCATAGATTATTAAGAAACTTAGAATGATAATATGCTATCAATGATGAATAAGTATCCACATCTTGAAGAAATTTTATGGTTATGTTGTACAACAAGTATGTTCCAATAGTTATAATGCCAAAATATTGGATAAATGATTTTCGTTAGGTGGTAGACCTTTTGAGAAGTACATTAACAAATTTGAGGATTGTAAACTTAAATGTGATATAGATGAATCCAAGAGTATAAGACTATCCATTTTAGGGTATGTTTGAAGAAATACACACATGCTGAGCTTAACTTAAAAAATGTTACTACTCTAAAGAAAGCTTATGACATAACTAAAAATATAAAAAAAGTAGAAATAATTATTTTCAAAGAAATGACAAGGCAAACTCTTCAAAGGCCTACACCCAAATTTCTCAATGCACTCATACTAACACTTCATTTGCCTCATCCATCATAGTTTATAAACATCTTAAAGTCATATTACCACCCACGCTTTTATAACCTTCTTCAAGCCAACTCACATAATCCAAAATTCCATATTTTATGTGCCTTGAAAAGGGATGTGTAGCTACAAACTACCAAAAGAGAGCCATGTTTATGGACATAGAAAGTGTTAATGAAAGAGAAAAGTCAAAATAAGAGAAAAACATAATACATGATGGGAAAATTGATTAAGAATTAGGAAAATAGAAAATTTAATAGCAAAATGCACTTCTATAACTCCATAATTGTTAGATGATTGGAAGTGTTCCAGCATCTTTAGCACCAATATAAAAATTAAGGAACAATTATATATGATAATCATAGATAGTGATACTTACATTAATATAATATCACCTGATTCCACTGACCAAATAAGAGCCTCTTTATTGAAACACTCAAATGCTTACTATATATCTTGGATAGATAAAACCTTTATACTTATTAATCAAAGATGTTATGCAGTCATAAAATTAGGTAGATATAACAACTAAATTTTATGAGATGTAGTACCTAGAGAGTAGGTCATCTTATCCTTGAAAAAGCAATGCTCATTTATCAAAATGTAACTTTGAAGGATAAAACTAACATGTGTTCTTTTGTTTATGAAGAAAATTTCATCACATTACACACTTTCTATCGTAAGATAGGCTTTAATCACTTAAGTGTAATAAATTTATAAAAAAGTCATTGAACTAAAAGGGAAGAAATAATTTAAGCTTAACCACTTCACCAAAGTTAGAAAGATTCTTGATCAAAGAGACTTATTTTTTTTCTTGTAATTAATGAGTTAGCCATCAACTTACCAAATCCATAACTTATTACATAGGCTCATGATAATAAGCTCATTTATCAAAATGTAACTTTGAAGGATAAAACTAACATGTGTTCTTTTGTTTATGAAGAAAATTTCATCACATTACACACTTTCTATCTTAAGATAGGCTTTAATCACTTAAGCGTAATAAATTTATAAAAAAGTCATTGAACTATAAGGGAAGAAATAATTTAAGCTTAACCACTTCACCAAAGTTAGAAAGATTCTTGATCAAAGAGACTTATTTTTTTTCTTGTAATTAATGAGTTAGCCATCAACCTACCAAATCCATAACTTATTACATAGGCTCATGATAATAAGCTAATTTCTATCATTAAGCTTATTCTTTTATTAGTTGACATTCAAACTTCAATTTTTTATTTTTTCTTTTACCTCTCATAAAATAATATCTAAAAAATTAATCTAAATAATAAAAGATATGAGAAATTATCAAATGCTCAAAGAAATATTAGAAACTATCATGAAAGAGAGTAGTTATATTTAGAATTAGACTAGAACAGCTCTCTTGGAGTTACATGAATTATAGGAACATGGAGCAAGAACATTTAGGATTATTCAAAAACTTAGAACAAATTTGTATGTGTTGGATTTGTTAAAAGAGTATGAGGGTAGTGCGACCTTTAACATTAAGGATTTATTTTATTACAAAGCACATGTCAAATACCTAGTGAGCCATTTATTCTTGGTTCAACCATGTTGAGTGAACTTGTTCCTACAACCACATTAGCCTTCATAATAAGTAAGGATAACATGGAAAAAATTATAGATCATGAGATAATTTTTGCCAAAGAATCCAAAGTTAAAAAATTTTTCATTTGTTGGAAAGGCAAACTTTTGATGGACTCTTAACTTACCTATGATATCCTAAACCATAGCATGTGACACATATTAAAACTATACTACACCCATAACCCTGTATATGATATACCAAGCCCTCTTTCACCCTTGGAGGATGACCTTGGAGTGTCTAAAAATAGTTCACAAATATGCATTTATTGGTGCCACACTAGTTCCATAACTTCATTGATGAAAATTTTTGCTCAAAATTAACTTAAAAAATGCTTAAAATTATTGTTATTTTATAAGTTTTCTACCAACCAATAATTGTCACCATTTGGTATCATCAACGCTGTCATCTACCGTTGTTAGCACCCACTTTCATCCCTCAAGCTGACCCATGTTCCCAAGACTTGAATTTAAATGAGAACACTGATTGACCACTGTTCAACCCTCACCAACCTACAACGACTGAACCCAACCCTCCAGTCAAACCAACCTGTTCATTTTCTAGGATCCGCACCAACCCAAAACTAAAAATGGAAATGTCAAACTGTCCAGCTGCACTGCATTGATTTCATTCAACCATTTGCCACCTGACATTATTGTTGCCTAAGACTAAAAATATATTTGAGAATTGTTTAATTCAATTAATTTCATATATTTTGTTATTTTTTTCATTTGTTTAAATTAGTGATGAATATTTTAAAATCTCTACAAATAGCAGTGTCCATCATATAAGAAAAAAATGATAAAATAAAATTTATTTTGTTTGTGTGCTTCGACATTTATGAACAAAGTTGTAAGCTCAATTCTAATTGGGAAGATTCCGACTTCATTCACAAGTGATAAGGATTAAAGGTGAAAGACTTTCTACTAGGGGAACAAATAATCAAATCTTTTGTTAGGGACAATGATCAAAAGTGAGATTTTCCATCAAGAGAGTCGATAACCAAATAAATTCTCACTTCTCCTAATATTCGCATCATCATCTAAAATTTAAATCTTTTATTTGTTAGGTAATAATCTAAAGTTGAAATTACTTCTTTTAGAAAACTTCATTTATTATTTTTCTAAATTCTTTATATTATGTGCGAAACTAGATATGAAAAAAAACCTCTTTTGCATGATTTTGTGCTTAATTTTTAAGGAGTTTCTTCTTACTCAACTTAATAATCCATGCTATTATTTTCGAACATCAATCTTTGAAAAGTTTACAATATCACAGACATCACATAATCCAAATTATTACATAGCACTTTTCTATATTATCTAATAACATATTAAACATCTTTAGTATTGTAGGCTGTAATTTAGTCTTTAGTAGAACTCTAAATTTATTCTACATAATGTAACTATTGAAAAGGAAGATCTTTACATATCTAAAGTTCAATTTTTTTTATTTTGTCTTGTTGGGTCTAGGATTAATCATAATGAGAATTACAATTTATTAAATCATTGTACTCTAAAAGTTATCACCTACAATTGTATTACAATGCCTTCTTATCACAACTGAGTAATGGTTCCTTTTACTTTGATGTTTCTTCACTTCATTGATTCCTTTTAAATATGTTATTTCTCTACACTATGCTTCTCCTTTTACTTTGAAACATGAAGTTTTCTTGGACTGCCACTTCTGTCTATTATTGACTTCCTTCTTTTTCTTAATAGTATTTTTTAAAGTGTTTGATCCAACTTTGTAAGTCAATTTGTTACTCTCGATTGCCCATAATGCTTTCTAATATTTTTGAATGCTCCTTTATTTCTTTATAAAAAAATTATTTTTTCAAAACCTATTCCAAATAGCTTTTCTTTTTATTATTAATGTGGTTGTAAGCATAACATATGTAATGCCTACCATGTTATTCTTGGTTTCCTCTTCACTAAAGTTTCCCTAGATTGTTGTCTTGTGTGTGTGTTGCCTTCCAAGGTTTCTTAGTACGCATCAAACCTTGCTTTAAAGTTTGATTATGCCAATGTTTGCAATGTGAATAAGAAAGCAAAGCTAAACTAAGCATTCTTTTTAATTTTCTTTTCTTTGCGGCAAGTTTGAAAAAAAGAGAGAAAGCTTAGAAGGGTTTTCTTTACTTTTTTCGAATGCGTATAATATATGCACATGATATCTTGTTGAACTTACAACATGGAGCACCCATATCACAACCAATCAGAAATGACTCTCCATGGTCTCCTAATTAGAATATAATCTATTGATGCCTAGTGGGAGGAATATGGTTTTAGGATTGCGTAGAACAAGCTCAAAATGACCATACCTTTTTCAAACCTAATATTACCAACGACCTTAATAAAATACTTATGATTAAAAACCCTTTCTTGGGTTGAGACTAAGGAAATTATGATGCCAAAATCATAAAGTCCATCAAATATGATACTCCCTTCCTAAAATATAGCATAAACCCTAAAGACTACATAGAGTGGAACATTTCCTTTTACTATTGCTTTTTGTGGTTTATACTTGATGAAAAACAAAGGTGTAGTTTTCCTAAACGAAGCTTGCTAACAAAACTAAGTTATAAAAGAAACTGAGTTATAGACACCCACTATTAATAAGGGGATCACCACTCATAGAGATACATATTACTCTGATAAAAGAATCAGTAACATCTCCAAAGACTTGCCTAACATAAGGACAAAAATATGTTAATGAGCACATTACTCATTTTGATGAGTATCATTTTTGTTGTGGTGTTAATGAAGACCCTTTGCTCACCTTTTCGTAATTTTGAGCTTGGCAGAGATAATATATGCAGAAGGAGTTTTTTAGGCATATAATTCGCAGCTTGGAAGTCGTCAATAAGATTTCTAATGAGTTTGACACCTACAAAAGCTTTATCTAACCAAAAGAGTTGAACCATCAACTAAGTTAAACTTTTAATCCATCATTTTTAGATAATCTAGAAGTCATGTACCAACATAGCCCATACAAATCCCTCTCATTAAACTCACAGTTAAAACCAACCAAGATATTCATTAGTTACCAAAGGTAACATGTTTCTAATGTAAAATGTGAGGTCATATTGTTGTACAATAACACACACAATAAGATAGGTCACAAAAGAAAAATTTTTGTAATTTTGCACTAGGGAAGAATAAAAAACAAAGAATATGCTTTGTATTCCTACCAGGAGAATAACAACTCCAATGAGGCCATTGATGGCACTAGCACATTAGAGTTTTGAAACATACCTTTAGCCAACCTAAGAGAAGTGAGGAATGTAGAGGTGCCATCGCTTTCCATACCTTCATCAAGTTTGGAGAAAAGGATTTTAAGTTCATTATAAATAATAGCATTATAATCAATGAGACTTCTACAAATTGTTTAGCATGCAAAAAACTTGAGACCACTGATTGTTGAAACCAATACATTATTTTTTATTAAAAAAATATCCATTTATGTTGCTAAATAAAGAACTATACCACTTTAATTTACCATACTTTAGAGAGATTTTACTTGATGTTTTTTCTATTACAAAAGAAAATATTATCTTATGATGGCCCAAGTTATGTGACCATGATGTCCTTCTTACAAGCAATGCATACACTTGCAATTTAACCCATCATTAGCAAAACTTTTAGCTATGCCCATCAACATCTACAGACAATATCTAGCCTATTAAAAAGAAACCACATGCCACTACAAAAGTGTTGTTAATTGAAGCTTATTTTAGTTGATTAAGAGAAATGCAAGCAATAGTTTTATAGAATCACCAAAAAAAATTTCAAACCATTTGCTTTTGTTTAATTTATTTATTATTTAAGAATAACAATATTGTGACATAATGGTTTACCAAAGTTGAAAAAGACTTTCTAAAAATTTAATAGGAGATTATTAGAGTGACATTAAATTTTTTTAAAAAAATTTAATAGGTGACTTGATTTTAGTTTTACTAATTTTGAGCAGATAAATTATTTTATAAAAAATAAATAAGTTTTCCAAAATCTACCTTCTTGAAAGAAATTTTAAAATTAATACGAGATTATTAGAGTGACATAAATTTATTTGGTATAAAAATGTATATTAAATTGTTAAAGTTTATTTTCATTTTCTCTTCAAAAGTTAAAAGAATCTTACAACTATTTATTACATCATGAGTTATGTGCCAAGAAAATTTAATTTTAATTAAGTTTAAATTTGTATAATTCAGCCCCGCTTGTGGACATCAAGTGTACATAGATTTCTAACACTAAATATTTTTTATGTTTTATTTTTCCATAGAATATATATTTTTATCTTCCATATTATTTGTTTATATGTGCTCATTGGTATTTTTTGACATAAATTTTTAAACTTTTTAATATAAAAATTATATTCTATTTATAATGTTTCATATCTTATTTTTAATTACAAAATATCTATCCCTCAAATTGTTAAAACTTTCTTATCGAAAAGTACTATAATTAGAATTTCGTTAATATATTTTTTCCCGACTACACAAAAACAATTTAACATTAAAAATTCATATGAAATATTTTTATCTATATCAATAAATTATATTTTTGATTTTATTTTTTTTTACTAGAATGCATTAACATTTTTTGCATTATTCAATCATTTTTACTTCTTACATATTTTGAGTTTATTTTTCTAAATAGATATTTAAAGTTGTTGCCTTCATATAATAACTTTTTCTTTTAAATACACATACTTTTTCTACCTTTAATTTCCAATATTAATAACTTCTTCTAATTAAACTTTAGTTCTTTCTTCCATATGATCATGTAACCATATTAATAAATTTTGTGTTTTTTAATAATATTCTTTTGACTAATTAAACTTATTTTGCTCAATTAATTAATTGAGTTATTATCTTTGAGATTTTAAATTTTTGGCCTTTTTTATACCTTTCTTTATCAATGTAAGTTCTTGGTAATTGGCATGCTTAAAGAAATACATTTAAAAAACTATGATGTTATGTGATCTAATTGACTTTCTTATTGTTAATATTTTAATTAATTACAATATTGAGTTGAAAAAGTTTATATTAAAATATACGTGCTATTTGTGTTATGGATTATGTTTTGAATTTTACTTTTTTATAACATCATAAATGTTTTATTTTTATAATTTTAATTTTTTTATTTTATTACTTATTTTTGAGTTATGATTATCAAAATACCTTTTTAAAAGATCAAATGTAAAAATTAAATTTCAATATTTTATTTACCATAAAAATAATATTTTTTAATTAATCATAATTTTTATTATTTATGCTAAAATTATGTTTTAAAAAACTAGAAAAGTATTTTATTTATGTAAAAGGCAAATTGTCTCCAAGTTGAAATATTATACTTCTGCATCATTTTGCAAGTTTCTATGTTTTTTGCATAATGGCATATCCATCACTTATTTATCAAGATAATATTTTGTTTATTTTTTTAAATAATAATTTATATTCAAGTTAAATAGAACTATACCTAGCTTTCAATTTTTTTGCCTTTAATAATTGTATTCTTTTCTTTCACTAGAACATTTGCATTTCTGATTTAGAAACATTTTTACAGCTTCACTGTGTTAGATTATTTAAATTTAAATATTTTTTGTTTATTATTTTTTAAATAAATTATTCTTTCATTTCTTATCATTAACCTTTATTTTCAAATACCTTTTTGGAATACATTGTGCAATCTAATCAAAAAACATTTCTAATAGCCAATTTGCATAAGATAGACAATATGAAACCTTAGTTGATGTAGTCACATGCCTTCTCTATAGTTGTCATAAGAATTTTTAAAAATCAGGCAAACATTCATATTTTTTTGAATATTTCATTACAATTTTATATCATCCAACGTAACTAATTTCAACATTTTGAGTTTCTATTCAATTATCCTTTTTTTTAATAAAGTTTTCAAAATTCTAATTATGTTATGGTAAATGAGTTGAGCTTTTACAATTTAACAATATGAGTATTTGCTATCTTAATGATTTTCTTTTAAGATTGTATTTTCTTGAAAGTTTCTACATATTAATTAAAATTTGTTTATGTTTGATTATTAATAAAACATTTTATTTCTAAACAATATAAGTACCATTATATTATCGCATTTTAAGGATTTACCTATCTTAATTATTGTTTTAAATTATTATTTAATATTTTATAATTCATTTTCAACATTTGAGCTTTTTAATCATAATGAAATTTTTTTGAAAATCATCAAAAATAAAAACTATTTCCTAAAACATTATTTTTAATACTCAATTTTTATAAAAGTTTATTTCGATGTGTTATCTAAGTAATTTTAAATGTTAAGGATTTTATTATTATCTTAAAATTTTGATATATTTTTATATTTTTTGTATTGTTTTTAAGCAAAAATTTTCAATAATGTAAGAATATTTAAATACATATTAAACTTATTTATTTCATATTCTAATTATTGTTTTGGAATATTGTTTTATCACATAAAATCTTTGAATCTAATTATTAAAATCCTTTTTTCAAATATATTAAAAAATAGAACATATTTTCTATTATAATACGATATTAAACTATTGTGCTAATTCCTTTTAACATCTTAGGTTCTTTTTATCAAGATAATTTTCTACTTTATTGCTTTTATGTAAAGTTATATTTCAAAAAAATTAAAAATAGTTTTTGCTTTAGATTTGTCATTAATGTGTCACCCAACTTATTTTTTGAATATTTAAATATTTGAATTATCTAACTAATATATTTTATACATATTTGTTTTTTATTTCATTATCATAAATACATGCGTAATTTTATATTTGTTTGAAAAGACAATGTTTTGGCAATTAATACGTTGTCATGTATGTTGGCTATTTTAATTTTTGTTGACAATAAGGTTGATGTTTGGACTAAATTTTAATCGTACTATTTAAATGTTTGATGTGTGTAATTATCTCAATAGTTGTATTTTATTGCATTGCTTTAAATTTGCTATGTCTACCTCAACATATTCCTTATCATTATAGTTTAAAAAATGATATTTTTAATAATAATTTCGAAATGTTTTATTTATTAAAAGTTTTTTACGTTCTAGTGCTTAAATATTTTTTTAATAAAATATAGTTTATAATTGAATTTCCTAAAAATATACTTCATTTTCTTCCTTTCATAATTTTGATTTTTATTAACACATTTATTAAGAACTTTTTATTACAATATTTTACCTATGAGAAACTTTGTTTTTACTCCCTTTTTTAATAGAGCACCTTTCATTTAATTTTCATTACTAGTGCTTTTTTTGGCAACTTTTTTGTGCACATGTTTGAGTAGATTTAGTATTGTATCTTGCTATTTTTTATCCCTTAGTGATACATTTTTCTTTTTCAATAATTTATCTTCCTTCACAATAATGAAATCAATCATTGAAAATGCACACAAACGTTTTTTTTGTTTTTTAAAATATAAAATTTTTTGCAAGTAATATTTATCAAATATTTAATGCATAAATATAAGTCTTAAATTTTATTTAAAATAATTAAAATCCTGTAATATTAAATGTATGTATTTTGTTGTGAAAAATATCTTTTTTTGTAATCGAAGCTTAATTAGCAAACCAATATTAATCAAATTCTAAGTATAGACACAAAAAAGTATTGTTTTGGCAAAATTTGTCAATTAATGAAAATAATGAAAGAAGTAATAAAAAATAGTTTAATTAAAAAAACAAGAACTATTTCAAAGATATAAAAAAAATATTAAAGATTAAAATCAAAAAATATTTAAAATTTCTTGGAAATTTAAAATGATGAACTTCTATGAATAAATTATCAAAATAAATTGAAGTGCCATAAAGTGAAAAGAAAATATCATATTAAAATAAAAATAAAATTTTAAAGTAAAAAAATAAAATAAATCATAATATAAATTAATATGACAAGAAGTTCCATAAATATTCTATCATAAGTTAAAAAAATCATATTCAATCAAATAATTTAATTAAAAATTTTCAAAAAAATGAAAAAAAACAATGAGATGTACAAAATTTACATGAAATTTAATTTATTTAGCATGATCTTTCGAAGTGCAATGAAAATAATTTTAAAAGACAAAAAGTGTAAAATATTGAAGACATAAAGAATAATTAATTTACAAAGTTTGGAAATATTAAAATGAAATGTGCTAAAAATGAGGCTTAAAATTAAGTCTAAATGAACCTCAAATCAAGCCAATTCAAAATCATAATTGAGGCAATAAGTGTGCTCAAACAGAGTACTCAATAAAGGATTATGATCATTCATGATACTTAGACAAACTTTCAATTTGCAATACAAAAAAGCAAATTGAACATAGAAAGAATTATGGAGCCTTGAAAGAAAGAAAGATCCTTCACAATGTTAAAAAATCAAGAACAATTTTGGGAAAACTTTCTGTGGATATTTTCCAAAATTTTTTCTTAAATGTTTCAATTTGCATGCATCATGTTTTTAAAAATATGTCAAAAGACATCATTTGAATGTTTTCACTTTTCACTAAAAAATTGGTTTCAGAATGCTTTGAAAATCCATCAAGTGAAATGACAACATCCATGTATTGAAGAACATTAGTTATAGACACACAAAGATTTAAGGTAGTTTAAGTATTTGTTAAGCAAGCATAAATCCAATGTGCATCCAACAAATGTCTATGAACCTGTGTAGAATACAGAAACAATTTTTCAAATAATTCTATTAACCTACTCAAAAAAATTAATAGTATAGTATTATATATGTGTGGAAAGTCAGCATAAATGCACATTAATAAGACAATGCATATAGAAACTATTATTGACATAAAGTATATCTAGTTCACTAGAAATTATTAATCACTAGTAATCATGACCATTTAGGTAAACAATAAAGCTGTGTAGGTAGTAGATGTTCTTAAGTTAGTTCTAAGCCTATCCGTAAAAGTTAAATGTTAAATTCACAATTTGAAGGTATTAAAGTAATTCTAAGAAAGAAAAACTATTGTAAAGTGTTTATAAAAAAAAATTTTAGGATTTGTGTTGCATAAGATTTCTTAATATAATAAAATATTACTATTCCTTCATTAAATTAATTTTATGATATTTAAATATTTTAAAACCTTTGTTAACATCAAAAGCTTGCAAGTACTTATTGGAAGTTTTAATGAAGAGGTAAACTACATTGTTGTACATCATTTCCTCATCAATGTAATGCATTAACAAAGTTTGCAGGAATGTTTTTTTTATTTTTCATATATTCTACACATGACAAAAATTTTATAGAATCTTATTTACTATTCTTTAAGCAAAGGGATTTTTTTTAGAATTATAACTTGATTGGGTTTTAGTTATAAGAGTAGCCATTTTTGTGAAGGTTGAGTCTAACTCACAAAGTCTTAAGAAAGTTTGGCTTTAACATTCTAACAGACCAACTTAGATTATGTTCCAAATAGCAAAACATATAAGGGGCGTCCACTACCACATGGAGAAAAACACTCAAGGTGAGGTTGTGTGTCTACCTTTTGAAATAAAACATGTGATGACTTCTCAACTTACTATGCAATGGTTCACTTGGCAAGAAAGTAAGCCAACAAAAATACTCTTGGTATTTTTTCATTACTACCCATATTCTTGTCTTGTTTTCACTTACTAAGAATGTGATTACTATTGGTACTACAAGTTGGATTATTTGGGATTAAAAGCTATTGTCATAAACAATCTAACTTCTAAAACATGTAAAGGTCTTTATAGCACAACATGCATTTTTTCTAAATGCAATAATTATTGTTGGACAATAAAAGCAAATAGTCTTGGTAAGATTCTTAGTATGGTCATAAATTAACATTTTTATGCCTAAAAGAAAAATCAGACATCTATTTATACATTTATGGAATCAATTATCTATTCTTTGTATGTAGAGTTAAGATATTGTCTATATATGCTCACCTTTCGAGCAAAAAAGGATACAAAAATGGCCCATTTTTGTTGATGCCTTTGTTTGTTACAGACCACTAACCATATTAGATTTAATAGCATACATGGACCATGTTTTTTTGGAACAGATGAATGAATATGTCTTTAAAGTCTAATCTAGAATATTAGCACATATGCCCTACAAACACACCAAGATCTACAACTTTGTTCTTGCCCATGAGGACAACCTAAAAGTAGCAAAATTTGTAGGAACCCCGAACAAAACTAGATCTAGTAATGCTGCACCTAATCTCCATCATACTTTGCTATGCGTTGAACCAGATATGATCATCGACAACATATATGTAACATTGACCCGCTAACTTGATCCTTGACCGATCAACTAAAATTTGATGAACACATCATTGACACTACAACAATCCGATGACTAGTTCCACAACACAAGCACTTGAATTTTACCTGCAACATGTTCGATGGTGTGCTATTTCACTGAGTTAATCCACAAAACCCCAACAAGAATTGATTTTGATGACCAATGTGAACCTGGTTAATAGAAAACTAAAAATGTAACTTCTTATAAGATAGATTCATAATTGCTTGGACCTTGGGAACTTTGGGCCAAAATGATAACTTTTTAGAAATCTATTTTCCAATAACTTTGACCAAAGCTTTGGTAACTGCAACTTATAAAATCTATTTTTTCAAACTAAAAGGCTAGATTTTCAAATTGATTTTTGGCAAGAGCTAATTAAATCAATTTTACATTTTTTAATTTCTTTGTTTTCCTTTGCATATGATCTGTATAAAATGAGAGGCATGCCCTTTCAAAAAGATGATCCTTACATGTTCAAAATTCCACTTTTTCCATATTGCCATATTGTGGTTTAGGGTTAATTACAATGCAAACTCTGACGTGCTGAATCTTCACTTCAATATTAGAAGGAAGTGTGTGAACCTCAAGCGATGGTACCATATAAAAGTTCACCTATAAAACAACTATTTTTCCTTCTAGTGGACGTTGCATAATTGTTCATTTCACTTTAATGTGTCTTTAACATCATTGATTCACTTTTATTATGTGATTTTCTTGCACTTTGTTGTTCCTTTTCCCTTTGATACTTAATGTTTTCTTAGATTTCTACTGCTACTTATTGTCACCTTCTTTCATATTCTCCATTCAACATATTGTTTTGTTTGAATCAATTATGTGCAAGTTACCTCATTACTTTGTCTTTTCTACATTGCTTATTAATGTTTCTCAAGGCTTTTAATCTGCACTCATGTGACATTTATGTTGTTCTTTCCATATTAAAAAATTGCTTTTGTCAAATCGCTTTCCTAGTACCCTTTATTTCTGTCATAGAATTGGCAATAGGCTTAGCATAAGAGATGCACCCAATGTTGTCCTTCACTCCTTCTTAACTTAAGTTTCCTTGGATAGCTTTCTCATGTGAGTTGCCATTCAAAGTTTCTTATGCTTATCATCTAATTTTCTTTATTCTTAATTTGTGCAGGCTAATCTTTAAATGCATATTATAGTTTGTACCACTAGTTAAGCATCAAATCTTACTCTAGAGCTTGGTTATATTAGTGTTTACAATGCTTATAGCAAAGGAATACTAAACTAAACATTCATTTTAATTTTCCTTTATTACCACCTAATCTTAAAAAAAGTGATACAGCCTAAATAGGGCAATTTTCTTTTCTTTTTCTTAAATGGCATAATTTATACACAAGATATCATTCAGAACTTGTTACATAAAGCACCCACACATCAACCAAGCACAAGTTACCCTCTAAGATTGATCAACTGAGTACAAACTTTGGAAGAAAAGTTAAATAAATATAGTTTTTGTATAATCTAATGAGAATAAGCTCAAAATAAGTCCACCTTTTCAAACTTAATATTGCCATCCACTCTAATCAAATACCTCTTATAATCAATTTTGTTTAAGCCTAAGATAATGATGATAACAAAGACAAGAAGTCAATAAAATGTTACATTCCCATCTTTGAAGGTATCATAAATCTTAAAAAATACATGGAGTGAAACGTTTTGTTGGTCCATTTTTTCTAATGGTTTAAACTTAATGAAAAACAAAGGTATTGTTTATACAAATGAAACTGGGAAAACAAACTCGACTATCTATAAAGAGTGCTTTATACACTTTGATGAGTACATTTGCATTGTGGTGTTAATGTAGACCCATTGGTCCCTTATTCTACATTATGAGTTGGGCTTAGAGAAATATTTATAGGGAATTTTTCAATCAAAACATTCATACCTTAGAACCAACCTATTGCAATTGCACTAATTATGAAACCTAATAACATTTATCAAGCCAAAAGTGTTGAAACATCAACCATGTTAAACTTCTAGCTGACCAATATTGGAAGCTCCACAAGTACTATACAAAAACATGGCATTCACAGCCCTCCCTATCCTTAAACATACTATGAAAGCCAACCAATTTATTTACGAATCACCCAAGTAACCTATTCTTGATGTTAAAATTGAAGTGATATGGCAGCAATATACCAAAAATGACAAGTAAGCTATGTCGAAGAAGTCGATTATGGGGAATTATACACCAATGAAAAAATAAGAGATCAAAGAATACGTTTCTTAATCCTACTTAGCCGATGAATACTCCAATGAGGATTGAGAGAATAATATTGATGACATTAGACTATTATAGTCATGAAAAGTACATTCATCTAACCAAAGAGTAAAGATTGAAGACATACCATCATTTATCAAATCTTTTTTCAAGCTTAGAAAAATTGTTTATAAATATATCATAGGAAGTGGTAGTAGCATCAATGCCATTTCTGCAAATGGTATGGCATACTTCAGACTATCGACCATTCATCACCTAAATTTTCAATATATTTTATGTGATGTTGTTCCTATGTTAATATGAAGTATCATCTTATTATGACCTTGATTATATGACCATGACGCTTTTGCTAGCAAAACCAACACCTACACTTTTACACAACATGTCTAGAAATTTAACATACACCCATCAACACCTAAATACATTGTCCAACCTATCCAAAACAACCCAACACCAAAATAAGAAAATCTTATTTATATCCCATGGTAGAGTAGATAAAGAATTTATTGATAGAAGGTTCATTTATGTCGTAGTAGTGCCTTATATAGAAATACCTCTCATTCTAGAATCCATTTTGTTTTACTTTGTTAAAAGTTTTAGAAATGAATGCCAAGGTTTACCACCTCTTTATGACATCCATTATGCTATAGACCTCATACTAGGTATTATTTCACTAAATTTTTGACATTATAGGATGAACCCTTCTAAATATCATGAAATCAACTTATGTGTGTAAGATAGACTAGACAAAGAATACATTTGAGAAAGTAGTAATTCATGTGTGGTTCTTACACCTCAAGCCCTAAAAAGGAATGGTTCAATGAGAATTTGTTTCAATAATAGGGAAGTTAGCAAAATGATGCAAAGCATAGTTCCTTATCCCTTGCTTTTATGAACTTTTGGACAAAACTAATGGAGCCCCTATTTTATCCAACATCACTTTTAAAAAGTAGAAAGAACCAAGATAGAATCTAGTAAAGGAATTAGTGAAAACTTAGATTTGAAATAAGCGATAGATTATACAAGTTGTTAGTCATTCCTTTTACCATATTTAACAAACTAAGCACATTTATATGAATAACGACCCAAATAACCCAATTAAGAAAGTTTGTGATAGTTTACCTTAATGACAACATGAACTTTTGCTATACCAGTAAACATAAATTAGAATGCCTAAAAAACATTTGTTCCATGCTTAGGGAGAACACCCCTACCCAACATAAAAAATGCACGTTTATTTCCCATCATCTTAACTTTTTGGGCTTCAAACCTTAAAAGATGAATTATCATCTTACTATGGAAAACTTAAGGCTATAAATGATTAACCGACATCTTAGGAAATCCATAATAATAAGAGTTTTCATGGACTAACAACCTTGCTAAGGAAATTCATTAATAGTTTTATTATCATCAATAATAATTGGTCATTTTCGGAAGATAAATTTTAGTGGACCCTTACAACTGAGAAAACATTTGTGTAAATCAATGAAGCTATGACCCAAGAATTTATCCTCCAAGCTCTACACTATACTTGACAAAGTGTTTATGTTTATTAGTTGCTCAGGACCACAATCACTGATAAGTATGTTTGCTTCACTTGGTATTTTTGGAAAACCATTTGGCATCTTTTGTAAATAAGATTAAAATTTTTATTTTCTTGACACTGCTAGCTTTTAATCAATTTTAGTTCATAAATCATAGCCAAGGAAATCGGTCATTGCATTTTGTAAGGAAAAACATAAACAATTTTGAACATCTTTTACCACAGGACAAGGAAGCTTATAATAGTTCAATGAATATGTCCACAAGAATGAACCCATTTGAATCCAACAATGAATATGAACCATTTCACTTATTTGACCTAATCCTATTACCCATTCAAGGGTAAACATAAATGTTTGCATGTAAGTTAAGTTAATGAGCATATTAAGGAAATAATAAAACTTAGTGATGAGCAATACAATAGATTGTCTAATGCACACCACAAGATTAAATAATTCTTAGTAGGAGAATTTGTCATGATTAGAATCAAGAATGAGTGGTTTCCTCTATGAACGTTGTGGAAGTTACACTCAAGAGTAGTCTGTCCATTCCAAATCTCAAAGGTTGGACCAAATGCATACATCGTGGTGTTAAGTGCTTATTGACCTATCCTGGTAAGAAGAGTAAGAAGATTGAAGCAGTAATGGATGTGAATGCTAAACAAACCAAAAGCTAAGAGTTATCAAAGTTATCTTTTTCATTGGAAAGGTTAATAAGGAATTCGAGATACATCAATCATAATGGAAAAGTCATTAAGATTAAGCCCTAACACATTAGACATTTATGTGAACTAATCTAGAGTAGGTAACTCATTAGAAATAAAACTCTTCTGCATCATGGGAATTAGAGAAGACACCTATTAAGATTTTATTGCTCAAGGACTAGTTAGACATATGTTGACAATTGGAGACAATCAAGCTATCTTTGCCTCAAGTGTTGAGTTAAAATGCAGCTTAAAATTCTATTCTATGACAAAAATTCACATCATGAATGAATAAAAGAACAAAACAAACAGCCCATTCAACTTATTTCTGTTAATGTCATCATTCCTTGTTGCCTTTATTGCTCATCCTTGAATTGTCTTAATTAGACTCAATGTTGACTTGCACTATACTCCAACAAAATAGAATATTGAATGGGTCGTTTCGGATTAATCCCATGCATGTGTTTGCATAACCCACAATTACACCCAGGTCCACTAGGTCGTAGCAACATCTTAGATCGACCCATCATTTGTAAAGGTCATTTGCCTTGTTAACAAACCTAGACAATTAACATAAATCTTACCCAACAATCCACTTTGTGACACATTGATCTAGATACTACCCATGTCACTGTCAACATTGCATTAACCCCACCAAATTAATTTATGACATGACTATCTTGATATGACCTTGGATATTACTGATATGTTATCAGTTCATTGACCCAATTTGCATCACATTTGCGTAGAGCATAATTACAAAGTTCGTGACATGTCAACCTTGATCAAAACTACATGTACCACAGCTAACCTAGATAGCTTGAAACCAAAAATATAGCTTTTTATAAAATTACTTAGCAATAGCTTTGACCACATTACATTTTGTCCAAAATGATAGCTTTTTAAGAAGTTGTTTTCAAATTGTTTTAACCATAAATTTGGCAAATAAGTTGTTAAAAAATAGTTTTTTAAAAGTGAAATAATTATTTCTTAGAAATCCATAAGGAAATAGATCTTGACCACCAATTTTGAATTTTGAATTTCATTTTTAATTATGTTCTATTGTCCTTAGTATGTTAAACATTGGGAAGCCTATCCTTTAAAATGGATGAACTTTATAAGAACAATTTTTCCATTGCTTTGTTGTGTCTTGTTGAGTTCTAATTTTGATTGTAGCAAAATTCTAACATGATGACTTGTTAGAGCACTAATTTTGTGAGTAGAGCAAGGTTTGAACGATGAGGCACCATGTTAATTTACCTATAATTATATGACATCACTTTCCTATGATAGCTACATAAATGTTTATTTTACTATGTTGATTCCTTCACTTTATTACTTTCCTTTTAATTTGTCATTTGTTTTCATTTTTCATTATTTTTCACTTCATTTCTTAATGTCTTCTCCAATTTCTAGTCTTGCCACCTATCATTGCATTCACTACTTTTCTCAATTTTTATCATAAGGGTTTAAACTAATTTTACATGTAGTTGTTACTTAAGGTTTTTTGTATGTCTTAGTAAAGTTTTACATTACTTTCAACCAACACCCAAGTGACCTTTACTTTGAATTTTCATTATCCTAAGGATAGTTTTATCAAACACATTTCCAAGTACACCATCTCTATGTTATCAGTGAGGCAACTAGCCTTTCACACAATGTGACTGTTGTGTTGATCTTGGTCCCCTCTTAGGTAAAATAGCCTTTGATTGGTGCCTATTGTGTGTTACAAATTTTCGTTTCTAGTGTTTAACGTCTCATGTTTTGTATTCTTATTATATACAAATTAAACTCTAGGTGCTCATTGTAATTTTTACCACTCATTTGGCACCAATTAACTTTTTATTTTTTGGGATAAAGGATGGCTAGGTTCTTGTTGTGCATAGATTTGAGGTAAAAAGCCTTCAAGAGAGTGCTAGATCTTTTCCAAAAAGGTTTTAGGTGAGAATATTGTTTGAAACCCTTCCTTGAATGGTCTTGAAAGGGAACCTCTTTTGAGGAGGAGACATCACACTTAGATTTTTAATTTAGGTGTTAATTCCCTTTGATCCCTAAAAGCTAGGAAAATAAAAAACACTAAGAAGAGCTCATAACACAAATCTTTCGTTGAGTTCAAAGATATCAAGAAGTGAATTAAGTAAGCTATATCTTTAAAAAATATCTCCATCAAACACATTATCTTTAGGAGATTTGGTGAGCCAACAATATAAGGAATTATTGGTTGTTTCCTTGGGTGTTTTGAAAGTTAAGCCTTAAAGATGTTAAGAAAAGAATTAAAACAATGGCCTCCATATCTTGAAGTGAAGGTGGCACATTCATTTGTGAACTCCAGTACATTGTTTATTGTAGGATGTACCTCAATGCTATGCATTTTCACTAGAAATCTATTTGGGTTTAAAAAAGATATTTTGGTACATATGCATGATTCTATTTTTAGGATTTTATTAAGAGGACTACTGTAACAATATTTAGTAACAATTCCTAGATCAAATGACTACATAAACTTGTGTTTTCGTAATTGAATCAATGACAAGGTAATCTCTTATGTTTTATTAAGATGACAATTGAATTCGAATTTCACTTGGAAAATTGACTAATTGTTTTGAAGAACTAGTATTTACCATGACTATTACCCTAACATGGTATAATAATTACTAGCATAAAAATACTAGAATAGTTCTTAAATCTATGCTATGTGATGTGCTCTACAAATTCTACAATTTTCTTCCATGTTATCCAATCCATAATTGTTAAAACTTGTGGCAAAGAAAATCATTTTACCTAGTGTATGAATTAAGGTTTAATGGGAAGCCTTAGCAGAGGGCTTTGGAACCTTTTTGTACTAAGCTAGAGTTTAAACCAATTGGCCTATAATTTTTTATTTCTCTTAAACTAGACTTGCAAATGATCTAGAACAAAGGAATCCATATAATGGTAAGATGAATTAGGGTTTCTACTATAATTTTGATATAATAGAAGACTATATTGAAACAAAATCTTATGGAAGATGAAAAATAATTATGTTTTTTATTTATAAAACATCATTTAAGATTTTTATGTTAATATATGACCTATAATTTTGAAGCTTTGTGAGGTTTTTAAACAAAACAAACACATCTTCACATATTATATAAGTAAATATTCACAATTTGGATTGTCTTTATTTTAATAGTTTTATTTATTTTTTTTCTTTAGGTTTTTCTATAAAATTTAATTTTTAACATAATATTCAAATAATTCAAAATATTTTAAATTTTATTGCTACTGATTACTTTATATATTTTTATTTTCAATTATTCTTCTCTTTGCTAACATAGTTTTAGAATTTTTAGATACAAGACAAGGTATCCTTTCATTAACATTTATGAATTTTTCTTGATATCTTAGATTATAAATATCATATATTTAATAAGAAATCTGGTCAATATATTATAGAAATATTTGTTAGCAATTTTGAAGTCAATCGTTGAAAATAAATTTCTTTTATTTTTCTTAACTTCTGCTATTTTATTTAATAACATATATGCGATATTTGAATTGGTAAGTTCATTCTATATTTATATTGTGATGTCACATATTTTAAAAAGTAAAAATTTTAATTATATATAACTAATTTTATTTTCAATGATTTGTGATTTTTTAGTTAAATTACTATAAAAATAAAATTTAATGTTCTAAATATTTATTTACCTTGATAACCTTTAATGTTCTAAATATTTAAGAAATCATAATTCAAAATTAAAAGGTTTTCATGATGAAATTCTTTTTACATTCTTATAGTCTTTTAATTATTTTACTTGCAATTCAAACATATAGTTTATATTTTTTTATTTGTTTATGTAGTATTTTGTGCTAAATTATTTGTTGTTTTTTCTATCTGTATGAGTTTTTTTCAATAAGAATCTTTTCAAATTTTTTATGAAATGTAAATAAATATTTGAAACAATAATTTTTTTACCACTTGTTAACAACAAATTTTTAGTATTTAAATAGAATAAATGAATGTTATATTGACATAAATAGTAAAACAATTAAGATAATTTAACATTTCTAATACATGAGTTATATTCACAACTTGTAAAGAAAAAGGTTAGCATTCTAACAAAAAAATTCAATAAACTATAATAGTGAAGGAAAATTAAATAATCATTATTCTCATCATACTAGAGTGTGCAGTGCATCTTTGAAATTAACAAAATATTAAATACTAAAAAAAGAAAAGTGTTCATGAAATGATACAAATTTAAAACATTAAAAAATACACATAATATTACATTAATAAGTAATGATGAGCACAAATATTTTAAGAAATAGCACTAATATTTTATTAAAAATTTGATAACTATTTTAAATTTTTAATAAAATGTTTGTCTATTTAAAACAAGATGAACATGTTTTCATAAACTAAGAAAAGGATAAGTTTTTTTGAAAATGGTAAAAAAGATACCTCTATAAATAAAAGAACAACACAAGATAACATACATGACAATTGAAACATAATGTACTATCAATAATGTAAACCATGTTTTGCTATGCAAAATGCATCTTGTTATCTAGACAAAAAAATTAGAAATGATCAATGTGATGTTGTGTGGAAAATGATAAATGGTGCTAACAAGTACATAAGTATTCTTTATATCCTTATTGAGCATTTGTATTACTTTAAAATATATAATGTACTCATATAATGCATGCCCACAAAACTTACTTGTTATGAATGTAATTTTTAAAATGATCGATTTTTTATTAATTTAATGAATTTGTTTGGTGAATTTGTTACAGATCACATCTTGAGAAATGTTTTCAATAAATATGTTTTACATATATCCTTTAATATGTAGAGCTTTTTAATATCTTAATATGTTTTTAAAATTATTATGAAGTATAAATTTCTTTTATTTCTAATGCAATATTTTTCCATTATTCAGAAATTTTTATTATGCTTAGTAAATATTTTAAATAGTTTACTATAATGATGATGTTTCATTTCTTTGGATTTCATATTTTTTCTTCCTCTTATCATTATAATACTTTTTATTTAATCATAAATAATACCAACAATGCATTTTTTGTGGAATTAACATTTTTGTTAACATTAAATCATTATGATATTTTCAATGCTGTTAAAACTATTTAGTGACACACATTTTTTAGAAATAATTATATTTATATATTGAAAAAGAGTTTTTTTAGTGAAACAGAAATAATTCTAATTATTGAATGTTGACTGAAAACACTTTTTTGATGTCAACAAAATCTGATGCTTTTTTAATAAATATTTTAAGGAGTGATTTTTGACTCTTGCAACACAAAATTGGTTAGTGTGCATTAGTGAACTTTGCTGAGATAAGACAGAGAATTGTCAGCGGTTGAACAAATAAAGATCAAGTAAAAGCCATAACCATGAAATTATCTATAAGCATACGAGTGGCCTAGTTGATAAAATCATAAGCACACTTACCTTTTGCCCCCATGAAATGTATTATAAGGAGAAAACTTCTTTTCTTTTTGGCAATGTGGGACTAACGTTAGTCCGACTATTCAACACTAAATGCTTGTGTGATTTCTCTCCATCCAATTTTTTATAAAGTTGTAAGTGTTTCTTCCACAAAAAAGCACTCAACCTTGGCTCAAAATGATTGAAATCATGTCTAGGTTCATTAGATTATTTTGATCTTTTCTAACTTTCAAACTAGTTTACACATGAATTACAAGGACTAACTCTCACCATGTTTGTGTCCTATAGTTGAGATCTTTTTTGCCTTTGCAAATAATGAATCGAAAGATCTATATCTCATCATACTTAATCAGTTAGCTAGATTTAATTCATCTTCATCCAACCATCTCGAACTAATATGCTTTAATAACCCTTGATCTAACATCCAAAACCATTGTAATGAGATCGAATGATGTTCGTTGATTCAACCTATTGGCTAATTCTATAGTCATAAGTTAAGCCATTGTCTTAACCAATTCAATGAAATAGTTTAAATTTTTTAGAAGAGTTTTTTAGGCTACTTGGATGCATTAATTAAAATAAAATTTTTTTAACTTTTTTAATTTATTTGATGAAATGTTGTCTATATAAATCTAACAATTATTGATGAAATGACTAATAAACAAGAACCAATATTTGAGATCTCATCAAATCACAACATGGTATTCTACTATAGTAAAATCTCTTGACGGCAAGTACAACTTAATTCTTCCCATAATTGACAAATTTTTTTAGCTAATCTTAGCACTTCTAAGCTTTCAATTTCTTACTAGTATTAATAATTTTAAGATCATTGTGACTTCTTATTTCTTTTTTTCTTTTTCTTTGGATTTTGGTAGGCTAGCATTTATAAAAGCCAAAGTTTAGTTTTGTGTCATTAAAAACAAAGTTGGTGTTAATCTCATAAAAGCTTGTGTTATAATAGAACACATAAAAACAAGTATGTTGAAGGATGGACGTAAGTTCAAGTTTAAACCAAATAATATAAAGATTTAATTATATTATTTTTATTTGCATTTCTACTTTTTGAATAAAAAAATGAAAAATTAGAATATATAAAATATGAATTTACATAAATATAAAAAAAATTTTACTAAAAATTTTTTTAAAAAAAATATAATCTAAGAAAGAGAAATTATTTTCAAACTCATAAGTCACCCTCTCATGTGACATTCGTATACATGGTTTTATTTCAGTTAATATAAAAAGGGTTCCCTACAAAAAAGTCAGTTAAATCACTTTGGTGATCCATCCAATGTGTTTTAATAATTTGTTATATTTATTTAATTTTTATTTTTATTCTTTAATAAATTTTAAACTCTATCTTACTTTTTTGTGTGCTTTCTGAAATATGTGTTTGTCAATTTTCCTGTAAAATGAAGTTTTAAATATGTTATAACTCATGATTAATATTAGTGAAACACTAGGTAATGTCTTCTTCAATCATTATATCTCTATTTTTGCATAAATTTTATTAGTATTCGAAAAAAGATTTAGAATTCTTATCCTGTCAATTGACATAAAAGACTGGAAAGTGCTCACATAAATATAAGATTTACATAGAGATTAATGCACAAATGAAATCAAGTTGTTTAGTGCACTTAGTAGTGATCAAAGTAGAATGATAATTAAATAACATAGCACTCAACTACCTTCATTGTAGTATATTGCAAGTGAATTTAATCAACTTATGAATTTATGTAGTACACATGAAGTACTAAAAAAGTTAGAAGTAACTTATGATGAAAGCACTTTGTAAGCTAAAGAAATAAAGATAAACCTTTTTACACATTATTATGAGCTCATTAGAGTGAATTCAAGAGAAACTATATAGAAGATGTCTATGTCATTTACTAGTATTTCTAATGAATAACAAAATCTTCACAAAATTCTGTCATATTTAAATATTGTAAGTAAAAGTGGTAAGGATTTGATCTTCTTGCCACAGTAATAAAGGCTTCAAAAAACGTCACATGCTCACATTAAATGAGTTACTTAGAGAGTTTTTAACGACAAAGATGGGATGAATAGAAAAGTTGAAAAGAAGATGTCCGTAAGTAAGCAAAGCATGGACCAAGGTACAATGAAACATTAGCTTCTAAAACTAACAAAGATAATATAGATATGACATCGATATTTTCTATGGACTTGAAGGAAAATGTAAATTCTCTTGTTAAATGTTTAGATAAAAATTTTGCAACAAGGACTGTATATAGCAATTTGTAAAAGAACAAGAGGGAAGATGAAGACACTATGATGCTATGATTGTAGTCAAACTAAGCATATAATACAAGATTATCCAGAACTCAAATACACAAAAAAATAAGGAAGAGAAAAAGGGTAGAATTAAAAAAAAAGAATGATTTTCATGCTACTTGGAGTGCTTGAGAGGAATTAAACTCCAAACTTCAAGCAATGAGGAGGAAGGAATGATGTGCTTCATGATAAATGATGATGAGTCAAGTATATCATGTGAAGTATAAATTGTTAAGGTAAGCTTTTGGCATCGAGAAGTCTTTGAAAGTAATTGCATAAAATTTATTTGTGTTTTAACTTGTTTAATATGTGCACATAAAAAATTAAAAATGATTTGCAAAGAAAAAATTATCATTTTGATGATATATGAAAAGAGATTTAAAAACATTTATATGATGAAATTGATTCCATGATCATTAAGAATACTTATTAGTGAAAAAAGTATTGAAACAAAAATTTATTCTGTTGAACATACAAATTTTTCTAACATCTCACAAGATGTTTAATTTCCTAAACATAAATAAGTAATTTGTTTAACATGCCTAATATTTCCAAATTACATACTTTTATAGTAAAAAAAAAACATCATACAATTCAGAATTATCGATTTAGAGAAAATATTTCTAGTATAAAATCTTGTTTCAATGACTAATTCAAGCTTGCTGTGTTCTTAAGATTGAAAATAGAGAATTTAAAGTAAGTTGTTTTCATAATCATTTTATAGAGATATAGTGTTTTTGAGACTTTCATACATTAGAAGCAATACATGTTGGAATTATGCATGGAAATAAGGAGAATAAAATTTATATTTTATGCTTACTAAGCAAAACTTTTATAATTTATGTAACCTTATATAGAGCAAAAAATCAAAATCTAGCTCTTGAGAATTCAATAATGGATGCTCAAAACATATTACTAAAGATTAATCAAAGTTTATCTCAATACAATGTCATCCAAATAGATGGGTAACACTTGGATACAAGTCTAAGAAAAAGATATACAATATTGGTCACGTGGGATATTCTACATTAAAGAAATTGAGGAAGCTAGATATATTTAGAGATCTTCTTAAGCCAAACAAAACTAGTTGAAAATTGTATGAATCGTGCTGACAAAGATGGAATGTTAAACATTTATTATTAACCTAAAAATGACTTAACTTCTAGTTGACCTTTAGAGATTGTTTTTTTAGACCCCTTTAGACTCACACAATCCTAAAGTTTAGGTAGAAAAAATATAAATTTATGATTCTTAATGATTCTTCTAGCTATAATTAGGCTGCATTTTTTACGAGTAATACTGTGACAATTGAAATTTTTCTTACTTGGATAAAAGAGATGGAAACCTATCTAAAATTATTTTTTATTCAATATGGTAGTAGCAACGAGTTTAAAAAAGATGGGCATCAATTTACTTGTCCTTGTTGACATCAACAAAATGGTATTGTAGAAAGAAAGAATAGGACTTATAGAGATGTGTAGAACTATGTTAATCCAACACAATGTATCAAAATCCTTTTTGGCCTAGAAACTAACACAACTTGTTATGCAATAAATAGAATTAAATTAAAACAAATATTTTAAGAAACACCTTTCGAGTTATTTAAAGAAAAGAAATTGAAAGTTAGTTTTTTATAATAAAAGGTCCGACTTGAACATTTTTGATGAAAAAGTCTACTTAGAAGTTTTTATAAGATCTCTTCGTTTTGAAAAACTTACAAAGTTTAACACATAGATACGTAAAAGATGGAGAAAATTATGATTATAGTGCTTGAGGACTCTACCCATTAGATAAATAACAAAACTTTTGATTAATAGATGAAGTCCTAAAATAACTTACACTTGAACAAAGATGAAGGTGAAAGAGAATGTAAAATAAAAGATGAAGAGACTAGCCTTCAATTACATAAAGATTAGAAATACCACAATCCATATCAATTATAGGAGATGTTTATAAAGGAGTTAAGACTAGAACCTTTGTGATAGATTAATCATAGCACATTTGTAACTTTCATAGAATTAATATGTATAAGGGAAACTCATAATGTTAACTATTAGGTTGAAGTAATGAAATAAGAGTAAGATCTAATTGAGAGAAACAAAGTATAGGTATTAGTCCCTAAGCCTAATGATCAACAAGTGATTTGAACTAAATGGATATTTAAAAATATGTTAGATGAAAATAGAGTGATCACTAGAAACAAATGTGGATCTATTGATAGGCACTATAACCCACTTGAAGGCATATATTTTGAGTCATTTCTATTAGTAACACAGTTAGAGGCCATTAGACTTTTCATAGTATATTCCATCATAAGAATTTTAGATTATTTCAATTAAATGTAAAATTTCTTTCTTGAAATTGGATAATAAAAAAAGATGTGCACATAGAACAATCCATAAGTTTAGAGAGTTGTGTACATAATGATTATGTATATGTGCTTCAGAAGAGATTTTATGGACTTCAGTGAGCTATTTATTTATGGTATCAAAGATCGAGTAATTATCTAGTTGAGAGTGATTTTAAGATAGAAAAAATAGATAACACACTATTCCCAAAATATTTAAATGATCGTTTGTTTCTTATACCAGTTTATATTGATGACAAAATTTTTGAAAGCTAAATTGAAAATATGTGAAAGGAACTTATTGACTTAATCGTAAGGGAGTTGAGATAAGTATAATAGGTTAAACAGATTTCTTCTTTGGATTACAAATTATGTAAATAAAAGATGAGAATTTTATTTTAAAAACTAATTATTTAAGATATTTATTCATAAAGTTTGGGAATGGAAATGTGTAATATAAGGAGATTCTAATGAATTAATCAATCTATTTACATTTAGATGAAACTGAGAGATATATTGATCAAAGCCTTTATGAAGAACTTGTTTGATCTTTATTATACGTTATATTTAATTGATCAAACTCCTTATTTAGTGTTTGCTTACGTGTAAGATTTTGACAAAATCCTAAGAAAATCCATCTAAATGTGGTTAAATTATTCATCAAATATATAGAAAGTATAATGAACATAGGTTTAAGGCATTCTAAAAATGTATATTAATGAGATCTTATAAGTTTCCCAGATCTAGATTTTATAAGCTCCAATGTAGATAAGAAATATATCTTTGGTACATATCAATTACTATGAAATATTTTGATTTCATGGTCAAGCAAAAGAAAAGATTACAAAGCCATATTGACCATAGAAGTCAAGTATGTAGTAGTTATTGAAAGTTTTGCTGTTCAACTATTATGTTTGAGACAATAATTTCAAGACTATGGTTTAGATCTCCCACATATTTCCACATGAATTGATAATGCTAGTGTGACGGCTTTAGCAAAGAACCAAGTTCTTCATTCTAGGTGAAAGTACATAGAGTAAGACATAACTTTCTAAGAGACCAAGTAGTTAAAGGCTTAATAAAATTCACATATGTTTCTACTAAACAAGAATTGGTAGACATTTACAAAATACCTTCCGATTAATCAATTTCAATTCATAAGATATTAATTAAGGGTAACACAAATTGCATAAATTATACAACTTTTTCCAAAGTATTAAAGAAGGAGAATAACCATAGTTTAAATAAGTCAGTAGGATCATATAGTAAAGGGGAGTAACAATTTAGTTGGAGCACCAAATTTTCATTTTTATTACCAATTTTCATAATAATATATGTTTTTTAATTTTTCTTTCATGATCAAACCGAACACCTTTTATGATGACGAATTAGTAGTTTCCAAGATGCCTTAAAGTATTTAGCAAACATCAAGAATTAAAGACATACACATCAACTTTGAAAAGGTTTACATTTTTATTATAAAATAGAATATTAAATTATTTATTATAAGCTACATCTTCACTAATCTCATTTTCACATCTTAATTTAAGCATTTAACTTCTTCAACCTTTCCTTGATTTGGAAAACTTATAAGATTTCATTTTTTGCTCAACCTTGTTTTTTGATGAAATCTATGTAATACATCTTTGTCAAATTTCATGTTAATTGGTAAACTTTAATAAACTAGAAAATTAATTATTTTAAATTTTCATAATTACCAAAACATTAAGCGACACCCTAAGCTGGCCAAGTGCAAAGCACTTGGATTGACCAAGACCAACTTGGCTTGGCAGCATCAAATTAGGAGACCAGCCTAAAACAAGTCAAGAAATTATTTAGGGTGCATCTTGAATTGAGTTAGGGGAAGGTAGATAATCGAAATTTAATAAACTTGAATTTTGTATGCAAATTGGTGTCTTATTGGACCCATCACCATGAAATGACATATAAGCATATGCGTGCCCTACTTGACGAAATCCTACGGAGAAAAAGGGGAGCCAAAACTCATCCCACAAGATCAATTGAACAACAAAACTTTCAATAACTACATACTTGACTTCTATACACAATATGGCTTTGTAATCTTTTCTTTTTTCTTGACCACGAAATTGAAATATTTCTTAGTAATGTATAGGTACCTATGATATTTTTCTTACCTACATTAGAGCTTATTAAATCTAGATTTTTGAAACATATAAGATCTCATTAATGAACATTTTTAGAATGCCTTAAACTTTTGTTCATTATACTTTTTATATATTTCATGAATAAATTAATCACCATTAGATGGATTTTCATAGGATTTTGTTGAAATCTTACACATAAGCTAACACTAAATAAGGAGTTTGATTTATTAAATATAAAGTATAACAAAGGTCAAACAAGTTCTTCATAAAGGCTTTGATAAATACATCTCTCTGTTTCATCTAAATGTTAATAAATTGATTGATTCATTAGAATCTCCTTATATTACACATTTCCATTCCCAAAGTTTTGGAATAAATATCTTAAATAATTTTTTTTAAAAATAAAATTCTCATCTTTTAGTTACATAATTTGTAATCCAAAGAAGAAATCAATTTAACCTGTTATACTTATCTCGAACTCCCTTACGATAAAGTCACTAAGTTCCTTACACATATTTTCATTTAAGCTTTCAAAAATTTTGTGATCAATATAAACTTGTATAAGAAACAAATGATCATTTAAATTTTTTAGGTATAGTGAGTTTTCTATTTTTTCTTTTTTAAAATCACTCTCGACAAGATCATTACTCAATCTTTGATGCCATGAACAAGGAGATTACTTAAGTACATAAAATCTCTTCTGAAGCACATATACATAATTACTATGTACACAACTCTCTAAACTTATGTGATGTTCTATGCACACATATTTTTTTATTATCCAATTTTAAAATAGAAATTTTACATTATTTGAAATACTCTAAAATTCTTTTGATTGAATATACTATGAAAAGTCTAATGGCCTCTAATTGTGTTACTAATAGAATTGACTCAAAATATATGACTTCAACTGGGTTATAATGCCTACCAATAGATCCGCATTTGTTTCTAATGATCACTCTATTTTCATTGAATATATTTTTAAATATCCATTTAGTTCGAATCACTTACTGATCACTAGGCTTAAGGACTAGTTCCTACACTTTGTTTCTCTCAATTAGATCTTATTCTTATTTCATCCACCTTTACAATTTTTTATATAATGATTTAGAAAATCTTGAATCAAAGCCAATGGCACCAATCCATACCATATAATGATTAATTCCATAGCCATTAATTGATCAATTGCACAAGTCATTTTAAAAAAAAAGTTTTATGTTGTTTGGAAGTAGTTTTTTAAATCAACATAATCTTAACTTTTTAATAGCTATGATTAATTTTTTTCTACATAACAAATCTTTGAAATGTTAACAAAACATACACATTTTCTACTAGAAAATTCATTAGTAATACATAATGTTTTATCTTCAAACAAAACATAATAGTTAAGGGTCAAAAATATAATATGTTAACAAACTAATCCTTGTTGAAATGATCATCAAACTATTGACTATCATTTGATAGTGACATTGTCTCCATTGTGCAACACTTTTAGAAGATTCCATCCACTTATGGAACCATTTGCTCTCAACTTACAATATTAAGTCTCATCTTTCTTAAAGGCACTTCCATAATTATCTAATTTTTCTCCCTTTTCCCATTACAACAATTTCCTATTTCGCTCCTACTTATAGGATCTCTTTTATCAATTGCATTCCTCTTTACCTTGTCCTCTATTAGTACTTTAATTTTTTTGTTAGATAACCCTTGTGATAAAAGCCTTGCAAATATTTGTATTTCTGGGACATTCTATTATAAATGACATCCAAAAGTGTTTTTACCAATTTCATAAAAATAACTCTAAGAGCTATGGTAAACTTTTTATTGGTACTGAAAGGCAAAATACATGATTTACTATGGCCATGGTAATGACAACTACCTTGAAAGTAATATAACAATTTATTTCCATAATATATGAAAGCACAAAATGTCGTGTCTTTAGTTAATCACGTTTTCCAAACATTGTAATGTATTTCATAGTATTTAACCTTAAAAATAAATAATTATCTTCCTAAAATTCCACTTTCTTAATTTTCTTATCATAGTTTTTGTGAAGAAAATTTGATTCTTTAAAATTAATGTTGTGATTATTTCGATCTTCAAAATAGAATGTATACTTATATCTGTTTTAATTAGAATATTGTTAGTCTTTTCATACTATTATAATACTAATTAAACAACTTATTATATAATACCTTTATGGTATCATCTTCATTCTAAACTAATAATTGTTTTTGCAAGAAAATTAATTAAAATTGAAATACTTATCCTAGTTGTCTTAAAAATGTCATTTTCATAACCCTAATATATTCTCAAGTGTTTTAAATATTCTGTTTCATTGACTTTGTTTTGAGTAAGGAATGTTCGTTTACACATATGTTAAGTATCACATGGATCAAGGAACCTTTTGCAAAAGTATGATATTAGGTTGGAACCATTATGTAATATATTAGTATTTTGCATACCACATAAGTCATACTGTTAATCAACATATATTTGACTTATTGTTTTGCGAAAAATGTTGCCTTAACAAGTAAAATATTAATTTTTGGGGTTGAGAACCTCATTTTCAAACCTACATATATTTGGGATTTAATTTTCCACACATCATCATGTTGGTTTATGACAAGAACTTCTTGCTATGAATTTGCCACAATGATCAATTGTGAAGTTCTTTGATTTTTTTATGGATATAGCATGTATCATTCAATTATATATCTAAGAAATTAATTGAGCTTCCTCCATGTTATATATCACAAGCTTTTGCACTCCTTCATAAAGACTTGGTATCTACTACTTTTTGCTTGGTGATATATGTTCTCCAAACCATAATGCTAAAATAATTCAAGCTATGTTGTTTATCTTTATTTCTACCTAAAGTTATCATCAAACAAATTATAAATAAGAAATTCTATGTGCTATGAATAATAAAAAGCCAAATTTGAAAACTTTGCCATTTTTGGATGGAAGTGTTATATCAATAAGTAAAATAAGAATTGGAGATTAAAAACCAAGTTAATGGATGCTATCTCTTTATGATATTCCTCAAATATAAACCAATAAACCATTAAAAAAAAGGAAACTTAGACGTGAATTAATCTACTCAAGCGATTTTTTATAGAATTATGCATCAAAATAAAATGGTAGATTTGGAGCACAAGGAAGAGTTTAGAAAAATACAGTTAGAATGCAAATCAAAAAGAAAAATAAAGATATAATAGCATTATCATCAACATATATTAGACATTTTTTGTTGTCCAAAATGTGATCGTAATTTGTAAAATGTGTATTGGCATGGCAGATAATATTTTTCTCATTTATTTTAAATCGAACTCCCTATCGACAAATATTTTTCTTTTAATCAAAGACATATTGCCATGCTTGTTTTGGAGAACAAAATTTTGTTATTAGTATGTCACAACTACCAATACAATGATGTTCCTTTTATTTTTTGTAGATATAGTATTTATCTCTCAATTGCCTGTCAAAATATTCAGTTGGGCTTCTTTAAAGGATTTGTAGCTTCTATTACTTTTCTCTTAGTGATATGGGATCTCAAAACCATAATGCGTTGATAACTCAAGATGCTCTATTTATCTAAATGTCCAAATAGATTTCCTATTAAGACAACTATGAATATGATACTACATTACTTTGGAATGACATGAAGAGTAAATGTTAAAACATACACATTTTTTGTTGGAAGTGTTACATCAAAAGGTAGGATAGAAATTGGAGATTAAAAACAAAATTAATTGAGGCTATCTATTTACTATATTCTTCAAATAGATAGATCTATAAGCAGTTTAATATGGAAACCTTAATTGCAATGTAATATACTCAAGTTGTGTTTAATTAAAATATGCATAAAAAGTGTTAGATTTGGAAGACATGGAAGTTTTTGAAAAAAATTTGGAAGACCGAAAATTATTATGCAATGAAAAACTTGTAGACTTCTGCTCACGGATTATTTAAGAATGGAATTTATAAAAGGCTTTGTTCATCAAGAACTATGCTAATGATCTTCTCCAAGTCATAGATTATGTAGATAATGTCATATTTTGATCAACCAACTTTGAATTATATGAATGAATTATGAAGTTTATGGGTGCAAGATTTGTGATTAATATAATGGGTGAGTTTTCCTTTTTTTTTTTGTTCACTGCAAGCTATGAAAGATGAGAAAGGATCCTTGTATCTTAAATAAAATATATAAATGATATGTTAAAATTGTAAAATAAGGACACAATTGCATCAAAAGAGTTAGTATATAATAAAAAGTATCTTAGTGATTTCAAGCTAAGTGATTTTTTTGTATGCCTCTCTTTAAAAAGAGATCATATATGTTGCATCAACTTAAAAAGTTGTTCCTCAAAATACAAGTTAACCCTTGAGGAATGATTTTTATTATGTGAGTTGATGGATGATTTTATCTTTTTTGTGAGAATGATTGCTTTTGTTATTATTAGGTAGGATATGTCACCACAATATAGTCATAAAAAATGGGTATTAAAAAATAAAAACAAATTAATCATGTGGTTATTATTCAAAATATGGAAAGGATATGACAATTGCTTATAATTAAGTGAGAGGACTAAATGGAAAAGGAGCGCTTGAACTAACTGTAATGTTGAAGGCAACATGGCCATTATTGGCTTTTTTTACAAGGTTTTTAAACTATACCAAATTGATGTTAAGGGCACATTCATAAAAGTTATTGTTTAGGTGGAATTGTAAGAAGAATAATTGGATTGTTCTCAACATTGCCTTCATCAAAGTCATGTGTAAAAGATAATTAAATACTTTTATGATTTGTGACAAGAACAAGGATCTCGACATTGATAAACTTAATAGATTTCCACTAAAACATTAATTCAGCATGGGAATTTAGATTGAATGATATTCATCAATAACTATACTAATCAACTTCTTCTTTTCCAAGGTTATGTAGATGATATCAATTTTGGATCAGTCAACTTGGCCTTTGTGAATGATTTAGTAAGCTTATGGGTGTAGCATTTGAGATTAATATAATGGGTGAAGAGACCCATTTTCTCATATTGAAAGTTAAACAATATAAGAAAGTATCACTGTATCTTAAATAAATTATACAAAAGGATGTTATAAATGCTTGATCTTGAGAACCTAAAACCTATTTCTATTTTGAAGAGTCTCCACCAAAGTATCTAAACAAAGATAAGGAAAACAAATAGATTCAAACAATACCAAGGGATGATATGTTGTTTAATTAACTACAAGGACACAAAAGAAAGTTTTTAAAGTTGGGCTTTTCTAATCTATTCTTTGATTTGGAACCTATAAAAAATAATATTTTGGTATTTGCTTGGCTTGAAGGTATTAGGATTTTCATATCACAAATTTCAGTTATGTCATTATTTCATAAGATAAAGCTACAAAATTATGTTGGTTCAAGAGTACATAAGAAAGGTATTGTAAGTATTTAATCATTTTTTAGACTCATCTTAAACTCATGATCTATTTAAAAACATTTCATTATTTCTTCCAGCCAAAGAACAATAATATATTGCATTTGGAGGATTTTTGGATTACATTTTTCAGTTAAAAATGAGACTAAAAAATATGGGGTTACATTTGCAAAAAAACAAATACCCATAAAATATGATAATATGTGTGTCATTTGCCTAACTCAAAACCTTATCTAGTACTCTAAGGACAAATAAAGTAATGTTTGGCACCATTTCATTTGAGAGCATATAAATGAAATGTGGTAAACATTTAATTTGTTGTTAAAAACATGCAACTAGTTGGCATTTTAATGAAGCTTGTTAGGAAAGATTTATTCAATAGCATTAGAAGACGTTTTTATGATGTAAAAAGTAGGAGACATTAATCTTTGTTTTAAGGGTAGTTCCTTGAGTAATGGGGACCACATCCATGTGCTTTTATTACTTGCAAATCTAGCATGACTTGATAATATTTAGCAAATGCTTTCTTGCACTTCATTCAATTACTTTATATGATCAAATTAGAATGTAACTTATGATTTAAAAAATCAGTTATTGCTCTAACATGTAATAATCTAAAATATTTTTATAATAACAACCAATTTCAGTAGCATACTCATTGATCATCAAGCTTTGATTCTAGGCATGATGGTGAAAAACACTAGAAGGAAATTAATGTTGGTAGGCATCTCAATGGATTAAATATGTGGATGTAACCATTTGTGAAATGACAATGGAAAAGATAATTGTATGATCAAGAAATTGCGTGTTTTTTTAGTGAGACATTTTCCCTATCTTGTAAATTAATGAAACTTGTGGCTCAACTACAGTATGCATGATTTTTCAAATTTGAAATGAAATCATTTGCATGACTAAATGCACCACATTATCATATTTTATAAAATAAGATTAGCTATAGGAGAAAAGAGACTATTTTAAGACTTGACTATTTGATCTAAGCTAACAAGTGAATCTAGTAAATTGGATGGAACAATTATTAACAAAAATTAAAATAATATGATCAAACTATTTAATTAGTGGAAAACCATTCCATAAAAATGGTATGAGGAAAACTCAAACAAATCAATTGATACTGTTAACTTACATCAAATAGTAAAATAATTCAAATTAAAGTTAAACTTTTGAAAATGTTGTATATCACCATCATATAACATACAGTGGTATAATGAACATTATGAATTGTATATTGGTGATGTTCTCACCCTAATTAAGCCAAAAAAAATATAATACAATGTAGTAATATTACTTTGAACCATGTAATTATCTCATTCATGTAGACTTATGCAAAATAAACAAATTTGTACCATACAAAAAAATTTTATTGGAATCTATAATCAACTCACTTTTGCTAACAATAGGAAATTCATTGAATTCATATGGTATTCTAACATTCTTTCATACAAACAAGATTGACTATAAATGGAGATAAAACATATGATTATTATTTTGAACTATACAATCATGCCACTAAAAAATTTTTGATGCTATGGAATTCTCTTATCACATTATTCTACCATGGGAAAAATTGTATTAACAAATCATGAATTCTTTTAAAGCTTTTGAAAATAAGTAGCATTGAGTTAAAATGTTGCAGGATGTTTGAAAACAAAAATTTGAAGTATAGCGTTGTTAATTCTTTTGTCCAATTGAACCCATTTGTTAACATATTCCGAGCTAAGAATTTTTCATTCACTTAATTCTCTATATATTTGTGGTCTCATAATATTTTATTTTTGATGAAAGATGGTACATTTTTACTATTATAAAAGATTTTTGTTCTTTGTTTTCTTATATAGTTTTGAAAATTTTAAACAAATTATGATATTAGCTAATTTATATTCCATAAATAATATATATTTTTAATTGGTTAACTATGCATAAGTCTTATAAAAATCTATATTTATAGATATTCCATGAATTTATTTTGTAAACAAATTGTTCAAATTTTAATTTTGGTTAAGTTGTCCTCTATTCTTAAAATATTAAAAGAGTTGAATAATTACAAGCTCAGAATAATTTTAATATTTTTTGCATTGAAATTTTTTATTCTTTTTAAAATACATTTTAAATATATATGAATATCTGATAAATGTATATGATAGGGAGTATTTATTATAAATATGTTGTTCTCTTATTAGAGGTATGGTTTATAATTTAATTTTTCATAAAAAAGAATCTAAATTTCTAAAAAATTTACCAATGCAAAAATAATAAGTCACAAGCGGCATAAGAACTACATCAAAACACCGTAAAATTTCATTGACAAATGTTTTGGAAAGTTGCTTTCAAAGTAAGTTATAATTGTCTCAAAAAAGGATTTAACTTATTTAGATGTATTCAAGATGAAATTACTTTGTTATGTTAGTTATTTGTTTGGTGGTAAAGGAGACAAGACACTCTAAACTTTTACTCTTATGGGAGCTACTTGGCCTATACGATACATAATAACATTGGCATATACATTATAGTGAGATCATGGGTGGAGCTGGTGAAAAACTATTGCTCAAGAATAATTTCAAATAAACCAAATAGTAAATCTACAAATGTCATGGCTACAGTTAGAATATAATTGTAATCACTCAAAGTTAACTTTGATGGATAAATTTTAAAAAGTTCTTCAGATTTTTATTTTGAGTTAAAGAAATTAAAAATGGAGATGTAAAGGTCACAAAATAGAATATTAGTTTTAAATAATGACAACAAAATTAGAGCAAAATATTTTACGAAATAAGAAACATTATATTGGTTTGTCACATTGCGACTTACGCAAGAGATCAATTATAACATTTTTAATTGTCATGTTTGATGTGAATTAAAATATCTAATAAAAAAATGTAAAAACATTTGCAAGTAAAATATTTAAAAATTTTAAAAATAATTATTTTTTAAATGAGCTTGTCTAGATAACTCCAACAATGGTTATTTCATTTGGATTGTTCCCTATTAAATAAGTTGAAATGATTACAAATTATTTTTTCAATATTCAGAAAAGATACATTAAATCTTTAATATGATAAATTCAAGTATTATAATACAATGAAATAAAGTGATGTAAAGGTCACACAAGAGGAGAATTAGACATTCATTGTAATAGAACAAAATAAATGTGTAAAATTTTAAGAAATGAGATAAATTGTGTGAGAAAGTTGCATTCCATTCCACTAAGGAGATTAGTAGTAACATATTTCATTATCTAATTATTTATGCATGAGAATGCCACTTAAACTATTCGAAAAATAATAATAACAAAATATCTAAAAATATAGATAAGAATATTTAAATGGATTATTCTCTTTGAGATGAGTACAACATTGTTTGTTTTACTCAAGGAAACCTGTATTAGAAGTATTTCAATTTATAACTTAAAAAACCATAAATAGAAATAAATTATTATTTTAATATCAAATTAAATATATTAAAACTATAATAAATTAAGTAGAAGAAATGTAATATAAAAAAATAAGAGAGATGTAAGGGTTGAATGAGATGAAAATTCATGTTTCATTCTTATATAAACAAATCAAATCGAACATTTGAAAAAATGAGATAAAATATGTAAGAAAGTATTATTCTAAGATACTAACATGATTGATTATATCAACCTTGATTATGTGATTAGGTATTAATCGTAATATCTATTAAAAGAATATTTTATTTGAAAGGGCTTTCTTGGATAAGTCTAATGACATTTGTCTCTTCTCGATCGATCCACATTTGGAGTTATTGTAAATATCCAAAGTAATGAAACAAAATAACAAATTATTATTTTAATTGTTAAGAAATGAATATTCAAAACTAAAATGTGAAAACTAAATTAATGTGATATAACGAAATAAAAATAAAGATTTATGTCACACAAGAGAAAAGTCAGAGAAACATAGTAATACAACCATCTAAAAATGTATCCTCAATAACGAAATCATGTATGAATCCAACTAATAAGCAAAATATGCCAATGACATAGAAGATATGATATCTTAAATTATAAACATGAATTTTTATTTGAATAAAGTTCATTGCAAAGTGTAAAACAATATTTGTTTCACCACGATGGAACCTCATTTGATATTACTAAGAATTACCAACTTTAAATTAGATAAATTTAGCATGTTAGTGTAAACAAATCTATTTTATATAAAGGTCACATGAGAGAAAAATTTAATTCATATATAAATATAATAAAATTATGCTAAAACATTTAATGAAATTTGGTAAATTAATTGAGAAAGTTTCACTGCAAGTTCCTAAGGAGATGTAGTGAAATATCATTAATCATTAAATAAATTGCAATACTTCATAAAGTGAGCTGAAGCCTATGAAATATAATATTTGAAAATTTAGAAATGAATTTGTAATTGCATATTGCTATTCAAGATGTCTCCAATGACATTTGTTTCATTTTTATCAAACTTTATTTGAAGTTCTCTAGACTACAATAACAAACAAGCACAAATAATTATAATAATAGTTCTAATATTAAGTAAATAAATATTGTTGTTTGGCCAAGTGCAAAATGCTCAATTTTTATATTAGGTGTGAACCAAAATGCATTATGAAATGTGCAAAAGAAATAGAAATTTACTTATTTTAAAAAAATATTTAATGAATAGAGCTTATCAAGTCAACTTTGATGATGTTTATTGCATCTTCAACTATCCCATTTGGAATTATGATAAATAAAAAACATCAAATAATCATAAAATAATAATAAATTATTATTTTTATAACAAAAAAAGAATATTAAATTTTGAATTATAATAATTTAGAGCACTGTAATATAACTGAATTAAAAGATTCTAAATGTCACAGGAGAGAATATTTTTAGTTAAATGGTAAATAAAAAAATAAAATGCAAATAATTTAAGAAAATAAGAAAAATTTTAAGAGAAAATCCTTCTTAATGATATTAAGTTGATTTATTATAACAACATACATCACCAAGTGACATACAACATAATATTACTAATACAAACAACTAAAATTATAGAAACTACAATATTTGAAATTATTATTTTTTATATTCAATTTGATAGATCTCATTGAGATGTTATAAACTATGTCATTTAAAAGAAGTGGGAATATTTGGGAACAAAAAGAAATTATGATAAATAATGAAAAATTATTCTTACAATAATTAAGAAGTATATGCTAAACTTTATTTGAGATTAATTAAGGGAATACAATATAATCAAGTAAATGTGATGAAAAAGGTCAAACAAGGGGGGATTTAGGTTTACATAGTATTATATCAAAATCAAATCAAAAAATTTGAAAACATTTAATCAATTGATTAGGAATGTTACATTCAATAATACTAAGGAGAACGACTGGAATATCATTGATTATCAAATTAAATTTAAAACAAATATACTAAAAAAATGTGAAAATAAAAATAAAAAATTTCAAAATTTGAAAATGATTTTTTAATTGGATAAAACTGATTAAGATGTGTCCAATAAAATTTGTTTCATCACGATTAGACCTCATTTAAAATCCCTATAAATTACAAAAATAAACTAAATAAAATAAGAATAGATTAAAATTTTAGTATTATTTAAATATATATATCATACATAAAAATATAATATAGTCAAATAATAGATAAAAAGATTACAAAAGAAAAGAGTTAAAGAAAAATATTAATTTGAATTAATCTAAGTAAAATCTTTGATGAAATTAAAGAGATCAAGTGCAACTTTCTTGATCATCAAAAGATGTACATCTAAATTTCTCATAATTCTTACAAAAATCATAAAAAATAAATATTTAAGGACTAAAAAAATTTATATTTAATTAGATGACACTCATCAAAATTAGTCTAATGACATTTATTGTCTCCATCAGCCTTTATTTATAATTGTTATGAATTACACTAAGTAAATAAGTTCTTATAAAAATAGATAATTATTTGAATATTAAATACATTTATATTAAAGTGTAATGATATAAATTCGAGCACTATAATATGACTTAATTTAAGTCATGTAAAGCTCACTTTAGGGGATAATTAAAGTGTCATAGTAATATAACCTAATCAATATAAAAATTTAAGGAAATTAAGTATATTTTTTAGGATTATTTAATTTTAAGATATTAAGGAGATTGCACATTACACCATATATTATCAAATTAGGAATGAAATAGATGACCTCATAAGGTAAGAAAAGATATGTAATAAATAATAAATTATATAAATTATAGAAATATAAAAACACCAAATCAAAATGATGTCAAGATAACATGAAAGAAGATTTCAAGATACCTAACAATATAACTAAATTGAAATAAAACATCTAAAGAAGTGTGACAGATTGTATACTAAAGTGAAAATCCAAGACATTATGTATAATGAGGGTAAAATCCTCTATCATCAAATTGGACAATAATAAAAAGTTCCTATAAGTCATACTAAAATCATACAAAATAAAATATTAAAAATATAATAGTGATCATTTAATTAGATAAAGTTCAATAATAAGATCTAACAAATTTGCTTCACATTTGTCAAACTTTATCAAAAAAATTTTCTAATTACAAAAGTGAGAAGCATAAATAATTATAAAAAATTATTTTATTATTTGATAAATATATATTAAAGCCTAAAAGACATAAATTGAATTAATATATTCAACAAACAAAAATTGATGTTATGCTCACAAGAAAGATCTAAAGTGACATAGTCTATGACAAACTAAAAGTGAAATAAATGGTGAAATGAGATAAATTGTATAACATAATTACATTTCAAGGTACCGAGGAGATTTGTTGTTAATTCTTGATCATCAAATAAATTATAAATAATAAAACCTTATAAAGAATGCCCAGACCTTATAAAATAAAATATTGAAAAATAGAATAACAAAAATTTTATTAGATAGAGCTTATCAAAACAAATGGAGTGGCAATTATACCATGTCAACTAGACTTAGTTTGGAGGTATTATGAATTTCTAAAGTGAATAATGACATATAATAAAAAGAAATTATTTTAATGTTAAGTAACAAATATAAAAGTTAGTGTTATGTAATCTAAAGTAATGTAATCTAACCAAAGCAAAGTGATGTAAAAGGCAACAATGAAAATATTTTCATTCATATGTAGTATAACAAAATAAAAGTGAAATATTTGAACAAAATAGACAAATTGTATAGGAATGTAACATTCTGAAATACTAAGAAGATGAAGAATATCATCCTTAATCGTCAAAATAATACAAATTTAAATTCACATAAAGTATGCCAAAAAAATAAAAAAATAAAATATTTTAAAAGATAGAATAAGTAGTTATTTGCGTAGATCATGATGTGATGAGTCGAACAAAATTAATTTTGTCTTGATCAGATCTTGTTCGAGATTATGTTACTATTGAGTAAAAATATGTTAAACCTAAACTAAAAAAATTTAACATAAAAAAATTAAATCCAAAGTGATGTAAAGTTCACAAAAGAAGATATTTTTTTGTTAAAAAGTACTATAACAAAATTAAAGTGAAATATTTGAATATGCAAAACAATTTATGCAGATTTTATTCTCATGCACTAAAGAAGTCAAATGTAATGTCATCGATAATCAAATCAAGTATAAGGAAAAGGTCTCACCCAAATAGCTAGAATGTTAGAAAATCAAATATTAAAAAAATTAGTAATTTGTTTGATTCAATGTGGCTTGTTGAGACAAATCAAATGACATATCATTCATTTGGATTGTACCTCATTAGGTGTACTATGAATTATTAATGTAAATAAGAATAAATAATAATGAATTACTTTTTTAGTGCTAAGAAAATATATATTACTTTTTGAATCAAAAAATTAAATCAATTTAACAAAACAAAATAAAAATGATGTAAATGTCATATGAGTGGTAAGAGTTTCATCGTAACTTAACCAAATCAAAAGAAGAAAATTCAATAATTTGAGATAGATTGTTTATGGAATTTTAATTCTAAGATACTAAGGATATTTCACATAACATCCTCAATCATCAAGTCAACTATGAATGAGAATGTCTTGTAATGCATGTAAAATCCAAAGAAAATAAAATATCTAAAAATAAAAGTATGAATATTTTATTGGACCCAGCTTATTGAGATGAGTCCAATGATATTTGCCTCACTCTATGTAACCTCAATTTTAATTACTACTAATTAGTAATAAAAATAATTCTAAATAACAATCAATTTTTGTTTTAATATCTAAAATATATATTAACATTGAAATTGGATAAATTAAAGCATAGGATATAAACAAATCAAAGATATGTAATAGTTAAGTGATATGAAAAACAATGTTTGATAATAATACAACGAAATCAAATGGAAAACTTCGAAAAAAATGAAATAAATTTCATAAGAAAGTTGCATTTCATGCTACTAAATCAAATTCAATAACTCTAAATCATTGCTATAAATAATGATAATTAATGCAAAAATATTATTTTAATTATATACCAATAAATACTAAAACTAAAATGAGATAAATTTATTTAATACTAAATGACAAAATAAAAATAATTTTCATAACAAAATAAAAATAATTTTCAAATGGCAAACTTCGAAAAAAATGAAATAAATTTCATAAGAAAGTTGCATTTCATGATACTAAATCATTTTCAATAACTCTAAATCATTGATGTAAATAATGATAATTAATGCAAAAATATTATTTTAATTATATACCAATAAATACTAAAACTAAAATGAGATAAATTTATGTAATACTAAATAACAAAATAAAAATAATGTGAATGTCACACTAGAGGAAGTGTGGAGTTAAGTGCTAGTATAAAAAAATAAGAACAAAAAATTTGATGAAACACAATAAATTGTTGGAGAAATTAGTATTTGAAGATAATAAGGGGATTGAGTATAACACCCTTAATAAATAATTCAGGAATGTTTTCAAATTACTTGTAAATCATACTAAAACCTAAAAAAATTCAATAACTGAAATTATAATTTTGAGTATTGAGATCTCTTGAGACCCTAAATGGGTTTATGTTAACTAGTAAACCTTCATTTTCTAGGCTAGAAATTTGGGACTATCAGATTTATGCCATATAAGAAATATAGGGATTTATGAAGCACTTGGATCGAAAAGTAAGAAAATGTTGAGCTAACCCACAAACAATTTTTAAGAGTTAAGATTAGGAAAGGGTTGGCTAGATGGTAGATTATTTTGGTGATGCATGATTGTTGAATAGACAGGTTTAGATTTTCCTAAAAATCAAACAAAGTTTAAGTGTATGGGCTCGATTACTTTTACCTTGGCATTAAAACAAATGTACAACTTTTGATGAGTTCTTAAATTAATATTGCAAAGAAAATGAGACCATAGGCAGCTATAACAGTACAGGTTTAGGGTTGAGTACTTCTCAGATGATGGGTATTGAGATAAGGTTGATTTTGGATTTTTTTATGATGATCTTTAGGAATCAGTTTAATCATGTGAAGCAAAGAATGATTTGAGGAACATTAGTGCCAGGCCTTATTTTGGATGGGCTCTTGCTTCTAACTTCAAACGATAATTAGGTTGAGGGAAGTCTCAATTATAACCTTAAGAGAGATGCTCTGAATTAGCCTACGAGAATAGTCCTCATAATGTTTAGCCAAGAAAAACTATGGTAATATGAGTAATTTCCTGTGGGTCTAGTAATCTCAAAATGCATGTATTGGACACCTAAGATGGTATTGTAGTGATATAAATAGCAAAGAAGTGAAAATTAAGAATGATGTAGTGGCTCATGTTATCTTAATATGTATGTAGAATCACTAATAAAACTTATGTAAACAAAAGTTTTGAAAACAATGGCTATGCACTTAACTGCTGCCTTAGGCTTAAAGCCAAGTTTATGGTGTTAATGAAAGAACATCCAAGGTTAGTTAAGAAAAAAAATACCTTAGTGATGATTCAAATGTAGGGAAGCCTAAAATGTAAGTTATATATGTAAAATTTATGAGGTTTGGGAAACCTAAATAGCTAAGTATGATTTTGACCAAACCTTAGGATCACCTGATAAAAAATTATGCTTTAAGAGGTAACCCAAGTTAACCTCAAATTGTTTGTCAAGGATCTTCTAAAGTAGTTCCTAATATATTATCATAGGTTGTCATATATAGTAGTAATCCCTTTGTACTTATGTAAAGAATACAATAAAATAAACTTAATAATGTGTTTTAATGACTCCTAAGATGGAAGGATAAAGTTGTGATGAAGTAGACCAAACATTTTGGAGTCCATAAACCAGACAGGAGATGAGATGCCATTATTGGCATAGTTTTTACAATTGAGGTACCACATCGCATGGGTAGGCTCCATATTTAATGATCATATACACCTAAGTTTTGCCAGAGTGTCAAACCCTCACCTTATTAGGTAAGGGGCATTCCATTTCACATGATTACACAGCATGGCTTAAGGAGTGTTGGTCATTTGATTATATGTGAAAGTTGATTTCCAAGAATCTAAGAAGATTATGCTTAACATCCTCAAACATAAAATCAAGTATGAATCAAAACATCTCTAAAAGTAACACAAACTAATATGAACTTATATATTAAGAAATAAGAAAATGAATAATTAGATAGGAAAAGCTCGTCAAGCCAAATGCAATAATGTCTATTTTTATCTCCAATAGTGTATGCATGTTATTTCTGACCATCTTGTTGTCTATCAGATGGAGGATATTTCGTTTACTTAGGCAATAAACCATGGATCTACATTGGAAAGAAAAAGTAATATCTAACTTAGTTGGTTAACCATGAATGATTTTGCTTTTTGAAATAATAAATCTTAGGATTTGATAGCCCAAGTCTTCTAATTTTTTTTTATCCAAAACCTGAAATCAATTTGTTTAGAAGCAATTAATGGTTTTAATGACCCAAATCTCATCCAATGTTATTAGGGGGATGACATTTAATCTACATTGATCAAATCATCCATATATTATTTAGTTTTATAATCTTTGCTATAATAGTCTAGATCCTCTCCAATCAGATCTAATTGTCTAATCGATCCTGCTTAACTACTATTTCCCATAGCCATTGTTTAGGCCATTGCATAGTTGCTTTGGAAGAAATTTTTAAGCTATATGGAAGAGCATTTTAGTACAATTTGATTATATATATATATAAATATATAAACTTAATTTTGAACTAACAATTTATTATTTGTTATTCGTACTAAGTTTGGCAAATAAAACAATGTCCTAACATTGCATCATCAAAGAAAAGTAAATTTCATTGGACACGACGTATTGAGCTCTATCCAATTAAATATTTATTTTGTTATTATTAAAAATTTTATTTCTTATAATCCTATTTTGCAAAATTTTTTGATATGTACTTGATTTAATAATCTAAAATGTTACACTCGATCTCCTTAGTATTTAGAAATGTAACTTTCGCATATAATTTATGTTTTATTCAATTTTTTCTTCAATTTTTATATCAATTTGATTCAATTATATTACAATGTTTCAACTTATCTCATTTCAATTTTTACATATAATTTTTTAACATTAAAATATTTATTTTTTTAATATTTTTCTCAAAATAATTGCAAACTATTGTCAATGGAGAAGAAACTAAAATCCTTTTACCCAATTTGATGAAGTCTATCAACAAATAATCACTTTTTGTCTATTAATAATTTATTTCCATGTGTTTTAGTGTGCTTTACAATACATACAAATTTGTACTTTATTTGAAGATCAACTTGACTTATTTAATATCTTGGAATTCAACATTAGCATACTGTTAAACTCATTTCTTCAAATCTCTCATTTAGATTTGGCAACATTTCTATGAAATTATAATTCTCCTCCCACGAAACTTTTAAATTTATTTAATTTTATTATATTTGATTGAATTAGTAAGCTCTAATAATAAAATATTTATTTGAATATATTTACTTTTAAAGGTTAGTTTTTAGGGATATTTGCACATTTTATGAGAATTTTTTATTCAAAATTAATTTCATAATTTTCAATGTCACATCATAACTTTGCAATGTATTGGAAGGGGAAATTTTAATGTAATATTTCTAATTTCCTTAAACTCTTTTTTTTCATTTTCATATATAATTATGAAACTCTTATTCTATCCTTCTTTGATGTTTGCAACACTTTAATTCGGTTACATTGTTTTCAAACTATTTATTATTGCTAATTTTAATTATTTATGTAATTAAAAGTTATCTCGAATGTGGTTTTATGGAGGGAAAATAAACTTGATTTGAATCATCTTAATGAGCTCTTTGAATTTAAATAATTAATTTTTTATTTTTTTTAAATCTGATTTTATAGTCTTTTTTATGCTTAATGAGATATTTTTATTTAGATAATATTTCATGATTGAAGATGTTATAGTTGTTTTCCTTAGTATATTAAAATGCAGTATTCTTGTTTAAGTTTTCTCATGTTAGCTTTACTAAGCATTTATTTAATATAAAAATTACAATTTACTATTTTTCATTGATTAGGTTTTAAATTTATTGTTATTTCAAGGAAGGCATGGTGAGTGAGAATTAAATGTTTTGTGATCCATCTTGTTAGGCTCAATCAAATAAAATATTCATTCATATAAATTTATATCATTTATTTACTTAAGTTTCACAGACATTATGATAGATTTTGATTTATGTATGATTTGAAGATTAATGATGCCACATTTGATCTTCTTAGTATCTTTCAATAAACCTTCCTATTATAATGTGTTTCACTTATTTAAATTTTTTTATTTATTTTTGTTATATTACAATATGTCACTAAATCATGTGTGTTGTGATTTTTTGATCAATTTGATTTAGTTATATAAATTTCATAAATTTATTAAATCTAAGTTTCAAAATATATTTAAACAATGTTAAAGTAGTCATTTATAATTATTTATGATTATTTAGGATAGATATTCATGATAATTCAAAATAAATTCTCATTAAAGTGAAACAAATTTCTCTAAAAAAATCCCAATAAGATTAATCAAATTAAAAAATTTATTTTTTAAAATGTTTGACGTCATGTGAGATATTTTAATCTACATATGATTCAGTGATTAAGGATACTGCACTTCATTCTAAGTCTCCTCTTGTGTTTCCTTTAGATTTCTTTAATTATATTATATTACATTGCATAAATTTATCTTGTTTCATCTTTCACTTATATTTAATTTTTATTATAATAATATTTATTCATATTTATGTCTATTTAATTTTTTAATTCTTTATTATTCTAAAAAATGTTTGATTAAGAGAAATTAAATATTGTTCAATTTCATTAGATAAGCTCTATTCTATTAAATATTCTTGTTGCATTTTTTTTTAATTTTATTTTCTAAAATTATGGAAATCATTATAGAACAATTCAATTTATATCCAATTTTAGAGTTGATGATGGAATCCAACCTATGATAAAATTTATTTAATTTCATAAATAATTTTTTTATTTTATTGTATAACTATGTAACTCTAAATCTTATCTATATGACCATTACATGTCTTCAATTTTGTTATATGCATTACTTCAATTTAACTCATTCGAACTTTAGAAAAACAACTTAATATTTTTATTTAATTTTATAATTTATAGTAAATAAACACAAGATTTAACTGAGACGAAACAAATATCATTTGACTATTACTTATGACCTCTATTTGCATAAATATCTCTTTCTTTTTTCTAAGGACTTTATTTTTCTGCTATTTTGCTACATTTTTTTAGGTATATTGATTTATACTTGATTTTTTCATAGATGATATTTTCACTTGCTCTCCTAAGTATCGTTAAAAAAAACTTTGTCCCACTTTTTTATAATTTCTTAAATTTTTAATTTTTTATTAAGTTATAATGCTATGTAACTCCAACTTTCCTCTGATGTGAAATTTGTTTTTTCATGACTTAGTCATATTACATTTGTTCAATTCATCACATTTCAACTCAAATATTAATTGCTTAATATTAAAAAAATTAATTTGTTGTGATTCATGTTTATTTATTTCGGTAATTTGTAATAACTTTATACAATATTTGAACAAGATTAAAAAACTTCATTGGACTAACCTTGACCAATTGTATCCACTTAAATATTCATTTTTTAAATTTTTTTTATAGTTTTACAAATTTTAGTTATTATGATTTTGGCATGTTTTGTGAGTCATTTTTTCCCTAAAAGATTTGACGATCGAAGGTTTTTTTACTGAATGTTCTTATTATCTTGGTACTCAACATTCTCGTAAAACTTTTTTTATTACTTCTAATTCTTTGCTTTCATTGAGTTAATCACTAAAAGGATCTAATTCTCCTATTAATGTCTTTAAAGTCACTTTGATTTAGTTATATTACATATCATGAAATTAATGCTTTTCAACTTTAATTTATAGTTAATTAATTCGAATAAATAATTATTTTTATTTATACGTATTTAATTTGATAATTCATGATAAATCCAAATGAGGTTTTTTTGACATGAAATAAATGTCATTGACTAAATTGCTGATCCCCTTTTAATTAAATATTATTTCTTATATTTTTTTAATTTTATTTTTTTGTGTTTTGCCAAGTTTTCCTAGACAGTATGACTCATACTACATCAGATGATCAAGTTTGCTCATCTTGAACTCCTTAGTATCTTCAAATTTAACTTTACAATGCATTTGATTTATCAAAATTTTTAGCATTGATTTGTTTGTCTTACTACGTCACTCTAAATCACATCTATTGTGACCTATATATTACTTTGATTTGATTATATTTTATAGTTTCAGTTTATTTAGTTTTAACTTTAATATTTATTTACTTGTTTTTAAAAGAATATTTTTTTTCTAAACATTTAGTTACCTATATCAATCACATTAATTTCAAATGAAGTCCGATGGAGACAAAACAAACATCGTTGCAATCTTGTCATACGACTCTATCCAATTTAATATTATATTTTTAAGCATTTTATTTTCTATGATTGGCCTCATTATATGATAATTTTCATTTTTTTACCTAATATGGCAATTGAAGATGGTGCACTCGAGCTCTTTAGTATCTTGGATTGCAACATCCCTACATTGTTAATCTTATTTTTTTTTGATATGTTTCCTTTGGTTTTGCTATATTACTAAAAATGACTAAGTTCCAACTTGTATGAGCTTAACATATCATTGATTTGGATATATTAAATTTCTTCAATATGTCATATTTTAAATAAATACATATTCACTTTATTTTAGAATAATAATACATTATTATTTAAGTTTATTTACTTTTGTAATCTATGGTAACCTTAAAACGGCTTTGATTTAGATGAAATAAATATTATTGGACACATCCCTAAGAGCTTTATCAAATTAAATATAATAGTTTTATATTTTGAAAAATATTTTTTAATTATTTCCTAATGCTTTATATTACATTTCAGTTAGTACCAAATTTGACGATGAAGGATGTTGCACTCAACCTTTTTAGTATTGTGGAAACTAACTTTCCCATCAAATTTATATTATTTCTTCAAATGTTTTGCTTTTATTGTGATCCACAAAAAAAACTCTAATTCTTTTTGCAAGTGAGCCTTACATTGCCACAATTTAAATTATTTAAACTTCAATATTTATTTATATATTAAAAAAAATGATAATTTATTTTTTAATCTTGTTTACTTTTGTGATTTTTAGTAATTAAAATGTGGCATGATTGAAATAAACATCATTGAACTCCACCACAGAAGCACTATCTAATTAAGTATTATTACAATATTTTAAAATATTTTATTTTTTAAAGAGTTCTCATGCATTAACAGAAATTTAGAATCATAAATAATTTGGTTAGTGGGGATGTTATGTTTGATCTCCTTAGTATATTAGAATAGAACTTTTTTGTATAATCTATTTCATTAATTAAAATGTTTTACTTTTATATTTTTCTTTACTATGAAAATATAATTCTCCTTTTGTGCTATGTTTCCGTAATTTTCTTTTTGATATTATTTTTTTAACTAATTTGGCAATCGATAATGTTATTCTTTATCTACATAATATCTTGGAGTACAATGTTCTACTACTTTGTATTTTATTTCCTCAAATATTTAATTTTGATTTGGTTATACGATTGCATAACAAATAATCCTCTAGCAAAATACCTTTAAATTTCTATGTTTTGTTTAGTTCACATTTCTTTAACTTATATCACTTTAGATTTTAAAAAAATATTTTAAATATTAAAACAATAATTTATTTTTTTATGGTTACTTTTCTAATTTCTAATAATTCAAAATAAGGACAAAGTAAAATGAAACATGTGATCGACACCCCTTGATTATTTATATGCACAAAAAGTTAATTTTTAATTTATTAAATTATTTTATTCTTAGTAATGGATCATTCAAATAGTATATATTTTATTTTATTTTATTTTTTTGCTTTCATTTGGTCATACAAAACTCCAACTCTTTATTAGTGTGATATTAACATTGCTTTAATTTGGTTATATTTTGTTGGTTTAATTTATCTTATTTGAGCACTATCATCTTCTTGGAAAAAAATATTATTTATTATTACTTATTTTTATTTATTTTAGTAATTTGTTGTATTTCCAGCTATGCTCTAACTAAGATCAAATAAACATTGTTTCAATTGTCATAATGAACTCTATTAAATTAAATTTTTATCTTTATATTCTTAAATATTTTATTTGCTATGGTTTTGATAGGCTTTATGAATCATTATGATTTTAACTTGATTTAACTATCAATGATTTTACACATCATCTCCTTAGTACCTTGAGATGAAATGATTTTTTTACAATTTATCTAATTCCATCAATTTCTTTTGCCTAAATTTTGGTATATTACTACAAAGGTCTAATTCATCCATTGAGTGTCATATAGATTGATTGCATTTTCTTATATTATGTAACATTAAATTTTCTTAATTTAGCTTTAACATATATTTACTAAAAATTAAAATGACAATTTATATTTAATTTTTTATTATTTTTTTTTCAATTTTTAATATTTCTAATGGATGTTGATCATGACAAAAAAATGTCCTAAGACTCTTCTAATCAAGCTCCAACGAATTTATTTTTTTAACATTTTTAATCACTTATTTTTTTTGATGTTCGCTTGCTTGATTGATGTGTTGCTTCTACAAAGCATGATGGTCAAGGATGTTACACTCGTTCCCTCTAATATCTTTGCTTATAATTTTTCTACATATTTTGTCTCATTTCTTAAGCATTTATGCTTTTATTTGGCCATATTTCTAAATAACATTGAACCTACTCTAATGTGAACATTATGTTGCTTTGATTTGGCTATATTACATTACTTCAATTTATCTCTGTTCGTCTTTAACAAATATTTACTTAGTGTTAAAGAATTTCATTATAATTTGTGCTTATTTACTTTCGTAAGTTATTGTAATTTAAAATGAGGTCTAATAAGGTAAAAGAATCTCATTCAAATCTTCTTCTGAAACACTTTTCATTTAAATATTTATTGTTCATATTGTTTAGATTTTTTTTCGAATCTTTTGCCTTCTTTTATTAAACACTTTAATTTATGTATCATTTCATGATCATGGATGTTACATTCAAAGCCCTCATTATGATGGAATGAAACTTTTCAACATAATCTATCACATTTCTTAAAACATTTTTTAGAATTAGTTATATCGTTATGTGACTTAATTTCTCTTATAATGTAAGCTTTACATGTCTTTTCTTCACATTATAATGCTTCAATTTGAATCATTTCACTATTAATATGTATTAACATAGTTTTGAAAATAATTTCAAATTATTTAACATAATTTACTTTTTTTAATTTGTAGTAACTTAAAAAAAGGATTTGAATGTTGTGAATCAAAAGTCATTGGACTCTTTTATCAAATTAGATAATTGTTTTTACTATTTTAAAAACTGTTTTGTTGGCTTTACTATGTTTAATGAGACATATTGATTTATTTCTAATCTAATGAGTTAGGATGTCATGCTCAATTTCCTTAGTGTCTTGTAATACAATATTTCCTTACATTTCATCTCATTTCTTCAACTTTTTTCTTTGAATTAGTCATAGTATTACATAACTTTAAAGCGTCTTTAATGTATAAGTTACATTTATTTTGTTTCATTATATTATATTATTTCAATTTACCACATTTCAACTTTATGATATGTTTACTACTTGTTAAACTAAAATCTTTTATTAATGCAAATTTTTATTGCATATCATAATAATTCCAAATGAGGTCCACTCAAAGTAAAAAAAAATTTTGAATTATTTTGAAAATCTCTACCCTATAACATTAATTTCTTAAACTTTGAATTTTTTTATCAATATTTACATTGCAATTCAATTCAAACAACATTTCATAATCGTGGATGTTACTTTTCATTTCATTATTATCATAGAATGTAACATTCATATAAAATTTGTATCATTTTTTAATTTTTTTCTTTGATTTTCTTATATTACCCATTGTTTTAAATCTTCTATCAACAACCCTGAGATATGTTTTATTTTCTTATATTACACTACTTAAATTTATCTCATATCTATTGTAATATATATTTATAATATTAAATAATAATTCATAACTATTTATGCTAATCTACTTTAGAAATTAACCAAAATTCTAAATATGGTTAGATCGAGACAAAACAATGGTCATTAGATAGACCATGGCGAGCCTTATCAAAATAAGTATTGATTTTTAATATTTTAAATATTTTATTTTATAGAATTTTAGCTTGTTTTATCTCAAATTTTGATTACCAGTTCTAACGATCAAGGATGTTATACTCAATCCCAATAGTATCTTAGATTGCAACCTTTTCGACACAATTTATGTCATTGCCTCAAATTTTTTATTTTTATTGTATTATTATATAAAACATAATCTCAATTTTTGTGGTCTTTATATAGCTTTGATTTAGTAATATTACAATGCCTTAATTCAAATTATTTCAACTTTAATATATGTTTTCTTAATTTTAAAACTAAAATTTTTTATTGTTTATGATTTTTTTTGTTAATTAATGGAAACTTCAAGTGACATTTGATCGAGATGAACCAGACATTGTTAAAGTCTCCTTAATGAGCTCTATTCAATAAATTATACAATTTTTTATTTTGAAAAATTTTAGCTATTAGATTTTTTAATGTTTTATGTGTTATTTTAATTCATTCCTTATTTTATGTTCAAGGACGTTTTCGTCGATCTCCTTATTATCTTGGAATGCAAATTTTTTGAACTACTAATCCTATTAACTAAACTTTTTTTATTTGGCAACGTTATAATATAGGTTTAATCGCCCTTTTTGAGACCTTGACATCACTTCCATATTTAGATATTACACTAATTCAATTCATCTAATTTGTAATAAGTCTAAACAAAGTCTTATGGAGACAACATAAATGTCAATGGAATCATCTCAATCAACTCTATACAATTAAATTTTTATTTTCGTATGTTCATAAATTTTTTTATATGGTTTGGCTCATCTTATGAACTATTTTAATCTATAGCTAAAGTAATGATTTTGTAATGTTGGATACCCTCTTTATCAAGTGAACCTCTTCTATAAAAAATTATAATTGTCCTCTTTTATAACATTTTTATCTCTTTGATTTTGTTAAGTTTCATTGTTTGAAATTATCTCATTATTATGAATTTAGTAAATATTAAAATAATAATTTATTTATATTTATAAAAATTTAGTTTTGAAATTTGTAGTAATTTGAAATGAGTTTGGGAGGACATTGTTTGACTTATCTTGATGAGTTTGTCATCTAAATTGTCATTTTCTATTATTTTCATAATATTACTTTTTTATTTGCAATAATTTGATGATTGAGAAAATTATGCTTGATCTTCTCAGTATATTTAAATGAAACTTTTGAAAAAATTTATCTCATTAATTGAAATTTTTTACTTTGTCTTTATTATATTATTAGAACTCTCTACATTGTTTGCCATATAAACATTAAATGTCTTTAATTTTCTTATATTGCAATAGCTCAATTTATCCATTTAAACTTCAACATACATATCTATTTAGTTACAATATAATAATTTATTTTTATTTAAAAATATTTATTTTAGTAATTCATTATAATTCCAAAAGAGTAGTAATAGACATGAAAAATATGTTCTTCGACTCACATTGATGAGCTCCATCTAATTAAATAATAATTTTTAATATTTCTAAATGTTTTCTTTTTAAGTATTTTTAAATGTTATATGAGAAGTTATGATTAATACATTACTTCATTGAGAATATAACACTTGATCTTCGTAAGACCTTGGAATAAAAATTTCAAATATATTTTTTCTTACTTCAAAGTTTCCACTTCAACTATGTTATATTAGCTCGAACATTTAAATCTCCACTTGTGGGACTTTGGTATTGCCGTAACTTATTCTATATTACTTAATTTGAAGTTATTTCATTTTGGCTTTTGCATCTATTTTTGGAATATTAAGAGAATATGTTTTTATTAGTAGTAGTTATTTATCATGGGAATTTGTAATAAATTTAGGAAAGTTTTGAATGTGATAAAGAAATGTTTTTCAACTTATCTCAATAAACATTAATAATATATATATTTATATATATTTATGAATTTTTTAATATTTTATTTTCAAAAATTTTTATGAGATTTATGAAGTATTTTGAATTGTACAAAAAGTGATGTAGAATTAGTCTCATTTCTTTAAATATTTTTCTATGATTTGATTAACTTCTTATGTAATTTTAAATGTTCTCTACATGACTATTATATAACCGTGAATTATTTAAATGATATATCTGAATTTTTATCATTTTAACATTAATATTATTTTTCTTAATATTAAAAAATAAATTTATTATTAACTATTCTTATTTTGATAGTTCATAAATATTTTGACTGATGTATGTTTGAGATAAGATGTAGGTCATTGGGCTCATCTTAGTGAGCTCTACCACTTTTTAATGTTTTGAAATATTTTACTCTCTATGGTTGTTACACTCTTAATAAAACATTTCAATTAATGCCGTAATTAAGAATCAATAATGTTACACTCAATCTCCTTATTAACTTGAAAGGTAACTATCCCTTTCAATTTATATCAAGTGTTAAAATTTTTCAGTTTAATTTGATTAAAAAATGCTAGAACAAAATTTTCCTCTCCTATGATGTTTATGCTTCTCTGTTCTAGTTATAACATATGACTTTAATTTATCAAATTTTAGCTTTCATATATATATTTCATTAACATTTAAATAATAATTTATTATATTATTTATTCTTATTTAATTTCTTAATTAAACATTTTCCCAAATAATATTTATGTTGATGAAGGAAATGTTGTCGGACTTGTTTGGATGAACTTTATCAAACTATAAGTTCATTTTGTATTATTATGTATTTTTTCTTTTGACATTTCATGCATTTTGAGATATTTTAAATTGTAACTTATTTGTTATTCAAAAAGGCTATGCTGGATCTCCTCCAGTATTTTACATGCAACTTTCTCAAACAACATAGCTCATTTCCTCAAATTTTTTACTTTAGTTTGGCAATATTATTATGAAACTCTAATTGCCCTTTTGAGTAAGCTTTATCTCACTTTTATTTAGTTAAATTACTTTTTCAATTTGTCTTATTAAAGTTTTAAATCTTTTTAAATAATAATAAGATAATATGTTTTATTTATTTATGCATATTTGTTTGTGTAACTCAAAATAAGTCCAAACTAAGTACGATGAAGATAAAATAATCATCACCCAACTTATCTCAATGAGAATTATCATTGTATTTATTGATTCTAAATTTTTAAAAACCTTTTCTTATGGCTTAGAAAAATTTTTGGAGACATTTTTTGTTGTTCTTCATTTCATGTTGAAGGATTGTATGCTCAAACACCTTAATATCTCAAAATGTATGTTTCTTGTATAATTTATATTATTTTTTTTCTTTTTTAAATATTATACAATTAAATTACCAAAAAAATATTATACAATTAAATAATAAGTTTTATATTTTTAAAAATATTTTACTTCCTATAGTTTGGCTCGTTTGAAGATCTTTTTTAATTCATACAAAAATTGGTGGTACAGGTTGTTACTTTTCAACTCCTTAATATCTTGAAATCAACCTTTTTCATACAATTTATTTGATTAATTAAAATTCTATTTCTTTTTGTTCAGTTTTTTAATGATAAAAGTCTAATTCTTCTTGAGTGTGACCTTTTTGTGGTTTGATTTTATTGTGTTTCATCGCATCATTTTATTTCACTTTTACTTTATTTTACATTTAGTTAAAATAAAAATAACTTTTTTTAGGTATGAAGAATTTTTTTTATTGACGTTAACAATAATTTCATACAAGATCCAAAGGAGAGCAACCACACTTTATTGAAGTCTCGATATACTATTAAATTATTTGCACTAAATTTTTTCTAAACTTTTATTTTCTTAGGTCTTTGTTACGTTTTACAAGAAATTTTTATTCATTCTAGATTTGACAATCACGATTATTATGAACAATTTTGTAAGAATAATTGAATACAACTTTTAACAATAATTTATCTGAATTGTTAAATTTTTTTATTTCATTATGTTTAATTACTATATAATGCTAAATCTTCTATCATGTAACAATTAAATATGTTTAATTTTGTTATCTTTTATGACTTAAAATTTTCTTTTCTCAACTTTAACATATATTTAGTTAATAATAAAATAATTATTTGTTATTCATTTTGCTTATTTAACTCGATAAATCACTAAGCTTCCAATGGAGGACCAAATAATCTGAATCAAATGTTGCTAGACTTACCTTAGCAAGCTATGCATAATTAAATATTCATTTGTTATTTTTTAAATATTTTATTTTTATTATTATCTTTTGACATGTAAGGCTTGATTCACACATGTTTTGATTATCAAAGACGTCATGATCAATCTCTTAAGTGTCTTGGAATACATCATTCAAAAAAAAATTTTCTCACTTTTTAAATAAAAATCTCCACTTGACCTTTATATTGCCTTTAATTTGCAAGTATTATATTTGTTCAAGTTATCTCATTTTAGTTTTCAAATCTATTTACTTAAAAAAAAAATAACATTTTTTATATATTTTTTCTTATATTGCCTTTAATTTTTTATATAAATTAGTCCAATTGAGAAAAAAAACATCATTATACTCATTTTGATAAGCAACATTCTAATTATTAGTTTATTCTATATTTCTAATTATTTTAATATTTTTAAAATTTGATAGAGTTTATGAAGCATTTAGATTTGTCTAAAATTTTATGGATGATGATTTTACACTTGATCTCATTAACGTTTTGGAAATGAACTTTTTTTATAATTAATGACATTTTATTAAACATTTCACTTTGATTTGATTATATTACTATTCAACGAGAAATCTTCTCTTGCAACCATTATATCTCCTTGATTTGGTAATGTAATATTTCATCAATTCTTCTATTCGAACATTAATATAGATTTACTTAATATTAAATTAATAATTTTTTATTAATAATTATTATTTTTTTAGTAATTTTTAGCAATTCTAAATTATATCCGATTAAGGTGAAACAAATGCCTTTGGCATTATAGTCGCAAGCTCTACTTAATATCTTATTCTTTTGTTATCTTTAAATATTTTCTATTCTAGGGCTGTGATAATCTTTATAAGGCAGTTCAATTCATACAAGATTTCACAAAGGAGAATTTTTCACTCGATCTTGATAGTTACATTGAATGCAACTTACTTATATAGTTTTTATTAATATGAAAATCAAATTATCTTCTTCTATGACACTTATATTTCTTTGATTTGGGTACAGTAAATTATTTAAATTTATCTTATGCTATGATTTGCATATATTTTTCAAATATTAAAAAACCATTTATTACTACTTAAGGTTATATGCATTGGCAATTTTCAGTAATTCCAAAAGAAGTGTGATATAGATGAAGAAAATGTCACTTGATACTGTCATCAGGTAGTATCAAAGTAGATAACCACTTTGCACTATTATATATATAATTTTTTAGGGTTTTATCGTTCAATTTCAGGAATTTTTTATGGTATTATTATATTATAGTTTATCTCCTTAATACCTTTGAATACAACTTTAACATATAACTTATCAAATTTCATTAAATATTTTTTTTTATTTGGTAGTAAAATTGTGAATGTCAAATTCTTCTCCAATGTAACCTTTTTATCACTATTATTTGGTTATATTATACTGTTCAATTTTCCTCATTTCAACTTTAATATATATTTTCTTGTTATTAATGTTAAAATTTGTTATTTTTTTTTCTATTTACTTTAGGTTATTCACAAGACTTAAAAATGTAATTTGGTCAAGATAAAACATATGTCATTGGACATGACTTGATGACCTCTATCCAATTATATATTTTGATTTGTAATTTTGAAAAACTTTTACTAGACTTAGAAAAATTATATCAGTTATAAATTTGTTCGTCATTTTATTATTGAGGACGTTATGCTTGATCTCTTTAATATCCTAGAATGCAAGTTCCCAACCAAATTTTTCTCATAAGTTTGAATTGTTTATTTATTAATTTTTATTATTATGTAAGTGTAAATAATTTTTAATGTGAAAATCACATTTCCTTCATTTCATTATATAACATATTTGCATTATATGACAGTTCTTCAAAAAATATGTTTTCTCATTTCATTATATTACACATTTTACCTCTAAAATTCATTGTAATTTTTTATGAGGTTCAATCTGCATGAACATAATGTCTACAAACTGATTTCAATAAGCATAATCAAATTTAAAAATTATTTTAATATTTTAAAAGCTTTTATTTTCTTTGTTTATTCAAGTTTTTAAAGACAATTCATTTTGTACCTCATTTAACGATGGAAGTTTTATGCTCAAGTTTCATAATTTCTTTTTGAATGTAAGGTTTACGTACAATTTATCTCATTTAAAATTTATTTCATTATATTAATATGTAAGTAAAAATGTTCTTTAATATCACTAGTTTTATTATATTACATTTTTTAATTAATGTTTTATTAGCTTTAATATATTTTTACTTAATATTAAAATAATAATTTCTGATTTTTTTTCTTATTTACATTAGTAATTCAAAAAAAATCTTAATGAACTCTAACCAAGATGAAATAGTCGTTTGGCACACCTTAAGAGTCATGCCCAAATAAGTATTCATTTCAAATTCTCAAATATTTTATTTCTCTAATTAGAGTATATAATAATGATTCAATTTGTCTTATTTTAGCATTAATCTTTATTTTCTTAATTTCAAAAAAATATATTTTTATCATATGTTCTTATTTACATTTTTAATTAAAGAAAAATTCGAAAAAGTTCTTCTAAGAGGAATCAAGCATTGTTAGACTCAAAACAATATTCTCTCTTCAATAAAGTATCATATTTTATATTTTTAAATATTTTACTTTCGTAAGTTTTTTAGTGTTTTAAGAGACATTTTGATTCGTGCCTAATTTGGTGACCAAGGATGCTTCACTTTATGTTCTTATTATGATGGAATGTAAATTTTTTGAATAATTTAACCTATTAAATATTCTCTTTTATCCTATATTTAGTTATATTTCAATGTAACACAAAATAACCTTTCTTATAACCTTTTATGTTGTTTTTGATTCGGATATTTTACATTATTTTAATTTGTCTAATTTTGGCTTTAATATCCATTTACTTTGTATTAGGACAATAATTTTAAACATTTAAGTTTATTTTGTTCAATCATTCATAGCAATTCGAAAAACATTAGATGGATAAGAAACCAACGTCAATGTAATTATGTCAATGAACCATATATAATTAGATATCCTGTTTTATATTTTTAAATATTTTTTCTTTAGCTTTGTTACTTTATGGATTATTTCAATTCATGTCAAATTTGATGATAGGTTGTTATGTTTGGTCTACATAATTTCTTGGTATGAACATTTTCCATACAATTTGTATAACGAATTAAAATGTTTTCTCTAATTTGATTTAATATTAGGAAAATCCAATTCTCCACATGTGTCACTCTTCATTACTCTAATTTTGCTACATTTCATGGCAACACATTGTCTAAATGGAACATTATTAAAAATTTACTTCTTGTTGAAATATTATTTTATTTTTAATTATATGTTTTTATTTTAAAAATAAGAAAAATTTTGAACGAGTTTTAAAGGAGATGACACATACATTTTAAGACTCATTGAATGAGCACTATAAATGAAATTTAGTTTTTTAAAATTTTGACACACTTTAAAAGATATTTTTTTTCATAATAGACATGAAAATTTGTGATGTTATGCTTCATCCTCTTAATATATTTCAATTAAATTTTCTAGTGTAATTTATCCAATATTTTTAAACTTTTCAATTTTTTTTATTATATTACAACATAACTATAAATCTTCTATCATGTAAGCTCCAAATGAGTTCAATTTTGTTATATTATATTAGTTCAACCTATCTTATCTCAACTTCAACATATATTTACTTTAAAATAAAAAAAATAATTTACTATTATTTATGCTTATTTACTTCCAAAATTCATAATAATTGTAGTGTAGGATTGATCCACATGAAAATGATATTGCTAGACTCCTCTCAATGAGTTTTATCTCCTTAAAAAATTCTTTTATTATATTTTTAAATACTTTATTTTTATTATGATGGCATGCTATAGGAGATATTTTGATTCATTTTTGATTGATGATTAAGGATGTTATGCTCAATCTCGTTAGTACTTTAGATTTCAACTATGTATTATAATTTTTCTTACATCAAAATTTTCACTTTCTTTAGGATATATTCCAACAAAAATCTAATTCTCCAATTGTGTGGCTTTTATATCATTTTGACTTCATTATATCATGTTGATGAAATTTTAACTTTTCAACTTTTGTGTTTATTATCTTAATATTAAAATAATAATTGCTTATTATTTTGATTTTTTTAACTTAATAAATTATAATAAACCTAGAGTAGGTGAAATTAATACAAAATATATGTAGTTTGAATTGTTTGGACAAATCAATTACCAGATTATAATTTATATTCCTAAATCGAGAATGTTAACCTTAATCTATTTATTATCTTAGAATTAACTTTTCTGTTCAATTTATCTCATTAATTAATATTTTTCAATATTATTGTCATAACATATTATAAATAAAAATTCACTTTGTGCGTTTGTATTTCTTCGATTTGGATAATTACAGCTTAATTTATAAAAATTTTTAATATATATTTAACTAATAGCACAACAACAAATTTTTAATATTTATGCTTATTTATTTTATAGTTCTTAATAGTTCCAAACAAAGTTTGATGGAGATGAAAGAAATGCTGATAAATCATCTCATTGAATTTTCTATAAGTAGATATTTTGTTCTTATATATTGAGTAATTTTTTCTTATTGTTTTACTTTATGAACAATTTAAATTTGCACTCAATTTGATGATGATGGTTTTTAAAATCGATCCTTTTAGGAACATAGAATGAACTTTTTTCTTACACATTATAACATTAATTCAAATTCATTTGCTTCGATTTGATTATTTTACTAAAAAAATCAAAATCTCCTCTTTTGTGACAATTTTCATCACTTTGATATTGTTTATTTGATTGCTCAATTTAACTCATTTCAACATTACTATAATATTTTTTATTATTAAAATAATATTTTAATATTATTTATACTTATTTAATTTTGTAATTCATTATGATTCCAAATGAGATCCAAAATGGACAAAATGTCGTCATTTTAGCATAGTTTTTGATAGTACTTCAAATATTTTTCTTAGTTTTTGTTATATTATTATGTAAATCTAAATATTCTATCATGTAACATTAAATTTTTTTTAAATTTGATATATTACATTATTTTAATTTGTCTTGTTTTAATTTTTTCATTATTTTTCTTAATACTATTTTTAATAATTTATTATTTTTTTGCTTATTTATATTCGTAATTTCTAATTATTCCAAGCAAGAATCGAGCAAATAAAAAAATGTTAAAGGACATAACTTGATGAGCTCTATCTACTTAAATATTTATCTATTATATTTGAAATATTTTATTTTTGTTATTTTTGAGTGTTATGTGATGTATTTGGCATATTACAAGATTTTATAATCAAGGATGTTGTGCTTAATCTCCTTAGTATCTAGGAATAAAACTTTACAATGCAAAATTTCCACTTGTTTCATCCTATGTAATGTTTCATTTTCTAGATTTAGTTGAATATGTTATGATATATTTTGATTCACACGTGAAAATCTCGATTTTGATATTGAAAAATTTCAAATAAAAAGATTGCCTAAGAATGTTACATGTCATCTTCTTAGTACGTTGGAATAAAAGTTTCCAACAAATCTTATAACATCTGTTAATGTTTATGCATTATTCTTGTGCTGCGATGCCCCACCATATCTCTTTTCATCAATAATATATAATTACTTAAATTTTAACTAATAATTAATTTTTTTACTCAAATCTACTCTATAATTAGCAGTAACTTAAAATGTTGCCTAATCGAAATGAATTAAATGTCGACGGACTCATCTTAATGAGCATTAACTAATTATATGTTCATTTTTATATTTGTAAAAACTTCTTTCTAGAGATTGGGAATATTCTATGAGGTATTTTAACTAATAAAATTTTTGTGATCATGAAAGGAATGCATGATCACCTTATTAAATTTCTTCAAATGATTATCTTTAAAATTATTATTTTGCTAAATCTAAATATTATCTAAAGATACTCTTTCTTAAAATTCTTTATTTACATGTTTTATGTTTATCAAATTTATGAATCAATATAAGTTTAATAATTTTTAAAAAAATTTGGCATCTTTTCTTTGTAACTTGTAGTAATTACAAATGACATCTAATTAGGATGGAACTAATATCGTTAAACCCATTTAAATAAACTCTATCCTATTAAGGAATAATTTTTTATACTCTACAAATTTTAATTTATTTATTTAGAAAAATTTTAGAGAAATTTTAATCCATAACTTATTTGACTATCAAGTTACTTCAATTAAGTTTCTTAATATGCTGGAATTGAACTTTCTTAAATAATTTATGTCATTTCAAATCTTTTTCTTTGATATGGTTATATTACTATGTAATTCTGCATCTTTTCTCATGTGAGCATTACTTTTATTTTATTTTATTATATTATAAAAATTCAATTTATCTCACATTAGCTTTAATATATATTTTCTTGATATTGAAATAAAAATTTCTTATTATTTATGCTTATTTTTAGATGTAATTCATAGAAATTCTTAATGAGGTGTAATCAAAACAAAACAATGATTGTTTGACATCCTTCACTGAGGTGTATCCAATTAAGTATTTTTTTTTGTGTTTAAAATTTAATTTTAATATATTGGTTTGAAGATCCAAAACTCCTATTTTACTTCTATCTTACTTTTGATTTGGTAATATTACATTGCTTCAAGTTTTCTCGTTCATGTTTTTGTATCTATTTACTTAATGTAAAAAATTTAAATTTATTAAAACATTGTCTTGTTTACCTTGGAAAATGTAATAAATCTAAGCTATCTCAAATCCAGAAAAAATAGATGTTTTTGGACTAGTCTTCACGAGCCATAAAAACTTATATATTTATTTTATTATTTTTAAATTTTAATTTTTTTTTGTTTTGAGATTCTTTTAAAAGTAAATTGATTCATAACCGATTTGATGAATGATCATTTTGCACACAAACTCCTTAATATTTTGGAATGCAACTTTTCAATGCAAATAATTTCATTCTTTAAATATTTTGCTTATATTTTTATTATACTATAATGTAACTCAAAACATTCTCTTGTGTGAGCCTTATATTTGTTATATAACATTTAATCAATTTTTACTTTCAACATTAATATTTACTTATTTCTTTTAAAATAATAAGTTATTTCAAATTTTTCTTGCATTTGTAATTCTTAGTTATTCTTAATGAGGTCAAATTAAGACAATAAAAATATCATTAAGCTTGGCTTGGTGAGTTCTATCAAACTAGATGTTTATATTTTTATTTTAATATATTTACTTTCAAAGGTTGTTGCACTTTTCATAAGGCATTTCAATTAATAGCTAATTTTATAATTGAGAATAGTACACTGGAACTCATTACTAACACGGAATGAAACCTTTTCATAGATCTATTTCATGCTTAAAAATGTTTTTCTTTCATTTTGTTATATTTATATGAAAAGCTAATTCTCATTTCCTATGACAATTAAATTTCTTAGATTTGGTTATATTAAATTACTTAAATTTTTATTATTTAAGTTTTAACAAATATTTACCTAATATTCATTAAATTTATTTTTTTAATTTTCTACACTTTGCTATTTTTTAGTACTAAAAAATGAGGTTCAATCTGGATGAACTAGACATTGTTATTCTTGTCTCTTCTAGCATTGTCAAAACTAGTTAATCATTTTGTAATATTATGTATTTATAATCCTAGGGTTTTATTATGATTTTTAAGATATTTTTATTTGTATCTTATCTAACAATAGAGAATTTTACACTTTATGCCCTTAGCACTATGGTTTAAAACTTTCTCAAAAATATTATGACATTTTTTCAAGGTTTTTCCATTGATTTGTATAGTGATTGTGAGACTAAATTCTCTTCTCGTGAGACCTTTCATTTCTATTACTTGGTTATATTATGATACTTCAATTTATGTCATTTCTTCTTTAATTTTTATTTACCTAATTTCTAATAATAATTTATTATTTTTTTCATATCTACTTCCCAAGTATGTTATAGTTCAACATAAGGTCTAATCAAGATGGAACAAATGTCCTTGAACTCATCTGAAAAAGCTTTATCCAATTATACATTCATTTTCTATTTTTAAAAACTTTTTTGAGGTTGAGAACTTTTAATGAGAAATTCTAACTCAATCATAATTTCATCATCAAGGGTGGCATGCTTTATCACCATTAAATCTTTGAATACAACTTTCTCATAAACATTTTCTTATTTCTTCCACTATTTTTATTTTAATTGGTTAGATTGATAAATAATTCAAAATCTTATTTAAACAAATTATTACATTCCTTTTGTTTAGTTATTTTACATTGTTTCAATTTAAATTTTTTTAGCTTTAAAATATACTTACTAAATATTAAAAAATTTCTTTAAACATATTTTATTTGTGATTCATTATAATTCTAGGTGAGGTCCATTCGAGATCAAATAAACATCATTGGAACCATTTGGGTGAGATTTCTCTTGCTAGACACTCTATTTATTTCTTAAAATATTTTACTTTCTTATGTTATGGCACTCTTTAGAAAACTTGCCTTTTGGAAATTTATTTAAAAATTTAGAATGTTATATCATATCTACTTAATTTCTTGGAAAGCAACTTTCATATATGATTTATGTTACCTTTTAAAAACTTCTTTTATTTTGTTATTTCGATATGAAGATGTAAATATCCTCTTTTGTGACATTTATACTTCCTAGATTAGCTTATAATAGACTTATTAAATTTATTTCACTTCAACATTAATATATAGTTACTTGATATCCAAATAATAATTTATTATTAATTATGCTTATTTAATTTTTTTTTTTACATTAATTTCTAATGAGATCTTATCATGATGATTTAAAATTTAATAGAACTGCTATGGTGAGCTCAATCAAATAAGATCCAACATTTTTTTTATATATATATATGAATTTCTTGAGTTTTGTCCTTATTTTTAAAAATTTTTATTCATGCCAAATTTTATGTTCAAGAAAAGTATATTTGAACTCCTAACCTTGGAATGCAACTTTCTCCTACAACACATCTTGTTTTTTCAATTGTTTGTTTAATTTCTTATTATTATAAATTTACTTTAAATATCCTCTAGTGTGACTTTCACAATATTACAATGCCTCAAATCATCTCATTTTAGCTTTAATCTATATGTTCTTAAAGTAAAAAGTTTAATTTTTAATTTTATGCTTAATTATTGTGTTAACTAAGAATTTTTCAATGAGGCACGATAAAGCAAATCCAACTTTGTTGGTCTTGCTCTATTGAGCTCTATCAAAAAAAGTATTTAGTTTAATATTGTTAAATATTTAAATTTGTGAAGATTTTAAGCAACTTATGAGATTTTTTAATTTATACCAAATTTAATAATTGCAGATGTTATTCTCTATCTCTACATTAACTTCAAACAAAAAGTTTTTTATATTATTTAAACCATTAGGTAATATTTTACACTATTACTTTGTCATATTATAATGTAAATTGAAATAAATTTTATTGTGACCTTGTATTTCATCGATTTGGTAAGATTGTACTGAATAAATTTATCAAATGTTTTCTTTAATAATAATTTCATAAATTTGCAGCATTAATATTTAAATATTTATGGTTATTTAATTTTTAATTATTAGAAATTCCTAACAACGACTAATAGACATTAAACTAACATTGATAAATCATCTCAAAGAACCCTATAAAATTAAATACTTTGTTTCATTTTATTAAGTAATTTATTTTCTATGGTTTGACTTACATTATGAAATATTTCAATTCATAAATGATTTGATTATCGTAGCTCTTAATACTGATCCTTCTAGTATATTCAAATTAACCTTTTTTTGCACTTTATGTCATTAACTCAAATTTTGCTTTGATTTTATTATTTTACTACAAAAATCTAATTTTGTTATCATGTGACTTTTTCATTTGTTTGATTTTTTATTATTGATTTCTTAATTTGCCTCAACTTTGCGTCATTATGAACTTAATTAATATTAAAATAACAATTTATTAGTGTTAATTCTTTTTTAATTTTGTAATTAACAGTGTTTCCAAATATCATCTATATGAGATGGAATATCATTCACTATGCTCATCTCAATGAGATCCATAAATAAAATAATTATTTTCTTACTTTTTTAAAACATTTCTAATTATGTTGCACACCATGTAAGATATTCTATTTCATTCTAGATTTGTCAATCACGGGTCTTACATGACATGTACTTAATATAATCAAATGTTTCCTTCTAGAACAATTTGTGTGATTTTTTAAAATATTTTTCTCTATTTTTTGTTATATTACTTCATAGCTCTAAATCTTTTGTCAAGTCACTTTTAAATTTTCCAATTAATATATATTAAATTTTTTCAATTTATGCCATTTCAATTTTAACAAATATTTTCTTAATAATATTTTAATAATTTTTTATTATTAATTCCTTTTTAAATCGGTAATTTGCAATAATTCTAAATAAGAACAAATCAACCAAAAGACTTTTTGATTGACTGATCTTGAAAAGCTCTATCTAATTAGATATTAATTTATTAATTTCTACAATAATTTTTTAAATTTTTTTAGTGTTATTTGAGATATTTTTAATTGTGCAAGATTTGCTCACTAATGATGTTAAGCATGATCTCTTTAGTTTCTTGGAATTCAACATTCTAATATAGAATTTCATCTTTAATTATCCAAAGTCATTTTTTTTTCTAATTTTTTTAAAAATTTTATGAAATATTTTTATTTGTAACTAAAAATCTTCATTCTAATATTAGAAAATTTCCACAACAAAGTATTCTCAAGAATATTAAAGTTGATGTCCTTAATACCATTGAATAAAATTTTACTATAAAACTTACTTTAGTTCTTTAAATTTTTACATTGATTTGGTAGTAGTACGATGAAAGTCAAATTCTCCAACAATTTTACCTTTTCATTTTTTTAGTTTGTTATGTTATGATAATTAAATTTATCTCATTTCATCTTTAATATATATTTACTTAATTTTAAAATAACAGTTTATTTACTTTTAACGCTATTTACCATTGTGATGGTTATTAACTTGAAACATAGTCTGATAATGATGAAACAAATGTCAATGGATCCATCTCGATAAGCTCTATCTATTTAAATATTAATTGTGTTATACTATTTAATTTTATCCCACATCAACTTTGATATATATTTGCTAAATATTAAAATAATTATTGATTATTATTTATCCTTATTTTTTGTTATTAATAAAAGTTCTTAACAAGATCTAATTTAGATGAAACAAAGATCATTACACATGCATTGATGATTTGTATTCTATTAAGTATTTATTTCATATTTCAATAGTAATTTGGATATAAAACATCAAAAGTCTCAATATCCTATCATGGGAGCATTATATTACATTTTAATTTTTAGGATATTGACATGCTTTTAAAAATGATTTGTTTTACTTGATTTGATTGATGATGATATCACACCCAATGTCTTAAATATTTTTTTTAAAGAAACTTTTGCAATGAATTAGTCTTATTCTTCAATTATTTTTATAGGCTTTATTATATATAATAATATAAATTTTAATCTTATCTTGTGTCTCCAGTGTAATGCCTCAATTTGGTTATATAACATTGAATTAATTTGTTTGATTTAACATTCATATAATTTACTTCTTATAAAAATAATAAGTTATTTTTAATTCTACTTATTGTGATAATCCTTAGTTATTCTTAATAAAGTTCAAATGAGATAATAAAATGTCATTGAACTCAACTTAGCGAGCTCTATCCAACAAGATATTCATTTTGTTATTTTAAAATATTTTATTTTTAAGGGATGCAACATTCTTCATAAGGGATTTCAATTAATACTTGAATTGATAATTGAGAATATTACACTCAAACTTCTTTTTATCTTGGAATGTAGCTTTTTCAATCAATTTATTTCGTGTTATAAATTTTCTTTTCATTAATTTTCTTATATTATTATAAAAAACTAATTCTCCTCTCGTATGACATTTATATGCCCTAGGTTTGTTTATGTTAAACTATTTAAATTTAGCTTATTTAATCTTTGATATATGTTTTCTTAATAATAAATAAACAATTTATTTTTGTTTAATATGTTAACTTTAGAACTACAAAATAAGCTTCAATTGCGATGAACCAACGTCGTTATACTTGTTGTTATGATTTTTAAAATATATTTATTTGTATCTTCTTTGATGATAGAGAATATTACACACGATCTCCCTAGTACCTTGAAATAAAACATTTCCGTAAGAATTATCCCCTTTCTTAAAGGTTTTTGTTTTGATTTGTTTTATGAATACGAATCTCAGATTCTCTTCTCATGAGACCATTGCATTAATGTTAGTTGGTTATGTTATAACTCCTTACTTTCTTGCATTTCATCCTTCATATATATTTAGTTTATTTTATAACAACAACAAATTTTTTTATGCATATATACTTTCAAAATTAGCTATAACTCCTCATGAGGTCTAATCGAGATGGAGAAAATGTCATTGTACTCCTCTTAAAGTGCTCTATCCTATTATATATCTATTTTATGTGTTTAAAAAATTTTGAATGAATCGATAATTTTTCACAAGAAATTTTTACTAACTCAAAATTTTGTCATTAAAGGCAGTATGCTTTATCTACTTCAAATGTTGCAATACAACTTACTAATAAAATTTTTTATTTTTTTAAATTTTTTCTTCAAGATGGTTATGTTACTTGGTAAATAAAAAAATTCTCTAAACTCACCATAATGTTCCTTTTATTTTTCAATATTATTTTTTTCAATTTATCTAATTTTAGCTTCGAAATATAGTTACAAGATATTAAAAAATTTATTTATGAATATTTTATTTTTAATTCATTGTAATTCTTAATGAGGTCCAACCAAGATGAAAGAAAAGTCATTCCACGCACCTATGTGAGCTTTATCTATTCATATACTCATTTTATTATATTCAAATATTTTACTTTCTAAAGTTGTGGCACACTTTAGAAAACTATTCTATGTATGCCTAATTTAATAATTGAAAATGTTATGTTCGATTTCCTTAATTTCTTTGAACGCAACTTTCATATATAATATAGGCTATCTTTAATAACATTTTTCTTTTGTTTTTTATATAAATATGAAAATCTAATTCCCTTCTTTTTTGACATTTATATTTCTTTTATTTTCTTATATTACATTGATTAATTTTACATTTTTTCATGTTTAATATAAAGTTTCTTAATATGAGAATAATAATTTATTTTTTAATGCTTTTTTACTTTTTTGCTTTTTGCTTATTTCAAATGATGTATGATCGAGATGAAGCGAACAATAATTGACTTACCTTTCTGAGATCTATGAAACAAGATCCTCATTTTGTTTTATTATATATATTTATTTTTCTTTTGTTTTGTCATGCTTTTTGACAAATTTTGATTCATACCATATTTGATGGTCAAGAGTGTTACACATGATATCCTTAATGCCTTGGAATGCAATTTTCATATACAACTGATCTCATTTTTTTAAAGTTTTCACTTTGATTTGTTATTATAACCATAAAACTCTAGCTATCCTCTATCGTGACCTTAGTTGTACAACAATGCATCAAATAATCTCATTTCGGCTTTAAAAAATATGTTCCTAAAGTTTAATTTTTTTCATTTTTAAGCTTATTTACAATGTTAGTTCGTGGAAATTTTTAATGAGGTATATGTTAGGTTAATCCAACATCATTAGACTCACTACAGTAGGCTCTATCAAATAAATATTAAGTTTTATATTTTTAAATATTTTATTTTATGGAGTTTTTAAACAATTTGTGAGATATTTTGATTCATACTGAATTTAGTGATCAATGATGTTAATCTTGATCTCCTACTAGCTTACGAAACTCTCTTTTGTATAATTTTTATCATTAGTTAATATTTTTCACTTTTATTTTGTCATATTATAATGTAAATTGAAATCTTCTTTATTGTGATTTTGTATTGCCTCGTCTTGCATAGATTTTGTTGCATAAATTTATCAAAATTAGTCTCTAATATTTATTTACATAATATTAGAATATTAATTTTTAAATATCTAGCTTAATTATTTAAAAGTTCATAGAAATTTCAAACTATTCCTAATAGAATTGAAACAATCATTAAAAAAATCATTAGAATGAACTCTATATAGTTAAATATTTAGTTTTATTCAATTAAGTTATTTATTTTTTATGGTTTGACTTACATTACAAAACATTTCAATTCATAAAAGATTTGACAATTGTTAAGATTGATACTTATAGTAATTCAAATGAACGTTTTTCATGCACTTTATATCTTTAAGTCAAAATTTTGCTTTGGTTTTATTACTTTGCTGCAAAAATCCTAATTCTCCTCTTTTGTGTCGGTTTCATGACTTTGGTTTCCCTATCTTTCATTGCTCAATTTATCTTAATTTAGTTTGATTATAAAATTACTTAATATTAAAACAATAATTTATTTGTATTTATTTTTTTTTAATTTTTTAATTCGAAGTAACTCCCAATGTTTTTTAAAGGAAATGTATTATCATTAGTTATACTCATCTTGGTAAGCCCAATCAATTAAATATTCATCTTTTTATTTCTTGTAAAAATTTCTAATTTTTTTGCACACTTCATAAGATATTTTGATTCATTCTGGATTTGGTGTTTAGTGGTGCCACACCACATCTTTTTAATATTTTTTAATGTTTCTTTCTAGCCTAATTTATGTCATTTTTTCTAATATTTTCCTCTATGTTTATTATATTTCAACGTAACTCTTAATTTTTAATGAAGTAACTTTTAAATTTACTTAATTTAGACGTATTAAATTGCCATAATATATACAAATTTTTTTAAAATATATTTTATTAATAAAATTTTCATAATTTATTATTATTATTGTTTATTTAAATTAGTAGGTTGAAATAATTCTGAGAAAAAATAGATTGACCATAAAAACTTTTTGATAGACCCATCATGGTGGGCTCTATCAAAATGAATATTTTTAAATAATTTATTTTTGTTATTTCTAAATGTTATACAAGATATTTATATTCAAATAAAACTTGATGATTTAGTATGTTATGCATGACCTCAATAGAATCAAGGAATTCAAAATTTTAATAAAGAATTTAAAAATCTTAATTATTCAAAATAATATTTTTTTCTAGATTTTTTAAGAATTTTATGAAATATTTTGATTCATAAATAAAAATTTTGATTTTAATATATGATTGTTTCTAATGCAAAGTATTCTCATGAATGTTACACTTAATGTCTTCAGTGTCCTTGAATAAAACCTTCCTACAAAACGTATCAAATTTTTTATATTGATTTGGTATTATTACAATGAAACTATTACTTTCCTCTCGTGTGACCATTGCATCACTTTTTGTTTGTTATGTTATGATGCTGCAATTTTTCTCTAAAATTTGTCTCATTTATAATCAACTTTTCTTATATGACCCCTATTTTTTAATTCATTATGTCATAATTTTTAATTTTGTATCACATCAAATTTATTGTTTATTTACTTAATATTAAAAAAATAATTGATTACCTTTTATTCGTATTTATTTTTGTAATTCATAGAAATTCTCAACAAGATCTAATTGAGATGAAACTAAGATCATTAGACATGATTTGGTGACATGTATCCAATCAAGTATTCATAATTATATTTGCACTTTACCTTAGATATAGTACTTTAAAAATTTTAAATATCTATTCATGTGACTTTTATATTAATTTTTATTCTGTTATATTACATTTCTTAAAGTTAACTCAATTATGTTTTAAGGACATCCCAATACAAACCATATTTGGCTATCAAGGTTATTGCATTTAAGTTTCCTAGTATATTAAATGCTTATTTTTCTTATAATTTAGCACATTTCAAATCTTTTTCATTGATTTGTTTACATTATTATGTAACTCTACATCTTTTTTTTTGTGAACCTTTTCTTTTATTTCATTATTGTACAATACTTAAATTTTTCTCATATATGGTTTATTTATATTTACAATATTAAAGTAATAATTTATTATTATTTTTTCCTATTTTCATTGGAAATTCATAGAAATTATTAATCAGGTGAAATTGAGATGACACAAAGCTTGTTGGATTTCCTAGGGTGAGGTTTATCCAATTATTTATTTTTATTTTTTCATTTTAATTTGAACATATTACTTAGAAGATCTAAGTTCTACTTGTGTGACTTTTACATTACTTCTTGATTTGGTTATATCATATTGCTTCAAGTTATCACATTTAAGTTTTAGAATTTATTTACTTAATATTAAATTAAAAATTTGTTAAACTTCAGTTAATCACAACATGCGATGAAAAAATTATATTTTTTTAATATTTTTAATCTTTTAATTTCCTTGATTTTTGCATGTTTTTCAAAAAAATTTGATTACTACTTGATTTAATGAATGGTAATTTTACACATGATCTCCTTACTATTTTTAAAAGCAAATTTTTCGTGCAATTAATGTCATTCGTTAAATATTTTGGTTAGATTTTATTATATTTCATTGTAACTCTGACTCTTCTCTTAAGTTTTCAATATATGACCTCTTTTTAATTATAGAACATTTAATCATTTAATTTCTTTCAACATTAATATATATTTACTTGTTATTAAAAAAGAGTTATTTTTTAATTATCTTTACATTGGTAATTCTTAGTTTCTCTTAACAAAGTCCAAATCAGGTGACAAAAATGTCATTAATCATGGTTTCGGGAGCTCTATCTCACTAGACATTCATTTAATTATTTTAAAATATTTTACTTTCAAAGGTTACTACACTCTTCATAATGACTTTCAATTAATACTTGAATTGATAAATGAGAATATTACACTCAAATTTCTTATTTTCATTGAATGATCCTTTTTCACAAAATTTATTGCTTGTTTTATAATGTTTGCTTTCATTTAGTTATATTAATATGAAAAGCTAACTCTCCTCTCTTATGGATTTTATATTTCTTAGATTTTGATTTATTAAATTACTTAAATTTATGTTATTTGAGATTTAATAAGGTAAAATAATAATATGGTAAAATAGATGAAAACATTTTAAAAAATAGAAAGTATAAGGGCAAGCTAATTTATGAGGTACTATGGAAAGGAAGGGTAACATCCTTAACCATAAAATCAATTAAAAATAAAAATGATTGCATTGAATGTCAAATCGTTAAAGAATATTAAAGTAATATAAAAATAAATATACAATTAAAATGAACTTTTCGAGAAAAAGGTAGCCACATTTGTTTCACATAAATGGACTTCATTTTAAGTTACTATATTTTTCAAAAGTAAATAAAGATAATGAATAAAATATTATTATTTTAATATTATGTAATTATATATCAAAGTTGAAATGAGATAATTTTAATCTTATGGTATAAGAATATCAAAACAATATGCATGCCATATGGAAGGAGATTTACAGTTATTTTGTAATATAACAAAATTAATAAGAAACATTTGAAGACGTGATAAATTCTTTCGGAAGGTTGCATTGCTAAACATCAATGTGATCATGTGTGACATCTCTGGTCATCAAATTATGTACAAATCGAAATGTCTTGTAAGACGTAGATGAAAACAAGAAAATAAAATATTTAAAAAATCTAAAAAAATATATTTCATTAGACATATTTCATTAGCACAAGACCAATGAAATTTATTTTTTAGATCAAACTTAATTTGGCATTACTGTGAATTACAAGAATAAATGTGCATAAATAATAATAAATTTCAATTTTTATACTAAGAAAATATATTTTAATGCAAAAATATGATTGGTTAAGCCATCATAAAATAACCAAATGAATGACATTTAAAGGTTGTATGAGAGGTGAATTAAGGGTTACCTAATAATATACCCAAAAATGAAAATTTAAAAGAAATGAAATAAGTTACATGAGGAAGTTGAATTTTTAACATACTAGAGATTCAAAGTGCAAATTCCTCAGTCATCAAAACATGTATAAATCAAAATTCCTTTTACAACAAGGAAAAACCATAAAAATGTAATTATTTATAAATATTCAAATGAATATTTAACTGGATTGAGATTGTGGAGATGGGTCGTACGAATTTGTTTGTCTCGATTAGACCTTCTTTGAAAATATAATAATTCACTAAAGTTAAAAAATATGAAAAATAATAAATAATTATTTTAATATTAAGTACACAAATAATATTGAATAAAATGAGATAAGTTGAAGTAATACAATATAACCAAGATAATCAATGTTAGGGGTAGGACAAAAGGAAATCTAAAGTTACATTTTGATGTCATCAAGTCAAAGTATAACATTTCAAAAATTAGGATAAATTAGATTGAAAAGTAGCATTGCAATATACTATGGAGTTTGAACCTACCATCATATTTAAACAAATCTTTACAAATTAAAATACCTTACAAAACATAATAAAGCCTTAGAAACTAATATTTAAAAGATGTATAAATGATTATTTGATTCATAGAGCTCATCGCCAGAAGTCCATTGAAATTTATTTCATATCAATGAAGCCACATTTTAAAATATTTAAAATTACAAAAAATAAATGAGCACAAAAAATTTAAGCTACATAATTTAGCAAAATTAGGGACATTTCGATGTGACATGATTGAAAATTTAGGCTAAGTTGTAATATAACAAAATCAAACAAGATAATTTAATGAAATAAAGTAAATTTTTTAGGAAAGCATTATTCCAAGAGACTAAGAAGACTGCGCATGACATCCTCGCTTGTCATATCAATTTAAAAAAATCACTAAAAGAGTGTCAAAATAAAATAAAATAAAATTTTGAAAATTATTAAGATGATTATTTGATTAGATAGAGCTCATTTATATAGTCTAATTATTTTTATTTTAACTTGAGCAAATTCCTTTTGGAATTACTATGAATTACTAATGTGAATGATCTTAAATACTATTACAAAATTGTTTTAATTTCAATATTATTTGAAATATAGTTCATAAGAATAAATCTTTAAGCAATATAACATAACTAATTTAGGCAAATTTAAGGTCACATGGGAGGACATATTGAGTGCCATGGTAATATAACCTAATATAAGTGAAAGTTTTGGAAAAAAATGAATCGAGTTCTATAGAAAAGCTTAATTCTAAGATAGTAAGGAGCTTATGTGTGATATACAAGAGCTTTGAATTAGGTATGAATCAAAATTTCTTGTAAAAAAAGCAAAAAAAATTAAAAAGATATGTAAAAATATATAAATTAATATTCATTTGAGGAGAGCTCATCAACATGAGTCTAATAAAATTTGCTTTGCCTTGAGTGATCCTAATTTTGAATTATCACAACTTGCCAAAGCAAAAAAAAAACATAAAAAATAAAAAATTATATATTTAATATTTAGTAAACATATAGGAAAAATAAAATGGAATAAATTCAACCAATGTAATACAACTAAATAAAAATGAAGTAAACATCATGTGAGAGGAGATTTAATGTTACATTGGGAAATAACCAAATCTTTTAAGAAATTAGTATTCTAGGATACTAATGAGATTGAGTGTGACATCCTACATTCACAAATCAGATGCGAAATGAAACATCTCATACAGTGAGTTCAAATAGTAGAAGCATATGTTATAGAAATATTGCATATATAATTAATTTGATAAAACCCATTGAGGCAAGCTTAGTGACATTTGTTTAATATAGATATGAGATCAATTGTTATTACTATAAATTACTAAATTTATAAGAAAAAAGAATAATAAATTATTTTTTCAATATCAAGGAATTACATATTAAAGATCAAATAGGATAAATAGAAGTAATGTAATATAACAAAATGAAACACATGATGATCACATGAGAGGAGATTAATTGTTACATTATAATGTGGCCAAATCAGAGTAAAAAATTTGAAGAAATTAGATAAATTATTACAGAAAATTTTATTTTAAGATATAAATGACTTCGAGAGTAACATGCTTGGTCATCAAATTAGTTGCAAATCAAAATATTTCTATAACAATAAAAAAATTCTATAAAATAAAAATTTAAAATATAAAAATAAATATTTAACTAGATAAAGTTTGTCTATGTGAATCCAATGGGATTTAATTCCTCTCAGTCAAACCTCATTTGGGATTAGTTCAATTAATAAAATAAATAGTCATAAATAACAAAAAAAAAATTATTTTAATATTAAGTAATTTATATTAAAGCTTAAGAAAGATAAATTAAGCAATGTAATTAAACCAAACAAAAAAAAAACGTAAAGGTCAAATGATAAAAGATTTAATGTTACATATTAATGTAACAAAATAAAAAGTTAAAAAATTTGAAATTTAGATAAATTGCACAAAACTGTTGCATTCCCAAATACTAAGGAGATCATGCAACATCCCTAATCATAAAATTAGGTTTGAACCAAACTGTTTTGTCATATATGTGAAAACACTTGAAACTAAAATTCTTAAAATTATAAAAATCAATGTTTACTTAGATAAAGCTAATTGACATTAATTTAATGACTTTCTTTATTTTTTAGACCTTATTTGGAATTACTTCAAGTTACATTATTTAATAAGCAAAAGCAATAACAAATTATTATTTTAATATTACTTAAATGTCCAATAAATCTTAAAAAGAATAAAAATAAAGTAATATAAAATAAAAAAAGAAAAGTAATGTAAAGATAAAACAAGAAGGGTTTTATGGAGCCATAGTGTTATAACAAAATCTAAGTAAAACTTTTAAGGAAAGCAATAAGTTTTTCAAAAACAATTTATTTTAAGATACTAAGAAAATGAAGTGCATCACACTCTAGTGTAAAATGAATTACAAAATAGTTATCTTAAAATATACCAAAAACAAATAAAATAAAATATTTTTAACATTAAATGATTATTTGTTGTATAAAGCTCGTAAAGACAAGTATGACGATTTTTGTTTCATCTTTATTATACCTTGTTTAGAGCACTATGAATTACTAAACTAAAAGAATCTTAACTAATAATAATTTAAATATCAATGTTAAGTAAATACAAATCAAGGCTGAAATGAATTAAATTAAAGTAATATAAAATCTGCAAATAAATGTAATGTAAAGGTCACACGAGTAGAGATTTAAAGTTACATTTAAAAAAATTCAAAATCTAAGTAAAGAATTCTAAGAAATAATAGAAATTGTATAGAAAGATAGTTTTCGGCAAACTTAGAGGATCGAGTGTTAAATCCTCAATTGCGAAAAAAGGTATTAATCAAAAAGTATCTTAAAACATGAAAATATATCCACAAAAAATATTTCAAAATAAAAAAAGAAATATTTAATTTGATAAAGGTCATTGAGAAGAGACAAACCAACATATATTTTATGTTCATTGACACTCATTTAAGGTCAATATGAACTACAAAAATAAACATAAATAACATCAATAAAATTTTCAATGATAATTTTATATCTTTTAAACATGAAACGAAGTAAATTGATGAAATTGAATGCAAAAAATTTTAAATAATTAATTATAACATCAGAAGGGTTCTATAGTTAAATAGTAATGTAACAAAATAAAAAAAATTCTTATTAAATCCATTGAAGCAAAATAAAGGTCACTCGAAAGGAGATTGAATTACAAACTATTAAAACCCAAAGTTTCAGGAAAACTTTGAAGAAACTTCAATAATTTTTTTGGGAAAGGTACATGCTAAAATACTTAGGAGATCGAATGTAACATACTTGATCACAAAATTTGTCACAAATAAAAATTGCCTAATAAAACCTCTAAAAACCTTAGAAAATTAAATACTTAATAATAAAGGAATTTTGATGTTTAATTGGATAAAGCTCACATATTCAGGTCCAACATGTTTATTTCATCTTGATCAAATATCATTTGGAATTACTACAAATTATGGAAATAAAGAAACTTAATTAATAATAAATTATTATTTTATTATGCAATAAAAACCTAGGAAAGCTAAATTGAGATAAACTAATGTAATATAATTGAATAAAATTAAAACATTATAATGGTCTTAGAATAAGAGAATTAGAGTTTCATTATAGTTCAACAAAATCAAAGGAAAAATAATGAAAGAAATGTGATAAATTACATGGGAAAGTTGCATTCTAAAAAACCAAGTTGATTTAGTGTGACTTTATCGGTCATCTATTCAGTTACGAATGAATATTTCTTGTAAGGTAGGAAATCTCTAATGAATCAATAAGATAAAAATAAAATAATAAACTTTTAATTTAGACACCAAGTTGAGAAGGGTCACCAAAGATTTTCTTCTTCATTATGAGACCTCATTAAATATTATTATGAATTAAAAAAGTTAATTATGAATAAATAATAACAATTTTTTATTTTAAATGATAAATGAATATATCTCAAAGCTAAGGTCAAATAAATTCAAGAATATTATAAAACGAAATGAAAGACATTTGAAGGTAACACGAGGGCCGATTTCTTGTTATGTGGTAATTTAACAAAATGAAAAAAAATATGGAATAAATTGGATAAAATGAAACAAAATGAATCAAAAATATAAATTGAGTATAAAATCCTTAGTAGTCTTATCACACAAAAAATTGAAATGCCTCCTAAAACATGTAAAAATCTTAGAAAATTAAAAGCTTAAAAATGTACGAAATAGATATTTAATTTATCGAATCTTAATAAGATTAATCCAATGACCTTTATTTTGTCCCTATAGAACTTGAAAAAAATTTTGGTGAATATAAAAATCAAAAGATAAAAATAATAATAAATCACTTTTTAATATTATCCTAATATATGTTAAACTTAAAATATGATAAAATGAAGAAATATAACATGAACAAATCTAAGTTATGTAAAAGTCACATGAGGGGTGAGTTAAAGGAATGTTATAATTTTGCCATATAAAAAAATATTTGAAGATATAAATTGCATCAATCGATTACATCAAAAGATACAAATGAGATCAAGCATGATACTCTTTTTCATCAAATTACGCAAGATTAAAAATATCCATAAGGTATGCAAAAAAGTTAAAAATATTAAAAAAATATAATTGTGAATTTTTAAATGGTAGAGCTTATTAAGATGAGTCCAATGACATTTGTTTCTTCAAAATTGAGCCTTGATTGGAATTAATATGAATTACAATATTTAAAAAGTATAAAAAATTATTTGTTTAACATTTTGCAAATTTTAATTTAAATTAAAAAGGGTTAAATTAAGGTTATGTAATGTAATATGATCTAGGTGATGTAAAGTTCACATGATAAAACATCACAAGTAACATAGTAACACAACAAAATTAAATGGAAAAGTTGATGATTGGAGATAAATTGTATAGGAAAGTTATGCTCCAAAATACTAAGAAATTAGAGTATAATATAATAAATCATTAAGAGTAGTACATTAAAATATCTCATAAAGTTATCAAAAAATTTAAAATAATAATATTTAAAGATAAAAAGATGAATACTTATTTTGATAGAGCTCTTAATGACTAGTACAACTTTTTTTAATCTTAATTGGGGCTCATTCAAAAAGTTTGTGAGTTAACCAAATAATTAAAAAATAAATAACAAAAAATATTTTTTAATATGATTTAAATATATACTAAAGAAAAAATAATATAATATAGTTAATATAATACAACAAAAACAAATAGATGCAAGGGTCAAATGAGAGTACAACCATAGTTCTATAGTAATATAATGAGACTAATCAGAGAAATTTGAAAAAATAAGCTAAATTGCATATCAAAGTTAATTTCTAAGATACTTATGAGATAATGCATTTCATCCTCATTCTTTAAATTCATTATGAATGAAACTTTCTCATGAGCATGCAAAGCTTTTCCAAAATAAATTATTTTAAAAATATAAAATTGAATATTTGATAAGATAGAGCTCTTTATGGTGCATCCAACTACCTTGCTTTCATCTCAATCAAAACTAATTTCTTATTATTATGATTTAAAAATTAAATAAGAATAAACAAAATTAAATTATTATTTAAAAAAATAAAAGATATATACTAAAGCTAAAATGAGATAAACTGAAAAAATATGATACAATAAAACCAAATTGATGTAATAGTCTTATGATAAAGATTAAGAGTTACATAGTAATATAACAAAATAAATTTAAAAAACATCAAGAAATGAGATAAGTCATGAAGGAAAGTTATAGTTCGAAATACTAAGAAGATCAAGCTGAACATTCATAATCATCAAATAAGTATGAGTAAAAAAATAAAAATAATTTATGATACAAAAAATAATATTTAATTTAGTAGAGCAACTTAAGTAGAGGACAACAACATTTCGAATTAATATGAAATAAAAAATTAAAAAAATAATAATAAATTATTATGTTAATTTTAAGTAAAAATTTAATAAACTGAAAATAAGATAAATTGATGTAATATAATATGACCAAATCGTAATGTTATAAATGTCACATGGGAGATGAATTATCGTTCCATGGTAACATATCCAATTCATAACTAAAAATTTGAAAAAAAGAGCTAATTATTTCAAAAAGATGCATTTTTAATTACTAAGGAGTTTGACTATAGCATCCTTGATTGTCAAATACATCCTTGATTATCAAGTTTTGGAATTAGATACAAATCAAAATACAATGTAAAACTTGCTAAGACTAGACAAAATAAAATATTAAAATGTGTTTAAAAAACATTTAATTCTATGGAGTTGTCTATGTTGAGCTAATGATTTAGTTCTATGTTTGTTAGATCTCATTTGAAATTTTTAGAAATGTTGAAGCAAAAAAGGAAAAAAATATAAAATATTATTTTAACATTTAGAAAATATAAATTTAATCTGAAGTGTAAAAATTAATGCAATATAATATGACCAAATTAGATGATGAAAATATCACATGAAAAGAGATTTAGAGTTATCAAATAATATATCTAAAATTGCATGAATAATTAGAAAAAATATGATAAATTTCAAGGGAATGTTGCATTAAATTAAAGAGACTGAAAATATTTTGTTGAATAAAGTATAAATGAAAATGTATTATAAAACATGCCAAAACCTAAGAAATTTTGCTAACTCTAAAATCAGATCAATTTAAGTAATGTAATATAACCAAATTGAAGCAATATAATGATCATATATGAGTAGATTTAGAGTTACACAAAAATCTAACTAAATCAAAGTAAACAATTTGAATTAATGAGATGAATAGTTTAGGAAAGTTGTATTTGAAGATACCAAGGAGACTAAATGTAATATTCCTAATCATCAAATTTGGTATGAATTGTAATCTCTAACAAAGAATGTTGAAACCATAGAAAATAAAATTTTTAAAATAGTAAAAATGAAAGTTTACTTGACAAAGTTTTGTTAGATAAAACATTAGTTTCTGCACCACTAATGCTCATGCCCATTTAGAATGAATTATCAAAGCAAGGAAGCATAAATTAAAAAAAGTCTTATGTCTAAGTTAAAGAAATATTTGTTGTAATGAGAAAAATGTAAACAATGTAATATAACAAATTCAAAGTAATGAAAAGCTCACAAAAGAGGGGATTTATTTTTACATAGTAATAAAAAACTCAAAATGGAAAATTCTAAAAATGTGATAATTTTACCATAAAGTTGCTTGCTTAGATGTTGAGGAGATCAAGTATAACAATCTTGATATCCAAATAATGTCCAAATAAAAATCCCTAATTAAATATGCTAAAACTCGAAAGAAATAAATTATTTTTAAATATATAAATGAATGTTTAATTTGATAAAGTTCATCTAACATGCTTAGAGATGTTTGTTTTGTCTACATTGAATGTCATTTAAACAACTACATATTACCAAAGTAATAATCATAAATAATAAAAAGATACTATTATAATATTAAGTAAACATATATTTAAGTTCCAAATGGATGAATGGAAGCAAAGTGATACAACAAAATCAAAGCGAAATAAAGCACACATTAAAGGAGAATTAGAGTTTAGTAATAATGTGACCAAGTCAAAGTAGAATAGTACAAGAAATAACAAAATTATACAGTAAAGTTATATTCTAAAATACTAAGGTGGTGTAGTGTGTAAGCCTCAATAATAAAATAAGTTACTACTCTAAACATCTGGTAACAAATTTTAAAAGTAAAAAAAACGAAACATTTAAAAATTTAAAAAATAGAAATTTAGTTATCCTAAAAGTGTTTAAAATGTTCGATAAATTTTGTCATCTCTTGATCAGGCCTTTACTATAATATATTGGAAATTAAAAAATTCAAATGAGAATAAATTATTATTTTAATTGTAAGCATGTATAAATTAAAGTTATAATGATTTGCATTATACATAAAATTTGTATTCTAAGATATTAAAGAGATTGAGTATAATATCATTGATCATCAAAACTGGTATGAATTGAAATGTTTAATAAACTATATAATTCACCATGGAATTAAAAAATTCAAAAATATTAAAAAATATTTAGAAGGATAAAGTTTATCAAGATTTGTCAAATGAAGATTGTTTCTTCTCCATCTAAAATCGTTTTCAATTACTATAAATTGCCAAAATAAGTAGCACAAATAACAATGAACAATTGTTTAAATATCAAATAAATATACATTAGAACTAAAAAAGGATTGATTAAAAGTTTAATATAGCCAAATAATATTGTCACAAATGTTACATAAGAGAAAATTTAATGTTATCAAATAAGATAATAAAATTAAAGTGAATCATTTGAAGAAATAAGATAAAGTTTATAGGAAAATTGTATTCTTATATATTAAGAAGTTAGAGTGTAACATCCTAAATCATCAAATCAACATTGAATCAAATGTTATTTTTAGTGCGTTAAGACCATAGAAGGCAATACTTTAAAATCTAAAAAGTATAGATAAAAGGATAGTGTTTCTTTAGATAAGTCAGATGACATTTTAATTTACACTATACAGCTTGTTTAGGAATTATTTCAAATTAAAAAAATAATAAAACACAAATATCAAAAAATTATCATTCTAATAGCACTTAAATTTATATAAAATGTGAAGTAAGATAAATAGAAGTAATATAATATAACAAAAACAAAGAAATTTAAAGATACTATGATTGAATGTTTCATTGCATGAATGTCATCTATACAAGTCCAATAATTTTTGTTTCATCTTTAATGGACCTCATTTAGAATTACTATGAACAAAGAAGTAAATAACCATAAATAGTAATAAATTAAATTTTTAGTTTTTAAGTTGCCATATAATAAGACAAATTTGAAATAAATTAAAGGAATTTCATATATAAAAGTGTTGTAATAGTTAGATGTGAAAAAAATTAGATTTTTATAATAATATAACCAAGTTGAAGTAAACAATTTAAGTAACATGATAAATAATAAAGGAAACCAACATTCCAAGAACAAGATTTACTATGTACTACAAAATTTAATTTTTTTATTTGATAATTCGTATTATGATTAGTTCAATGATTTTTGTCTTGTCTTGATAAGAGTATGTTTGAATTACAACGTATTACAAAATTAAAAAAATAGATAAATAATAATATTTTACTGTTTTAATATTACGTAAATTAGTATTTAAGTTAAAATAACATAAATTGAACTAAGATAATATTCAAAATCATTGACATGTAAAGGTCACATGATCTGAGATTTTTAGTAACATAGTAAAATAATAAAATCAAAGTGAAACATCTGAAGAAGCGAAAATAAATTGTAAGGGAAACTTTCATTGCAATCAACTAAGTAGATCAATTAAAATATTCTTATCATCAAATAAAAAATGTGTCAAAATATTTAATAATATAAATAAAATTTTTTAAAAAATATAGAAATTAATGTTTAATTAAATTGAACTCATCGAGATAAGCATAACAAAGTTTATTTCATTTCAATAAGAGTTGATTTGGAATTTAAGAAAATTATCCATATAAATTACCATAAATAATAAAAAATTCCTATTTTTATGTTAACCAAATACATATAAAAGCCAATGTGCGATAAATTTTTGTAATACAATATAACCAAATGTAAGAAATAAAAGGCCTAAAGATAAAAGATTTCATATTTTGGTATGATATATCTAAATCTAAGAGAATCCTTCAAATAAAAGATGTGAATTATATCAATTTGCATTCAAAGTTTGAAAAGATATCGAGGGTAACATAATCGATCATCAAATCTCGTAAGAATAGAAGTGTTTCATAGACCTTGTAAATATCCTAACAAATGAACCATTTGAAAATTGAAAAAATTAATATTTCATTGGATAAAATTCATTTATATGAGTAAAATGATGTTTTTCATCTAATTAGACATTATTTATCACAACAATAAATTATAAATTCAGAAAACATAAATAATAATAAATTATTATTTTAAAATAAGAAAAAATATATATTAAAGATAAAATGGGATAAATAAAGAAAAATAAAATAACCAAATCAATGTGTTGTAAACATCACATCAAATGACATATATAATTAGTTGTTGTATTAGCAAATCAAAATGAAGCTTGAAAGAGTTGAGATCAATTATAGAGCTAATTGCATTCAAAGATACTTAAGAGATAAGTGTAATATTTTGATTGTTAAATCAAGCAAAAATTAAAAACTCTGATAAAGTATGCAAAAATAAAAAATAATTTAAAAGTTCAAATATTAACAATTTTAATGATAGCTCATTGAGATGAATCCAATGATATTTCTGTTGTCCCCATCAAAACTAATTTCAAATTACAACAAATTACAAAACTAAATAAAATTAAATAATATAAAATTATTATTTTAATATAACATGAAAATATATTAAAAATAAAATAAGGTAAATTAAAATAATAAAATAAAACCAAATCAAAGTGATGATTTGTCACATAACAAAAAATTAGCATTTCAACATGATTTAACAAAATCTAAGTGAAATATTTGAAAAAATAAGATAAATTCTATGTGAAACTTGTGCTCAAAGATACTATGGAGATCTATTATAGCATCCTCTTTCATCAAATCAGATGCAAGAAAAAATTTTTCAAAAGTGAACCAAAATTCTAAAAAAATTAAGATTTTAAAATAATCAAAATATTAGTTAATTGGATAGAGTTTATTCATATCAGCCAAATGAGACTTTTTTTTGCTGGATCAAACATCATTAGGGATTCTAGAAAAATTACCAAATTTAATAAACATAAATCACAAAATAATATTATTTTATTATTAAGTAAATGTATATTAAAGTTGAAACGTGGTAAGTTGAATAATTGTAATAAAATCAAATCAAGGTGATGCATACATAGAACACTAGAGAGAAGATTTAATGTTCTATTCCAATATAACTATATCAATGTGAAACAGTTGAGGAAAAGAGCTAAAGTGTATAGTAATGATTGATTCGAAGATACTAAAGAGAATGAGTGTAACATTCTTGATAATTAATTCATGTATATATCAAAATATCTTGGAAAAGTTGCCAGAACTCTAAAAAAATATTTTTAAAATAAAAAAGAAAATTTTAATTTTATTGAGCTCATCCATATGATGCAAAAAATTTTTCTTTGAACTTAATTAGACATCATTTATAATAACTACAAATTATAGATTTAGATAACCATAAATAATAATAAACTATCGTTTTATTATCAAACAAATATATTTTAAAACTAAAACAAGATAAATGGAAGAAATGTATTATTATAAAATCAAAGTGATGTAAGTATCCCAAGAGAAGAGATTTATTGTTACATTGTTATACAACCTATTCAAAATGAGGCATTGAAAAAGTAAGATAAAGTTTATAAAAAAGTTACATTCCAAGGCAATTAAAAGATCATGTGTAATATTCTTGACCATCAAGCCAGGTAAGAATAAAAAGTGAATTGTAAAACATTCCAATACCTAAAGAATTATAATATTGAAAAACATAAAAATTAATAATTATTTAAAAGAGTTCTTTTAGAGGAATCGAATGACAATTGTTTCATCATTATCAAACATTATTTGGAATTACAACAAATTACTAAAGTTGATAAAAACTTAAAAAATTGTTATTTTAACACAAATTATAAATATATTAGAGATAAAACAAGGTAAATTTAAAAATTTTAATATAACTAAATTAAAGTAATATAAAGTCACATAATAACAAAATTAAAGTTTCATTGTATATAATGAGATCAAAGTGAAATATTTTAAAAATAATGATAAATTGCATAGGAAATTAAGCTCCAAGAAACGAGGAAGATTAACGACAACATCGTTTATCGTCAAATATTGTTCCAGTCAACTTGTTCCATATGGCATGTGAAACATTTAGAAAATAAAAATATTAGAAAAAATGAAAAATAACCTTTAAATAGATAGTGCTCTTTCAAATTAGTTGAATGATATTTGATTGATTAATTGAGACGTCATAAGGAATTATCAAAAATTAAAAATTTAAATAAAAATAAATAAAAAATATTATTTGTATAATTTGTAATTATATAATAAAGCTGAGACAATGTAGGTTTAAGAATTATAATAAAACAAAATCAAGGCAATGTAAAGATAACATGTGAAGTGAATTATAGTTACAGAGTATTATAACTATATCAAAGTGAAACATTTGAAACAAAGAAGAAAAATTATGTGTTAGTATTGCTTCGAAAGATACTAAGAAGAATGAGCATAACATCTTTGATCATCAAATTATGTTTGTGTCAAAATATCTCACAAAGCTTGCCAACTCTTTAAAAAAATAAAACATTTTAAAAATATAGAAACAAATATTTAATTGTTAAACTTATCGAGACATGTCTAAGGATGCTTATTTCATCTTGATTGAACGTTGTTTGGAATAAGAATGAGTTATCATGGTAACTAAGCATAAATTTTCTTAAATTAATATTTTATGACGAAGCAAACATAAATTAAGTTGGAAATTTGATAAATAGAAGTCATATAACTAACCAAATCAAAGAGACTTAACAGTCTAATAGAAGGAGAATCAAAGTTTCATTATAATTTAACATTATCTTGGTGTAGTATTTTAAGAAATAATGTAAATTATAGGAAAGCAACATTCGAACATACTAAGTCGATCTACCATAACATTCCTGTTTAGAAAATAAGTACGAATTAAATTATTTTGTCAAGCATGACAAAATCCTAAAAAATAAAATGTTAAAAATATATATCCTTTTTAATTAAATAGAGCACATCCTCAAATACATTTTATTCCATTTGGTCATTCCTTACAAAGAATTAATGCAAATTACCAAAGGTTTCATATTAATTAAATATTAAATGAAAATTGAGGTAAATTAAAAAATGTAACATAACAAATCTTGGCAATTTAAATGTCACTTGATAAATGATTTAGAATTAAATAATAATACACAAAAATTAATAAACAATATTTGAAAAGAAAGAGATAAACTGTATGATAAAGCTACATTCTAGAATGTTAAGGGGATGGAGTCTAAAACAATTGATTATTAAGTAGGACATGAAATTAAATATCTCACACAGAATACAAAACATTATGATGGTTAAATAACATATTTAATTGGATAAATATATTAATAATCTTAAATATTAACATAATAAATTATGTCCATGTTACATACTTACCATGCTTACTACAAGTGTTTCAAATTAGGTCCAATTGAGACAAAGCAAATGTCATTACACTTGTCTCAGCAAGCTTTATTCAATTAAATATATTGATAGTGAAATAATATAATATAAAAAAATAAAAGTGATATAAATATTATATAATAAGGGATTTATCATAATATAGTAATATAACAAAATTAAAGAAAAAACATTTCAGGAAAGAAGATAATTTATGTTAGGAACATTTATTCGAAGATATTAAAGATATTGATTGTGAAAGTAAAACATTTGGAGGCGTTTAGTTAATAACTAATATAATAAATATGAAACAAAACATTTAAGGAAATCAGTTAAATTATAGAAGAAAGTTGAACTCCAAGATTCTAAGAAGATAGTGCATGACATTCACATTGATCAAGTCATGTACAAATGGTGAAACCTTGTAAATAATACTAGAATCAAATAAAATTTAAATTTTGAAGTACGAAAATAAAAATTAGATTGGATAGATCTAGTTGAGTCAAGTACAAAAAAATTTATATAATCTCCACTAAACATTTTTTTTGAAATTTTGTGAATTAAAAAATTAATTTAACATAAATAATAAAAAATTACTTTTCTCACATTAAGTGAACATATATTAATGCTTAAATCAGATAATCTGAAGCAGTATAACAATGTAAATGCAAAGTGATATATGGGTTACGTAAGAGGAGAATAAAAGTTTGATATGACTATAATTAGATTATGCCCGTCCAATCGAGCCCAATAACAATTGCTTTATATATAATTTATCTAATTGCTTGAAATGTTCCACTTTTTGATAATACTAATAACAAACTTTAAATCTCCTATCTTTAGACCATTACATCAATATAGTTTTGCATATTAATAAATTATTAAATTACTATTATTTATGCATTTCTACTTAAGTACTTCCCAACAACTCCAAAGGATGCCAAATCAAGATGAAACAAACTTTATTAGACTAGTACCCAATAGTACTATCCAATTAAATATTTATTTTTACATTATGCTCTATGAGCCATTTTCATTTGAACTTGATTTGAGGGTCGAGCATGTCACACTTATAATCCTTAATATATTGGAATACAACATTCATATAAAATTTATCTTATTTTTGCAATTTATTTTTGATTTTTTATATTATTGTACTTTTTACTAAAAAAATTATTTTTATTTTTTTATATTAACTTTGAAAATTTTGAATAAGTCTTAAAACCATTTTATCAAGAGAAAAACAATCGTTATTGGGCTCTTCCTGATTAACTCTATCCAATTAAGCATGTTCACTTTACATTTTGAAAAACTTATGTTTTAGAGTGTTGATATGCTCTAGAGAAATTTGAATTTATACCTTGTATAACATGCAGCATGTTGCTCATATAAATATGTAACTCTAAATCTCCTCTTATGTGAACCATAAATATCTTTCATTTTGAAATATTACATAACTTAAATTTATTTCGTTTTGAATTTAATATATATTTACTTAGTAATAAAATATAAATTGATAATATTTTTTTATTATCTTGCTATGTCACAAAAATTGTAAATGATGTTTGATCAAGATGAAATAAGCATTGTCAGGTTCGTCTCGGAATACAATGCTTTTAAATATTTATTCTTGTACTTTCAAAAATTATATGTTCTTTGAATTTAGCACACATTAAAAAATAACTCAATTCATATGTGGTTAGATGATTGAGGATATTATACCCAATCTCTTTAGCTGCTTTTAAGGTAGCTTTATTATGTAATTTATCTTATTTCCTTAAATATTTCTCTTTGATAAGTCAAAATTAATCTGTATCTCTAATTTAGCTCCTTAGATTTCTTCAATTTATTTTTTTAGTTTTTATATATGTTCATGTAATATTGAAATAGTAATTTATTTTTATTTGTAATTATTAACTTTTGTATTTGATAGTAAGGTATAATGACATCTAATTTAGAGGAAACAAACAATGTTGCATAAAACTCCACATGACGTTTATTAAATTAATTTTTTTTATTTTGAATGCTTATCATTTATGGTTAGAAATTTTGATTGATACATGATTTGTGGATCAAAATTGTAATACTTAATCTCATTAGTGGAATATAATGTAACTTGGTTATACAATTTATGTAATTTTTTTTAATTATTTGCTTTATTATATTTTTTTTATGAAATTCTAATTCTTGTCTCATGTGATTTTTACATCTCTTTGATTCAGTGATGTTATATTAGTTTCATTTATCTAATTTTAGCTTTGTTATATGATTACATAAAATAAAATTTAATATTATTTATGCATATTTCTTTTGGTATCTTGTAGGAATTTTAAATGAGGTTCAGTTTGGTAGAAATAAATAAGATTGAACTAGCTTCTTGGGCTTTATTAATTTCAACATTCGTTTTTAACTTTAAAAGTTTATTTTTATAGTTTTGTCATGCTTTAGTATTCATTTTAAATTTACCAATTATGATGATGGATGATGTTATTGTTGATCTCCTTAGAACCTTACAACGCAATTTTCCCAAACAATTTCTCTCATTTTATCAAATTATTTCCTTTGATTAGTTATATTACTATTTAAATCTAAATTTACTCATATTTGACCATTTCTTTACTTCAATTTCATTATGTTATATTGCTTTAACTCTTTTCCACTTTTAATATATAATTAGTTTTTTTAAAATTTCAACTTGCTACTATTTATGAATATTTAATTTTGTAATTCATAGTAAATCAAAGTTGACATGTAATCGATATGAAAACAAATTCATTTGAAATTTCTCCAAAAAAATTATCAAAGTAAATATTCATTTTTGTATTTTCTAATATTTTCTTTTCAAAAGTCTTAGTTTTATTTAAGATGCATTTTAATGTATTCCTTTACGTTATGGTGATTTAATTATATTACGTTGCTTCATTTTAAGTACATTTAGCTTTAACATATATACAATTAAAATTAAAAATAACAATTTATCTTTATTTATTCTTATTTTATTTTTTATCTCATTTGAATTCTGAATGTGGTTTGATTGAGCTGAAATAATTGTCATCACACACATTTGCCCATCTAATTAAATTTTTTTATTTTTTTAAAATTTTTAGTTATTTTAATTTTTAATGTTTTTGCATTATTTATAAGATTTTCCAATCTGTTCATGTTTTAAACAAAGATGCTGCTCACTTCACTCAATATCTTGGAAGATTACATTCCCATGTAATATATTTAAAATTTGCAAATATTTTCGTCTCAATTGGTAATATTACTGTGTTACAATAAATCTCCTATTTTTTACCATTAAATTTGTTTTAATTAGTTGTATTACCTATCTTCAATTTATAAAATTTAATTTCTTATAAATTTAAATTATTATTAAAGCATTATTTTTTCTTTTTTTATGCTTTTTTACTTTCAAGATTCTAGTAATTCCAATTGAGGTTTGCCTAAGACAAAGAAAATGTCATTGTATTTATCATGATGAGCACCATGTGGTTATACATTAATTTTTATATTTTAAAAAGTTTTTTCCATATGGCATTTCAATTGTTTATTTGATATTTTGATTTTTACCTAAATTAATGGTCAAGGAAATTTCACTTGATCTCTATTACACTAAATCTTCTTAGTGTCCAGGAGTATGTCTTTCTTATAAAATTATCTCATTTGTTCAGAACTTTCATTTTTATTAGGTGATATACTTTGTAATTCTAAATTTCTCCTTCAGTGACATTTACATATCTTTCATTTTGTTATATTACATTACTTCAGTTTATATTGTTGTTGCTTTAATGTATTTCTTAATTTAATATTCAAATGATAATTTAATATTTTTGTGCTTATTTATTTTTTTAATTTCGAAAAATTCCAAGTGATGCCTTATCGAGATGAAACGAATGTTATTAGACAAATCTTGATGAGCTATATCTAATTAAATATTTACTTTATATTTTTAAATATTTTATTTTATAACAATTTTTAACTATTTATGAGACATTTTGATTCGAACCTAATTTAACAATTTATGGTATTATGCTTGATCTGGTTAAAGATCTTGGTACACATTTATAATGTATCTTATTTCTTCTATTTTTTTGCTTTTTTTGTTTTAATTGGACATAGCGCTATAAAACATTAAATCTCCTACCTTGCACCACTAATAAGTCTTTCATTTTTTTTTATTATTGCATCAACAAATCCTATTTCACTAGTAATAAATATTTACTTAATATAAAATAATGTTAAATCAATAAAAGAATAATAATTGGTAGACTCACCTAATTGACTTTTATCAAATTTTATATTATTTTTTTGTAGTTTTTAAAATATTTTCTGCTATGGTTTTAGCCACTTTAATAGATATTTTAATTCACGCTAGATTTGTTCATCAAAGACATCACACTCGTTCCTGCTAGTTTTTTCGAATATAACTTTATAGTATATTTTTCATCAATTTTTGAAAAATTTTTCTTTTAATTTTATTATGTTATTATGAAACATTATTTCTTAACTATTCTAACAATCGCATGGCTTTGATTTGGCTTTATTATATTTTCTCAATTTAACTTGTTTTAGCTTTATTATATATTTTCTTGACATTAAAATAACAATGTATTGTTGTTTTAGCTCATTGATATTGTTAATGAGCATTAATTCAAAACATTTTCTAGTAGTGGTGAAAAAATGTCATTCGACACCTTGAAATGATTTTCATATTGTTAAATATTCATTTTGATATCTTTAAATATTTTATTTTGCTATGATTTAGTAAACTTTAAGAAGAGTTCTATTTGTATTTGTTATATTGATCGAGGATGTGAATTAAATCTCCATTGGTTCTTAAAATGAAACTTCATCATACAATATACGTTCCTTACCCAAATTTTAAATTTTTTATTGGTAATGTTACTAGGTAACTCTTAATCTTCCCTGAGATTACTTTTACATATCTTTGATTTTGTTATACCACATTTCTTCAATTTTGTTATTTATGCTACAAACAAATATGTTTGGTTAAGCATTAGAAAATATTTTTTTGTTATTTAGTCTTTTTTAAGTTTTTAACTCATAATAATTCCAAGGAAAATCTCATTAACAAATTTAGAATATTTTTTGAGTCATTCTAATGAGCTTTGCAAAACTAAATATTTATTAGTATATTTTTAAATATTTTTAATGATTTTTAGACATGCTTAATGAGGTAGTTTTATTTATATCTTATTTGAATATTGAAGATGCTACATTTGATTTTTAGACATGCTTAATGAGGTAGTTTTTAAATATTATTTATTTTTATTTAGTTTTTCAATTCACAGTAATTCCAAGAGCTATGTAATTTATACAAAACTATCATATTTAGGCACACCTAGATTAGCTCTATCCAATAAACATTTATTTATTTTTAATAAGCTTTCTTGAGTTTTGAGAAGCTTCACATTTTGTTTTCAAAAGATTTCATAATCGAGGATGTCAAAGTCGATCATGTTCTTGTCCTAGAAAGTGACTTTACCATACAGTTTCCCTCATTTTTTCAATTCGTTTTTCTTTAATTTAGTTATATTGTCATGAAAACACTCACATCACTTGGATTTTTTTATATTTGATTACTTGAATATATTGCATTTGACCTTTTCTATGTATTACCTTAATAATTAATAGAATGTTTTATATTACTCATGTTTTCTAGTAGTAATTTTTTTTTATTGCAAGAAACATTTATTCAAGACAAAAAATAACACTATAGCATACTATTATACTTTTTAAGAATTTTCAAATTGTGCCTAATTTGTATATCAAGGTTGTTCCACTTGGTCTCCAAAATGTCCTGCAATACAACTTCCTCAAACAATTTATTCCTTTTCATCTTAGGTGAAAGAAAGTGTCAGAAACACAGGAGTGTGAAGAGGTAGAGTGAGAGGTTGGTCATGAATTGTTGGTTTCAAAATTAAATTTTTAAATTTTATGAATGTATCTATTTTAAAAAATTATTTAAAATAATTTAATATTTATATAAAACTTTGATGTTATCAAATATTAATTTATAACATTTATGAGAAATAAAAATTAAAATAAAAGTTCAAATAGTGCATCAAAATTTTTATAGGTTCTATTCAAACTAAAACCAATGTCCACTCCTAAATGGTGTCAGAAAAAATGCCACTATTAAAGGTTTATCAAATTTGTTTTGCTCACGATTCACCTCTTACGTGCTAACTTTTGAAGTTTCAACTATAACTTGGGCTGTTATGAGTTCATCCAAATCTCTTTTTTGTATAGATAAAATTGAACTAAAACTATCCAAATATCTGGCTACCCTACCCAAAAGAAAATAAATTGGGATAAAAAAATTTTCAATAAAGATGTAAAAATTTTTTGTGCTTATATATGAATGTAAAATGTCATAAAAAGCTCAAAGTCATGAAGATAATTGAGAAAATGAAAGCTTAGGAAAATTAGGCTTAGTTTGAAAACATTTGGATTTTGAAGTAGTCGCATGTCACTGATACTGCTAGGGAAATTTAAGCCAATACAATATGATGCAACCACTATTTGAGTGTTAAAAGTTTGTTCATATTGAAGTGTTATTTCATTCACTATGGTTAGGTATTTGTTGAAAATTCTTGGTCATAGTCATCAAAAAAGTTATTAAAGTGTTAGTTGCAATGGAATATATAATGACTAATTGTTTAGTTGTTAGGCAAGATCGAATAGAGCCATTGGATAACTTAGGGGAGATTGAGAGCATTTGATCGATTGTTACAAAGGTGAAAACATTTTTGATGGTTAGATCAAAATTGATTAGTTCAAGGTCATTCAATCAAGTCATGTGAGATCTTCATCATTCGATTAATCAATTGCAAAATTAAAAGCGGATAATACAGTTGGCTTTAAAGTGGAGTATTTAGAGCCACATGAGTCATAAATTGATTTATCATAAAATGCTATTTGAAGATGCTAGATGAGTTCATGACTATTAGATGTTAAGGAAGGATCAATCAATCATAAGGGTTGAAGCAGTAACCATTTGATTGGCTCAATAAAAGGATAATTACATTGATTAAGATTACTATGTAAAAGTGGAGTCAATCTCCATCGTACAGTTGCAAAGTACATGATCTAATAGTGTTGAGCCCTCTTAATTTTTGAAGTAGATGAGTAACAAAGAATAGCCTTATATCATTCAAAAACAAAGGGATTGGCTCTTTGTAAAGATTTGCATAAGTTCTTTTGTGTGTTGAACTAATACTGCCTCCCATCTTCTTTGCTCAATATTTAATCACTTGGTTCACCCAAAGGGTTATAAGATTATAGGTTAATTTTTTGTCTTACCCACTACGAGAAGGTTTAGGACTATAGTAGATTGGCCCAACCCGATTTGGTTCAAGCAATGAGTTCTAACACTTGCGAGTGCCTACTCTTGTTTAATTAAGTTTAGTTTGACCACGGGATGATGAAGCCTAATTATTTCACTTAATCATGAAAGAACTAACAAATTATTTTCGGTTTTGTCAAGGTTTAACAATCAGGCAAGCATAGAATTTTAAAAAAATATATAAAAGTATTATTTAACAAATAAAAATGATGAAAACTAGAAGCAAGTTTCTTAAATCAACCAATAATATAGTAGGATTCGAACCAAGCAAAGAATTGAGAGATTAAAAGATAAATTCCATTTGTTAAATCAAAGAGATGTTTGAATATTTTGGATGTTTGAATATCATTTGGATTAGGTACGAAAGTAGAGTTCCCTAAAATAAACAAGCTTACATTCTATTCACAGTAAAAAAAACGATGCCCCATGAAGGCTGTTGAATATTTCAAGGTGCTTTGAAGACCACAAGTTCACAATCTTTAGAAGTGCATGGATTATTCGTTACATGTAAACCTGTTTTATACTAGATAAGCCCATTCGAATATAATGCTAAACATGCAGTGTCTTGTCTCATACAGTTTATTATTGAGTACGTATGTAGCTCTAACGAGTTATTGATCATTAAGTGTAAGTATAAAATCATATACATAATTTTCTCATGTGTTTAGCCAATTAATGACATGAACCTACATCCTTTGGAGCTTCTTCAAAAAATATAGCTTCCATGAGAAATACAAATCTACAATAATCAATTTCTTTCATAAAAAATCTTGTTGTTACTTTATAAATTCATAATTTATTTGATTTTAACTGAATTTGATACTTAAAAAAAAAGGAAGCCATTGATTAGCTCTTTCTCCATATTCTTTCTTGCTCAATTTTCTTGATCTGTTAATTATAATGTTCATTATCGACTCAATATAATCATAAAACTTTTTAAACTTTTTTGGTTATTCACTCATTAAACATAATATGTATGTTCTTATTTAATTTTCAAATCAAATTAACAAAATTTTCAATTTTCCCTTCTCTATTTAAATGAAAATAACTAATGAAAATCGATAAAAATAATGATCAATATCAAAATTATATTAAATTTGAAAAATTAAAAAAATTATCTCCAAAACATATATTTATTTTTTTTGCATATACAAACTTGCTTGTTTTCTTAATAGAGAGACATAAATTAATCTTATATTTTCTATTCCTTGAAATAATCATAGCTACTTATTTAAAATTAAATTAAAATTATTTTATCCTCCTAATTTTCTAATCAATTCAACATAGCCTTCGATGTGACGGGTTTTATTCACATGAAATTTAATCTGGAAAATTTAGAAAAATTAATATCAATTATAAATAAAACCTTTTTCTCTTAAACTTTAGAATTTTTTTTGTCCAAAATAAGAAATATTTAATGGTGAAGTAACTGTCAAGTAATTTTTAATTCTACTTTTTGTCATGGTTCACACATTTTTTTAATTAATTTTATTTTTTCTTTGTAAGACTTCTAATTTGCTTGTTTTCTTTTTCATAGAGTACCAACACAACTTTGCCTTCTATGTCACAAAGTGTTCTCACTTGAATGTCTAAGTAATTTAATTTGTTAGTTTCTAGTTAATTAAAATTGATCACATAAGTGTCACCTTTTGTTTTACCAACTAATGAGATTTTATTATATATTAATATTTTATTGCATTGAATATTAAAATTAATAAAAAAGAGATTGTAACTTGATTAATGAATAAGTCCTAAAATATCTATTGATATTAAAAGTTTAGAATGAGTTCATATTCTAACATAATATAAATAAGCTTAGAATTGTAAATATTTTGCAAGTGAGTCACACAACCTCACGAAGTAAGGCATGTCTAAATAAGTCCTGAGTTGTGGGGATACACTTAAAAAATATGCAAGAATAAAATTTAGAAACCCAAACAATCTCTAGTTCAATTGTAATGGGATGTGGATGTTCTAATTTTTTTGTGAAATATTCAAAATGTTTTCCATGGACAATCCACTCATATATATTATGCTTTGGATTCTTCGATTTTCCAATTAGAAAATCAAATGCAAGATGTCCAAATTTAGAACACTCATTATGTAGAATGTGAGATTTAATTGGATAGTTTGATGTATCGAAAGAAGGAACAAGTGGTGCATTTAATACATGGGTATATGTGATTTTTAGGCTATGATTATCATGCAAGCATAAATTATTTCATATCACATGATTATAAGATGAAGGCTCCCTAAGTATATTTGTAGCATTCAAATAACCACTACTCTTTTTCATATGATTGATTGAAGTAGCATGTCAATGTACATGCAAACAATTTAAAAATAAATAAATGAGAAAAAAATATTATGCTTTTATTTTAGATCACACATTTTTTTTTCTACGTGAAAAAAAAATTTTTTTGTTAAAGCAAACAATTTTTTTCTTGAACTATTATCTTCTAATTTTAAAGAATCATTACATGTAATATACATACACAATTACTTTTCATATTTTATGTTTGAAGATTTAAAAATAAAACATTGGAAATATAGGCATGACCTTGATTAGTTATGGAAACAGTTTCCACTTTAAGTCAATCACATTGTTCATGCAGTTCAAATATTTAGAATCATGTTTGCCACAAACTCCCTTAAGATTGTCATACATATTAATTGTTGTTTTATGCTCAACAAGTAATTTATTAAAATAATTTAATATTTCATCATAAGATTGAAAAGTATGCTCATGGCTTGAATTAGAAGTAGAACATACAAGTTTACATCCATGATTCATCTCTAAATTGAGTTTGTTCTTCTTCTTCTCTTCTTGTTCTCTTCTTTCTTTTTTTGGTTCAACTCCTTATCATCACAAATATATTGAGATTCATTCTCAACATAGAACCTATCAAATTTATATATCTTCTCAAAGCAACGGTTAGAAATGCATACTGAGACACAAATTTTAAGAGACAATACACAAAATAAGTAATTCATTCTATTAGCAATAAATGGAATTGTTTTTCTTGATTTATTACTTCACTTTTTGTTATTAAAATGAAAATGAATAGAAAGATTCCATAAATCATAATCAATACTTTGAATAAAAGTTTTAAAAGTAGTTTACCAAATAAAACATTTTTTACCCTTAAATAATGGTGGATGACATGATATAAAATTTTAGAGTGATGTTTCACTAATACCAAAAGTCATTTCTAAATAGTAAAATAAAATTGCCATAAGAAAATAAAGAAATTTAATAGTAAAGAAAAATGATAAAATTGTAATTAACACTAAAAAAAGAAAAATAAAATTAACAAATAATTAGAATTAATAACATAATTAATTTGCACACATTAATAAAAGATTACCATAATGATTTCACTCACTTTTTGTAGTGAACCTGTATTGATACTAAATGAAGTGGAAACTGGTAAGCAAATTTCATAAGAGTATTGAATTATGGGATTTAAAGTAATTTTTTGTAATTTTATGAATTTATTTATTTTTTAAAAATTCTTTGTAAAAAGTATTCTATGTTTATAAAAAATAATGATTTACAAATATATTAAGTTGTAGTTTTACGATTAAACAAACGAAACTGAAAGTGGAAATAGTTCACTAAAATGTTTTAGTACTTCGGTTCAAATTAGAACATATGTCCACCCCCAAATGACATCCAAAAAAACTTCATTAGTAAAGGAGTTATAACTGAAGGTTTTTCATTGTGTTTCACGTCTAAACTATTAGCTTTTGCAAGGTAATCTACTACCTAGGCTTTTATGAGCTCATCCCCAACAATATTTTTTAGCATATCAAATGTAACTCATGATTTCACAAATGCTAGGCAGCTTAATCCAAGAGAAAAACTAAAATACTTCAATAATAAAATTTTAGATAAAAATATATAACTTTTCTTCTTCTTGTTCATGAATTTAAAATGGCGTAAAAGGATTAGAATTATGAAGACAACTAAGAAAATCAAAGCATAGAATAATTATGCTGAGCTAAAGAAAATATTTTTTTTGGGCAATTGATGTTGTTACACCTAATCCTCTTAATGTTTTCTGAAATATAGCTTTTTAGGACAACTTATCTCGTTTATTAATTTTTTCACTTTGATATAGATATGTTACTATCTAAAGGTAAATCTCCACTAATCTAATGCTTACATGTCTTTTATTTAATTTATAATATTATCTAATTAATCATTTTTTGAGATATATTATATATTTATTTAATTTTCAAATAATCTATTATTATACTTATTTACTTATTATTTATATTTATTTATTTGGAAATGTTGCAACAGCTCTAAACGATGTTTGAATGAGACAAAAAACTATAATTTGGCTCATCTACATGAGCCCAATAAAATTAAATATTTGTTTTTTATTTATAAATATTTTTTCCAATAGTTTTCATATTTTACTACACATTTCATTTCATGTTTGATTTGATGATAAAAGTTGCTACACTCTATCTTTGCATCTTTGAATGCAACTTTGTTATATAATTGATTTCATTTAACTATTTTTTTGTTTTGATATCATTATATTGATATGTTAATCTAATTCTCATCTCTAATGACCTTAATGTCACTTTATTTGGTTACATAATATTACATCAACTTAACTCAATTGTAACTTTAATATATATTTTCTTCATATTAAATTAATATTTTATCATTATATATGCTTGTTTAATCTAACAATCCATACTAATTTTTTTCCATTAAATAAAGATAAAAATTTGTGTTGGCCTTGTCCTGATAAGATCTATCGAATTAAATGTTTATTTTTACTTTTTTCTTGCATTTTATATTTTAAAATTTTATCATGTTTTCTTGGATATTTTTATTCATAGCTGATTTAATGATTTATGGTGTAACCTTTATCTCCTCCCTATAATATTTTCATTACTTTGATTTTATTATAGCACATTTGTCCAATTTATCTTATTTCATCTTTAATAAATATAATTTATAGTAAAGTAGTAATGTGTTATTTTTTATGCTTATTTAGTTTGGTAATTAATAGTAATTCCTCATAAGATCTGTGCAAGATGTGATTAAACTTGGCATTGATTTCCCTCTATTTCGTTACATCAATTTAAATGGTTTGAAGTTTAATATATATTTTTTTTATTTTATAATATTTTATTTATTTCAGCTTATTTAAACTTGTAACATGTAATAATTTTAAATAAGATTTGATGAATTAAATATTCATTTGAACTCATCTTAATTAGATCTATCCACTTAAACATCATTTTTATATTCTTAAATATTTTTTGATTAGTTTTTGTCAGGTGAGATGTTTTGATTCATACCTTATTTGATGATCGAGATAGTTATATTCAGTCCTATTGCATGATAAAATATAGTTTTCCAATATGGTTTAACTTATCATTCAAAAATGTTTTCTTTGATTTGGCTATATTACAAGTTTTATTTAGATTGCATTAAAATAATAAAATATTAGTGAAAATGAGATAAATTACAAAGTAAAGTTGCATATTCCAACACAATAAGGAGTTCAACTTGACATCCACAATCGTAAAGCTTATCAAAATCTTAAAAATTATTTTTAAAAAAATAAAAAATGAATATTTAATGCGATGAACTCATTGGCATGAGCGTAATGAAAATTATTTCATCCTGGTTGGACCTCCTTGGGAATTACTAAGAATTATAAAGACAAATACTCATATAAAATAATAAATTGCAAATTTAATATAAATTAAATATAAATTAAATTTGGAATAAGGTAAATTAAACTGACATAATACATCAAAATTAAAGTGACATAATGAACACATGAGAAGAAACTTGGAGATACATGGTAATATAACAAAAAGAAAGAAAGAAGTTTGAACAAATCACTTAAATTATACAAAATAATTCAACTAAAGATAGTAAGGAGAGTAAGTGTAACATCATAGATCATAAAATTATATAAGTAAAGTTTCTCATAAAATATTCCCAAAATTTTTAAAAATATTTAAAAATACAAAAATAATTTTTTAATTAGATATAGCAAATTGAGGAGTGTTGTGTAACAATTATTCTATCTTTATTGGATCTTTTTTATAATGACTAAAAATTATTAAATATAATAAACATAAATAATGAAGAATTATGATTTGAAATTTAAAAAAGTATTTATTAGAGCTAAAATTAAATTATTTGGAAAAATGTAACATAATGACATTAAAAAGATGTAATGGTCATCCAAGAAGAGATTTAGACTTACATGATAATATAACCAAGTCACCACAAAGTGTTTTAAAAATGAGACAAATTAAATAAGTATGTTCCTTTCCAAGATACAAAAGAAAACGAGTGTAACTTCATCAATCATCAAATTTGATACGAATCTAAATATCTTGTAAAGTCCTCTAAAACGTTAGAAAATAAATTATTTAAAAAATTTGAAAATGAATATTTAATGAGATAGAGGTCATCAAGGCAACTCTTATCATTTTTATTTCATCTCTTATTTGCTATTATATTGAATTATCAATGCAGATAAGAATCAATTATAATAGAATATTATTTTAATATTGTAGAAATATATATATGTCAGCTAAAATAAGAAGAAAAATGAAGGCATGTAGCAACCAAACAAAATCAAAGCAAGGTAAGGGGTCACATTATAGGATAATAAAAGTTACACAAAAATATAATCAAATAAGAGTAAGCATATTAAGAAATAAGAAAAAGTATACGGGAAAGATGCACTTGATGATACTACGAAGATTCCACGTAACACCTTGATGAATAAATAAGGTTCAAATGAAACATTTTCATGAAGCATCAAAAATACAAAAAAATAAAAACATTTGAAAATAACAAAAAAAAAGAGTTAAGTATATATAAATAATTAAGAAAACTCCAATTACATTTATATTATCTCAATTAAACTTTATTTGGAATTACTATAACTTACAAAAATAAATAACTTTAAATAATTATAAATTAATAATGAAATATTAAATAATATATCATAAAAGCTCAACTAAGATAAATTGAAGCAATATGCTACAACCAAAGTAGATCAAGATAAAAAGACACATAAGATGAAGATGAAAATATTATTATAACATTTGCAAAGGAACAAATTTGAAGAAATAAATTCGGATTAAGTTCAAGATAAAGTTGAATTTAATTGTAGTATCATAACCTTGTGTGACATCCTTGATCATCAAATTAGGTATGAGTAAAACTGCTCTTAAAACATGCAAAAGCCCTCAAAAATTTATTCAAAAAAATTAATATAAAATTGGTTATAATTTATCAAGATGAGTCCAACAACATTTCTTTTGTCAATGTAATATAAACGAAAAAATGCAATGTCACATAAGGAGTGAATTAGTTTTTCATGGTATTATAATAATATCAAAAAATGTTTTCAAGAAATGAGAAAATTTGTATGAGATAATTTGATTATGAGAACATAAACAGATCAAATGCAGTATCTCGAAGACAAAATAATATAGAATATCAAAGGATCGTAAAGAATGCAAAAACTTTAAAAAAAGATTTTGAATATTATAATGAATATTTGGTTAGATTTTCCATGTAGAGACGAGACTAACAAAAAAAATTTCATCTCAATTAGGCCTCTATTTGAATTAGTAAATATAACAAAATTAAATAAGCACAAGTAATAACACATTACTAATTTATCATTAAGTAAACATATCTCGACATTAAAATGAGATAAATTGAAGCAATGTAATATAAAAACATTAAAGCATTGTAAAGATCAAATGCTAGAATATTTTGTTGTGATTTGAGGAAATGAGATAAAATATAAGCAAAAGTTTCGTTCTAAGATACTACGGTTATAGTGTATCATGTTCAATTTTCAAATTGGCTATGAAATGAAATGCCTAGAAGCATAGAAAATTCATTGATAGTTAAATTTTTTAATATATAAATGAATATTTGAATTGATAGTGGTTGTCGAGATTGCCAAAACATTTTGGTTTCATCACCATCAAAATTGGAATGGAATTAGTGTCAATTACAATTATAAATCAACATAAAGGGTAAGAAATTATTATTTTTTTTTTAAGAAAATATATATTATGCTAAAATAAGAGGAGCTTTAATGTAACACAATAATATTGCTACATCAAACTAAAAATAGTTGAAGAAACAAGATAAACTATATGGTAAAACTACGTTCCACAAAAAAGAGGAGATTGTGCAAAAAAACCCTAATCATCAAATAATGTATAACTCAAAAGGATTCACAAAACATGCAAAACCCTAAAAAAGGAAAGTATTTATCGATATTAGAATAAACATTTAATTTGAAGGAGCTCACGGGCTTGACTTCAATGTCATTTGTTTTTCCTAAACAAGAAATCTATTGGAATTACCATTAATTAAAAATAAAATAATTTTTTAAAAGTAAAAAATTACTATTTTAATGCTAAGAAATTAGTTATAAAAGTCTGAATAAGATAGATTGAAGCAATGTAATATAAGAAAATCGAAGCTAGGTAAGCGGCACATTAGATGTGAATTAGAGATACATGTTAATATAACTAAATAGGGAAAGTAAAAAAAATTGATAAAGTATGCAAAAAAATTAAATTCAAATATAATAATGACATAGAGTATAACATAATTAAAAAAAATATACAATAACCTTTGAAAAAAATATATCAAAAAAGTTAGAATTAAATATTTAATGGGATAGAACTTATCTAGATTTATTAGAAGATTTTCATTTCGGCTTCAATGGGCCCCTCTGCCAAATGCTGCAAAATAGAAAAAAATTAAGAATAAATAACAATAAAGTTCTTTTTAAATATTAAGTAATATATTAATACTAAATTGAGATAAATTGAAAAATAATTATACAAAAAATCAAAGCTTTGTAAATATCACATGAAAGAAGATTTAGAGTTACTGAGTAAATTAACCAAAAGAAAAAAAACTCTATGAAAAAATATTAATTATAATAAAAAATTTTATTCTAAGATACCATAGCAATCAAGTGCAACTAGGATTTTTGAATAAGGTAAGAATAAAAATTTATAAAATAGTAAGGCAACAACATTAAAAGATATTTAGATATATAAAAATAATAAACGAATTGTTTATTTCTCAAATTAAATAAGCCTAAATAATAACAATTTATCATCTTAATAAAGTAAATATTTACAATAGTAGAAATTAGATAAGGTTAAAATTTATAACAAAATGAAAAGATGGCTTATTAAAGGAGATGTAAGAAATACTTTATGGTCACATAGTAATATAGCGAAATCAAAGAAAATTTTTCCAAAAATAAGAGAAAGTGTGCAAGAAATTAGCATTCCAAGATACTAAGCAGATCAAATATAACATTATCGATTATCCAATCTGATATGAATCTAAATTTCTCATAAAACCTACAAAAACAAAATAGAAATTTATGTATTCAAAAATATTGAAATAAATATTTAACTTGACAAAACTTGTTTAAGATAAATCAATGATATTTGTTTCATCTTTGTCAAAGATCTTTTGGAATTAATAATATTTTAATTTGTAATTATGCAAAACAAGAAAAAACTACTATTTTAATATAAATTTAATATATATATTAATATTGAAATAAGATAAATTGAATAAATATAACAAAACTAAACAAAAGCAAGTATGAGTGTAATTAGAAGAGAATTAGAGTTACATAATAATATAACCAAATAAAAAAAATATTTAAGAAATAATAAATTGCTCAAAAATGCATTCCAATTCATTGAGGAGAATGAATGTAACTTTGTTGATCGTCAATTTAGGTGCAAATCAATACTCAACATAAAAAACGTGTACTATATTAGATATAGATTGTGGAGATAACTCTAACTACATTTGTTTTGTCAATATCATGCTTAATTTGGAAGTACTGTGAATAACAAAAATAAATGAGCATAAATTGAAATAATATAACATAAGCAAATCTAAGCAAGATATCTTGAGAATAAAATTTGAGTAACATTGTAATATAACTTAACTAACATAAAAAAATATAGGTAAAGAAATGATATAACATAAGACAATCAAGGTTAACATCCCTGATTGTTAAATCAAGTAGGAAACATATACCTTGTAAAGCTTGTCAAATCACTAGAAAATATATATATATACAAAAATAATATTCAAATGATTACAGATAATCTATTCAAGTTTAATTACATTTCTTTCATCTACATTTGGCAACATTGAGAACTATTATAAATTACAAAAATAAATAAGAATAAGTAATAAAAAATTATTATTTGAACATTAAGTAAATATATAAGTAAAATGAGATAAATTGATAACATATAATATAATGAAAAAAATTGATGTTATGTCACATGAGAGGTTACTTAGAGTTTCTATCTTACAAGAATAACAAAGTGAAACTTTGAAAAAATAAGATAAATTATATAGATATTTGAATTTTAATATACTCAATAGATCAAGTATAACATCCTCAATCAACAAATAAGATATAATATGAAATGAATCACAAAGCATAGTAAAAGATTATAAAATAAAATATCTAAAAAAGATAAAAAAATAAATTAATTTAATAATGATGGATGAGATGAGTCCTATGACTTTTTTTCATCTCAATGAGACCTCGCTTTTAGTCAAAATGTCTCATAAAGCTTGCCAAAATAATAGAAAATTGAACATTTTTAAAATATAAATTGTCATTTTAATATTGAGTAATTATAAATTAGTGGTGGAATGAGATAAGTTTTAGTAATATAATATAACTTACTGATAATTTTTGCAAGGTCTAGGGAATAGATAGTTAGAACAACATAATATTTTAATCTAATCAACGAAAAAAAAATTTGACAAATGAGATAGGTTATACAAGGAAGTAAAATTCCAAGTTTCTAAGAAGATGGAGTGTAACTTTGTTGTTGTCAAATAAAGTACAAGAAAAAATGCATTGTAAACCATACCAAATTATTTAAACATATAGAAATGATTATTTAAGAGGATAAAGCTCTTTGACAGGATTCTAATGATATTTACTTTTTCTTGATTGGATATTATTTTGAATTACTATGATTTACAAAATAAGATAATCATAGATCATAGTAAATAATTATTTTATTCTTAACTAAATATGTATTAAGTCTAAATTTAGATATACTGAAGTTATGCAATATTATAAAACTAATGAAAGATAAGGTTCATGAAAAAGAAAAATACAGCTACATTGAAATAAAAAAAGAAAATTAAAACATTTAAGGAATAAGTTAAATTATAAGAAAATTTTGAATCCCCAAATAATACGGAGATCGAGGGTAACATCATTGATCATGAAATATGCTATGTTTTGAAACATCACATAAAGTCATCCAACACATTAGGAAAATTAACTAAAAAAATATATATGTAATTCAATATTTCTCATAAAATTGGTATATTTATTTTTTCTTCATGTGGATCAAAACTAATATTGAATAATGTGAACTGAAAAGTAAATAAGATTAAATAATAATATTTCTTTTTAAATTAAGAAAACATTTGTTAAAGTGAAATGATAAAATTGAGTCAACATAATATAAAAAAATAAAAGAAATGTCGAGGTCACATGATAAAAGAATAGGAGCAACATAGTAATGCAGGCAAATAAAACTAAAAATATTTAATAAATTTGATAAACTGCATGAGAAATTTTGTATTACAAGATACTACACACATATAGTATAATATTCTCAACATCAAATTAAGTGAAAAACATCTACTAAAGAATGCTAAAGCACTAAAAAATATATTTAAATATTAAAAAAAAGAAAATTTAATTAATTAAAGTTCATAAGTATAGCTGCATAATGTTTTTGTCATAATTGTATCTTCTTTGAAATTTCTAAGCACAGCAAAATTACATAAGTAAAAAAAATACCAATTTGTCATTTAAAAATTTAATAAATATATTTTCGAATTGAAACGAGATGCACAGATGCATCATAATATAACTAAATTAAGGTGATGCAAATGTTATATGTGATAACAAAAAAGAAAAATAATAATAATATTAGAAAATAATATTACATAGTTGAATTCTAAGTTAGTGAGTACAAAAACTATTTTTACATAGATCCTTAAATTTAATACCAATATAAATGTCTCATATCATTTGCTAAAATAATAAGAAAGAATAAATAAAAAAATAAAAATTAATTTCGTGGAGTTTGTCGAGATGAGTCCAACAATGTTTTATCATCTCTATTGGGCCATATTTGTGATTATTTTTAATTACCAAAAAAACAAGCTAAATAATAATAAATCATGATTTTTATAATAAGAAAATTTTTGCAAAGCTAAAATGTGATAGATCATAGCAATATACTATAGCCAAACGAAACCAACTACGGGACGCACGAGACGACAATTAGAGTCACTCACCATATAATGTAATAAAGTAAAAACATTTTGTGAAAATTAAATAAATTACATAACAAGCTTGCATTCCAAAGAACTAAGGAAATTAAATGTGCCATCCTAGATAAATAAATCAAGTATGAATTGAAATTATTTCTAAAGAATTCCACATGCTCAAAAAATATATTTAAAAATATAAAAAAATATATTTAGTCTTACAATGCTCATTTAAATATATAATATATCCAAAAAGAAATAAAATTAAGAATTGTGAAATAAAGAAAGAAAAGTGAAATATAGGTCAAGACATAAGATATTTATCGTTTCATAGAAAAATAATTAAATCAAAGTTAAAACTCAAGAAATGAGATAAATTTTATTAAAAACTTAAATTCCACGATATTAAAGAGATAAATTGCACTAAGCTCATTCATCAAATGAAGAATGAATCTTAATATCTCGTAATGCTTTCCAAAATAATAGAAATTTATGTACTTATAAATATTTATTTACATAGATTTCATTAAAATGTGTCCAATGAAGTTTGTTTTGTCTTGACATGACTACATTTACAAATAATTTTTATTACGAAATGAAATAAGAAAAAATAATAATAAAATATTATTTTAATATTAAGTTAACAAATATTAATATAGTATGTTAAGTTGAAGGAATGTAATGTAAAGCAAACTGAGGTAAGGGACACATGAGAAGATTATAAGAGTTACATAGTAATATAAGCAAATGAACTTGAAAAATTTTAAGAAATTAGAAAAATTACACTACAAAGTTCCATTAGACAATACCTAAGAGATTGAATGTAATATCATTGATAATAGAATTAGGTACGAATCCAAGTATCACATAAAATTAGGAAAAATCGACATCAAATTCAATGTTCATGATAATAAAATATTTTTTTTGTTGAATAAAGCTATTCAAAATGAGTGTTTTAATATTTATTTCATCTTTATCAAACATTATTCTAAAGTATTTGAAATAAATAAAGAAAATATACTTTAAAAGTAAGAAATTATTGTTATAATATTAATTAAATATTTATTGTAGCTAAATTGAGTTAAATTTAAGCATTATAATCTTACAAAATAATCGCATCATAAACTTCAAAAGGGATGTGAATTAGGGTAGTAATTTAAACAAATGAAAACGAAAATTTTGAAAAATAAAGACTAATTTTAGGGGAAGGTTACATTCAACTTTGCTTAGGAGATATAATGTAACATTTTGAATTGTCAAAGTAGCTATGGAAAGAAATTTCTTATAAACTATGCCAAAATCTTCAAACGAAAAAAAAATAATTGAAAATAGAGAAATTAAAACTTAATTTTATAGGGCTAATTTTTAATATGTATACATTATAAAACATAATCATAAAAATAATAATTATTAACTTAATGCAAAGTAAATATATCTTAGAGATGAAATGAGATAAACTAAAGTAATGTGACATAATCGAAACAAAGCCATTTGTAGGTCACATAAGTGGAGAAATAGACTTTCATAGTAATATTACCAAATAGAAGCAACAAATTTTTGAAAATGAAAAATTGTATGGGAATGTTGCAATCCAAGGCACTAAGAAGCCCAAATGCAAAACCCTTAACCTTTTAAACAATTAGTAATCAAAACATGTAGTACAACTTCAAAAAGCCATAAAACATAAAACATTTTAAAATATAAAAATTAATATTTTATTGTATAAAGCTGGTCGAGTTGAATCTAGCATCACTTATTTAGTATGGATCGAACAACAATTTCAACTACAATAAATTATATGAACAAATAACTAATAATTTATATTTTTTTAATATTAAGTACATATTAAATATGGAATGTGATAAATTGAAGTAGTATAATATATCAAATCATTATGATGTAAAGCTCAAATAAGAGGAGATTCTAAGCAACATTCTAAAATAAAAAACATAAGATCAACAAATTTAATGAATTGACATAATTTATATGAAAATGTTCCAATGAAAGAAATTAACTAGTCTAAGTGTGACATCTCTAAGCATCAATAACATAAGAATTGAAATGCTTAACAAATCATGTATAAACAATTAAAGAAATATAAAAATTATATTTAGAATCTAGAAATATTAAAATTATTACATAATAAAAAAATTTCTCATTTAAATTTAATGAAAATAAATAAATAATTACTTGAAAAGACAGAGTAGAATGAGATTAGTCACACGATAGTTGTTTCATCTTAATTTTGCCTCATTCAAAATTATCGTGAATAACAAATGTAAATAAGAATAAATAAAAGTGTACTAGTATATTAATATTACAGAAATATATATTGAAGCTAAAATGAGTTAAATTAAAATAAGATAATGTAACTAAACAAAAAAATACCAAGATGACATAGGAGAAGATTTAGAGTAACATCATAATACATCAAAATTTACTAGCATAGTAACATCGTCAGATCACGTGCAACTTTTATTTAAATTCCAAATTCTTAATAATTGAGCCAAAATCCTTTAAGCATATTTTTTCCCACTTCTCTTTAAAATATTTTACTTCTTTTTGAATTTTTGTTTATTCTGTAGGTTGGCAAGCATGATATTTGTGAAAGCTCGAGTTTAGTGTGCTCACATTAAAAATGATGTTGCAATTGACCTCACATAAGCATTTTTTATTGTTCAAAATACAAAAGCTAGCAAGTTGGTGATGAACCATAAATAACAAAAAAAGCTAGTAGGTTATGGATTCTTCATAAGATATCATAATTCATACTTGCTTTGATTTCTTATTTATTTTATGATTTTGCATATTAAACTTGACCTCCATAGTTTCTTGTAATGCACCTTTCCTAAATGATTTATCTTACATTTTTCAATTTTTTTGTTTTGGTTATATTTCTACTTAACTCTAAATCACTTATTGTGTTACCTTAAAATCATTTTATTTCTTTATATCTCATTATTTTAATTTAACTAGTTTTAATTTTAATACATATTTACTTATTCTTAAAACATTAATTTTGTATTATTTATACTTATTAACTTTAGTAATTAGTGGTATTTCCAACACAAATCTTGATCGAATAGTAATTTATTTCTTAATGATCTCTCTCCTTCTAAACAGTAATTTTTAAATTTTTAAATATTTTTCTTTTTATATAGTTTTGGAACCCTTTTTTAGAAATATGGATTTATAGTTTTTTTTATGATTGAGGATGCTATATTTCATCTCTTTAGTATCTTTTAAAGTGGCTTTCTCGTATGATTATTCTCATTTACTAAAATCTATCATTTTGATTTGGTGATGTTGTAATGCCTTAACTTAGAGCATTTTAGCTTTAATATATTTATTTACATACTATGTAAAAAAGTTATTTATGCTCATTTACTTTGCTTATTTCGAGGAACTCTAAATGTGGTTTGGTCAAGAAAGAAACAAATATTATTTGACTCATCGTGATGAACTCTATTCAATTAAATATTACTCTAATATTTTCTTAAAATATAATATTTCTAAGTATTTTGCCTGCTTTGGAGAACATTTAGAATCATGCCAGATTTTATCATATACATTACACATATCTCTTTTGTATCCTACAATGAAACATTACATAAATTTTATCTCATTTATTGAGTTTTTACACATTTATTTCATTATTTTACCATGTAACTAAAAATTATCTCTTATGTGACTATTATACCATTTTGAATTGATTATATTATAATGCTTCAATTAATCTCATTTAGCTTTACTATACATTTACTTACAAATAAATTAATAAAATAAAAAATTTTGAAATTACACAATCTATGTGACATATGTTAAGCCACAAGATATTTATAATTTCATAGAAAGTTAATCAAAATTAGTTAAAAAGACTCAGGAAATAAGAAAATTGTATCAAAAAATTACATTCCAAGATACTAAAGAGATATATTACCATATGCTCATTCATCAAATTAAAATGATTCTAAAAGTCTCGTAATGCCTTCCAAAATAATAGAAAATTAAGTACTAAAAATATTTAGTTATATAAAGCTCATTAAAATGAGTTGAACAAAGTTTTTTTATCTTCACATGACAACATTTGCTAACACAATGAATTAACAAATGAAATAAGTACAAATAATAATAAATTATTTTTTTAATATTAAGTTATCAAATATTAAAGAAAAAAAGTTGAGTTGAAGCAATGAAATGTAAAAACCCAAAATGAGGTAAGGGTAAAAAGAGAAAAGAAAAAGAGTTACATAATAATATAAACAAATGAACCTGTAAAATTTTAAGAAATGAGACAAATCACACTAGAAAGTTGCATTACACGATACCAAGGAGATTGTATGTAATATCATCAATAATAGAATCTGTTATGAATCAAAATAACTCATAAAATGAGCAAAAACCATAACAAATTAATTGTTTAAAAACATAAAATGAATATTTAGTTTTATAAAGCTGATTAAATTGAGGCTGATAACATTTGTTTCATATCTATCAAACTTTATTTTAAATTATTTGAAATAACTAGAGAAAATAAACATGAATAGTAATAAATTATTATTATAATATTAAATAAATATTTATTGAAGGTAAAATGAGATCACATAGTAATTTAACCAAATAAAAGTATCATAAATAATAAAGGAGAAGGGATTCAGAGTCACATTGTAATTTAACAAAATCAAAATGAAAATTTTGAAAAAATAACAAAACTTTTAGAAGAAAGTTACATTCCATGCTACTTTGGAGATAGAGTATAATATTTTGAATCCTCAAATTAGCTATGAGCTAAAATTTATTAAAAGTGTGCCAAAACCTTCAAAAATAAAATATTTGAAAATTTAAAAAATGAAAACTTAATTTTATTGAGCACATTTGTAATTTCTAAAAATTATAAAGAAAATAATAAAAAAAATAATACTTATTAAATAAATTTAAAGTATATATATGTTAGAGTGGAAATGAGATTAATTAAATATGATATAACAGGATAAAAGTCATTTAAATATCATAATGGTGGAGAATTAGACTTTCATTGTAATATTACCAATTAGGAGCAACAAATTTTAGAAAATGAGAATTGTACTGGAAATTTCACCAACAAGGCATTAAGAAGTTCAAATGCAAACCTCTGAAATAATTACTAATCAAAATATCATAAAAATATAAATGTAAATATTTTATAGTATAAGGTTCTTTGAGCTGAATCTAGCATCACTTCTTTGGCATGGATTGGACAAAAATTTTCAACTAGTTAAATTATAGAAATGAATGAGCATAATTAACAATAAATTATTATTTTGATACTAAGTGTATATTAAAGATGGAATGAGATAATTTGATGTAGTGTAATATATCCAATCATTATGATGAAAAGCACAAGTAAGAGGAGATTCTGAGTTGCATACTAAAATAAAAAACTTTGAGTAGAAAATTTAATGAATTGACATAAATAATATGGAAATGCTAGAATCCAAGAAATTAAATTGATCGAGTGTATCATATCTCAGCATCAAATAATGTAAGAATTGAAGTGTTTAATAAAGAATGTCTAAAGCATTAAAGAAATTTAAAACATCCAATTAGATTTTAAAAATATTAAAATTATTATTTAATAACAATTGTTTTCATTTAATTTCAATTAAAATAATTAAATAAGTATTAGAAAATATTGAGCTCACTTAGATTTTTCCAATGATTTTTGTTTCATCCTAATTAGAATTCTTTTAAAATTATCCTTAATTACCAACATAAATAAGAATAAATAAAAAAACTATTACATTAATATTAAATAAATCTATATTGAAGCTAAAATGAGATCAATTAAAATAAGACAAGATAACTAAATAAAACCAATGCCAAGATCATATAAGAGAAGATTTAGAGTGACATCGTAATATATAAAAATTTATTGGCAAAGTATTCTCATAACATGGCTTACAATTTCTATTTAAATTCTAAATTCTTTGAACTAAGCTGAAATCTTCTTGGAATATTTTTTCTCACTTCTCTTTATAATATTATGCGTTTTTTACTTTTCCTTTTCATAAACATTTTAGGAAATATTTTTTTTAATTTATAAGATTTTTATTCCTTGTCCTATTTGCCTTTTTCCTTTGGGTTGGGAAGCCTGACATTTGTGAAAGCTCGACTTTAGCATTATCATATAAAAATCCCTCTTGTTGTTGAACTTGCAAAAGCTAGCAAGTTGGAGATAAATAATGAAGAAAATCAAAAGCTAGTAGGTTATGGATTCTTTATAAGATATCCCAATTAATATTTGCTTTAATTTCTTCTTGATTTTATTATTTAGCATATTAAACTTAATCACTTTAGTTTCTTGCATTGCAAATTTCCTAAATGATTTATTTTATTTTTTAATTTTTTTCAATATTGGTTATATTTGTACTTAACTCTAAAACTCCAATTATGTTACCTTAACATCATTTTATTTTGTTACATCACAATATTTAAGTTTAACTAGTTTCAATTTTAATACATGTTTACTTATTCTTAGAACACTAATTTGCTATTATTTATACTTTATTAACTTAAAAAATTAGTGGTATTTTTGATGCAATGTTTGATGGAGGTGAAATAAACGTCATTGGACTCTTCTTTATGACAAATCTCGTACTAAAAGTTCATTTTAAAATTTTTAAATATTTTATTTTCTTATGGTTTGGGCACCTTTTTTGAGACCATTAGATTTGTACCTTTTTTATGATTGAGGGTGCTATATTTCATCACTTAAGTATTTTTGAATGTGGCTTCCTTAAGCAATTTTTCTCACTTGCTAAAACTTTGTACTTTGATTTGGCTATATTGTAATCCCTCAGTACTAAATATGTCATCTTTAATATATATATTTACATACATGAAAAATATTATTATTTATGCATATTTACTAGTCTTATTTGGAGTAACTTTAACTGTGGTGTGATCAAAAAAATATTGGACTCATCTTTACGAGCTCTATTCAATTAAATATTAAATTAATATTTTTAAAAAATTAATATTTTTTGGAGTTTCGAATGCTTTAGAAGACATTTACATTTACATCTAATTTGATCAAAGATATTACACATATCTCTTTAGTATCTTATAATCTAACTTTGGTTCACAATTTATCTCATTTGTTCAATTTTTGCCACTTTTATTTCATTATTTTACCATGTAACTAAAAATTACATCTTATGTGACCATGATGTTATTTTTATTTAGTTATTTCATGATACTTCAACTTATCTCATTTTGGATTTATTTTATATTTACTTATAAAATAATAATTTTATTTACTTATAATCATTTTTTAAAATTTTTTAGAAATTATAGACAATGTTCAATCAAGAAAAATCTAATGGCATTGGACTTGCCTCAACAAGCATTATTTAATTAATTAATTAATCATTTTTTATGTATTTAATTCTCTTTTTTTGGGGTAATGGTGTTCTTCATGAGTTATTTTGAATGGTACATATTTTTATAATGAACATAACACATGCTCACCTTAGTATCTTGAAGTGCATGTTTCCCATATAATTTATGTCTTTTCTTCAAATATTTTGCTTTGATTTGGTTTTGTTACTTTCAAATTTTAATTTCTTATTCAGATGCCCTTTACATTGCTTCGATTTTGTTATGTTTTATTATTTCAATTTATTTTTTTCTTCTTCAAAATTTATTTATTTAATATAAAAAGAATAATTTATTACTATTATAAATGCTTAATTATATTTGTAATTAATATTAACAACAAATGAGGTTTGAATGAGTTGATACAATAATGGTTGAATAGTCTCGATAAGCACCATTCAATTAAATGTTTATTTTTATATTTTTAAAGATTTTATTCTAAACTTTTTACACACTTTCAAAAACATTTTGAATAATATCTGATTTGATAATCGAGCATGTTACACATGATCTCCTTGGTGTTTTTTATTGTAATTTACTTACACAATTTATCTCATTTCTACAAATTTTTTGCTTTAAAATGTGTATATTAATATGAAATCATAATTCCTCTTTTTTGCAACATTTATATTACTTCAATTTGGTTATATTGTAATGCTTTAATTTATCTTAATTTAGCATTAATATATATGAACTTAATATTAAAATAATTATTTTTTTTATTATTTATGCTCTTTTTGTTTAGCAATGTGTAGAAATGTTGAATGATTGTCCATTTGGTATGATGCAAATGTCATTAGATTCATCTAAATGAAGCTCTATCCAAATAAAAAATTTATTCCTTTAACGTTATTAAATTTTTGATCTTCAAGAGTTTTGGAATGCTTGATGAGACATTTGAATTATTGCTTAAAAAGATGTTTGGGAATGTCATAAATGAATTCCTTTGTGTAGTGCAATGCAACAATCTCAGACAATGTTTCTTATTTCTTAATTTTTTTTCATGGAACTGTGTACATTATCTTGGAACACTAATTCTCCTCATATTTCGCAATATCATGTGAAAACTTTTTTATATTACATTGTATTAATTTATCTTTCTCCAATTTTAGTATATATTCACATATATTAAAATGATATTTCATATTATTTTTGCTTTTAGACTTTGGTAACTTCTAGTAGTACCAAATGAGGTTCAATGAAAATGAAACATACTACATTGGACTCTTCTTGATGAGTCCTTTCCATTTAATTATTCACTTTAAAATTTTGAATAAATCATTTTTTAGGGACTTGGCATGCTATTTGTATTCTTTTTATTTGTATCTAATTTGATGATAATGATGCTAAACTCAAACTCTTTAGTATCTTGGAATACAACTATCTCTATAAGTTGCCTTATTTCTTCATATTTTCTTTTTTCATCAGGGTAGATTGCTATATAATTCTAAATCTCATCTCATGTGACCTTTACATACATTGATTTTGTCAAATTGCATCACTTTTGCTTATACTCTTTTACTTAGGTAATGTTTAACAACTCCAAATTAGGTTCAATCATGATCTTACATAAATCATTTGACTGTCTTAATGAGTTCCAAAAAAATTAAATAATCATATCTTATTTTTATTCATTAATTTCTTTTTTTAAAAAATTTCAAAAATTTTTATTTGTACATCATTTCATAATTGTGTATGTTATACTCAATATCTTTAAATCTTGGCTTGCAACCAACTTGTGAAATTTATCTTATTTTTCTAAAATTTTTTCTTCCATTTCGTTGTTTTTCTACGTAACTTTAGAATTGCTCCGCAATTACCTTTACACCTTGTTAATTTTGTTTTATTAAATTTCTTCATTTTATCAGATTTTATCTTAAATATATATTTAATTAACATTAATGTAATATTTTATTATTATTTATGCTTACTTATGTTTTTTTAAATAATTTTATTTTCAAGTATTTTGACAACTATTGAAGGGCACATTGATTCATACTTTATCTGATTTACATTTCAAAACATAACTTTTCTATATAATTTCACAACTATTATAATATTTTTCATTGACTTTTTTATAATACCATCAAACTCTAATTGTCCTCTTGATTGAGTTTTAAATTGCATTGATTTTGTTAAGTTAAATTGCATCAATTTGTCATACGTTAGCCTTAATGTGTATTTATTTAGTACGAAAAAGATAATTCATGATTATTTATGCTTATTAACTTTGGTAATTCATAGTAACTCTAAATGGCATCATCTAAATCATGTTGATAAGCTCTATCTAATTAAAAATTCAAATTGATATTTTAATTTTTTTTTTAATTTTGACAAATTTTATGAGACATTTTGATTTGTTCTTTTATTTGATGATCAAGGTTATTATACTTAATCTCCTTAGCATGTTTGAATGCAACATTGCTATAAAATTACTTGAACAGGTTGTAAAATTTGTTTACTAAATTTAAAAATAATTATTTATTGTTATGTATGTTGTTGGATGTATCATTATGAGCTCTATCATTTAAGTATTCATTTCTATAGTTTCAAATTTTTTTTCCTAATTTTTTTGCAGAATTTCTGAGATTTATTAATGTATACATTATTTGGCAATTGAGATTATATGATCAATCTCTTTGGGGCCTTTGAATGCTAGTTTCCAATAAAATTAATCTCATTTTCTCAAATAATTTTCTTTGATTTCATTATATTGCTATGTAACTCTTAGTCTCGTCTAATGTCAAATTTTAATCTTTTTCATTTGGTTAAACTACATTCGTTAAATTTATCTTATTTCAATTTTAAATCATTTAATTAATAATAAAATACTTTTTATTTTTTATTTATACATATTTTTTGCCAATTTTTGTTAATACAAAAGGCGGTTGGTTAAGAATAAAAAAAACTTGTAAGGTCCATAAAATTAATTTTTCAACTATATATCATTAAACATTTTATTTTGTCGAGTTTGTTCATGTTTTATAAACACTTCTTTTGTGCCAAACTTGACATTGGAGGACATCACATTTGATATTCTTTGTAACGTGAAATAAATGTTTACCATAAGTTTGCATTTATCCATCTTTTTTACTTTCTTTTGGTTATATTATGATTTTACTATAAATCTTTTTTAAGGTATCCTTTACATTACATTGCTTTAGCTATATTACATTACTTCAATTTATGTCATTTCAACTTTAATATAAATTTACTTAATAGTAAAAAAATTTATTATTATTTATGATTTTTTTAAGAATTTGTAGTTATTCTAAAAGAGTCTGATTGAGTTGAAACAAACTTCATTGTACTCATCTTGACCAGCTCTATGCACTTATATTCCTTTTTATATTTGAAAATTTTTTATTTTCTTGTGTTTCCAATATTTTATGAGTTATTTCAAATGTTACTCCACTTAATAATCGATTATTTCACAGTATCTTAGAATCCAACTTTTTCCTATAATTTATCTCATTTCAAATTTTTTCTTCGATTTATTTATATTGCTACATAACTATAAATGTCTCCTTGCATGACTTTTACATCATTTTATTTTAGTTATATTTCATTACTTGAAGAAAAATCATTTAAGCTTTAATATATATATATATATATATATATATATATATATATATATATATATATATATAATTATGCAATATTAAAATATTAAATTATTATTATTTATGCATTTAGTTTCTTAATTATAATAATTCAAAACATGTTTTGGTTGAGACAAAACCAACAAGATTGGACTTACCTTAGTGATCTCTATCCAACAAATTATTTTTTGTATTTTAAATGATTTTACTTTTTATGACTTGGTGTATTTTATGAGTGATTTTAATTTTTACTTAATTTAAAGATTGTTGAATGCAACTTTTTTCATTAAATTTATCAAATTTCAGCTTTGTTATATATTTATATAAATTAAAATAATACTATACTATTATGTATGCTTATTCACATTAGCAAATTGTAATAATTCAAAATGAGGTCCAATTTAGATGAAAAATGTACTTGGATTTACCTTAACAAGCTTTATAAAATTAAATATTTATTTTTATATTATTTAATATTTAAATTTATATGGTTTTAGCTAATTTTATACGATATTTTGCTTCATATCTTATTTGTTTATAGAGCATGTCATGCTCAACCTGTTTAGTATCTTAGGATGTAGGATTACAACTTAATTTATCTCATTTTGCTAAAGGTTTCATAGTAATTTTGTTATAATACTATGTAACTCTACATGTCTGCCAATGTTGCCTTCATATCACCTTGATTTTATTATATTATAATGCCTGAAAATATGTAATTTTTAAATTTAAAAGAAATTTAATTATGATTAAAGTAAAAATTTATCATTATTTATGTTGTGTTGTTGACCTCTAGCCATAGTATTTTTTATGATAAAAAATTCTAAATATCTCTAATAAATTTTTTTTAGATTATTTTTACGATTTAGACAGCCAATTCTTATATTAATGGGAGAACGTAAACAAGAGGAGCAATGGTGATATTCTATGAAGATCTTCATGTTAGTCAGATACCATAAAAATATATACATTGAATTCAATTTTAGAAATTCAATTTTATATTTATTATAATATTATGTTTACTTCAAATATTTTTTGTGGTACATAAATTAAAATTAATCATCTTAGAATAACATTTAGATTTCCAATATTTTTTATCTATCTTTTCTATATCATAATTTTAACTAAATTATATATTTAAAAATATTAATTAAAATATTTGAAATAATATGCTAAGCTATTATTACCTAAATTATTTAACAAAAAAGTTTTAAACTTACCTATTCTATTAATAAGTTTTCTACTAAAAAAGTTTTAGGGATGGTAAATTAATACTGAAAAGATTTCATGAAGTTAATGAGTTGAACAACTGATTTCAAACTTGGATTCATCTGTTTAGAATATGGTAGCTTCTTTATCATGAATTCCTAAGCCTTCCGAGTGGTAGCCGAAGCTAAAACGTTGCCATGCAAGATAAAGTGAAGCTTTGAAATTTGAACTTCTTTGTTTTCCTCTATAATGTAGGACAAAGCAAAGGAATTGTGTTTATGTGTCATATCTCCAAATTGCAAGAGTTACTAAAGACATCAAATATTGCAATTTTTCAAACAAACGATCCTGATGTTACTAGCTTTTTATATTGCCTAATAATTCCTCTACACGATTGTACCACTTGGCAATTGCATGGTCCACCTTTCTTCCATGTTGAGATCTAAATCGAAATGTCTGATCATTATTCCAAATGTTTACATCTTTGTTTTAAAGAGCATCATTTGTTTTTTATCCATTTCATTGCATAGGTTTTGAGATCAATCAACCATGGATGCTTCCAATCAAGTAGTTCTAACATAATGACCCCTTTAGCCAATTTTTTAAGATTTTATAATTTTTTAATTAAAAGATTATTTTTTATTAAATGGTATATGCTAACGAAAATTGTAATAGCTAATTTCTCTATTTATTAAGAAATTTATCCTTTAAAAATGTTTACACATTAGAAAACTTTTCAATGAAATGAATTGATAATTATTGTTATAATTTAATATTATTTGTGCATAAATATTTTTGTGATTAAGAGTAATTCCAAATAAAGTTGGACCAATATGAAACAAACTTCTTTAGACTTTCTATGATTATTATCTTGTTAAATTTTAAATTTTATACTTTAAATAACTTTTTTAAGGTTTTAGTATGCTGTCTAAAATATTTTGATTCATGGTTGATTTGATGATTGAGGATGTTAGACTCGCTCTTATTAGCTTCTTTGAATGTAGTTTTTTAAAATAATTTAATTCATTAACTTTTAATTTTTACTTTTATTTAATAGTAGTGCACCACTTCCACCTAACTCATTTCAATTTTAACGTATATTCCCCTAATATTAAAATACTATTTTATTATTATCTATGGCTATTTACTCTTGTAATTTTTAGCAATTTTGATCGTGTTTCGATCAAAGACGAAATAAGATTCATTAGAGTTGGCTTTACTGGTTCTAGTAAATTAAATATGAATTTTTATATTTACATATATTTTTTTTAATATTTTAACGAGCTTTACAACAAATTATGATCATCTTTTAATTTAATAATTGCGAGGACACAGTTGATGTTGTTATTATCCTTGACTACAAATTTCTAATAGAAGTTATCTTATTTTTTTTCAAATTTTACACTTTGATTTTTTTATATTAATATGGAAAGTTTAACACTACCACATTGCCTTTGTGTTGCATGTTTTTTTTGCATTAAATACTTTAATTTTCCTAATTTTTGTTTACTATATTGTTATTAAATATTAAAATAATAATATATTATTATTTAGGATTATTTACTTTAATAATTCATAGTAACTCCGAATGATGACCGACTGAGGTGAAACAAATATCATTTGACTTATCTAAATGAGTTCTATAGAATTGAATCTTTATTTATATATTCTTGATATTTTATTTTTTTATGATTTTTCTACACTTCAAAAGTCACTTTGATTCGTGCTTATTTTGGTGGTCAACAAAATTATACCCAATCTCTAATGTATGATGGAATACATATTTCTAGAATACTTTATCTTATTTCTTCAAATATTTCACTTCGAATTTGTTATATTACAATGTAACTATAAATCTCCCATTATATGGTATTTAATTTTCTTTTATTTCATGATATTACATTGCTGAAATTAGTCTCATTTACTTTTGACTTATATATTTATTTAATAAAAAAATATTAATTTTAATTATTTTGCTTATGTATTTTAGTAATTTGGAGTAATTCGAAATTAGGCTTGATCAAGCCGAAACAAACATCGTTGGAGTCATGTTGACGAGCTCTTCTAAATCATATATATCCAATTTTATAGTTTTAATTTTTTTATTTCCATTATTTTTTGAATCGTTTATGAGGTTTTTTTATTTGTAACTTATTTCATGATTAATGATATTACATTTAATCTCGTTAGTATCTTGGAATACATCTTCCTATATATTCAAACTCATTTTTCTTAAATTTTTTTGTTTAAACTACTTTTATTATAGTGGTTCAAGTTACTGCATTTTTATTAATATATGTTTACTTGATATTCAAATAGTAATTTATTTTATTTATGTTTATTTAGGTTGGTTCTTCTTATTAATTTCAAATTATGGGGAATTGAGATGAAAGAAATGTTACTAGTCATGAGAATTACAAACGAATTAAATAGAAATTTTCAAATTTTAATTTTTTAATGAATTTGACACTCTTTATTAGACATTATGATTGGTTATATCATTATAAATCTCTAATTCTCCACTTATGTGATCATTGCTTTACATTGTTTTGGTTATATTGTATTTTTTATGTTACCTATTTTGAGCATTACTATGTATTAATTTACTACTAAAATATAAATTTATTTTTGAAAAGTTAATTTATTATTATTTATAGATATTTCTTAACTACTTCATAGTAATTCAAAATGAGTTTTTATTAAGATTGGTTTTGCTGAGCTCTATCTAATTAAATTTTTTTTTTAAATTTGTGAATATTTTATGTCCTTTGCTTTTATAAGTTTTATGATAATTTTTAGTTGTCTTATTTGATAGTCGACAATGTTATGCAAAGTCTCCAAAATACCTTGGAATGTAACTTTCCAATATAATTTATCTCATTTCTTTAAAAGTGTCATTGTGATGTAGTTATAAAACAATATGACTATAAATCTCATTTTGTATCACCATTACATTGCTTTGATTTTTTTATATTATATTGACTTAACTTATTAAGTCAAAGTTTTAATGCATATTTTCTCATTATTAAATAAAAATTTATTATTAATTATCTTTATATAATTAGGCAACTCATCACAATTCTGAATAAGGATTGATCGATATGAAACAAACATCATTGGATACAATCCCGCTAGGTTTTCCAAATTTAAAATTACTTTTATAATTTTAAATATATTTTTTAATTATCTTTGCACCTTTTTGAAGTATTTTAATTTTTATGTGATTTAATGATTGAGAATGTTATGGTACCTACCTTACTATAGTGGGAAGCAAGTTTTTTAAACATTCTATTCTATTTAATTAATTTCTATTATTAATTTGGTTATATTAAATTTACCCCATTTATCCTCTAATATCTCCTTCAATTTAGCTCAGTTAAGTATTACAAAATACTTATTTAATTTTAAAATAGTACTTTATTATTATTTATGCTTATTTACTTTGATAATTTATAGTAATTCAAAATGATGTTAAGCAAAAGTTATTAGATTCACCTTTACAAGCTATACACAATTAAATTATCATTACATGAAATTTGGACCTGCACCAAATTTTGCAATTGTGGATGTTGCATCGGATCATTTCTTAAATGATTTCACTTTTATTTCGATAATTATTATGTTGAGGTTAATCTCATCTAACATATTGCTTGCATGTCACTAAATTTTTTATGTAATATTGTTTAACTTATTACATACTTAGTTAAATTTAAAATTTAATAAGCATTAAAATTATTTTTTATTATGTCTTATGCATATTTACTCGTGTAAGTTATAGTAGCATCATAAGATATTTGAATGAGCCAAAACATTCATCATTTGCCTCAATCATCAAATTAAGGAAGAGAAACATACCTTGAAAACATGCCAAATCCTTCAGAAAAATATTCAAAAATATTAAATTTAATAAATTATTTATTATAGTTCATTGAGAAGAGTCTAAAAAATGTTTTTTTTGTAATATAATCTAAGCAAGTGAATAAAAGGTCACACGAGAGGAGATTAAGAAATAAGGCAATTTTTTTAGGATAAATCAATTTTGTGAAACAAAAGAGATGGAGGGTAACATCCTCAAGTAAAACATAATACAATTGAAACGACCTATAGAGCAAGCCAAAGCACTAAAAACAAAAAATTTTAAAATTTAATAATGACTATTTGATTAGATCATTAGTATAAAGATGAGTTCGATGAAGTTTTCTTCATCTTAGTTGTACTTTATTTGGAATTAATACTAATTACTAGTTTGAATTAGCACAAATAGTAACATATTAGTTTTTTAACATTAAGTAAATATATATTGATGCCAAAATGATAAAAACTGAAAAGTGTAATGTAACAAAATCAAACTGATGCAAAGGTCAAATGCAAGAAGATTTTGATATGATTTGAAGAAATAAGAAAATTATACAAGAAAGTTCTTTTAGAAGATACTATGGTTATATATTGCTTCTCATCAATTTAGTAATTAAACGAAATGCTTAAAGGTTGCAAATACCATCGAAAATAAAATCTTTTGCAATATAAACATGAATATTTTATTTGATAGAGATTATTGAGATATATCAAACTATGTTGGCTTCATGATCATCAATGATTAATTTGAATTACTTTGAAAACTTCATATTGACATAGAATAATAAGTATTACTTTTAATAATAAGAAAAAATTTATTAAAGTAAAGATAAGAAAAATGGTAGCATTTTTGGATAATGAAATCAAAGTGATGTTATGGTCAAATGAGCGGAGTATTACGGTAACACAAAAATATACTCAACAAAAAAATAACATGTTTGAAAAATGATAGAATTTGTATGGAAAAGTTTAGTTTTATGATAGTATGAAGGTTTGAATGTAATACCCATAATGATTAAATTTGTTACAACTTGAAATGTCTAAAAACATTTGCTAAAACCTTAGAAAAAAAATATTTAAAGATATAGGAATAAATATTTAGTTGGGTGGAGTTCAACAAAATATGTTCAATATAATTTTTTCATCACAATCAGGCATCATTTGGATTTAATATGAATTACAATAGAAAATAAATTTAAACAATAAAATATTAAACTTAAATGTTAAGTAAATATCTTTTAGAGATTGAATGAAATAGATTGAAGCAATATAAGATAAAAAAAAAAATCAAAACTATGTATGGGTTGAATGAGCGAATAATTAAAGTTAGATTTTAGTAAAAATTATTAAAAGAAAAAAATTTGAAGAAATTAGATAAGTTCTACAAAAAAAAATTATTCCAAGATAATAACAAGCTTGTGCATAACATCATGGATGATATAGTATTCCAAAACCATAGAAAATAAAAATTTTAAAAAATTTGTTAAAAATAAATATTTAATGGGATACAATTTATCAAGTCCAATACAATAATATTTATTTTAGCTTCGTTAGGTCTCATTGGCAAATGTTATAGATAAAAAAAATAAGCATAGATAATAATGAACTACACATTTAATAATAAGTAAATATATACTAAATTTCGAATGCCATAAGTTGATAAAATACAATACAACCATAACAAAATGATGCAAAAGTATGGGAAAATATTTTCAATGGCATAATAATATCACCCAATAAAAAGAAAACTTTTAAGAAATGATATTAAATGTAATAAAATTCAATTCCATGATACTTTGTAGAATGAGCATAACATTAAGGATCATCAAATATGGTAATAATAATAATTTATTAATGAAGGATTAAAAATATTAAAAGGATATTATAAATAAATTATTTAATTAGTTATACCTTATTACGGTTGGTCTAATTACTTTTATTCATCCCAAAAAGACCTCTGTTATAGTTATTATTGATTATTAAATTAAATAATCCTAAATAATAATAAATTATAATTTTTAGTATCATGTAAATATTTATTATAGTTGAAATGAGATAAACTGAAAAATTATAATTTAGCCAAGTCAATACAAAGCAAAGGTTGCAAAAGAGTAGATTTATGGTTACATAATGCTATAACACATTCAAAGAAAAAACTTTCAAGAAATAAGGTAAATTGTACATGAAATGAGATCAATTGAGACATCTTCAATCAATATATCTAGTATGAATCTAAATGTCTCATTAAGATGAAGAAAATCTTCCAAATTGAAGGGCAAAAAATTTAAAATAAATATTTAATTCATTAGAACTTGTTCAAGCCAATTAAATAAAATTTTTTTCATATATATATATATATATATATATATATATATATATATATATATATATATATATATATATATATATATCACATATTGTCTTGAATTACCATTGATTGATAATATAAACTTGAAAAAAAATTAAAATATTGTTTTAATACAATGAAATTATGTGTTGAAGTTGAAATAAGATAAATTTAAGTTATGTAATAAATGAAAATAAAAATAATATAAGGGTCAAATCTGAGGAGAATCAAAGTTACATTGTGACATAAGTAAATCAAACCATAATGTTTTAATAAATAAAAAATTTCATAAGAATGTTGTATTACAATATGTTGAAGAGATGAATTATAATATCATAATCATCAAATTAGATACAAATTAATATATATAAAAATGAATACCTAACTTGATATATCATATTTAGATGAGTCCAACTACATTTGTTTCATCTCGATTCGATGATATTTGTAGTTGTTAAGAATAATAAAATGGGTATAAATAATAAAAAAAATAATTATAATGTTATATATATTAAATCTAAAATGAGATAAATTGAAACATTAAAAGATAAGAAAATAAAAGCAAGGTATATTTCCTATAAGAATAGATCTATAGCAACATTGAAATATAACATTACCATGGAGGAAAATTTGATGGAAAGAAATGCGATAAATTTTAACAAAAAGTTGCATTCCATAATAATGAGGTGGAGCTTAACATCCTCGATAATCAAACAATATTTAAAAAAATATAAAACTTAATAATTAATTCAATTTAGCCAATCAGGACAAGTCCAATAGTTTTTTTTCTTCATTACCTAACCACAGTTAAAATTATTGTGAATTACCAATAAATAAACATACATTCTAACAAATCATTATTTTAATATTAAACAGGAATAGAATAGGGTTGAAATGTAATAAATTGATTGAATGTAATATAATCTAAACAATGTGATGATAAGGTCACATGAGAGGTGATTTAAAGTTTCTTATATTGTGCAAAAATAAAATTAAAGCCATTGAAAAAATTAGATAAAATGCACAAGATAGTTGTATTTTAATATATAAAGGGGCCAACTGCTACGTTCTTAATTGTCAAATATGATATTGTATGAAATGAATCATAAAGCAAGCTAAAATCCTTTAAAGAAATAAAATATAATAAAATGTAAAAATGAGTACTTAATTTGATAAAAACAATGAGCTTAGTACAATGATATTTTTTTCTGAGTATAGGACCACCTTTTTAATTACTATGAATTACAAAAGCACACAAATACTAATATTAATAAACTAATATTAATATTAATATTACTATCATGTAAATATTAAGTAAATATATGTTGAAACTAAAATGAAATAAGCTAAAGCAATATAATATAATCAAATCGTAGGGACATAAATGCCATAAGAGAGAAGATTTATCATTACATAATATAGCCAAAACACATTAAAACTTTGAAAGAAATGTGTTAAATTTTATGAGAAAGTTGTATTCTAAGGTGCTAAAGACAAAGTATAACATCCCTGTTCAAGAAATTAGCTATGAAACGGGCCTCGTTCAAACCAAAGCCATGGAAAATAAAGTATTTTTAAAATATAAAAATTAAAATTTAATGTTTTAGAAGTTTTGAGAATAGTGTATCGACTTTTAATTCATTGTCATTGAATCTCACTTGTAATTGTTGTGAATTACCATAATTAATAAGCCTAAATAATAATAAATTATTATTTTATTATTTTGTAAATATATATTAAAGTTGAAATAATATCAGTTGTATTAATCTAATATAATCAAATGAAAGCACTGGGAAGGTCATACAAAAGCAAAGTTAGAGTGAAATAATAATTTAATCAAACAAATGTAAAAAAATTTGAATAAATGAGACAAGTTGTATGAGAAAGTTACATTGCATGATAATAAGAAAATGGAGTGCAACATTCTTGATTGTCAAATCTATTATGACTAATACTATTTAACAAAGCCTGCCAAATCCATAAAAAAATAAAATATTTAAAATTATAGAAATTAATATTTAATAGGTTGTAGCTCATCAGATAAGTCTCATGATATTTGTTTTATCTTGACCAGACCTAATTTGGAATTACTTTGATTTACTAAATTAAGTAATCTTATATAATAATTAATTATTATTTTAATTTGATGAAATTTGTAATAAATCTAAAATAAAATAAATTTAGGCATTGTAATGTTTTAAAATTAAAGCTAGATAAGGAGCACTAAAGAAAAAAATTGGGTTACATAAAAAGACAACAAAACGAAGTAAAATATTTGAATGAATTTGATAAACTATAAGAAAATTTTTCCATTCTAGATAATCATGGCATCAAGTGTAACATCATGAATCAGAAAATTAAGCATGTATGAAAATAAGTCATAAAGTGATCCAACACACTAGAAAAAATAATAAAAGAATATAAAAACGAATATTTAATTATATTTATCTCTTCTAGATGGGTGCAATGACATTTGCCCACCAATTTGAACCTCATTTGTAATTACGATGGACTGAAAAAGTAAACTTGCATTAATAATAAAAAGCTATTCTTTTAAAATCAACATACATTTAATATGGAATAAGAAAATTAATTCAACAAAATATAAACAAATAAAAGTCATGTAGAGGTCACATGTGAGATGTCTAAGAATTACATTGTAATTTAGCTAAATAAAACTTAAAATATTGAAAAACGTTAGATAAATTGTGCAAAAAAGTGTTATTCTATGATCCTAAGGTGATCTAGCATAACATTCCCATGACAATCAAATTCTCATCTTGAATTACCTTTTTGTCACAAGATTATTTTATCATATTGCTTCAACTCAAATTTCTTAGCTATAATATATTTTTTCTTAGTTTTTAAATAAAACTTTTACAATTACATCTAAATATTTAATTTAGTAATTCGCAATAATTTCATTTTGCATTAGATTATGATGAAAAAATGTCCTTAGACTAGTCCTAAAATGATCTTTTTAACTAAAGATTTATTTTTACATTTTTTTAGTGTTGATTTGTCAGAGTTTAGGCATGCTTTATTTCAAAATTTAAATTCATATGTAATTTTATGTTTTATAAGCTCATATTTTATCTAATTAATAGCTTATAATGAAATTATATTATGTAATTCCTAATCCTTTATACTATAACATTTGCATTTGTTTGATTTGATTATAATACATTATTTAAATTTAGATCATTTTTTTTAAAAAATTTTATCATGTAATAATTTTTAATGTGCTTATTTTTTTGTTTATTTAATTCGAAAATTTATAATAATTCCAAATAAGGTTTTAGCTCCATTAAATTTTATCTCTTGAAATGTTCCTTTCCTACACAATTTTCATCACCTCTTTAAAATTTGTACTCTAAATTAGCAATATTAGCATTTAACTCTAGATGCTCTATCATGTTATTTTAATGTTGTTGATTTGGAATATTTTAGTGATTTAATTTAACTAATTTTTTCTTTAATATATATTAACTTAATACTAGAAATAAATGAAAAATTTATTATCTTAAACAATATGTCAATCTAAATCTCATCTCAGGTGATCTAAACATTGTATTGATTTAGTTACATTCGATTGACTCAATTTAGCTTTAATATATTTATATTTACTTTCTACAAAAATAATTATTTGTGGTTATTATACTTTTTTACGTTAGTAACTTGCAATACTTCTAAATGATGTTCGCTCAAGAGAACACTAACATCTATGGAATTAACTTCAAGTGATATATTTAATTAATTTATTTTTATTTTTATATATTCTTAGAACTTTTTTATGCTTTACAAGAAACTTTTATTTATAACTTGATTTTTTTTATTACAAAAGTTATTTTTGATTTCAATAGTTTCTTTAAATATGGTATTCTTATATTATTTTTTTATTTTGTAACATGTTTTCTTTATTTAGTATTCTCATCTCTGTGATCATTATAAGTGTATTATTTGAATATATTAAATTACTTCAATTTATATTATCTCAAATTTAATTATATTTACATAATATTAAATTAATAAAAAATTTAAAGAAATGAGATAAATTATATAGGAATGTTGTGTTACAACACACTAAGGTAATCAAGGTTCAAATCCCTTATCATAAAGCTTGACGAAATCTTAAAAAATATTGTTTTGAAAAAGGCTTAAAATAATATTTAATTCTATGGGGCTCATTGAGATGTGCCTAATGGCATTTGTTTCATCTTGGTTGGACCTTATTATGAATTATTATGAATTACAAAGATAAATAAGCTTTTAAAATAGCAAATTAGGAATTAAATATTGAATATTTATAAATTAAAATTAAAAAATTGAAAACTAAAGAAATATAATACTACCAAATCAATGTAATGTAAAGGTTACATGAGAAGATACTTAGAATTGCATAGTAATGTAACCAAACAAAAATGAAGACTTTGAACAATTTACTTAAATTATACAAAATAATTACATTTAAAGATACGAAGAATATCAGCTATACATCATGGATCTTTTAATCAAGTATTAAATTTTCTTTTAAGGCACTCCTAAAAGCTTTAAAAATATTTAAATATCTCAAAATAAATTGTCAAGGAGATATAAATCATTATGGTGGGTTTAACTACATTTAGTTTTCTTTTATCCGGCTTAATTTGTAATTATGATAAATTATAAATTGAAATAAGCATAAATATTTTTAAAAAATTATTTTAATGTGAAGGAAATATTTATTGAAAAAGAAATTATATAATTTGAAAAGTTGTTGCATCATCAAATGAAAGGATTTGAAGGTCACACAACATTTGTTTTTGACCTACATGGTAATCTAAGAAAAACAATGCAAAGAATTTGAAAAATGGGATAAATTTGATGAGAAAGTTAGATTTAAAGATACTAAGGAGATTAAGTGTGATTTCATCAATCATTAAATATGTTATGAATGCAACTATCTTATAAAGCCGTCCATAATGGTAGAAATAAAGGTTTTACAATTTATAAAACAAATATTTATTTCAAGAGCTCGTCAAGGTGACTAATAATCATTTTTTCAAATTGATGAGATCTTCTTCAAAATTTCTAAGAATTATGGAAATAAATAAACATAAATAGTAATAAAATATTATCTTGATATTGGGTAAACATATATATCAAAGTTAAAAGAAGAAATATTGAATACATCTTACAAGAAAATGAAATGAAAGTGAGGTAAGGGACAAATTAGAGGATAATTAGTGCTACATAGTTTTATAATCAATCAAGAGAAAACATTTAAGAAATAAGATAAATTGTAAACAAAAGAGGCTTTCCGAGACCATAAGAAGTTTGAGTGTGGCATCCATGATCGACAAATTAGGTTCGATTAAAAAACTGTCACAAAAAGCATCCAAAAATAAAAAAATATAAAATATTTCAAAATATATAACTGAATATTTAGGTAGTTTTAATTTGTCAAGATGACTCCAATGACATTTGTTTCACTTGATAGATCATTATTTTCAATGACAACAAATTACAAAATTAAATTAGAATAAATAACTATAAATTAGTTAAAAATATTAATTAAATATATCTTTAAAGTAAGATGAGATAAATTGAAGTAATGTATTGCTACCAAATCAAACAAACATGGAAGACACATGAGATTAGGTCTAACATACTATTAAAACAAATCCAAAGGAATAAATTTGAAGAAATTAAATTAGATTAATTATGTTAGAAGTTGCATGCCAAGATCTATTAAAATCAAGTGTAACACCATTTATCATCAAATTAGGCATGAGAAATGTACTTAGTAAAACATGAAAAAAACATAGAAAAAAATATTCAAAAAATTTCAAAAATTAATATATAATTTGTCATGGCATATTAAAATGAGCCCAACAATATTTTATTTTCCAATGTAAAAAGACCAAAACTATTGGAGGTCACATGGGAAGAGTATTAGAGATTCATAGTATAAAAACAATGTCAAAATATGTTTTTGAAGAAACTAAAAAAAATTGCATGGGATAATTGAATCTTGAGAAGTAAAAGAGATTAAGTGGAAAATCCTTGAGAAAAAAATAAGAAACAATTCTATAGACATTTAAAGCTGACAAAACACTATGCAATAAAAATTTTAAAAGTATTATGATAAATAAGTTGGGTTATCCATGTAAAGATGAGTCTAATAAAGTTTTTGTATCACCTCAATTGAACATAATTTAGATTTTCTATAAATTAGTAAATTAAATAAGAAGAAATAGTAGCACATTTTATTTTAACACTAAGTAAATTTATGTTAGAATTGGTCTGAGGTAAATCAAAGAAAACAATTATAACCAAATAAAAAGGATGCAAAGAGCAATTGCAATGTGATTTAGCTATGATTTGAAGGAATGAGATAAATTTGAAGAAATTATATAATTTATTCAAGAAAGTTATGTTCTAAGACAATAATTTTGTAGATTGTATCGTACTTGATTTTAAAATAAGAAATTGAATGAATTGACTAAAAATTATGCCAATATCTTTAAAAATTTAATATTTTAGCATTTATAAATTAATACTTTATTAGATGGAGCTTATCGAGATGTGCTAAATAATGTTGGTTTAATCACCATTGACCCACAATTGCAATTAATGTGGATCTGCTATATAAATTAATTTTTTATTATTAAAAAATATAATTAAAGCTAAAATGAGATAAATTAAAGCATTTTAAGGAAACAAAATCAAAGTGATGTAATGGTCACACAAGTGAAGCTTTAGATTAACAAAATAATATATTAAAATAAAATCTAAAAATTAAAAGAAATGGCACAATTTATATGAGAAAGCTACATTTAAGGATACTAAGAAGATATAGTGTAAAATCATTATTCAGCAGGCCAAAACTTTAGAAAAAAGGCTTTTAAAAATATGAGTACGAACATTTAATTAGATAGAGCTCACTAACATGAGTTCAACTTCATTTTTAGTCTATGGGACATCATTTGGAATTTCTATTAATTAGAAAAAACGAAATTTAAAAAATAATGAGTTATTATTTTAATGTTAAGTAAAATGATCATAAAATAAACATCAAAATACTAAAGAACTTAGAAAAATTATAAAAACATTTTCCATTACAAGGTAAAAATAAGATTGAGCATAAAATCATCGATCAAAAAGTGTTTCAAAAGTAAAAAAAACTAATAAGCATAAGTAATTAAAAAAACTTACTTATTTAACATTAACTATATATTAAAATTGGAATGACATAAATAGAAAAAGTCTATAACTAAATCAAAGTGACGTAAAGGTCACATGAGAAAAAATTTAGAATGACGATATTATAAATTATTGAAATTAAAAAAGTTAAGAAATGAGATTAATTATAATTAAATTTTTTGGGGAAAGATACTATGGAGATAGAATGTAACATTGAAGATCGCAAAATGATATAAAACCAATTTAACCAAAACAAATGCAAAAATGTTAAAACATTATTTAAAAAAGTAAAAAATATTTAATTAATTTGATAGATCTCATTAATGATACTTTAAAAAATTTTACTTCATTTTAGTTAAACTTTATTTAGAATTATTATTAATTACTAAATGAAATAAGCCTAAATAGTAAAAAAAAATTTAATTTACTATTACTTAAATATTTTTTACAGTTGAAATATCATAAATTGAAAAATAATAACATAACAGAATCTAAACTAAGAGAAGGTCACATAATAATAGATACGTGGTTGTATAGTGCTATAACCAAATCAAAGAAGAAAGATCTAAGAAAAAAGATAAATTATATGTAAAATGACTACTACAAGATACTAAAGGGATTGTTGGTCAAATACCCTTGATCATTAAAGTTTGTATAAATGTAATTATTCCATAAAATTTACAAAAAAATTTAGAAATTAAATTTTTTAAAAATATTAAATTGAGTATTTAATTTCATAAAATTTAGTTAGGTAATCGAATTATGTTTATTTTATTCCTATCAAATATTATTTCGAATTAAAATTATTTTAAGGTTTAATGTGCAAAAAATAATAGCGAATTATTTATTATTACGTATATATATATATATATATATATATATATATATATATATATATATATATTGAAGTTTAAGTAAGATAAATTGAAAAAATATAATAAAACTAAATCAAAGTGAGCTAATACAAACAAGAGGACTATTAAGGATGCATGGCATTGTAACCAAATGAAATCAAAACATATTTAAGAAATCTGAAGTTACATAAGAATGTTGTATTCTAATAAGTTAAAGTCATTGATTGTAACATCATTGGTCATAAAAATGGATATTAATTAATATTAATCATAAAAATTAATACCTTAGTTGATATAACTTATGAAGATGAGTCCAACTATATTTGTTTTATCTTGATCAGACCATGTTTGAAGTTACTATGAATAACAAAAAAAGGGCATAAATAATAAAAATAATTACCATGCTATTAGGTAAATATATATAAGAACTAAAGTGAGATAAATTGAAAAATATAACATAAGGAAATAAAATCATGCTGAGGGTCACACGATAAAAGAATTAGGGTGCCATTGTAATGTAACTTAACTAAAGCTAAATATTTGAGGTAAAGAAATGTGATAAATTTTAAAAATATGTTACGTTCCATAATAATAATGAGGTCCAATATAACATCATCAAACATGAATTCAAATATAAAGAAATATACCCTATAAAACTTGTTAAAGCCCTAAAATAAATATTCCAAAATATAAAATTAAATATTTAATTAATTATAGATAATTAAGGAAATTCTAATAACATTTATTTCTTCTTAATCCAATAGTGTTTGGAATTATTATGAATAACAAAATTAAATAAGCATAAATACCTAATAAATTGTTATTTTAAAGTTATGTAAATCAATAATAAAGTTAAAGGAGACAAATTGATGAAACATTATATAATCAAAACAAAGTAATTTTAAGCTCACAATAGATGAGTTTTGGGGTTTCTTATATTATAAATAATCAAAGTAAAGGCTTTGAAAAAATGTGATAAATTTTACAAGATTGCTGAATTTTTAATGTATCCAAAAGGTCAAGTGTAATATCCACAATCAACAAATAAGATACAATATGAAATTGCTCATAAAGCATGCCAAAATATTAAAGGATAAAGTACTTTAAAATATAAAAGTGAATGTTTAATCTAATAAAGTTTGACGAGGTGAGTCCTATGACTATCATTTCATCTCTATAGAACCTCATTACAAATTACTATAAAATAGTAAGGTACATAAGCATAAAAATCATTAAAATATTACTTTAAAAATAAATAAAAATTAAGTAGAAATTGGATACACTCAAGTAATGTAACATAACCAAATCAATTTGATGAAAAGGTCAAGAGATGGAGATTTAGCCATTTCATGTAGTTAGGTGCTTTCAAGTGAAAAGCTTAGAATTCCTAGTGCCATTCGATTTGATAGAGTGCATATATAGCCAAATCAAAGTGAAATGTTTGAAGAAATGAATTAAATTAGATGAGAATGTTACATTCAAAGGTACCAAAGAGATAATGTATAACATCCTCGATCGATAACTTCACTGTGAATCCAATTCCCTTGTAAAGCATGCCTAAACCATAGAAAATAAAATAAATTTAAAATATACCAAAATATTTAGATTGATAGAGCTTGAAAATTCTATTCCAACGATATTTATTTTTTCATCATCAAACCTCATTTGAAATTATTAGAAATTACAAAAGTTAATAAACACAAATAAAAGTGTATTACTATTCTAATATTAAATAAAGTTATATAAAAAATGGAATGGGATAAGTGGATGCAATGTCATGACTAAAGGAAAATGATGGGAAATAAAAACATGAAGAGAGTTGGAGTAACACAATATTTTTATTAAATCAAGGTAAAAAATTTGAACAAATTGGTAAGTTATGTGAGAAAGTAACATTCCAAGATACTATGAATATAGAGTATGACATTCCTGATTATCAAATTAGGTATGAAAAAAAATGTCTCACAAAACATACCAAATCAACAGAAAATAAATTATTTAAAGTTATAGAAATGAATATTTAATAAGATAATGATCATTGAGATGAGGCTAATCACTTTTTTTTGTCTTACCTAGTCCTCACATAGAATTATTGTAATTTACTAAATTAAATAATCTTTTATAATGATATATTGTTATTTTAAGTTTAACTTGAAATGTATTAAATAAAAAAGAAAGTTAAATTCATGTAATGTCAATTAAAACAAAAAAATTTGAAGAATTTAGATAATCTATATGAAATGTTCAATACAGCATCTAGATGGGTGCAACAATTTTTTTCCTTGATCGAACCTCATTTACAATATCATCAACTACTAAAGTAAATAAGAATAAAAAATAATAATTCTTTATTTTAAAATTATGTAAACAAATATTAAAGATGAAAGGAGAAAATCAAAAACATATATTACAAATAAAAAACGTTTAGGGGTTCCATAAGAGAATATTAATAATAACATACTAATAATGCCAAATGGAAGTATAAATATTGAAATTTTTTTTTAAATTATACGAGAAAGTTGTATTCCAATATACTAAGAAGATCTAGCATAACATCCACGGTCGTCAAACTGGGTACAAACAAAAGTGTCCTTGTCAAGCATGCAAAACTTAAAAAAATATATTTGCAAATATAAAAAGGAAACTTTAATTATATATAGCTTATCAAAATAGAACAATAAAGTTCTTATCATAGTTATACCATGTTTGGAACTATTAAGTACAAATAAAGTAATTAACTAAAAAAAATTAATTATTATTTTGATATAACTAAATATATTTTAAAAATATAATAAAATAAACATTAAATCATAATATAAAAAAATTAAAGTGATGTAACTATCATGTGAGAGAAGATTTAGAGTTACATAAATATATTAAAAAATATGTCAACAAAACATATGAAGAAATAACAAAAATGGTATAAAAAATTTTATTTCTAAGATACTAAAATAATACGAAAATGACACTTTAAAAAATAAAAATTAATATTTATTTTATAGAGCATATCAACATGAGTTCAATGAGTTTTGTCTCATCTCCATCAGTCTTCTTTTATAATTATTTTGAATTACCAAAGTAAATAAGCTAAATATTCATGTATTAATACTTTAAATTTAAGTAAATTTATATAAAATAGCCAAAAAAATGTAGTAAAAGTGACAAGAGATGACAATTATAGTTTTATAATAATTAAATCTAAAAAAAATTAAAACATTTAAAAAAGTTAGATAAATTAAATAATAATGTTGCATTAAAAAAATTAAGGAGATCAAGTATATCATCCTTGATCTTAAAATCATGTGAACATCGAAATGACTTGTAAAATATGCCAATATGATATAAAAAAATTTAAAAAATACAAAAAGGAATATTTAATTTGATATAGCCCATGAAGAGTTGTCTAATGACTTTTATTTCATCTGAATTAGATATCAAGGGAATTACGACAAATTAAATAAATAAATAAGCATATAAGGATTAAATTAATTTGTAATATTATGTAAAAATATATTGAGGTTCAAATAATACAAATTTAACTAATGTAGAAGGATAAAATCAAAGCGATGTAAGATTTAGGATTAAATAGAAATATAACCAATAAAAAATTAAATATTTCAAAAAATGTCATAAATAATATGAAAAACTTTTATTCAATTAAATTAAGGAGAACAAGAATAACATCCTTGATTGTCAATAAAATTAACTAAAAAATAATTTAAATTGTAACAAATCTTTGAAATATTTTTAAAAATATATAAACTACAATCTAATTAGGCGTAACCTGCTAACAACATTTATTTGTTTTCTATTAGGTCATGTTTACAATTGTTATTAATTAACTAAATGTCTATGAAACAAAATATGATATAAAAAAAGCATTGAAAAATTAAAAAAATAAAAGGATATAAAGGTCTAGCTATAAGAGATTTAGAGTTACCTGATCATGGGACAAGATCAAAGAAAACAAATTGAATAAAATCAAATAAATTATAATAGAAAGTTGTATTTTAATATACCAAGGAGATGAAGTGCCATATACATGATTGTCAAACCAAGAATAAACCTAAATTCTCATAATTGTTGTTAAAACCATAAAAATTAAGTATTTTAAAAATATTTATTTTCATAAAGCTCATTAAAATGAGTTTAAGGAAGTTTGTGTTGCCTCAATCTAGAAAGATTTGAAATTACTATGAATTACCTATTAAACAAGTATAAATAACATTAAATTATCACTTCAATATTAAGTAAATGAAATGAATATTTAATTTGACAGAACTTGTCAAAATGCATCCATTGATGTCTGATTCATCTTTATCGAACATCATTTGAAGTGATTAGATATAATCCAAACCAAATAAATATTATTAATAATAAACTATTATTAATGCAATATTAAGTAAGTCAGTATTAAACATAAAAAAAATATAAATTAAACCATTATAATATAATCAACTAATAATATTACAATGGTCTAACAAGAAGCTATTTAGAGTTACATAGAAATACAACCAAATCAAAGTAAAAAATTTAAAGAAATGAGACAAATTATATGAAAAAATTATATTCCATGTTACTAAAAGACAGGATGTGACATCCTCAATCATTAATTTAGGGCCCAATTGCAACTTCTTATAAAGTGTGCCTAAATCTTAGGATATAAAATATTCCAAGATATAAAAATTAAAAAAAGTTTTATAGCGGTCATTTGGAATTTCAATAAATTATTAAGAAATAAAGCATAAATAGTAACATAGTATTAATTTTATATCAAGTTAATAGAAATTATAGTTAAAATAAGATAAATTAATGTAATATGACAAATAAATCAAAACGACGTAACATTGCACCTCCAAAGAACTAGATTTTCCTTGTAATATAATAAAGTAAAAGTAAAAATTTTAAAAGATTAAAATAAATTGCATTGAAATGTTCCACCCCAATGCACTATGATTGTGACATTTCAAATCCTCATTTATCAAAACAAAAACTAATTAAAATATCTAGGAAAGCTTGACAAAACACCAAAAAAAATATTGAAATAATAAAAATTAACATTTTATTTGGAAGAGCACAATGAGATGACTCCAAGAAATTGGACCACGTTTTTAAATACAATGCACAACTAAAATAAATAAACATAACCGATAATAAATTACGATTTTAATGTTAAGTATTTAATAAAAGTCAAATGAGATAAATTGAAGTAGTGGAATATAAAAAATCTAGGTGATGTGAAAGATTAAATTATAAGAGATTTTGAGTCACATACTTAAATAGTAAAATTGAAGTAAAAAAGTTCAACAAATAGACATAAGTTATTGGAAAAATATTCACTCCGAGAAACTAAAGAGATTGTTTAACTTCTATAATCATCAAATAATGGAAGGATAGAAATGCTTCATAATGCAAGTCAAAACCATTAAGGAAAAATAATTATTCTGATTAGAATTTGAAAAAAAAATTAAAACTAATTTTAAATAACAATTTTGTATTTAATTTTTTTCAAAAAAAAATAAATAATTATTTAAAATGGTAGAACTCATGGAGAGTAATCTAATGAAATTTGGGCCATCGAAATAAGATGTCATTTAAAATTATAATGAATTACCAAGGTGAAGTAAAAATAAATTCTGATTTTTATATTAATTTATTCTATATTAAAGCTAAAATGAGATAAATTGAAATAAGATAACATAACAAAATAAAAAAATGTTGAGATGACACGAGAAAAGTTTAAAGTAACACTATAATATATCTGAATATACTTAGCATTCTCCTTGCACATATGGCTTACTACAGCTAAAATTCTATGCTTTTCAAACTAACCCTAGAATTTCTAAGATTTGATTTTTTTTTACTTCTTTCAATAACATTGAGCTTTTTGTGCATTTTTAATTCATACACACTTATAAGAAATAATTTATGATTCTATTAAATATTAATTTCTTATTCTATTTTGATTTTTCTTTTGGGTTATGTAGCTCAACATTTGTGAAAGTTTAATTTTGGTTACATTTCAAAAAAAACTAGCAATTGGGCACATAATAGACTAGGTTATATTTGAACCCAACAAAAGTTAGGAGGTTGGAGGTGATCCATAAGGAAAAGGTTGAAGCATATTTGAGGTGAATCATAAGAAAAACACTCAAGTTATAACTCTTTGATAGTGAACATTTTCCTAACTTGGATTAGTAGACATAGCATCTACTACTAATCAAACCACTTAAAATATTAAGACACAAAAATATCACCATTTTTAATTTGATATCTCAAATGAACATTTCCCAATCATTTGATCAACATATTTAACATCTTATTACATAGTAATGATTGAAAAAAGAAACTTAAAATATCATTAAAAATTGAATTAGCTTTCCTAATAACCACTCATTGCTCATCATATGCTATAGTAAATGGGTCATGGTTCATGGCATCAATCCCAAAACAATTTGGGGGAACCCATTTTGAAATTGTTTTAGATTTGAGAAATTACTTCTGAACTAGTGTCAAATATGTGTACTAGAAAACCATTAGTGATTAGACCCTAAAACTAAGCTACTTTTAAAGTGCACAAGAATTAATATGGAGAAAAGAGCTTCTTAAATGCATCATGCCATGTTAGTAAAAGTTTTTCATTTCATGTGCAAGAAACTTTTGAATTGTGGGAGTGACATGAACCCTCCAATCAAAAATTTTTGTGATTGAATGATAATTGTTGTATCTAATTTTTTAATTTGCTAACTCTATTAGTCATCCCATCACTCAATTTCGTAATTGCACATCCATTTTTCTTTTAGTCAACAAGTTAAATCCTACTATCGGATCATGATTCTAGTCCAAAGAGCAAAATGTAATATAGATTTCTTTTAGTTATTATTTTTAGTCGTTGGGTAAATGAATTAAAAATATTAAAACTTTTATTAAAAATTATATAAGAGAAAATGTTACGACTAAATAGGGACTTTCGTATGTGATTTCAGCCATGAAAAGAAGTCTATAAATAGGACAAGTTTTCAGCAATATTAATTGATGAAATATTTTACAAAATTTCAAAAAAGAATTCTCAGGCCATGACCTAAAAGTAATTCACAACTTTTATTAATTGTCGCCGACTTACATTATGCCTTTCTTCAATGAACTCTAAAGTTCTTGATTCATCTTGTAATCAACTAAGCACACATTCTCTCATTTTATATCTAATTAAATTGAAATAATTATGTTTCTTAAATATTTGATCTACCATAGCAATTTAATTCTATTGATTTTTATCATCATTTTCTTTCCTCTTTTTATGAATTCTATTTTGTTGTAAGGTTATTGTAATATATTTTTTTTCCTTATTATAAGGGTTTGTCCTACCAATCTTCTGATGAATGGCTTATATGGTTTGCTCGTAAGGTTATTGTAATATATTTTATTTTCTTATTATAAGGGTTTAGCCTACCAATCTTTTGATAAATGGCTTATATGGTTTGCTTTTTTTCTGCCTAATTTTTTCATTGGGTGGTTATAGGCTGGATTGCAAGCTAAATCACCTAAAAATGACTTGCATGCATGTTTAAATTTTTGCCACTTTTATCTCACATTTTTTCAAAACTTTATTTTTAAAATAAAAATTAAATTAATTTTAAGAATTTAATTTTTAAAATTGTAGTAAATCAACCCTCTCTTCTTGAACCACATTTCAATTGGTACTAGAGCTAGTTTCTCCTTTAGCAAAAGGAAATGCTTTGAGAGATCTACGACCCAATTTATTACTTCGTTTAGATTTAGGGAACGTGCATTTTCCAATTGGCCACCACTCTTTTGTGGTGATTATTATCTTTATTGGTAGATTGCTCCTTTAAATTCTATTGATGAGGAAATATGTGAATTCAAGCAAGTTTCTTTTAATTTTTCCATAAAGAAAAATGGATAAGGAACATTTGTGCCCTAGCCTTTGTTTGAAAAGGATAATAGTAAAGAATAATTAGCATAATTAAATGATAGAACTTTAAATATTTCACATTATGCTTTGATTGCCATAGACTTTAATAGAATCATGAATTTAGTAAGCACTTATAAGGTTTGGTATAAATTAGAGGAAACATATGAAGGTAATTCTAGAGTTAAGGAAAATAAAGTAAATATGATGGCACATGACTATGAGTTTTTTACTATGCTTTCAAATGAGTCCGTCAAAGTCATCTATACTAGATTTACCAATACTACGAATACACTTGCTAGCTTAAGAAAAAAAATTTCTATAAATGAACAGGTAAAGAAGATACTCAAAATTTTGTCAAAATAGTATGATCAAATTGCCAATACCAACAAGACAACCAAAAATATTTCTATAACAACAATTATGACTTGATGGATGAGCTTATGACAAATGGGTTGGAGATGGATTGAAGAAATGAAGAAGAAGAATTAATTGGCAAGAACTAAACAAAGAAGAAGCAAAAATCAATAACATTAACGATGAAGAAAGGAAATTTAGAATAGGAATCAAAAGATGATAATTGTATTGCTTTAATTTTTAATGGTTTTTCAAAGTTTCTCAACGTTGTAAGAAGGTATAGAAATCAAAAGTCTATCAAAAGAGTAAGAAGAGAAGAAGAATTATTTGTCTTGAACATGGAGAGCAAAGATATGATAGAACAGCTTGTCCTATCATGCGATAAAGATTTGAAAAAGTAAAGGATGAGAAGAAGAAAAGTTAGAAGAAAAAGAAAATATTGAAGTAGCTTGGAATTATTTAGATGAAACATGCACGAGTGAGGATGAGAACAAGAATGAAGGGTTCCTTTACATGATGGCTAGAGAAAGAAAAGGAAGAAGAATATAGTACATGCTCAAGTGAGGAGGATAGAAATTATTCAAATGAAACTAAAAGAAGAAAATTATTTATTTCTAGGCCTTTGTGATGAAATGCAAAAGGGCATTGATTAATTAATACATAAAATTTATGAGCATGATCATTAGTTAAAGATTTTGAATACCAATACTACGAATACAATAGCTAGCTTAAGAAAAAAAATTTCTATAAATGAACAGGTAAAGAAGATACTCAAAATTTTGTTAAAATAGTATGATCAAATTGCCAATACCAACAAGGAAACAAAAAATATTTCTATAACAACAATTATTACTTGATGGATGAGCTTATGACAAATGGGTTGGAGATGGATTGGAGAAATGAAGAAGAAGAATTAATTGGCAAGAACAAAACAAAGAAGAAGGAAAAATCAATAACATTGACGATGAAGAAAGGAATTTTAGAATAGGAATCAAAAGATGATAATTGTATTGCTTTAATTTTTAATGGTTTTTCAAAGTTTCTCAACGTTGTAGGAAGGTATAGAAATTAAAAGTCTATCAAAAGAGTAAGAAGAGAAGAAGAATTATTTGTCTTGAACATGGAGAGCAAAGATACGATAGAAAAGCTTGTCCTATCATGCGATAAAGATTTGAAAAAGTAAAGGATGAGAAGAAGAGAAGTAAGAAGAAAAAGAAAATATTGAAAGTAGCTTGGAGTTATTTAGATGAAACATGCACGAGTGAGGATGAGAACAAGAATGAAGGGTTCCATTACATGATGGCTAGAGATAGAAAAGGAAGAAGAATAGAGTACATGCTCAAGTGAGGAGGATAGAAATTATTCAAATGAAACTAAAAGAAGAAAATTATTAATTTCTAGGCCTTTGTGATGAAATGCAAAAGGCCATTCATTAATTAATACCAAAAGTTTATGAGCATGATCTTTAGTTAAAGATTTTGAATATTTTAAATCCTTTCACTCAATTAGTTCATTTTCAAAAATAAAATCAATTAGTTGAAATGTTACAAATGCTAGAAGATTTTATAAGCATAACTATAAAAATGACATTAACTTGTCACACAGTTATAATAAACCTATATGTCAATATTGTATACTTCTATGTCACAAATCATTTATATGTTGGATTAAAAAAATATTTGCTTAACTTATCCTACTTAAGCATGGGTAGTGATGTCAAACAGTAGTTTAACTACTCTTAAATGTGCTGGACAAAAAATGTTTTGGGTTTCTAAACCTAGCAATAAATTTAAGAGGAAAAGTTGTGCTTGGTGATAATTCAAAGAAATCTATCAAAGGAATAGCTACTATTGGAAACCATACGTTTTGGAAACCTTACATTTCCAATTACTAATGTTTTATTTGTTCAAGGCTTAAAATATAATTTACACTACATTAGTCAACTTCGAGGTAGTGGTTTTAGCATTTCATTTGATACCTTTGCATGTAAACTAAGAAAAAAATTGAAATATAGTAATTATTATATTAAGAAGAAATAATATTGATTTACTTATTTTCAAAACCATAAATAATTCTCAAACATTTTTTTGCATACCATGCTTTTGACTTAAATTTATGGTATTGGAGATTCTATTATGCTATAGCACATATATTATGAAAAATGATTAAATATAACTTAGTAATAAGTGGCTAGTTGAATTAACTTTTGTGGATGATCTTGCTTATGGGCAATGTCATTTAGGAAAGGAAAGGAAAGAAAGCTTTAAAACAAAGAAAAATTAATGAATAAAAAGATTTGGAACTTGTACATAGACATGTTTGGACAAATATGTCTCATAGGCTTAGGAGGTAAGAATTTGGATTTGTTATTACAGACGATTGTTCTAGGTATACATGAGTTATTTTCTTAAGGAACAAAAAGGCATCATTTGAATAATTTGAAATATTTATAACTAATTTACAAAAATAGTTAGTTCATAACTTAATTTCCATTAGAAGTGATAATGGATGAACTTAGAAATGTTGAATTCATTAAGTATTATGATATAATGGATTTTTCACATATTTTTGGCACCTACAACTATGCAATAAAATGGTATAGTAAAAAGAACTAAAGAACTTTGTTAGATTTCAAATATTGTGTGTGAATGAGGGAACTACACTCGGTCTCCTTAGTATATTACAATACAATTTTTTTGTTAAATTTATTTCATTTATTCAATTTTTAAACTTTTTTATGTTATTAGAAAACTCTAACTCTCTTTAGTTTAATATTTACAACACATTGATTTTGTTCTATTATAGTACTTCAATTTTTCTAATTTTTGCATTAATTTTACTTACTTATTACTTAAAAATAAATTTATTATTATTAATTCCTATTTAATTTAATAGTTTGTAGTAATTCGAAATTTGTGAGATCAAGTTACAATACAGGTTGGACTCATTGTCACGAGCTCTATCATAATAAAGAAAAATTTTTCTATTTTAAATTATTTCATTTTATATTTTGGAATTCTTTACTAGATAGTTTTATTAGCACTAGATTTGACTATCATTTGTGCAACAATCAAGCAATTTAGTATTTTAGACTACAACTTTCGATTGTAATTTGCTTGTTTACTTAAGTCTTTAAGTTTCAAATTTCATAATAATATATTTCATTGATTTGGTCATATTTTATTGTGTAACCTCATTTCTACTTTAATTTATATCTATTCTTAAAATTAGAATAATAATTTCCAATTACTTATGTTTATTTACTTTTGTAATTCATTATAATTATAAATGAGGTATAATTGAGATGAAACAAATGTCATTAGAGTGTTGTAAATGAGCTCTATAAAATCAATTATTTATTTCCATAATTTAAATATTTTATTTGTATATATTTTTACCCATATTCTAGTTGGTATAATATTTAATTTTCAAGGTTTAAACTCATTGTCCATAATATTTGGGGATGCTAGTTTCCTACAAACTTTTTCTCATTTCCTCAAAGTTTCCACTTCAATTTTACTACAATAAAATGCTTCCATAAATAAATACCAATAAGACTTTGAAATCACTTTGATTTGGAAATATTTGATTAATTCAAATTTCTTTTTCCATCTTTGATAAATATTTACTTCAATTTAATTTAAGATTTTTTAATCTTATTTAATTTAGAAATTGTTGTAAGTCCAAATGATGTTTGATTTAGACAAATCATATGTCATTATACTAGTCTCAATAAGATCTATTTAATTAAGTATTTATTTTTGATATTTTTAAATGTTTTATTTTCTAAAAGTTTGGCTCACTTTATAAGAGGGATTTTTATTTTCACTATTTTTGATTTTCAAAGATATTACACTCTATTTCCTTAGTTTATTACAATATAACTTTCCTGAATAATTCATTTCCTCTTTTAAATTTTGTTACTTTTATTTTGTTATATACTTTATAACTTTAAATCTCCTCTCATTTCATGTTTTCATTGATTTCATTTTGTTAAACTAGTTTGCTTGAATTCAACTATCTTCATCTACAATATATATTTACCAAATATTTAAAAATTTTATTTATTATTATTATTTATTTTTTATTTTTATTTATTAGTAAAACTAAATGATGCTCAATTGAGATGAAAGAAATGTCATTTCTCTCACCATAATAAATACTATCAAATATATTATTGACTTTTATAATTATTACTATTCTTTTTTATAATAGTATTGTAATGCTTTATGAGACATTTTGATTCACATGTTATTTGATGATTAAGGATATCACATCAATCTCTTTAATATCATGGAATGCAATTACTCTATACAATTTAACTCAATTGTCCAAAAGTTTAACTTTTATTTGGTAGATTACAGTGAAACTTCAATGTTGTTCAATTGTAACCTTATTGTTGTTTTGATTTGATTTTGTTACATTGTTTAAATTTACCTTCTTTTTGCTTATCTATATATATACATTGGCATAATATTAAAAAGTAAATTTATTGTTATTTATGCTTAATCACTTTACTAATTTTGACAAAATTCAAGCATGGCCTAATGGAGATGAAATAAACTATATTCTTAGCTAATTCCTAGTATTATATTTTTTATGCTTTTTTTTAAATTATTTCTCATTTCAAATATTTTTTTCAAAAATTTGTCTCACTCTAATAAGTATTTTGATAGATACCTTGTTTCATAAACGAAAAAAACATAAACATCATTTGACTCATTTCATTGAGTTGTAAGTAAATCTTAATTTTGATATTAAAAAAATAAAATAACTATTAGAGCTTTGCAATTCTTTGAAAGAAATTTTGAATTATTCAGGGTTTAATGATTGATGACGTTGCATTCTCTTTGTTTAGTGTCATATATTGCAACATCCTCATTAATGATATTGTTATGAAATTCTAATCCTTCCATTATTTACCTTTTTTATTGCATGAATTTTGTTATGTTACATTACTTCAGTTTTTCTCCGTAGTATTCGTTTTTTATTAAAAATTTAAATTTCCATAATTTTGGCAAACATTTGAAGATATTTTGATCCATCAATGATTTGATGATAAAATATGTTAAATATGCCATATTTCGTGTCTTTTAATTTAACGTTATCATACAATTTATCTTCGTTCTTCAAATGTTTTACTTTGATTTTCTTACATTAACATTTACAAATAAATCTCCTATCATGTGACGTTTACATAGCTTTGATAACTCTGTGTTATATCTCTTCAACTTATCTTATTTTAGCCTTAAATTATATATATATATATAAGTAATATAAAAAATATAATTTATTATTACTTAAGTTATTTCCTTTGGAACTTTATATTAACCTTGAATGATATCTTATCTAATGGAAAAACCTGATGTCAGTGACCACAACTAAATTAAATTATCATTTCTATATTTTTAAACATTTTATTTTTAGAGTTTTGGCACTTATTATGAGGCATTTTGATTCAATAATTTTGAACTTAAGCCCTTTAGTTTTCTAGAATCAAACTTTCTCAATACTTTATCTTATTTTTTTAATTGTTTTCCTTTTATTTCATTATATTACAATGAAACTCTAATTCCCTCTTCTTGTGACCTTTACATTGGCTCGATTTGGATATATTATGTTGCTTTTATTAATATCATTAAATATCATTATATATTTACATAATATTAAATTAATAAATACCTATTTAAATTTTCATTTATTTTAGGAGTTCATGGCATTTACAAAAAAGGTTTGACAAAGAAGATTCAAACGTTATTCTGAAACTTTATTTTTTAATTTTTCAATTATTTTTATGTTATTTATGCAAACTTCACAAGAGATTTTCTATTCGAATCAGATTTAAGGATCAATTATTTTACACAAAATCTCCTTAGAATGTTGGAGTGCAACAAGATAATTTAGCTCACTTCAATTTTTTTTATTTATTTATATTTCTATAAAACTATAAGTATTTTCTCATGCAACTTTTGGTTTATTTTGAATTAGTAATATAAAATTTTTCAAATTTAGTTTACTTTTATTTTAATATATATTTATTTAATGTTATAATGATTATTTTTTAATATTTACTCTTATTTAACTTCGTAATAAGTAGCAATTCTACATGAATTCTGATCAATAAGAACAAAACTTTGTTGAACTCATCTCAATAAATTATATCAAATTAGATATTGATTTTTACATTTTTAAATTTTTAAGTTTTTCATAGATTTAATAATTTAGGATGTCACATTAAATCTCTTTAGGATCAAGTAATGCATCATTCCTATACAAGTTACCTAATTTTTTTCATAACTTTTTCTCTAAATTTACTAAGATAAAAGGCATCTCTAAATCTCCTCACGATTTACCTTTACATTACTTTGTGTTGACCGTATTACACTACTTCATTTATTGTAATTTCAACTTTAAAATTTAATTACTAACTTTAAAGTAAAAATTTATTATCATTTATGCTTAATTACATTAGTAATTCAAAGAAAATAAAGAAAACATTTAATTGGTAAAAATCAAACGTTGCTGAACTTGTCTTCATATGATTTATCCAATTAATTTCTCCTTTTTATATTTTTGTATATTTTATTTTCTAATGTAGCTTTCCTACACAATTTTTTTTATTTCTTCAAATAGTATACTTACAAATGGTTATATTACTATGTAGTTTTAACTCTCTTCATGCGAGGTCTCTAGATAACCTTGGTTTTGTTATATTACATTGCCTCATTTTATCTCTTTTTCACTTTAATATAATTTTTCTTAATTTTTAGAAAATAATTTATTATTTTTTATAGTTATTTTCTTCTATGATTCACAATAATTCGAAATGAGATCTATTTCATTTGAAGATAATATCATTGACTAATCTTGATGACTCTTCCCAAGCTACTTCTACAATTCTTTTCAATCGCTCATGTTACATTTGTTCAACACATCTCGCTAAATTGTTAATATATAATTACATAGTGTTAAAAGAATAAATTGTTATTAGTTATGCATGTCTACCTTGGAGATTCATCTCAATTCCAATCATGGTCTTTTCTTGACTAAGAAAATGTCATTGGGCATGTTTCGATGAGGTCTAAGAAATTAAATATCAATTTTTATATTTTTTATATATTTAAGTTTCTTTTGTTTTTGCTTTTTTGTGAAATAATTCAATTTGTGCATCATTTGTTAATCCAAAATGTTTCCCTCGCCCTCCTTAGTCTCTTGGAATGCAATTATCCCAGATAATGTAACTAATTTCTTAAAATGTTTGGCCACTTTTTTGTTATATTACTATGTAAATGTAAATCTGATTCATGTTACCTTTCGATCACTTTCATTCATGCATTACTTAAAGACCGATGATGTCCAATTGATCTTGTTATTGTCTTTGAATATGCAACCTTATCATACAATTATTTTCTTTGTTCAAAATTTTTACTTTGATTTTGTTATATTGAAATGTAACCTTAAATCACATCTCACATGTTTTTTACATCAATATGATTGGATTATATTACATTTCCTTAGTTCATCTTATTTTAGCTTTGTTATATATTTACTTAATATTTAAAAAACTTATTTATTATTAATAAATATTATATTCTATGATGATTGATAATAACTCTAAATGAGGTCCTATTGAGGTGAAGTAGATATCGTTGGGCTCGCATGGATGTGTTATATCGATTTAAATAATTTTTTTAAACTTTTTTAATATTTTACTTTTTTAGTATTCTAGTATTATTTAATAAACGATTTTTATTTATAGCTTATTTGATTATCGATGGTATTACATAATTTCTTTTAATATCACTCAGAGTTTACTTCCCACAAAATGTATCTCATTTCTTCAAATTATTTTTTTTAATTTTGTTTTATTACTATACAATTTTAAATCTCCACTAATATGATGTTTATATATCTAATATGGTCACATTATCTCTTTTTAATTTTTCTTTATTGAACTTTAGTATTTATTTGATTAAAAAAATTAAAAATACTAATTTTATACCATTTATGCTTATTTGCCCTAAAAATCAGTAGTTATTCTAAATAAGGTCTCATTTTGTTGGAAGAAATGTTATTGAGCAAAGCTAGAACCACTATATGAAATTAAATATTATTTTTATATTTATACATATTAAATTTACTTAAAATTTACCATGCTTTATGAGAAATTTAATTCATAACTAAATTAATGAGAAAGAATTCACACTAGATCCTATTGATATCATGGAATGAAAGTTTCTCCTCACAAGTGAGGTTTATATTATTTTTATTTTTTTATATCATATTACTTCGACTTATCTAATTTAATTTTTATTATATAATTAGTTAATGTTTAAATTGTAATTGATTATTATTTATGTTCATTTTGTTAATTTGATGTAATACTAAATGAGTTCTATTCAAGATGAAATAAATATTTTTAGACTTATCTATATGGGCTCTATCAAATGATATTTTTTTTATATTTTAAAATTTTTTTATAGTTTTGGAATGTTTTGTGGGAAATTTTTTTTTATAGCTTATTTGATGATTAAGAATGTTGCTTTCAATCCCTTTATAGGCTTAGAATTCAACTTTTTCATAAAATGTATCTAATTTTTTGAAAATTTTATCTTTCAACTAATTATAGTAATATTTAGCTCTAAATCTCGTCCTATGTGATCCCCACATCCCCCTTGTATGGTTATATTATATTCTTTTAGTTTATTTCATTTAAATTTAATTTATATGTGCTTAAAATTAAAAAAATCTTCTTTTATACTGATTAATTTTTAAAGTGTTCATTTGTAGTTGTTATAGAAGAACTATGATCGAGATGAAGTAAATGTCATTAAACCCGTCCCGATAAGCTCTATCAATTTGGACAATTTATTTTCTTAAAACATTGATAAAATTTATGAATCAATTCAACATGTACCAAATTTGATTATCAAAGATGTTAAATTTGATCTTGTTAGTATCTTGGAATTGAACTTTCTTATATAATTAGTCATGTTTCTTTATCTTTTTGCTTTCATTTGGTTACTTTATTATCTTACTAAAAATCTTCTCTCAATTGACCTTTACATCTCCTTAACTTTCTTGCGCTAATTTAATTCATTCTAATATATATTCACTTAGTAATAAAATTATAATTTTTTTATAATTTATGCTTATTTAATTTTGTCATTTGTATTAATTCTAAATAATGTTTGACTAGGTAAAAAATATTTTTACACATATGCTAAAAATCTTTATCAAATTGAATATGTTTTGCATTTAGAAGTATTCTAATTCATCACAATTTTGGCAAGCTGATGATAGATTTTGATATAAATCAGATTTGTTAAACTAAAATATTACACTCAATTTCCATAGTGTCTTAAAATACAACTTCCTCATACAATTTAATCCACTTGTTTAAATTTTTTGTTGTAATTTTGTTATGTTCTTGGAAGCATTAAATTACATTTGTGTGTGTCCTCTACTTTATTTTCATTTCATTATTTAACAATGTTTAGCTTTTCCTCATTTTATCTTTTGTTTATATTTAATTAATATTCAAAAAATAGTTATTGGTTATCATTTTTAAATTGTTAATTTAAAGTATATAACAATGAAGACTTTTACTTCGTCTTGATGAGCTATATGCTATGAAATATTCATTTTTAAATTTTTAAATATTTAAATTGACTCAAATTTGTCCAAGTTTTAAAGTAATTTTTTAATCAAACCTCTATTTGATGATTGAGGTTATTACACTCAATCTCTTTACTACATCGGAGAGTTACTTTCATTTTTAATTTATTTTTTTCTACAAATTTTTTGCTTTTACTTAATTATAATTCTTTGAAACTCTAATTTCTTCATGTGCAACCTTTACTTTACTTGAAATTGTTATAGCATATTGGAGCAATTCATCCAATTTAATTTTTAATATATATTTACTTAGTATTAAAAATAATTGATTAATTTTTATAATTAGTTATTTTTTTAAATCATAGTATCCCATAATAATATTTGATTAAAATGAAGCAAACATCACTAAACATGCCCTGAGGAACTCTATCTAATTAAATATTGATTTGATACCTTAAAAAAAAATTTTCCTACTTTGTGGATAATTTTGAGATTTTTTTATTCATATGTCCTTTGACGACCAAGAATGGCACACTCGATCTAGTTAGTATCTTTGATTGAAACTTTCTTAAATAATCTATACAATTTCCTCAAGTGTTTTCACTTTTATTTGGTTATACTACAAAAAAACCATATTTCCTTTGTTGTGTGGCTCTCATATTGCTTTGATTTTGTTATATTATATTTTTTTAATTTATCTTATTTTTTATTACTACATATTTGTGAAATATTAAAATATAAAATTAATTATTATTTAGAAAAATTTGTTTCAAAAAGTATAGCAATTCAAAAAAATGTATGGGGAAGATGATATGAAAAACATTTGATTCAACTTAATAAGCACTGTAAAACAAATATTCATTTTTTAAATATTTTTCAAATATCTTTTATGATTTAGCATAGCTTATGAGTTATTTTGAGTCATGCATTATTTGATAATAGAGTATGTTATATTCGATCACATTACTAAATTTGAAAGAAACTTTCCTATGTAATTTATGTCTATTCATATACTTTTAACTTTAATTTTGTTATATTACTATGATACTCTAAATTTCCTATGTTGGCATTTACATCATTGTGATTTGGTTATATTATGTTTGATTAATTTATCTTATTTTAGCTTTGATATATATTTACCTAACATTAATGTAATAATTCATTATTATTTACTATTATTTAATGGACATTTCTTGGTGAGAATTATCCAATTGCGTACTAATTTTTTATAATTTTAAAAATATTTTTAAGGTTTTGGCATACTTTTTGAGACTTTTTGAATTACACTTGATTTTGCATTCAGGGATATAACACTCAATCTCTAGTATCTATTTTTGAAACTTCATGTTACAATTTATCTAATTTTTTAAACTTTTTGCTTTTGTTCCATAATATTACTTCAAAATTTTATTCTGCTTGTTGTGTGACCTTTAAATAGGTTTGGTTTGGTTGTATTAGATTTCTTAAATTTATCTCATTTCCATTTTAATAAAAATTTCACAATATTTAAGTAATACTTTATTAATATTTAAACTTATTTAATTTTCATAAATCATAATAATTTTAAAAAATGCCTAATCAAGATGAAACAAGTGGCAAAAGATGCATCTTGGTAAGCTTTATTTAATTATATTTATTTTTTTAAAATTTTATTTCACCAAAGTCTTTTCATACTTTACAACATTTAAATTTTTATTTGATTTACCAATATAGCATCTTACATTGATACCCTTAGTATGTTGAACACAACTTTCCTACTTAAGTTTTCTAATTTCTACAAATTTTTTATTTGATTTAGTTACGTTGCAATGTTTATAAGATTCTTCACTTATGTAAAGTCTACTATTTTATCCTTAGAAAATTACATTACCTTAATTTATCTATTTTTAGTTTTACTATTATTTGTTATGTATTAAAATAGTAGTTTATTATTATTTATGACTATTTTTAATTATAAATTGTAGTAATTAGAAATGAGGTTGTGATTAAGATAAAATAAATGTCATTGACTCATTTTAACAAGCTCTATCTAATCAAATATTAATTTTTGATGTTTTTAAAAATTTTAAATTCATGGTTTTGGTATGCTTTAAGATTGATTTCTATTCTTACTTCTATTGATGATAAAAGATGTTACATTTGATCTCTTATGTATCTAAAAGTAGAACTTTCCCTCACAATTTATCTAATTTTTAAAATTTTTCTCTTTAAGTTAGTGATATTAATATTTAACGCTAAATCTCATCTCGTGCGACCATTACCTCAATCTGTATTTGCAATATTGTGTTGCTTCAATTTATCTTACTTAAGTTATAATATGTAATTATTTAAGATTAGATTAAAAATTTATTATTACTTATGTATTTCTAATTTTTGCTAATTCCTATAAATTAAAATTTTTTTACCTAAATATTACTAATATTATTGAATTTATCTTGATGATGTTTAGCAATAAAATATTCTCCTTTACATTATGTAATATTTTATTTTTTTTGGTTTATGAATTTTTTGAGAGATTCAATTCATACCTTATTTGTTAATTGAAGATGTTGCACATAATCTCTTAAGTATATTCAACTTTGACCTTTTTATACAATTTGTGTTTGTTTAAATTTTTCACTAAGATTTCGTTATATTACTATGACAGTCGAATTCTACTCTTCGTGGGTTTTCTTCATCTTGATTATGTTGCATTGCTCTAATTTATCTAATATTATATTTAACATACATTTCTTTAATATCTAAAGAACATATTATAATAAATTCTTATTTATTTTGATAATTTCATGAAACCCTTAATGAGGTTTGGTGGACAAAAAGAAAATATCATTAGACAAATCTTGACTATCTCCATCAAATTGAATTCCTTTTTTAATTATTTTAAACATTTTAGTTTCTATTGCTTTTGCATATTTTCTAAGACATTTTTATTGGTACTTGATTTTTCAATCTAGAATATTACACCTAATGTCCTTAGAATGTTGGAATCAAACTTACCCAAATAATTTATCTTATTTCTTAAAAATTTTTGTTTGTTTAGTTATATTTCTTTTTAACATTAACTTTTTTCATATGTCCTCTTTATATCCCATTGATTTTGTCATATTATAGTGCTTCAATTTATACCATTAAAGCATCAATATATATTAACTAAAATAAAAAAATAATTAAGAAAATTTTTTGTTAGTAGTTCATAATAATTCCAAACAATATTCCATGGAGACTTTACAAATATGGTAGGATTCATCTTCATTGACCCTATCTTATTAAATTTATTTGAAAAGTTTTAAATATTTATTTTACTTAATTGTTGATTATTTTAAAAGAAAATTTAATTCGTATCTTATTTAACGATTGAAGATGCTACACTAAATTTAATTAGTATCTTGTATGCTACTTTTTTATACAATTTATCACATTTCTTAAAACGTTTCTCTTTGAGTTTGTTTTATTCTTGTGTGACAATAAATCTTTTTTGTCTTCTTTTCATTATTTTGATTTTATTATATTATACAACAATAATTTATCTTAATTCCATTATAATACACATATATTTTTTAATATTGAAAATAATAATGAATGATTATTTAGGTTTTTTAACATGGCAATTTGTTGTTATCCGAAACAAGGTTCGATCAAGACAAACAATTGTCATTAGACAAATCTTGTTTTTCTCTATCTAATTGAATGTTTAGTTTTATTTTTTTTAATATTTTAATTTTGATAGTTTTGGCAAGTTTTAAAGGATATTTTGATTTAAAGCAAACTTGATTCTTGAAAAGATTATATTATATTCTATATTATATTTTAATGCAAACTTTTCACATAATTTGTCTTTTTCTCGAATATTTTTCTTTAATTTGGCTATATGACGTATTACTCTAAGTCTTATCTCATGATACTTTATATTTTTTTTATTTGGTAATATTATATTTCTTTAATTTCTATCATCTAATACTTGATATATAATTACAAAAAAGCTAAATTAATGATATATTATTTTTTAGCTTTCGAAAAAATGTTCGATCAAACAAAATAAACATCATTGGACTTGTCCCAAAAATCTTTTTAAAATTTAATTCCCTTTATATTTTAAAATTTTTTGACTTTGATGAATTTGGCTTTCCTCATGAAACATCTTTATTTGAACCATTTAAAGAATAATGATGTTGATCTCTTTAGAGACGTGGAGTTGTTTAGGATTGAATTCACCTCATTTCTTATATTTTTGTTTTATTTTTTCTTATATAATATTGAAACTCTACATCTTTACACATCTGATCGTTACATTATTTTTATTTTGCTACATTAAATTAATTAAATTAATCTCATTAAAATTTTAATATATATATTTTTAATACTAAAAAATATTTTTTTGCTTTCTTTCTTGTTTAACATTGTAATTCAGTCATTGTTAATGAGGTACGATGAAGATGAAACAAACATGGTTGAACTTGTCTTGATGAACATTATCCAATTAGTTATTTATTTTTAAAATTGTTTAAAGCATCTTACTTTTCAAATTTCTTTCAACTTTTGTAAGATATTTTAATTCATGCAGTGTTTGATGATCAAGAATGCCAGACTTTATCTCTTACGTACTTTAAAGTGCAAAATTCCTATAAATTTAATATTTTTAGTTAATTTTTTTTGTTTTGATTTATTTATATTTCTATAAATAAAAAATTTTCTCATGTCAACTTTATATTTCATTTATGTAATAATATTATTATTTCTAAAATTTACCTAATTTAAGATTTAATAAATATTTTCTTAATATTACAAAAATAATTAATTATTTATTTTAATTATATTATATTAACATTCATAGTAATTAATAATATTGTCTGATTAGATGAAACAAATATCCTTGGTCTTTTTTTGACAAGCATTATACATTTAAATATACATTTTTATAGTCTTAAATATTTAAGTTTTTATTATTTTTGCTGATTTTATTTTAACATTTTTACACTTGCCTAATTTTATGCTCAATGATATTATACTCAATCTCCCTATTATTTTTTTAATGTAATTGTTTCATGTAATTTACTTCATTTCTTTCAAATGTTTCATTTAGATTATGTTATATTGTAGTTGAACTATAATTTGATTATCATGTGATCTTAATATCAGCTTTATTTTATTATATTATATTGCAGCAACTTATATTTTTTATAATTGATATAAATTTACTTATTATTAAAACAATAATTCATTATCATTTATGTTTATTTATTATAGTAATTGATAGTAATTCATAATAAGATCTGCTGGGTAATAAAAAAATATTATTGGGCTCATGATGATCTACTCTATCAATCAAATAATAAATTTTATATTTTAGAAGTTATTATTTTGATTGCCATCAACATGTTTCATGAGATATTTTGACTTGTAATTGATTTGATAATAAAGTTTTTTGTAGTTGATATCATTAGTATTTTTGAAAAATAATTTCCTCCAAACTTTTTCACATTTCTTCAAATTTCTTTATTATATTATGTAACTATGTAAGTATACATTTTCTTTTGTATGGTTTCTACATATTTTTAATTTTGTTACATTATTTTTTTTACATTTTCTCATTTTGTGTTTAATATATGTTTTCTTGATATTAAATTAATATTCCATTACATTTTCTCATTTTGTTACATTATTCGTGCTTATTTTAAAGATTTGTTAAAGGAGAAAATGTCCTTAGATTACTAACGATGAGATCTATTAGATGAAATGTTTATTTTTATTCTTTTAAATACTTTATGCTTTAAAATATTTGCAATTCTTTAGAAAACATTTTGATTCATTCTTGAGGAATTCGTGGTTCCACTCGATTTTTTTAGTTGGTTCCTTTCTTCAACAAAACCCCCCTCAAAATAATACGTCGAGGTTATCACCATCGAGCTTTCGGTATTTCTACTTCAAAATTTTTGCCTTTATTTCTTTATGTTACAAAAAATTCCTCCCCTGATGTGGCCATTTCGTCATTTGCACATATTATATTGCTTTATTTTTTCCATTTCAACTTTGAAGTATATATTTTGTTATTAAAAAAATAATAATTCATTATAATTGATGCTTATTTTCTTTAGTATTTAAATAGTTTTTTATGTTTTTAGCTCACTTCAAGTGTTATATTGCTTGGTATCTGATTTGATAATTAAGGTTGTTGCACTTGGACTCCTTAGTTTATTATGATGTATCATTCCTTACAATTTAACTAATTATTGAAGCTTTTTATCATTGCTTTACTTATCTTTCTAAGTCACTTTAAATCTCCTTTCATGTGTGCATTATATGTTTTTTATTTTGTTATATTACATTACTTTAATTTATCTAATTTTAACTTTGTAATTTATTTTCTTTGTTTTCAGCATATTTTAACATATTTTAGTTTTTTGCTAATTTCATGCTCAACGATGTTACACATGATTCCCTCATTATCCTTAATAGTAGCTTTTGCATGCTTTATTTCATTTCTACAAAGTTTTTATTTTAACTTGGTTATATCATTATGGAAATCTAATTCTTTCCTTATGAGACACTTGCATCTCTTTTAATGATATTGAATTACTTCAATTGATCATATTTTAATATTACCACATAATCATTTAAAATTAAAATAAAAACTTATTACACTTCTTTGTTATTGAATTTGATAATTCATTACAACTCTAAATTAGAGTGGTCAAGAAAAAATAAACATTATTATACACCATTGAACAAACCCTATCAAAATCAATAATAATTTTTATATTTTTAAATATTTAATTTTCTACAATTTTGGAATGTTTTATGAGATATTTCTATTTATTTCTAATTTGATGATCAATTATAATACAATGGATCTCCTTACTTTCTTTTAATTCTACTTTCTTTTATAATTTACCACATTTCATCAAATGTTGTTTCAATTATTTTCTTTTATTTCCATCGAACTCTAATTTTTCTCTCATATGACATTTAAATTATTTTTGTTTTGTTTTATTGTACTTTTTTTATTTTATCTTATATTAGGTTTAATGTATCTTTACTTAAAATTAAAATAGTAATTTATTATAATTATGTTTAACTACTCTTGTAATTCTCAATAATTCCAAAAACATTTCGGTAAAGACGAAGCAAATGTCATTGGACTTGACCCAACAACTCTACTCTATTAAATATTTGTTTTTATATTTTTAAATGTTATACCACCATAGTTGTCATCACAATTTACTAATCCTTTTTATTCTATGTTATTAAAAATTTTATATTAATATATTAGCCCTTCTTAGTGTTTCGGAATAAAACTTTTACATAGATTTTAGGTCATTTCCTTAAAAGTTTCTCTTATCCTCTGATGTTACCTTTACATCGATTTTATTTTATTATTGTACATACCAGCAACTTATCTCATTTCAATTTTAATATATCATTTTTTATTATTAAAAGATAATTTATTAATATTTATGCTCATTTACTTTTAATTCACAGTGATTCTAAATGATGTCTATTTTTGACAAAACAAATGTTGTTAGATTCATCTATCACCTTAGTACCATGTAATGTAACATTCACATATAATTTATGTTTCTTAAAATATTTCTCCTTCATTTGATTATATTAATATAAACCATTAATTCTCCTCTAGTGTACCTTTTGTCTCACTATGATATCTTAATATTGCATTACTCAATTTTATCACATTTAAGCTAAAATATATATTATAAATAATACTTTATTCTTTTTATGCTTATTTACATTTGTAAATTGAAGTAATTACAAACAAGGAGAGATGGAGATGAAACAAATTTCACTAGAATCATCTTAAAAAGCTCTATCTAATTAAAAAATAAATTTTATATTTTTAATTATTTTATTTTCTAGTTTTTTGTATAACCTACTAAATATTTCAATTTGTACATGATTTGATGGTCGAAGATGTTACCCTTGATCTTCTTAGTAACGTTGCCATAAAATTTATCTTATTTCCTAACAAGTTTAACTTATATATGTTTGCATTAAAATGTATTATTAATCTTGTCTAATGTCATGTTTACATGCCTTCATTGGGTTACATAACATTCTTTTCTTTATCTTATTTTAAATTTGATATATATTTCTTAATACGTAAATTATAATTTATTTTTATTTAAATAATTTACTTTAGTAATTCCTTATAATTTCAAATGAGGTCCAATGTATATGAAAGAGAAATCTTCAAACTCATATCGATGGGAAAATTATTTAAATATTTATTTTTTAAAAACTAATTTTATTTTCTATGATTTTTGCATGTTGTTTAAGTCAATTTGATTTGTGATAGTTTTGATGACAAAGAATGTCACATTTTATCTTATTAAATATTGGAACACAACTCTCAGGTACATGTTATCACATTAATTCTAATTTTTCACTTTGATTTTTTTTTCTTTATTATGTAAGTTTAAATCTTGTCATATGTGTTTTTATGTTACCCATATATAATTGTATTACAATCCTTACATTTATCTTCTTCAAGGTTTAATATATATTTAATTAAAATTCAAAAATATTTTTTGTTATTTATTACTACTTGATTTGGTAATAGTTGTAATTCTAAATGAAGTTTAATTAAGATAAAATAAATGCCATCATACTCATATAGACGAGTGTTCTATAATTTTATGCATTTTAATATTTTTAAGTATTTTATTTTCTCAAACTTTGCCATGCATTATGATAGAATTTAATTAAAGGCATATTTGAAGATCAATGATGTAACAGTTATTCTTATTTGAAACTTGGAATGTAGCTTTCTCATAAAATTATTTTTAGTTCAACAAATTTTTCGATCTTGTTTTGTTATATTATTATCAATTTAGAATCCTCCTCTCATGTGACCTTTGCATCCTTTGATTTAGGAATACTAATTGTTTTCAATTTATCTTATTTCAACATTGTATACATTTAGTTAATCTTAAAAAAATATGTCATTTGTAATTCTGATTATTTATTTTTGTGATTTACAGTAATCCAAAAAAAATTGATCAAGACAAAACAAAGGTTATAAGACTCATATAAACAAGCTCTATCTGATAAAATATTCCATTTTTAGATTTTAAAACAATTTGTTTTCATTGATTTTCACACACTTTCATGACAATAGATTCAAACCATATTTAATTATTGAGAAATTTACATTAAAACTTAGTATCTTACAAAGAAACCTTTACATACAATTTTGTTTTCATTTATTTAGATATTTATCTTTGTTAGGGTTGAATGACTACATAACTCTAAATTTCTCTCAGGTGATCTTTATATTTGATGGATTTCAATATATTATAACACTTTAATTTATCTCATTTCAACTTTAGTATATAAAGAGCTAATTTTGAAATAATAATTTATTATTATTTATGATTATTTGATTTGTTAATTCAAAGTAATTCCAAGTAAGGACCATTATTAGAGTCATTTTGATAAACCTTGTTAAATTACTTATTACTTTTTATGTCTTCAACCATATTCTTTTGTGTTGACATGCAAAATTACATATTTTGTTTTACACTATAATACATTAGTTCCTTCAAATTCAATTTTCTCAAACAATTTATCTCACTTAGTAAACTTTTTTGCTTTAATATGAATATATTTGTTTTGAACACTTATTCTCCCCCTATGACCTTTATAACACTTTCATTTTTTTATATTATATAAATTCAATTTATCAAATTTTAGATTTAGGATATATTATCTTGATATTTAAATAAATATTTATTATATTTTTACTTATTCAGTTTGGTAGTCTCCTATTATTTCAAAATGAGGTTATTTCCAATCAAGAAAAATCCATTGGACTTACTTTTATGAGCTTTATCATATTAAATATTTCTTTTTATATATTTTATTATGTAGAGCTTTTCCATGTTTTATGAGACACTAAAATTCATATGTTATTCAACAATCTAGAATGTTACACTTAATCTCTTTATATATATTGGAATGCAACTTTCTTATAGAAGTTTTCATTTTTTTAAATGCTTCGGTCTGACCTTGACTACTATAAAACTATAGTTTTTCTCTCGTATGACCATTATGTCAAAATGATTTAGATTCTTATATTTCTTTAAATACTTCACATTGACAAAGGTTAATAAAAAACAAAAATTTTTAATTAATAAAAAATATTAATTTATTACAATTTATGTTTCTTTGTTTTTGTCATTCATATAATTTCACATGAGGTTTGATGTAAATAAAACTAATGTAGTTGTACTAATATTAGAACGTGTTATCATGTTGAATATTAATTTTTAAAATATTAAAAAAAATTTATTTTCTAATGTGTTAGCTTGATTTATAAGGAATTTTAATTTATAACTAATTTGGTAATCAAGGTTTCATACTTGATCATTTTAGTATCATAGAATGCAACATTCTTGTACAATTTAAATTATTTTTAAATTTTTTTACTTTTATTTATCAAAAGGGTATATAAAAATGAATATTTAATTACAATGGGATTTTTTAGGTAAGTCTAACATAGTTTTTTTCACTATAATAAGACCAGTTTTGAATTTCTATGAATAACAAAATAAACTTTGCTTAAATAAATACAAATTTATATTTTTAATATTAAGAAAATATATATTATTATTGAAATGACATAAATTTAAATAATATAATATTACTATATTGATAAAATGTAAAGAACAAACAAGATATGATTTATAGTGGCATTGAAATTTTCTGAATCAAATTAATAAATATGAAAAAGTAGGACAAATTAAAAGAGAAAGTTACATTCTATTATATTAAGGAGGTTGATTGTACCATCTTTGAATGGCAAATCAGGCATGAATGAAAATGTCGAATAAAACAAGGCAAAACATTTGAAAAACAAAATGTTTTAAAATATAATTTGGGATTAGTCCTATGAGATTTGTTTAATCACCGCTAGACCTTGTTTTGAATTATCACAAATTACAAAAATAAATAAACATAAATAATTAAAAAAATTAAATATTGCATAAATATGTATTAATGTTGAATAAGTTCAAGCAATGTAATAGAACAAAAGCAATGTGATGAAAAGTTTACTTGGGAGAATAAATATAGTTTGGTAGGAATAGAATAAATGAAAGCAAAACTTTTGAATAAATAAGATTAAAGAATGCGAAAGTTGTTTGTAATGGTGCTTCTTAGATAGAGTGTAATATCTTTCATCGTCAAATCTTTTACAAATTGAAATAACCCATAAACAATACCAAATCTCTAACAAATAAATTAATTAGAAATATAAAAAATAATATTTAATGGCACAGAGCCTATCAAGTTGAGTCCAATGATATTTGATTTTTCTAATTCAAACTTCATTATAAATTACTACAAGTTACTAAAGTAAATAAACAAAGATAATAATAAATAATTATCTCAATATTTAGCAAATATATATTATGTCAAAAAAAGATGAATTGAAGCAATTTAATTAACAAAATAAAAACGAATTTCAATGCCAACCTAAAGGTGATTTAGAGTAACAAAAATAATATAACACAATTAAAGAAATATTTCATGAAAAGAAACAAATCATGTTTGAATGCTGCATTCCAAATGTAATTAGGAATTTGGGTAGGACATCTTGGATCATCAAATGTTACACAAATCAAAATGCACATAAAACATATAGAACATTAACAAATAAAATATTTAAAAAAATTAAAAAATAGCTAATTAGATAAAAGTTTTTGAGATGAGTATTAAGACATCTATTTTGACTTGATTTCATATCATTTTGAGTTAATATAAATTATCAAAATAAAAAAAGGAATACTAATAAATTATTATGTTAGTATTAAACTAAACTAATATTAAAGTAGAAATTAAAAAATTAACATAATATAGCCAAATCAAAGAAATGTAAAAGTCACCTGAGTTGAGAATAAGGCTACATAGTACTAATACCTAATGAATACCAAATAATTAAGAGAATTAAGATAAATTTTATGTGAAAATTGCACTTAGAGATACTATGGGGAGCAAGTGTAGAATCCTTGATTGCTAAACTAAAAACAAATAAAAACACCACATAAAGTATATGAATACTCTAGAAGATTCATTATTTAAATTTTAAAATACTAGTTTAATTAAGTAGAGCTCAACAAAATGAGACTAACAATATTTGTTTCATCTATATAAAAATGTTTATTAATTTACTACAAATTGCTAATGTCAATAAAAGTAAATGATTAGAAATTAATTTTTTAATATTAACTAAATATATATGAAATCTTAAATAAGATAAATCGAAGCAATCAAATAAAAAAAAATTAAGCTATGTAAAGGCTGCATGATATGCGAATTAGTGTTTCACTATAAAAAAATTAGATCAAAATTAAAAAATTGGAGAAATGTGATAGAAATTATAAAATTTTTACATTCAAAGACATAAAGTGGATTGAGCACAAAATGTTAGGTAATTAGATCATATATGAATAAAAATACCTCACAAAAAGGTAAAAAGGCATTAGTAAGTAAAATATTTAAAGATGTAAAAATAAATTTTGAAATGGATAAAGCTCTTTGAAACAAGGTCCAAGAACATATGTTCTCCTCGATCAATCCACCTTTGCAAATCTCCACATTGTTAATGTAAATAAGAAGAAATAAAAATAAAATATTTTTAATTTTAATTAAATATAGAGAAAAGCTTAAAAGAGAAACTAAAAATGTAATAAAATAGAATCAAATGAAATTTAAAAGTCAAAGGATAAGAGATTTAAGGTTTCATAATAGCCAAAGCAAATCAAGGAAAAAATTTTAAAAAATGGGATAAGCAGTTTAAGGAATTCTCATTATGAGAAACTAAGGGGATCAAGTGAAACATTTTTGGATTCCTCTTGTGTAACCATTACATAGCTTCAATTTGGTAATATACAATCTTCAATATTTCTTACTGTAGCTATAATATATATATATATTTTATATTAAATTTTTTTTTATTGTTATTTGTGTTTACTAAATTTTTTAATTCATTATAATTCTAAGAGAGGTCTAAAAATGATGAAAAAAATGTTATTCGACTCATGTTGATGAGCTATATCCAATAAGATATTCCTCTTGAATTATAAAAAAATACTTTATGATCTTGGATCTTTTTATGTTTTACTGGATATTTTGTATAAGCCTTATTCAATGATTGAGGAAGATAATTATGGACTCATTAGCATCTTATAATGAACATTCCAAAACAAATTATATTTTTTCTTTAATTTTTTTTTTCTTTGAATAGTTTTATTACTATGAAAGACTAGGCATCCTCTCTTATGACTCTCAAATGAATCTGATTTTGTTATCTTATGTTGCTTCAATTAACCTCATTTTTTCTTTAATAAGTACTTACATCATATTTGATTAAAATATAATATTATTTATGCTTATTTATTTTTAACTCATGGAAATTACAAAACAGATCTTAGCAAGATGATATAATGATGGTACACTTATCACAAAAACTTTTATACAATTAACCTTACCTTTTTTAATTTTAAATATTTTATTTTCAATTATTTTTGAATGCTTTTCAAAATATTTTGGTTTATAAATAATTTCATAATCATAGATGTGAGGCTCAATCCCTTTAGTGACATAGAATTCTTCATTATCATAAGCTTTTTCTCATTTTATGAATTATTTTGCTTTAATTTTATGATATTACTATATGTCTCTAAATATCCCAATGTGTGACTTTGACATTACATTGTTTTGGTTACATTATAATTGTTATATTGATCATCATTCAATATCAAAATATTATTTTTTTAAAACTATAATAATCATTTAATATTATTTTCTTATTTATTTTTGAAGTTTTCTCAAATTAATTCTAAGGGATTAGTAATAGTGGTGAAATGAACATCATCAGACACATTTCGATGAGCTCTACCAATTATTTTTATATTTCTTATCTTTAAATATTTTATTTTAAAACAATGTTGAACTAGATCAACTTAATGTTGTTGAACAAAGCTTTTTAGAAAACTTTAACTTCTTATTTTCAATTAGTAAGTAAAATATTTTATTTTGTGTTTCTTTACATCACTTTCACTTAGTTATATTATATTACTTTAACTTTTCTCATTTCCATTTTTTATATAATTACTTCAAATTTCAGCAAAAATTTACCCATTTCATGCTTATTTTATTTCGTAATTCATAGTAATTCACAATGAGGTCACATGATATGATATGTACTTCATCTAGTTTTCTATATCTTAAAATATCTTATTTTGGGAAATATAATGCTTGATCACTATTGTATCTTTCAATACCACGTTTCCACAAAAATTATCTCAATACTACAAATTTTTAACTTTCACCTTATTTTATTTATCTAAAAAACTGATCATGCCCTAATGCGAACTTTCGTAGATTTCATTTTTTATGCTACATTTTCTTCAACTTAACTCATTATAACTATATTATAAATTTTCTTAATAATAAAAGGATAATTTATTTTTATTAACTTCAATGATCATAAAAAATTCTAAAGTAGGTTCAATCTAAACAAAGCAAGGGCATTTGATTATTTTTTATGAACTCCATCCAATAAAGTATTATGTTTTTATCAAATATCAATTTCTATTGTATTGCTTTGTTTTACAAGGAATTTTTAGTTTAACAAATTTAATTTTCTAGAATGTAAGACTCAATCTTCATAGTATCTAGAGATGCAACATTTTAGAAAATTTATAGTATTTCTTGAAACTTTATTTAATTTTTTCTTATAGTTTTAGATCAAATATTTTCTAGGATTTAGTCTCTTTGTACAAGTCATTTCAATATGTGCTTAATTTTATATGGCTTTTGAATACTATTTTTCTATAGAATTTATCCCATTTCTTCAAAGTGTTCACTTTGATATGGTTATACTAAAATAAAACTCTAATTCTCTTTCCATGTGACCTTTATCTTAATTTCATTATCTTATCATTCTTCAGTTTACCATGTTATAGCTATATTATATATTTACATAAAATTAAAATAGTAATTAATCATTATTTACTTCTATTTATTTTTATAATGGTGGTAATGAAAAAGGGGTTTGATCAAAATTAAAGAAATGCTTCTTGATTCCTTTCACCATGCTCAATAAAATGAAGTATATTTTTCTAAATATGTTTTCTCTAATTTTTATATTTTTTAAAAGAAATTTTAAATTTTACAAAATTTATTATTGAGGATGTTACACTTCATTTTCTTAGTATCTAAGAATGAAAACTTTTTGTGTAATTTGTATAAATTCTTAACTTTTTAAAATATTTTCAAATATTATTTTTTTTATAGTTTTGGATTTCATTATGAGATATTTTTATTTGTGTGCAATTTGATCATCAGAAATGTCATGGTTAATCTCTATATTATTTTAGAATACAATTTTCACATATATTTTATCTAATTTCTCCTAGGTTTCTTCTTTGATGTCAATATATTCTTATAAAATTATAATCCTCCTCTTCTATGATCCCTACAGAACTATCAAATATATTCATTCAATTAATCTCAATAGGCTTACATTATATATAAACTAAACTTTAGAATATTTTTAATAAATTACATATTGCTATTTACTTTAGTAACTTGTTTTAATTCCCAATCAGGTTCGTCAAAAATGAAATAATCACTACTGGACTTATCTCAATATGTTCAATCTAATAATGTTTTAATTTTTTATATTTTTAAATATTATTTTCTATTTTTTTTTTTGCTTTATGACATATTTCAAATTTTATTTGATTTTCTGATAAAAGATGTTACACTCGATCTCCTTCTAGCAATGCAATGCTTTCACAAAATTTATCCCGTTTTTGTTGAAATGTTTTGCATTGATTCTTTTATAATATCATGTACTCAAAATCATCTTTTGTGTAAACTATACGTCATTTTTTGTTCGTTTACATTTTCAAATTTACCTATTTTTAATCTTTATTAGATATTTATTTAAAATTAAAGAAATAATTACTAATTACTTATGCTTATTTCTTTTGATAATGTACAACAATTAAATTTGAGGTTGATCGAGGTAAAATAATTGTTGTTCGTCAAGACGTGATGAGACCTATCTAATTAAAAATTATTTTTTAGATTTTTTAAATATTTTTTTAGTACCCTGTGATATTTTACTAAATAATTTAATTAATACCTAATTTATAAAAAAAATGTTGCTCTTGATCTACTTGATTTCTTTTAATAAAAATTTCTCATATAATTTATCTCATTTCCTGAAATTTTTTCTTTGATTTGGTTAGGCTATTAAGATACTCTAAATGTCAAAACATTTCACTTTTTAATTTGTTTGATTTAGTTTTGTTACATTTTTTAATTTATCTTTTTTAAGCTTTACTATATGTTAACTTAATATATAAAAAAATATTTTTACATCTGCTTATTTACATTAATAATTCATTGTTTTTAAAACATGAATTGATCGAGACAAAAAAATGTCCTTTGACTCGTTTCAAAGAGCTTTATCCATTTCAAAATTATTTGTTATATTGTAATGTATTTTACTTACCAAAGCTTTTACATATTTTTTTGGATATTTTTATTTATATATTATTTGAATATTTAGTATTTTACACTCAATCCACTTTGTCTCTAGAACGAAATAATCATATAATTTTAAGATCATTTCTTTAAATTTATTATTTTGATTTAAGTTTATCATAATGAAACTCTAATTCGCATATCATGAGACCTTTTCATCACATAAATTTTTCTTTATTACATTGGTTTAATTTATCTCATTTAAGATTTCATATATATATTTATTTAATAATAAAAAAATTAATTTATTATTATTTACATTTATTTACATTAGCAATTTGGTGTAATTCATATTGTCTTTTGATCTTGGTAAAAAAATTATTACTCTAGTTTTGATAAATTCTATCTAATTAAATATTTATTTTAATATTTAATACTTTCTTTTCCATGTGTAGTCATATGCATTATGGTGCTATCTAATTGGTTGTTAATTTGGTGTAAGGGATGCTACACTTTATCTCCTTAGTGTCCCTAAGTGGGACTTCACGTAAGATTCATCTTAATTCTTTAATTGATTTGCATTCATTGTGTTATATTTTTAAGTAGCTTTAAATCTAACCTAGTGTGATGTTCGCATTGCTTTAATTTTGATATAAAATATTACATTAATTTATTTTACTTCTAGTTTAATATTATTTTACTTTAATATAAAAATATATTTTATTATTATTTCTACTTATCTATTTGACAGTTTATATTAATTCAACCTGATATCAAATCAAGACGAAACAAATGTTTTCATACTTATCTAAACAAGCTTTATCTAATAAACAATAGTTTTTAAAATTTTTAAATATTTTTTTCTAATGTTTCTACATATTGTGTGAGCATTTTGATTCATGTAACATTTCTTCATTGAGGATGTCAAACTCAATCTCCTTATTATCCTATAATATTGCGTTCTAATATGACTAGGCTTATAACTTTCCATGAAATTTTTTGTTTGATTTGTTTATATTATTTTTGGAACTCCAAATCACTTTATTATTAACTTTACATTCATTTTTACTTTGTTAAATAACTCATCTTCCATTTTTGTTTTTTTGTCATAATATATATTTGTTAATTCTTAAAACAATGCTTTGTTATTATTTGTGCTTATTTACTTTAGTAATTCCTAGTAATTTATAAAAAAATTTGACTTCAACAAAACAAATATTATTGGTCTTTACTTGACTTTCTTTATGCTATTAAATAATAATTTTTATATTTCTAAATGCATTCTTTTGTGAGAGCTTTGGTGCCTTAATGAAATATCTCAATTTGTCGAAGATTTGACGATGAAGGATACTGCACTCTATCTTAGAAGTACCGTTGGATACAACTCCCCCATTCTTTTAATCTTATTTATTGAAAATTTTTGCTTTGAATTTCTTCTATTACAATGAAATTGCAATAATTCTCTTATGTGAAGTTTAGATAGCATTACTTTGTTACGTTAAACTCCTTCAAGTTATTCAGCTTTAAAAAGCATTATTAAATAAGTTCTTCATAGTTATATTTTTAACTTTTTATTTTTAAAACTTTTGGCATATTTTATTGGTCATTTTCATTCATTCTTACTTTGACTAATGAAGATTGTATAGTTAACCTCCATAATAACTTCGAATATAACTTTCTCTTATAATTCATGTGACAAATGAATGTGAAAAATCTTAAAAATAAGACAAATTGTATGAGGATGTTGCATTCCATGGTAGTATGAAGATCAAGTATAAAATCATTTTATCAAATTAGGTATAAATTAAAAAATCTTGTAAATCATGATAACACATTAGAAAATAAAATTTTTAAAATAAAAAAATTAATATTTTATAAAATAACATTTACTAAGATTAGTACAACTATGTTTATTTTTTTCCATAAAACATCCTTTGAAATTCCAATGGATTACAAAATCAAATAGACATAAATAATAATAATTTTTTTTTAATATTGCATAAAAATGTGTTAAATCTATAATTAGATATATTGAAGTAATGTAATAAACATATAATATAATGATGTAATGGTCACACAAGAGAAAAAACATATTTTAATATTAATCAAAATTAAAGCAAAACATTTAAAGAATTCATAAATTCCACAAGATTATTGAATAAGGTATGAATTGTAATATCTATTAAAATATGAAATGGCTATATAAAATAAAATATTTAAAAAAGTAAAAATGAAAATTTGATATGATAAAGCTCATTGAAGTGAGTCAAATGAGATTTTTCTTGTTTGAATCATACCCCATTTTGAATAATAGGAGACTACCAAACTTAATAAGCAAAAAATATATGTAATTTTTCTTTTAATTTTACCAAAATATATGCAAAAGCAAGATTTTGATAAATTAAAGAAATATAATATAACCAAATCAAAGTGATACAAAAGTCAAAGGAGAGGGGAAAAATTTTTCAAAAGTAATATAGCAAAATCAAAGGAAAAAATTTTAATAAGTGAGATAAATTATTTAGAAAGTTTAATTTGAAGATATTAATTTGATACAATGTAGCATCTTCAATCCTCAAATTATGTAAAAAAATGCTTCATAAACCATTTCATTACCAAAGAAAAAAGTTAAGGACATAAAAATGAATTAATAATTCAATATAGTTCATAAAAATGAGTCTAAACACGTATGTTGCATCTTAATTTGACCTTCCTTGGAAATACTTTGAATTGAGAAATTAAACAAGTATTAATACTGATAAGTTATTACTTGAAAGTTAAGTCTTTATATACTAAAGTTGAAATGTGATAAATTATTGTATTATACAATATTCAAATCAAAGAAATGTAAAGACCACAAGAGAGAAGATTTATAGTTATGTAGTAATATAACCATAGAAAAGACAAAGATATGATTCAATGAAAAAAATTGCATAGAAAGTTTTCCTTATGAGATGCTAACTTATGTCTAAATGTTTGAATCATTAAATATTGTCTGAATCAAATGCCATGTAAAGTGCATGAAAACAAATGAAAATAAATATTTTTAAAATGAAAAAAAGAATTACTTATGAAATAAATCTTGTTTAGGTGATTCTAATAAAGTTTGTTTTATCTTGATAAAATTTCTTTTGGGATTACTACAAATAAAAAAAATAAATAATCATAATTACTAACAAAATATTATTTTCATGTGAAATGAATATATAATAATTTTGAAATAAGATAAATTAAAAAAAATTTGTGTTTATAAATCAAGGGATGCAAAGGCCACATGAGAAGGGAATTATAAATTGATAATAATATAAGAAAAGCAAGTCAAAAATTTTTGGAACTAAAATTACATTTATAGGAAAGCAACATTCCAAGTGACAAATAAGAACAAGTGTAACATCTTCAATCTTACAATGAAGAATGAATAAAAATATCTCATAAACCATGCAAAATTTTAAGATAACAAATTATTTAAAATTATTAAAATGAATATTTAATTATTGAGAGCTCATCCGTATGATTTTAATGATGTTTATTTAGCCGAAATTGAACTTCATTTGGAATTACAACTATTGCCAAATAAAATAATCTTAAACAATGAAAAACCCTATTTTTTAATATTAATAATATTTATGTTAAATAAAGAAGTTGATAAGTCGAACAATTTTAATAAAACCATACAAGAGCCATTTAACAACAAATATGGTTAGATTTAAAGTTACATAGTATTAATATAAACTAAAAGTGAAAAATTTTAATTAATGAGATAAGATGTGCTTGAGCATTGTATTCCAAGATACTATGGAGATAAAATGTTACATTCTTGGTCATAGAAATAATCATGAATCTAATTTACTTTAAAAACAATACAAAATCATAGAAAATAAAATATTTAAAATAACTAAACTAAATATTTAAATAATTAAGCTAATCAAAATGATTCTAACGATTTTTGTTTTGTGTCCATTGGGTCTCATTTGAAATTGTAAGGAATTACCAAAGTAAATATACATAAGTAAAAATTAAAGATAATTTACATATTATGAAAACATATATCAATTCAAAAAATAAGATAAATTAAAGAAATGTTTTGTAACACAACCAAGGGATGCAAACTTCACATTAGAAAAGATTAGTATTTACATTTTAATGTAACCATATAAAAGTTAAAAATGTAAAGAAATAAGATAAGTTATATCGAAATGTTTCTTTCCATGATACTAAGGATATCGCTTATAACATATTAGACCATCAAATCATGTACGAATTCAAAAGTTTTGCAAAGTTTAAAAAATTTAGAAATTTAAATAATTAAAAAATATAAATTTTATTTTTAATTGGGTAGAGCTCTGTGAGATTAGTCTAGTGAAATATGTTTCATATCCATCACTCCTCATCTGTAATTACATTATATTAAAAAGGTTAATAAGTATAAAAAATAATAAATTATAATTTTGTGTTAAGTAAATGTATATTTCAGCTTAAATAAGATAAAATTGAGTAATGCAATATAAAGAAATCATACTAAGACAAAATGTACATTAGACGAGAATTAGAGGTTTATATTAATATAATAAAATAAAGGAGAAATAGTTCAAAAAATAACATAAATGGTCCGTTAACGTTGCATTGCAATTCCCAAAGGCAATAAAGTGTAATATACTTGATCACCAAACAATGAACAAATGAAAATTCCTTGGAAATAATTTTAAATTTTAGAAAATAAAATATTTAAAAATATAAAAATAAATGTCTTGAAAAGCACCCCTAAAAGAATCAAACAACATTTGTCTTATCTCAACGAGACCACAATTAGAATAACTACGAATTACAAAAAATAAATAAGCATAAATAATAATAGATTATTATTTAACAATAAACTAATATATATTAAAGATGAAATTAGGTAAGTTAAATCCATGTAATATGGTCAAATCAAATCAATGTAAAGGTACCATGAGAGGATACTTAGAGTAAATGTGGAGCAAAATTAAAATCTCTTATTAAACTATAAGAAAAAAAAATATTACAAAATATAATTAGGTCTAAGAAAGTTTTAACTGAACATGAATTATCGTATTAGACATACATAAGTAGTAATAAATTTTTAATTTAATGTTAAGTAATTTTATATCATAGTTCAAGTGAGATAAATTGAAGTAATAGCAAACATTTTAAAAAATTAGATAATTTATCTAAGAAAGTTGTATTCCAACATACTAAAGAGATTAAGGGAAACATTCTTTATTTAAGAACGTTATAAAAATTGAAATATCTCACAATAAATGAAAAAACATAAGAAACTAAAATATTTCAAAAAATATAAAAAATGGATATTTAATTTCCAAGAACTCTTTAAAATAAGCACAACGATAGTTGCTTTGTCTCGATAAGGCGATGGTTAGTATTGAGGTGAATCTCCAATGTAGACATGCATAAATAAAAATAATTTATTACTTTCATACTAACTAATTATATATTACAACTATAATGAGATATGTCAAACAAATGTAGTATGAGTAAATGAAAAGTCAATGTAGATGTGACTTGAGAAGTCATCAAGATGACTCAATGATGTTATTTTCATATCAAAAAGATCTTATATCAAATTAATGTGAATCATAAAAGAAAAATAACTATAAATAAAAATAATGTATTTTTAAATATTTAAAAAACATATATTAAAGCTAAAAGGAGAAGAATTGAGGCAATGTAATATAAAATACAAAGGTAATTTCTTGTCGATCGTCCTAATTTGCTAAATCATGTACAAATTAAAATTCCTTGTAAAAATGTAAATCTATAACAAACTAAAACATTTAAATATATAAAATTAATACATAATTTGATAGAACTTGTTGAGATGAGTCAAACAAATCTTATTTCTTATCGATCAAACCTCATTTGAAATTTTTACAATTATGAAGTTAAATAAAAATAAATATTAATAAGTAATTATTTTAACATTAAATATATGATAAAACTAAAATAATTTAAATTGTAGCAATTTAATATAACCAAAAGAAAATGAAAGAAATGTCACACGAGAGGAGATTTATAGTCACATAGAAATATAAACAAATGAAAGAAAAGAATTTGAAGTTAGCTAAATTATTTGGGATAGTTGCATTCAATGATTCTAAAGGGATTTTGAGGAAATAACTTAAATAACATTAATAAATTTTTTATATTCTGTAGATAAATATATTATGGATCAAATGGGATAAATTAAAGCAATATAATATAGTGATATCAAAGTGATGCAAAGGTAACATAACAGAAGGTTTCTAGATAAATATCAATATAAGAAAATGAAAGTGAAAACTTTGAAGAATTAAGATAAATTGCATGGGAAAGTTAAATTGAAAGATATGAAATATGTAACGTGTAACGTTTTATCATCAAATTATGCATGAATAAAAAAATATCTAAAGGAATGACAAAATCAAAGAAATTAAAATTTTGAAAAAACAATAAAAGAAATACTAAGGAGAAAATCGAGAGTAATGTAACATAACAAAATTTATGTAATAAAATGGCATATAATAGATGGATTACATTTGATAACAATGCAATGAATAAGAATTTTATGCTATGAGACAATAACAAGATAGACTGTGACATCATCAATCACAAAACCTTGAACGATTCAAAATGCCTCCTAAAAAATTTCAAAAACAAAAAAAATATATCTTCTTTTTAAATATAGTAATGAATATATAATTAGTTAGAACTCATCAAAATGAGTCTTTTGATGTTTGTTTCATTTCAATCAGTAAATAATGTATTTATCAAAATACTTAATAAAATATGCATAATTTCTAAAAAACAAGATATTTGAAATTAAATAATGACTTAAATAAATAAGCATAAATAAAATAAATTTACCAAAAATTTCAAAAGAAAATAATTTGTCTAATCATGATTAAGCATAAATAATAATCATTTTCTTTAATATTCCATATATATATATATATATATATATATATATATTAAATCTAAAATATGGCATGTTTAAACAATATAACATAATCAATCTAAAAACAACATAAAGGTTATTATTGAATAGAATTAGAGATTCAAAATAATGTTACCAAATCAAAGTAAAAATTTTAAATGGTTGAGTTGAACAATATAGAATATTTGTATTCCATAATATTAAGGAGATTGATTGTGAAATCAGTAATCATCAAATGATGTGTGAATAAAAATTTCTCATAAAGCCTTCCAAAAGTGTAGTAAAAAAATTGTCATAAATATAAAACTGTGCGTTTTATTTGATGGTATTTATTATGGAGAGTGAAATAACATATCTTTAATCTCAATTGGCCTCTTTTAAAATTACTAATAAATAAATAAAATATTACTAAATAAATTTTTTTATTTATTAAATAGATATATATTATAGATGAATTGAGATGATTGGAAGAAAAATAGTTAACCAAATCAAAGCAATGGAAAGGTTAAATGAGATGGGATTTAAAGTTACAAGCTATATAAACATATAAAAATAACAAAATTGAAAAGAAGAAATAAATTATTCAAGAATTTTATATTTCGACGAACTTAGGAAATTGAGATAAAAGTAATGTCACTAGAGTCATGTTGAAAAGTACTGCCGAATTAAATATTATTTTTTATTATTTTAAATTATTTTTATTTTCCAAATTTTTCTTTTCTTAATGAATCATTTAAATATGTACCCAATTTGATGTGGGGGATGTCATAATTGATGTTTGGTATATTGAAAGGTCACATTCCTATATAATTTATTTTATTTGCAAACTTTTTGCTCTTATTTAATCATGTTACCATGAAACTTTATTCTCCTCGTATGTGACATTTTAGTCATTTTGATTTGATTTTAATACATCACTTAAATTAATCTCATCCTACTTTAGTATTTAGTTACTTAATATCAAAATAAGTTTTAATTTTTTTAATATTAACATTAGAAATGTTTTTATGCCTCTCAATATATTAATTCCGTACAATGGAAAATGACATCTCATAGACACCAAAAAAAGTCATTGGGCTCTTATCAACAAGTGCTAAAATATTTATTTTTTCATAATTTGACAATGTTTTAGAAGAACTTTTGATAAATACCTTATTTAATAATAATAGATTTTACAATCGATATCATTACTGTCCAAGAATTCCACTTTCCTATAAAATTTACCTCAATTCTTAAACTTTTCTACTTTTATTTGTTTATATGATTATCTAACTATTTTCCTCCTCTTGTGTGATGTTCACATCATTAGTTGTATTGTATTATGTCAACTATTTTTATATCAGTTCCAAATTATATTTTCTTAAAGTAAAAATAAAATTAATTATTATTGATGCTTATTTACTATAATAACTCAAAGTTACTTCAAATAAGCTCTGATCAAGAAAAAACAAAAGTCATTGGACTTGCCTCAATTAGCTTCATCTAATCGAATATATATATATACACACATACACACACACAAACATAAATATATGTATATATATATATATATATATAAGTTAAAATATTTTATTTTCTTGTGTAGCTCTGAGTCTTCAATTGTATGATGTTTACATCATCTTGATTTTGCTATATTATATGATTTCAATTTACATTATTTTAATTTTAATATATAATTCCTTAATATTTAAATAATAATATACAATTTCTTGAGTTTATTTACTTTACTTCTTCACAGCAACTACTAACATGGTTTGATTTGAAGAAAAAGTTGTTAAATTTTTCTTGAAGAGATTTAATCCGTAAAATATTGTTTTTTATTTATTTTTTATTTTTTTATAATTTTTTCTTGCTTTTTTACAGTTTTTTATTTATAATCAGTTTTACAATCAACAATGTCACATTCAATCTCTTTAATATGCTCAATTGCATGCTTACTATACAATTTAGATTTTTTATTTTAAAAACAATTATTTATATGTTTTCTTATTCATTTTGATAATTTTTCCCCTAAATATTATAGATTACTAATGTTTGGCTCTGCTTATGAGAACTCTTAACATATACAATTGCATCCTTCTACAAAATTTATTTCATGTCTTGAAAAGTTTTAATTTAATGTGGTAACTTGTTATGAAAATCTAATTCTAATCTCATATGACCTTCACTATGATTTGACTTTGTTATGTTGATAACATATATCAAATTTTTTACTTCAATGGGTATTTTTAAAAATTTAAAAAAAACTAATTATAATATATGCATATTTAATTTTGTTATTTTGACATCTTTTATCAAGGTCTTCTGTAGGTGTAATTAACATTTTTTTGCTAGTTTTGATGAGCTCTATCCAAATAAATATATATTTTTTATTTCTAAGTATAATATTTTCATGGGTCTTAGTACACCTTATGATGAATTTTTAGTTTTACTTGATTTGACAATTAAAAATGTTTCACATGATCTCCTTAGTATAATGAAATTCATCTATCATGTATAATTTACCTTACCTTCTAAGTTATTAATTTTATTTTCTTATATTATTATTCTATAATAATTCTATTCATGTATTACATCAACTTGATTTTATTATATTACATCACTTCAATTTAGCTCATTTAAAATTTAACATAAATATTTTCTTAATATTAAAATAATAAATAGTTATTATTGATGCTTATTAATATAAATAATTTGAGGTAAATCCAAACAAGGTCAAATGGAGACTCAAACATTATTGGACTGATCTAGATGAGCTCTCCCTTTTTGTATATTATTTTTTACATTTATAAATATTTAATTTTTAGTAGCTTTGGTAGATGTTACATGATATTTCAATTTGTACCTTAATAATCAAAGATGTTATACTTGATACCATTAATAATTTAGAATACTATTTTCCTATTTAATGTACCTCATTTCTTAAACATTTTCATTATGATTTGGTTATATTACTAAGAAATTATAATCTCCACTTGTGTGATAATTGGATCACTTTACATTTCACTTACATTATTTTTTTTTAGTTTATGCTTTATAAATATTAAAATGATAATTTACGATTCTTTAAGCTTAGTTATCTTGATCATTTGATGTTATTCCAACCAATGTCTAATCAAAATTAAGGAAACCATGTTGGACTAGTCTTAATGACCTCTGTAAAATAAAATATTCATTTATATATATATTTTAGTACCTTTGAAGATTATCTTCTCAAACAATTTGTCTCTTCTTTCCAAATGGTACACTTATCAAGTTATATTAATTTATAACTCTAGATCTCCTGTCATATGATCATTACTTAATCTTGTTTTGTTTATACTATATTATATCAATTCACACCATTTTAGCATTAATCTAAATTTATTTAATGTCTAAATAAAAATATGTTATTATTTGTGATTGTTTTCTTTGACAATTCATAATATGTAAGATAGTGAAATTGGACAAAAAAAGTATCATTGTCACATCTCGATGATTTTTATCCAATTAAATATTCAACTTTTTTCTTGTAAATTTACATTCTAAGATTTTGGCATGCTTCACAACAAAATTTTATTTCTACATTAGATAATGGTTGAAGATCATATACTCTATCTACATAATATCTTGGAAGACCATATTAAAAAATAGTTTCTCTTTTCCTATAATTTTTTGCCAAGATTTCAATTTATTGAAAAGAAACTCTATGTAATTGGTCATGTAACCCATATATTGCATTGATTTTGCTATATTACATGGCACCAATAAACCTCAATTAAAATTTAACATAAATATAGTTGATATTAAAGTAATAGTTTATGTTAATTTAATTTTATTTAACTGTCTCAATGATCACTATTAATCAAATTTATACAACTTTATCAAATAATTCATATTTTTCTTTTAAATTTTTTTATATGTTACGAAAAAGACTACATTATTTTTTCAGTTGACCTCTACATCTCATTGATTTTGTTGTATTATATTGCTTTAATTTTTGTTATTTTAATTTTATTATTTATTTGCCTAATATTTAAGTATTTATTAATTATTATTTTCTCTTCTTTATTTTAGTAATTTTTCATAATTCCAAATTACTGATTGAAACAAACACTGTTGGACTCTCCCTAATGAGTCTCTTTAATTATTTTTTTAATGTTTTTAACATATTATATTTGCAAAGCTTTTGCCAAATTTAAGAGACACTACAATTTGTCAATATTTACTTATTATTGATATCACACTCAATCTCCTAAGTACTTGGAGTTCATATGTACAATTTAACTTATATCATTTATTCCAATAATCTACTTTTATTTGGTGATCTTACATTGAAAGTCTAATTCTCTGGGCATGAGAACATTACCTCAAGTTGTTTTAGTTACACTACTTAAATTTTCTTTATTTTTTATGTAATATATTTTTACATAACATAAAAAATATTAAAATATTTTCTTATTTAATTTCATAATTGAGAGTAACTTCGATGGAGGTCTAATAAAGATGAAGTAAATGTTGCATATCTCCACGAGCTCTATCTAATTATGTTATTTTTATAATTTTTATAACTATTTTATTTTTGAGTGATTTGGCTCTATTTTTGGTCATTTTAATTTGTGGTTAATTTAATTATTTAAAAAGTTACACTCAATCTCCTCAATGTCAATGAATGCAGATATCTTGCATAATTAAGCTAAAATCTTCCCCATTTTTTCTTTGATTCGATTATGTAATTTATAGTAGTAATTGATTTCTATTAAGATCTTTATTTCACTTTAATTTTTCTCAAAATAGCTTAATATTAAAATGGTAATTTATTATTATTTATGATTATTTATTTTTGAATTCAATGTAATCACTAATGAGGTTTTCTAAAGACTAAACAAACATTATCAAACTTATCTTGAAGAGCTCTACTATATTAATTATTAATTTTTATATTTTTAAATTTTTTTTTATTTTTAAGACTTGTTTTTATGAGATATTTTTATTCATACATCTATGATCAAGGAGATTGCACTCCATCTTCTTCGTTTCCTCAAATAAACATTTCTATATAATTTTTCTTTTGTTCATAAGTTTTGCTTTGATTTGTTTATATTATTATGCATATCTAAACCTCATTTATGTGAGATTAATATCCAAATTATTTTAATATATTACATTACTTCAATTTACATCATGTTACCTATAATATATTTTTACTTAATATATAAAAATTATTAGTAATTTTTAAAGAAGTTTGATAGAGTGACGAAAAAGTTATTGGTCATAACCTGATAATATCTATCCAAATAGCAATTCACTTTTTGCATTTTTAATTAATTTTATGCTCTATGAGTTTCCTACACTTCATTAAAATTTTGATTCATATTATATTTTCATTAGAGAATGATACAGTTAATCCGCTTAGTATCTTGGAGTGCAAGTTTGTCGTACATCTTGATTATTTTTTTTATATTTTTTTGTGAAGAATCTTTATATTACAATGAAACTCTAATTCCCTTTCTATAAGACATTTATATCACTCTATTTTTAGAAATAATATATTTCTCTAATATATCCCACATTAGTTTAGATATATACTTCCTTAATATTATAATATTAATTTATGATCATTTATGTTTATTTAATTCTATAATTCATTGATTTTCTAAATAGGGTTTGTTAGGGATGTAACAAATGTCGTTGTAACCATCTAGATGAGATCTATCCAATTTAAAATGTTCATTTATATAAATATATTTAAATATTTTACTTTCGAAAATGTTTTCTTACATTAAAAGATATTTTTTATTATATGATTAATGACAAAAAACTTTACATATAAACTACTTAGTATAATTAAATGTAATATTCTCATGTAATTTACTTTTTAATTCAAAAGCTTTGGTTTCATTTTCTTATATTATTATGTTAAATAAAATATTTATTCTTAATAATTTTATTAAATTTCATTTCTATAATTTTTGTAGGCTTCAAAAGGTATTCTACTCATTCCTCATTTAATAATTAGGATGTTACCTTTGAAGCCATTAGTATTTTTGAAAAAAAGCTTTCCCAAAAAATTTATCTCATCTATGCAAATAGTTTCTTATGATTTTGCTATGTTATACTACTTCAATTTATCTAATTAAAGCTTTATTCTATGTTTACATAGCATAATTATAATAATTATTTATGCTTATCTACTTTAATAATTAAAAATAATTCTTGTTGAGGCTCAACATACTTGATATTAACATCATTGTCTCATCCATAATAGATCTAGCAAATTAAATGTTTATTTTTTACTTTTGAATGTTTAAATTTTTTGGGATTTGGCATGCTTTGTAAGACATGTCATTTCACACCTAATTTGATGGTCCAAGATTTTACCCTCAAACACCTTGATATCTTTGAATGTAATTTTCCAAAAAATATTATCTTATTGTTGTAAATATTTTCTTTGACTTGGGTTTATTACTGTGTAACTCTAAATCTCATTTCATGTGACATTTGCAATGCTTTGATTTAGGTATATTACATCATTACAATTTATGTCATTTTATCCTTGGTGTATATCTTTTTTATATTATAATGATGATTTCTTATTGTTTATGTTTATTTAATATAATTTTTTTGAGTTATATGAAATTAGTTTCAATGGTGAAAAAGTAAATATTGTCACACTCATGTCAATGAGCTTTATCGAATTAAATCTTTAGTTATTAATTTTGAAATATTTTATTAATTAAGATTTTGTAAAATTTTATGAGATTATTTAATTTGTACCTCATTTAGAGATTAAAGATATTACAGTAAAACTCATTAATATTTTGTAATTCATTTTTAGCATACAATTCATCTATGTTTTTTTCAAATCTTTTACCTTGAGTTGGTTATATTATACTAAAACTCAAATTTCTTTCTTGTGCCATCATTACATTGCTTTCAATTTGTTATATTATATTACTTCAATTCATGATTGTTCATCTTTAATATATATCTACTTAATATTTAAAAATATTAAATTTTTAATATTTTTTGTTTTTTAAGTTTTTATTAAGTAACAATATTTTAAAAAGTGGTCAGATGGAGACAAAATAGGATCTGTTAGGCTTACATCGTGGAGCTTTATCAAATTAAATATTTAATTTTACATTTTTTATTACCATTTTTTATGATTTTGTGAATCCTTTGTCAGTATGATTAAGTATACTACATTCGATCCCTTTAATATCCTAAACTTCAATTTTTGCACATTATTTATCTCTTTACCTTATTTTTTTAATTTTGTTAAATTACCATGAAAATTTAATTCCCTACTTCTTACCTTTACATTACTTGGATTTTGTTATATTAAATGCCTCAAATTGTCACATTACATTTATAAATATATTTATTTAATATTAAAATAATAATTTGTTATTATTCACATTGTTATGGAGAAGAAACAAACAGCACTGCACATGCCTTCTTGAACTCAATCAAGTTAAATATTTTTTTTTAATATTTAAAAATCTTTATTTCTAAATTTTTTTGGTGTTCTTTATATGACATTCTCATTTGTATCTAATTTAATGATTCAAGATGTTACACACGAACTCCTTAATATCCTAGACTAAACTTAGATAATATAATTTACCTAATTTCTTAAAATCATTTTTTAATTTGGTTATATGACTATGAAACAATAATTCTCCTCTCATGTGACTATATTACTTCAAATCATTTTAGTTTGGTTATATGACTGTGAAACAATAATTTATTTTTATTTCTTAAAATCATTTTAGTTTTTTTGTTTAATTTGGCTATATTACTTCAAAGTTATAGCTATACTATTGTATGAGTTTCTCATCACTTTGATTTGGTTAAATTTCATTATTTCAATTACTCTAATTTTAGATTTGAGACATATTTACTTAATTAAAAATAATATTTTTTTTAATTAATCATGCTAACTATCTTTGGTAATTTGTAGTGATCAAAGAAAGATCAAATAGGGAGAAAAATAATGGTATTAGGCTCTTCCCTTAGAGCTCTATATAATTAAGTATTGATTCTTATATTTTTAAGTAAATTATTTTCTCATTTTATGGCATATTTTGTTAGATATTTTTATTCATTACTTATATAATTAATGACAATGTTACACTCGATCTATTTCGTACCTTGTTGTGTTGTTTTGTTAAACTACATATCTTATTTCTTAGATGCTTTTGCTTTGATTTGGATATACTACTATGAAAATATGATTTTTTCACTAGTGTCATCTTATACATCATTTTAATGTGATTATACTACATTGATTCAATTTAACTTATTTCTACTTTAATATATATATATATATATATATATTTACTTAATAACAAAAAATATTTTTTATTATCTATTTTATTTTACTTTTTCACAATCTTTTATTTTAAATAAAGTCTGATTCAGATGAAAGAAAATGTTGTTGGGCCCATCTCCATGAGATCTATCTAAATAGATTTTCATTTGATATTTTTTTGATATTATATTTTCTGAGGTTTTGACACTACTTTGTCGAACATTTGACTAGTACTTTATTTAGCTATTGAGGATGTTATATTCAATCTCCTAAGTGCATGAAAATCTAATTTCTCCATATACTTTGTCTCATTGCTTTGATTTAATTATATTATATTGCTTCAGTTTATGTTAATCAAGCATTAATAATTATTTTCTTAAAACTAAAATAACTATTTATATTTTATAAAAATTATCTAATTTTATAATTTATAGTAATTCGAAATGAAATCTTTTTAAGAAGAAATAAACATTATTATTCTTGTCACAAAAAGCTTTATGCACTTTGACAAGCTTTATAATACATTTGATTTAGAGGTTATTTTAGTTTCAAGACTGCGATACTTGATCTCATTAGTATCTTGGAATATAAATTTCAAATATAATATATCTTATTTCTTAAATTTTTTACTTTTTAATTAGGTGGCATTAATATGAAAATGTAACCCTTCTCTCATGTATCCTCTGCTTGACTTTGATTTGGTTATAATAATTTGTTTGAATTTATCTCATTTGGATTTCAATATCAATATAGTAATACAAAAATAATTTGTGATTCTTTTTTCTTAGACTAATGAAATGTAGTTAGACTCGTCTTAATGAGCTCTATCTAATTGCATATTGATTTTATGTTTTTTTAAATATTTTTATAGGGCTTTAGTGTTTTTACAAGACACCTAATTCTTATAAAATTTGATGATTGAACATGTTACACTAAATTTCCATTATAGTATGGTGAGCAACTTCCTTATGTAGTTAGTTTGATTTTAAAATTTTGCCTTTTTTATTAAGTTATATTATTATGATATTCTAATTCTCCAATCATGTGATCTTTACATCACTAAGCTTTATTGACATTACACTACTTCAATTTTTTTTAATTTCAACTTTAATATACTCTTTCTTAATATTAAAAAAAATTATTTTTTTATTCTCATATAACATGGTATTTCACATTATTTCTAAACGTAGTCTCATAAAGACGAAGCAAAAGTCATTTGATACTTATCAACCAGTAATATCAAATGAAATTCTCAATTTTTCATAAAAACATTGTAACATAACATGAATTGACCTCCTTTTTAATTTTGTAATTATCAATAAATATGCATAAATATTTATGATCAAAGTTGTCTTGCTCAATCTCCTCCTTATCATAATTACAACTATCTCCAAGAAATGAGATAAAATAATGTTTTATATTAACAAAACCATAAAATATGCTATAAGGTTTCATATTTATATAAGCATTAAATAGAGTTTGACTATAATATAATAATTAAATAAAATGAGAATTTAATTTGATAAAGTTCATTCCAATGATGTTTGATTCTTCTTGATCTAACCTCAAATAAAATTACTATGAACAACTAATATTAAAAAGTATTAATATGTCAATTTATTATATTAATAAAATATATATTAATATTGAAATAAGAAAGATAAAGGCAAGTGAATATAACAAAATGAAAGAATTGTAAACTTCACATGATAGTGGTTTAGAGATACATAGAAATATATCCAAATCAAGAAAATATATTAATGAAATTAGTTAATTGTATGAGAATGTAGCATCTAAGATATTAAATAATTCGAGTATAACATTCTTCATTCAATAGGAAAACTTGAGTTTAAATAATATTACCAAACCAAAGTGATGTAATTGTTATATGAGAGGAAATTTAGAGTTAAATAATAATATAATAGAACCAACACAAAACATTTAGCAAATGAGACAAATTATGAGGATAAGTTGCATTCGAAGATAATAAAGAGAATCAGTGAAACAATCTTGATAATTAAATAAGGTATGAATTGAAATGTTTGATAAAGGCCACAAAAATAACAAAAAATAAAATTTTTATAATTATAGAGATGAATATTTATTTCAATATTACTCATTAAGAAGGGCACAAGAACAATTGTTTCATCCCAATTAGGTCTTGTTTGGAATTTCTATGAATACAAAAAATAAAAGGAATAAATAATAACAAATTGATATTTTTATATCAAAAAATTTAATTAGACCTAAATGATATAAATCAAAGCAATGTAATATAAAAAAGTTAGATCAGTCAAAATAAAATGCAAGAGAAGAATTAGAGGTTTTGTTGTAATATAGCCAAATTAAAAAACATTTCAAGAAGATAATTTGCATGGTAAAGTTACATTCTAAGATATTAAGGAGATCAATAGTTGCTTCCATGATCATTAAAATTAGGCACATATTAAAAGGCCTTTTAAGGAGCTCCAAGGCACAATAAATAAAGTATTTAAAAATAAAACATTAAAAAATAAATTAAACAAATGCAATAGAAAAAAAATGTAAAGTTTAATCTTGAAGAGAATTAGAGTTTTATAGTAATATAGCAAAAATTAGATGAAAACTTCAAAGAAATGAGATAAATTGAGCAGGAAGTCACAGTCTAGAATAATAAGGACATCAAGTGCAACAAATTTGATTACCAAGTCATGTGCAAATTAAAATGAAACAAAAAGATTGCCAAATACACATAAAAAAATTTAAAGATATAGCACTAAATAATTAAATGGATAGTTTTTTTCAAAGTGAATGCAATCACTTCTACAGTGAATTATAGAAGTAAAAAATACTAAAAGTAATAAAACATTATTTTAGTTTTAAATAAACAAATATTATTGTTGAAACAACGTCAATTGAAGAATCCCAATATCACCCATTCAAAGCAATGCTAAGGTGTGACAACAATAGGCTTAGGGTTACAAAGTAAAAATGTAATAAAAGTGAAGAATTTTAACAAATGACATAAATTGTATAGGAAAATAACATTTAAAAATAATTCAATGACTTATCAGAATATTATTAATAAAAAAGTTAGAAATGAAACAAAATTAGTCATAAGGCTTGCTAAAGATATAAAATAACAAACATTTTAAAAATATAAAATAAATTTTTAATTAGATATATCATATAAAAATTATTTTTGCAAAGATTACTTCATAATGATAAGACCTCATTTAGAAATGTTATGAATTACTAAATTAAACAAGAAGAAATAAAAATAAATTATTTTAGTATTATATGATATATATTAATTGTTTAATAAGGTAAAATGAAGTAATCTAATCTAAGAAAATAATAAAAAACCCTAAAGATATTAGGTAAATTAATTGAGAAATTTCCATTCTAAGATACTAAGAAGACCAAGTGTAACTTCTTTAATTGTGTAATAAAGTTTGAAACAAACTCTTTCATGAAAAGTTCTAAAACCCTATAATATAAAATATCAAAAACATAAAAATTTAGATAAATTTACGTAATGTTACAATTCAAAATGAAAAGGATGTGCAGGTTGCTCCATTAGTGAGTTTAAGTTACCTAACAATGTAACCTAAGTAAAGCTTAGAATTTTAAAAGAATAGAAAAATTTATTAAGAAATCTAAATTACAAGACACTGAGTGGAAGTAGAATTACATCACAGCCATAAAACCACAATGAAGCAAAATGCCTCATAAACCATGCGATTGTCAATAACATAAAATATTATAAAGCTTAAAAATTAATGTTATGTTGTATAGAGCTCATTCAGTCTAATCAAATGACTCCTTTCGTTAACATCATAGCTCATTTTGAAGTATCATGAATTACTAAGCTAAACAAACATGAATAGTAATAAATTATTATTTCTATATTAAACAAATATATAATAAATCTTACATAAGTTAAATTAAAACATTGTAATAAAATAAAGTAAATGGGATGTAAAGGTCTCATTGAGAGGGGAATTAGAGTTTTCTTATTATATAACAAAATTAAACAAAACAATGTAAAAGTTTCTGTAAATTATATTAGAAAATTGTGTTCTAAGATACTATAATTACTGAGTGTAGCATACCTAACCACCAAGTTAGCTACAAATCAAAATGACTCATAAAACATGCAATGATACTAACAAAATACCTCAAAGTACAAAAAATTAATTTTTAATTGAGTAGTTGTCATCATGGTTAGTCTAATGACATTTATTTCTTCTATATTAGCAATCATTCAGAGTTACTAGATTTTTCTAATATAACATAAGAGGAAATTTACAGTTACATAATAGTATAAGAAAATAAAAAGAAATTGTTGAAAGAAATACTACATATTATATAAGAAAACTCCATTCTATGAAACTCAGGGGATAAATAATAATATCCTATTCCATTAAATAAGGTACAAATTGACATATACCACAAACTTCACCTAAATGAAAAAATATATATTTTGAAATACAAATTTTATATTTTAATTTAAAAAATGCCACCTAATAGTGCACATATGTTTATTATGTCTTTATTTGACTTCATTTGGAATTACTACAAATTATCATAGTAAATAAGCATAAATAATAATAAATTATTATTTTCATAAGTAAACATATACTAAAGAAAAAATGTGATAAATTGAATCTATGTATTTAGACCAACTCATCGTGATATAAAGCATGATGAGAGGAGATTCAAAGTTACATACTAATACAAAAAATCAAAGCTAAACATTTCAAGAAATAAGATAATTTACATGATAAAGTTGAAGTACAATATACTATGGATGCTTATAGTAACATTGTTGATCATTAGATGAGGTATCAATTGAAATGACACAAAACATGTGTAAGTTATAGAAAACTAAAAAATTTTAAAAATTAAAATTAATATTTAATTTGACAAATTTTGTTTGGATATGTTTAATGACATTTGTTACATCATGTTCAAACATCATTTTGAATTAATCTTAATTCAAAGTGAATAGGTATAAACAAAAACACATAATTATTTCTACATTAAGAAAATAAATATTGGAGCTCACATGTTATGAATTGAAGCCATAAGATGTAACAAAGCTAAGGTAATGTAAACATTAGAAGGGAATTCATTTAGAGCCACTTGTTAAGATAAACAGAAAGTAAAAATTTTGGAGCAAGAGATAATTTGCATGGGAAAGTAGTGTTTTAAGATACATCGATAACATAGTTTATCATGAATATGATTAAATTAATTAATTAAAAATATGTCAAAAAGAGTACTAAAACCCCATAAAATAAAATATCTATAAAAAAATAATCAATATTAATTTGGAAAGACTTCTAAGAGATGAGTCAAACGAGATTTGTTGTCTCAATCAGACTATATAGGAATTACCATAAATTGTTAAAGCAAACAAGAAAAAATAAGAATAAATTATTATTCCAATTTTATGTAAATAAATAATTAAGCTAAGGTAAATTATAATTAGAAAAGTAAATATTAAAAATTAAAATAATATAATAGCCACATGAGATGAGATTTAGAGTTAAAAAAGTTATATAACAAATGAAACAAAAAATTATAAGAAAACGGGACTAATTGTACAAGATTGTTTAGTGTGGTGCTACTAAAGAGATCAAGCATAGCATCATTGATAGTGAAATATGGTTCAAATCAAAATGACAAATAAAACTTGCTAAAGCATAAAAATAAAACTTAAACATTTGGATAAGATTTTTCAATTAGATAAACCTTATTGTCATAGGTCCCATGACAGTTATTTATTTTATTAATATTATATTAATATGTTATAAAAATAAAATAAAAAACTTTAAAGCAATGTAATATCGCAAAATCAAAGGCATTTATAGTTCACAATTAATACGATTAAAGAGCTAGATTATATTAAAACAAAATCAAAGTGAAAAACTTGAAAAATAAGATAACTTATTAAAGAATGTTGCCTTCCAATATACAAGCAGTTCAAGTGTAACATCTTGAATAATCTAATCTACCACAAACCAAAATATCCCATAAAATATAGCAACATAACAAGAAAATAAAATATCTCAAAAAATAGAATGAATTTTTAATTTGATAGAGATTGTTACACCAAGTCCCACAACATTTGTTTCATTTCACTCGAACATTGTTTTTCAACATTATAAATTACCAAATTAAATAAGCATAAATAAAAATAAATTACTATTTTAATTTTAAAACATTTTATGCTAAACCTAAAATGGAAGAAATTGAAGCAATGCAATATTAAAAATTGAAATTGATGTAAATTCTAAGTAGCAAAAGATTTATAATTTTAGTTACAACAAAAGAAAAGTTAAAATTTTCAACAAATCAGAAAAAAAAAATTTTAGATATTATATTTCAAGTCACTATGGAGATCTATAATAACATCCTTGATCATCAAATCATGCATCAATATAAATGCCTCATAAAACATGCCAATGTTATAAAAAATAGGACTTTTTAAAAAAACTAAAAATAAATAATTAATTAGAAGGGGCTCTTTAAATGATTCTAGTGATATTTATTTCATATCTATGGGTCACCATTTAGAATTACTATAAATTTACAAATTAAACGAGCATAAATAATAATAAATTATTAGTCTAATATTAAATATTATCACATTAAAATTAAAATGAGATCAACTAAAGAAATGAAAAGTTCAATAGAGAAGAGAATTAGCCTTCAATTGTATAAAAAAAATTAAAGAGAAAAATTAGAGGAAATGAGTTAAATTGTTGACAAAGTCACCTTTCAAGATATTAAGAAGATCGATTGTAACATCTTCAGTTGTTAAAAGAGGTACAAAAAATAACTTGTAAAACAAGTTGAAAGAATCAAAATTAAAATATTGAAAAATAATCAAATGAAAAACTAATTCAATAGATGTCATCATATGAGTTCGATGTCACTTGCTTTTTTGAATTAGAGGTCTCTTTTAGTTATTGCTAATTGACAAAATAAATAATTAATGCATAAATAAGACTAATTAAAGCCATGTAATTTAAAAAAAAGTTATGTAAAAATTACACGAGAGGAAACTTTTAGTTAGATAATAAAGAAGCTAATAGTTATAATGTTTCATAAAATAAGCAAAAATTATTGAAAATAATGAAATTACACATAAAAATGAAAAGATAATTGGATAGAGCACATAAACATGAATTGAATGATGTCATAGTGTATCCAGAATTAGAAAACAATACCATAAAGAATAGTAAGTTATAGTTTTAATATTAAGTAAATAAATAATAAAAACAAGAATACATAAATTGAAGTAATGTAATATAACCAAATCAAAATGACAAAAAGGTCTTATGGAATATTATCTATAGTTATATTATAATATAACTCAATCAAATTAAAAATACTAAAAACAGAGATAAATTTTAAGGGAAAAGTTTCATTCCAAGATACAAAAGTGATCAAGTTTAATATCCATCATCACTATACTTGACATGAATCAAAATGTCTCACAAAAAATGTAAAAATATTAAAAAAAGTTATTTGAATTAACTGAAATAAATATTTAATTAGAAGGAGCTTTTTGATAAAAGTCCACTAAAATTTAGTTCTTTTTTGACTTACCCCCTAAAGAATTTCTTTGAATTATGAAAAAAAGAAAATGATGACACATTATTTTTTAAAAATAAAGTAAATAAGTAATAAAGTTGAAACAAAATAACTTGAAGCATTATAAATTTACCAAAAGTAAGTGATGTAAAGGCGACCCATTAAGAGAATTAGAGTTATAAAGAAATAGGAAAAAATCAAAGGAAACGTTATGAAAAAGTGATATAAATTATACTAAAAAATTGCATTCTAACATCCTAAAGAGATTCAGACAAACATCCTTATTGATCAGTTCAGATTCAAATCAAAACAACTAAAAATAATTACAAAATAAAATAAAAAGTGAAATATTTCAAAATTTAAAAATGAATAGTTAAATTTGTAATGCTTGTCAAGAAGTTTCCAATAATATTTATTTCATCCGGATCAAAATTCACATTGAATTATTTCAAATTACATAAAAAAGTATAATTAATTAAAAATAATATTATATATATATATATCAAAACCCAAATGACATACATTGAGGCAATATAAAAATGCCAAATAAAAGCATTATAAATGTCACATGTAATGAGATATTCAGTTGTAAAATAATATAACCAAATCAAAGCAAAACAAATTGAAAATTTCAAACAACATGAACGCAAAGTTGTATTTCATTATACTATGCAGATCATGTTAACATCCAAAATTTCACATAATGTTTGAATAAAAATAACTACTAAACAATATTAAAACCTTAGTAAATAAAAAATGTAAAAGAAATAAAAATAAATATTCAATTTGATAAAGTTCATCTAAATGAGTACTTGGACATTTGTGCCTTGTTAATCAAACATCATATTGAATTAAGAAAAATTAACAAATTAAAGAAACATGAATAATAATAAATGGTGATTTCAATAGTAAGTAAATAGATAATCAAGCTAAAATGAGATATACTAAACAATCATAATATAACTAAATAAAAGTAATGAACAAATCACGGTAGAGGAGACCTAGAGCTATATAGTAATATAAAACAATAAAAGCCAAAACTTTTAAGAAATAAAATAAATTACCTTACATAGAAAAACGATAAGATACGAAGGAGATCACATCAAACATTGTCGATTATTAAAAAGCGTATGAATTAAAATATCACTTAAAGCATGGAAAAATACTAGAAAATATAGAAATAAATATTTTACATAACAAAGATTAATGAGATGAGTCCAACAACGTTTGTTTCTTCTCAACAATCCTAATTTTGAATTAACATAAATTAAAAAATAGTAAATAACCAAAAATAATAATAAGTTATTTTGTTAATAATAGGGAAATATTTATTAAAGCAAAAATGAGGTAAATTTAAGTAGTAAAATATAATAAAATAAAGGTGATGCAAGTAAACATGAATGGAGTACTACTATTTCACCATAATATAAAGAATTGTCAGCAAAACCATTGGAGAATAGACATACCCTATATGGGAATGTTTTATTCAATGATACTAAAGTGCTGAAGTGCAACATTATCGATCACAAAATCAGGCATTAATTGAAATGTCTCACAAAGTGTGTAAAGCATTTAAAATTTTAAATATTTAATAATACAAAGATGATTATTTAATTTCATAGAACTCATTAAAATAAGTACAACAATCTTTGTCTTTTTATCAAATTTAGTTTGAAATACTACAAATTACAAAAAACAATAAGAATAAATATTAATGAATTTTTGGTGTAAATATACATTGAAGTTAAAAAAAAGATAAATTGAAGAAATATAATAAATCTAAATTAAAGTGATGTAATAGTGACAAAATAACAAATTTTGAGTTACATGACAATATAACAAAATCAAAGCTAATAATTGTATTAAATTAGATAAGTTACATGGTTAAGGTGATGCAAATGTAGCTTTCCAAGAGGTTAAATAGATTGATGATAGCATTCATGATGATCAAATCATGTACAAATAAAAAGGCTCAAGAAACTTACAAAAGCCTTTGAAAATAAATATGAAAAAATATAAATAAGAATATTTAACTATATAGAGTGCATCGAAACAAGTCAAAGAAACTAAACCTCATTATGATCAAATCTTGTAGTCAATTACTTCAAAAAAATTTATGAAACATAAAAAAAATATTAATTTAATACTAATGGTATGTACATTAAAGATAAAATTACATAACTTATGTTAATAGAATATAACCTAATCTAATAATTATCAAGCTCATATAAGAGGAGAATTAGAGTTTCAAAGTTCAATTAAAAACTCTTTGAAACAATAATGAAAAAATAAATAAATTATAAAGAAAAGATCAATTTCTTCTTGTTAAGGACTACAAGTGTCGCCCACTCGATCATGAAATCCAGTTTGGAGAGAAATGCATTGTAATGCATTCAAAAAACAATAAATGAATATTGAAATGAATATTTAATTGAATAAAACCCTTCAAGTGTTTTCAATATCATTTGTTTCATCTCAAATGACCACATTTGGAATTACATTGATCTAACAAAGTAAAGAAGCAAAAATAATAACAAATGATTATTTTAATATTATATAAAGATGTATTAAATTTTAAATAAAATTTGAAACAATCAAATATAAGAAAATTAAAATAACATAAAGGACACGTAAGAGGATGTTCAAAGTTACATAATAATTTACTAAATCAAAGAAAATCAATTTTAAAAATGTGATAAATATTATGGGAAAGTTGAATGTGAAGAAGCGAAAGAGATTGAGTGCAACATCCTAAATCATCAAGTCATCTATGAATCCAATGGAAAAGAAAAGCATAAACATCCTTTGAATACAAAAAATTAAATACTATTAACATGAACATTTAATTAGATAGAGTTTATCAAAATAAGTCCAATGATGTTTTTTTTTTGTTTAGATTCTATCTCACCTTGAATTACTCCGACTTTTTAAAATAAATAATCATACTAAATACTAAATTACTAATTTAATATTAAATAAAATAATATTAAACTTGAAGTGAGATCCATTGAAGCAATGTAGCATAACTTAATCAAAGTGATGTAAATGTCATATGAGGGTATATATAGAGTTAAATTATAATATAAAAAATCAAAGGGAAAAATTTGAATAAATGAGTAAAATTATATGGCAAATTCACTACAATATATTAAAAAATTAAAAACAACATCCTCAAACATTAAATCAACTATGAGGAGACATATCTCACATGAAGTTCTAAGAAATTAAAAGAATATATTTCAAAAATATAGAAATTAATATTTAATTTCACACAACTCATTAGGATGAATCTAATTACATTTGTTTCATCATGATCAAACTTTATTCAAAACCATTATGAATGAAATAATTAAATACGTATAAATAATATTAAATTATTAATTCATTATTAAGTAAACTTATATTAACATAGAATTAAAAAAATTCGAGACAACCTAGTATAACCAAGTTGACATGATATAAAGTCACATGAGAGGATATTTAGGGTTTCATAATAATATATTAAAATAAAATTAAAACATTTCAATAATTAGACAAATTAATATAGAATGTTGCGTTCAATGATACTAAAGAGATTAAGTATGCAGTCCTCATTCATCAAACCTTGAATAAAAATTATGTAAAGTAAAGCCTACAAAAGACTTTTAAAATTAAAATATTCGAAAAAATAAACGTGAAAAACGAATGTAAATAAGAAAAAATAATAATAAAGCATTGTTTTCATATTAAGTAAAAATATACCAAAATTGAAATGAGATAAATTTAATTTGTGTGATATAACCAAATCAAATCGTTTAAAGGTCACAAGAGAAAAGATTTAATATACCATTGGAATATCACTGAAGAAAAGAAAAAAAATTTAAAGAAGAGAGATAAATAATTGAGAAAGATGAATCTCAAGATACAAAATACATCAAGTCTAACTTCCTCGATAATTGAATCATATAGGGGTCAATATGTGTATAAAGAGTACAATGCCAAAGAAAATAAAATAGCTAAAATAAAGAAATTGATATTTAATTGGATGTAGATCATCAAGACAGGCAGAATGGCAATCGATTTATGATGAGCTTACCTTGTTTGGAATTCTTACAAATTAAAAATTCAAAATAAGTATAAAAATAAAAAAAAACATTATGTTATATAATAAAAACTAATCAATGTAATAAAAAACTCACATGAGAGGAGATATAGAGTAGCAAGTTAAAGTAACAAAATCGAAGAAATATATTCAAAAAAATGCGATAAATTCTGTTAAAAAATTGCATCCCTGAAACATGGAGTTTAAGTGCAATATTCATACTCACGAATTTAGGCACAAAATAAGATGTCTCATAAAGAATTCAAAAATTTTAAAAAAGTAAATATTTCTAAAGTATAAAATAATATATTATTAAATCGAAGTCATCAAGTCGTTTTCCATGAATTATTGGAAATAAGTGAAATAAACAAACATAGAAAATAGTAAATTATTATCTAAATATTAAATAAACATACATTAAAGCTAAAATAACATAAATTAAAAAAAAATCTAAACCAAAAAAATTGAAGCCATGTAAATGCCACACAAGAGGAGTTATAAAGGTCCATAATTATAGTACAAAATCAATGACAAATCTTTGAAGAAATGAGATAATTTGTAAGGGAATATTAGAATGTAGAATATAATGGAGGTCAGTATAATCCTATATCATCTATTTAGGCACAAAAAAAGCCACGTAAAGCATGCCAAAAATTGAGGATCTAAGCATATTAAAAATATGTAATATAATATTTAAATAGATATTCTTTTCTCTCCAATGAGTCCAATCATTTTTCTTTCAACTCAATCGGAACACATTTTGAATTATTGTGAATTAACAAATCAAGTAAGCATATATAATAACCAATTATTTTCTTAATACTAGGTAAATATATATTTAAGCTAAAACAACATAAACTAAAGTAATGTAATATAACAAAAAAAGGTGATGCAAAGGTAACAATTGGAGAGAATTTGGGTTTCATAGTAGTAAAACCATGTCATGACAAAAGGCTTGAAGAATAGACATAAATTGCATGGCAATGTTACTTTTCAAAATACTATAGAAATGAGTGTGACATCTTCAATCATCATATAACGTACAAATAAATTTGTACCACAAAAATTAGAAAAATCCTAAAAAATGAAAAAATTGATAAATGAATATTTGCTTATATACCAACTCAATTAGAATAGAATAAACCGCATTTGTCTCATTTCAATTGAACCTTGCATGAAATTAGTATGGATCACTAAAATAAATAAGCACACCTAATAATAAATTACTTTTTAAATTAGGTGAACATTTATTACAACAAAATAAGTTAAATTAAAGAATTATAATTTAACTAAATAAAAGTGACGTAAATGTCAAATGAAAGGATATTTAGAGTTACATGGTAATATAAGCAATTGAACGTGGAACAAGTGAACAGAAAGGCAAATTGTATGATTTGGTATCATTACATTACACTAAAGATATCAAGCATAACAAACTCAATTGTCAAATGATGTAGGAATAAAAATAACTAATAAAACATGCTAAAACTTTTGAATGTAAAATATCTCACAAAAGCAAATTAAATATATAATCAAATATAGCTAGTTGAGATGAGTAAAAAAATATTCTTCATCGTAGAAAAATCTCATCTGGAATTATTGCAAATCACCAAAGGAGATAAGAAAACATACAAAAAATATTTTTAAATAATAAGTAAAAATATATTAAAGTCAAAACAATATTAAGTTGTAAATTGTTAAGAAATGAAAGAGAACAAATGTTGACATAAGAGTTGAACTAGATTTACTTAGTAGAACTACAAAATCAAAGTAAAAAATTTGAAGAAATGAGAAATTATTTTTAAAAGTCGAATTTCAAGACAATAAGGAGAACAAGTGTTACTTTCTCGATCATGAAATCAAGTATGAATTGAATTGTTTCATAAAGCATTTGAAAATTTAAAAACTAAATTATTTTAAGTATTGAAAACAATCTTTAATTGGATATGCCACATCTAAACAAGACCAATGACATTTGCATCGTCTCTTTTAGAACATGTTTGGATATAGTGCAAGAAAATAAGCTTAAATAAAAAATAATTATTTTAAATCTGAAAAAAATACATAAATTTTGTTGGAAAATTGCATTCTATGACACTAGGGAAATGTAGTGTGCCATTATATGTAGCTAAATAAGTTATTGTTGAAAATATCTTATAAACTATGAAGAAAATTATAAAGTAAAACATTTAAATTATAAAAATGAAAATTAATTTTTTTAGAGTTTATTGAAATGATTACAAAACATTTATTTTGTCTTGGTAGAAACTTGTCAAAAATTACTATGAATTTCAAAATTTAATAAGCTTAAATTACAATAAATGATTATTTTAAGATTATGTAACAATCACTTGAAGCTAAAATAGACAAATTAAAATGCCATAATGCAACTAATTTAGAAAGATGTAATAATCACAAGAGAGAAGAATTTATGTTGCACAAGAACATAACCAAAACAAAGTTGTAAATAAAACATATTTTGCATCTAAAATATGCATTCCAAAACACTATGGAGATGAATGCAGGCATCCTCGATCACCAAATTAGGAAAGAATTGACTTAACTCATAAAGTGACAAAAACCATTGAAAATAAAATACTTAAAAACATTAAAATAAATATTTAATTATATAGAGCTCATTGAGATAAGTTGAAGGACATTGATTTTGTTTATATTGAAACGTGATTATTACTATGCATTACAAAACTAAATTGCAAGAAGAATTAAAAAATTAATTTTTAAATATTAACAAAATAAATTTAAGAAAATAAAATAAAATTAACAAATCTAAGGAAATATGTTAAATTATTTCAAAAAGTGGGATTCCAATATATAAAAGAGATTGAGTATAATGTCTCTAATTTTTAAATTAATTACAAATAAAAATATCTCCCAAAATACCAAAATACTTTGAAATGCATTTAAAACTAATGAACTAGATATTAATTGGATTAAACTCATTTAGACAAGTCAAGTGATCTTTTAATCTTCTAGATTAGAAATCATTTTAAATTATTATGGATTACAAAATAATACAGATGTAATAAAGTTAGATAAGATGATGTAGAAGTGACTCAAGTATAGAATCAGTGAAAATAAAACATTTGAAAAATACTAAAATGAATATTTAGTTGGATAACAATCATTAATACTAGTTCCATGATGTTTTTCTCATCATAAGAAGATATTATTTGGAATTATTACAAATTACATATTAAATTGGATAAAATAATAATGGAATTTAATCATGATATTAACAAAATATGTATAAAATGTAAATTGAGGCAAATTTAAAATGCAATAAATATAAAAAAAAGATATGATTTTTAGTTGCATAGTAAAAAACCAATTAAAAATAAAAAATTTGAAGCAAAGAGATAAATCATAAGAGAAAGTTGCATTGCAATGATGTCAATCATGGAATTTGAAATAAATCAAATTGTCACATAAAATATACAAAATCATTAGATGAAAAATATATTTTAAATGATATAAAAGACTTTAATTTCGCTATGCTCGTCAACATGAGACAAATGAAGATTGTTCAATCACCATCGAACTTCGTTTGAATTTTTTGTTAATTACCAAAGTAGGTAAGCATAAAAAAATCTTCTATTATATTAATATAGAGTAAATAAATTTTATATCTCAAATGATATAATTTAAGTCGTTGTCATGCAACCATAAAACTTATAGTAGTCACACGAGATGAGATTAAAACTTACACAATAATATAAAAAAAAGAAAGAAAAATACTGAAACGTTCCTTCAAAAAAATGAAAGAAGATAAAGAGAAATATCCTCGATTGTCAAAGAAACAATGTATTTTTTATATATTGTGTGGAAAAGTTACATTCCGAGATAACTAGAAAATTGAGTATCATATACTCAATCATCAAATACTGCATAAACAAAATCATTTTTTAAAGTATAAATAGATATAAAAAATAAATATATTTAAAAATACACAAATAAAACTTTAATTTGATGGAGATCATCAAATGGAGTCGAACAATGTTTATTTCATCTGGATCAGCATTTGGAGTTATTACAAGTAACAAACTAAAAAACATAAATACTAATAAATTCTTATTTTAATAATAAAAAGTTACATATTAAATCTAAAATGATATAAATTATGGTAATTTAATATACACAAATAAAGAGGCCGTAAAGGTCACATGGGAGGAGAATTATAGTTTCATTAAAAATATAAAGGAATGAAAGAAAAAAATTCAATAATATATGAAAAATTTTATGAGAAGGTTGCATTCCAAGAGTTAAATAAGTGAAGCATAACATTCTTGATTATGAAATACGATATGAGTTAAATTAGATCATAAAGGATGTCAAATCCACTGAAAAGGAAATATTTAAAAAATAGAAGTATTTAATTGAATAGAGGTTGTCAAGATGAGTCCATCAACATTTGCTTCGTCTCAAAGAGATGTTATTTAAAATTATTTTGTATTGCCAAATAAATTAGAATAACTAATAAAAAATTATAATTTTAGTGTTAAGTAAATATTTATTAAATTAGAAATTAAATAAATTGAAGGAATGTGTTATGAAGTAATCAAATTAAATGTGACATAATTATACTAAAAAGATACAATAAAAAATAGTATGGACCTCAAGTGTACCATCCTTGATCATCAAATATTGTATAAAATGAAATAACCCATAAAACTTCTAAAACAAAAAGAAAACTAATTTTTTAAAATTATAGAAAAAATAATTTAATTCTATATAGCACATTGAGATGACTACAATGTCGCATCTATTAGATTTTCTTGGAACCATTATGTTTTATCAAAGTTAATAATCATAAATTATGATAAATTATTATTTAAATATTAAGAAAATTGTCATTAAAATCCGTGATAATCAAATTTTGTAGGATTTAAAATTATTTTCCAAGCCGATCGAAACAATAGAAAATCAAGCATTTAAAAGTGTAAAAATGAATATCAAATCAAGAATGGACCTCATTTCTAATTTCTATGAATGAAAAAGTATAAATGAATAAACAAAATAATGTTTTTTTAATATCTTGTAAGTATATAACAAAGGTAAAGTAAGATACTTCCAAGACAACTTATAATAGAACCTTGATTCAAAGATCTTAACGAGAATGAGGCTAATAACATCATTTCTCAAATATTGTATGCATCAAAATGTCTATCAAAAAATAGGAGGATTTTGATTTATACAACAATATAACTAAATAATGGCAAAACATCCAAGGAAATATGATAAATTATAGAAGAAAGTTTTGTTCTAAGATTCTAAGGAAATTTAGCGTACCTCTCTCAATCATCAAGTCAGGTACGAATAAAAATATATAATGAATTATGCAAAAACTATAAAAAAAATAAAATATTTGAAATTATAAGAAAGATGTTTTCACATAATAAAGCTCATTAGATGAGACCATTGATTTTTTTCTTCTTGGTTAGATCCCCTTTCTAATTACTACAAATCAACAATTTAGATAACCATAAATAATAAAAATTATTATTCTGATATTTAGTAAATAAATAATAAATCTAAAAAAAGAAAATTTGACGAATTATTATATCAAAAAATCAAAACAACATTATGATCACATAAGAGGACATTTAGAATTACGTAGTAATATATCCAATTAAAAGAGAAAAAGCTGAGAAAATTAGATTCATTATATGGGAAAGGTACATTACAAGATATTAAGGAGACTAAGTGTCTCTTAATCAATGGTCAAATAAATTAAACGTTGAAATCCATTGTAAAGTGTCTCAAAACTACAAAATAAAATTTATAAAAATATGAAATAAATACTCAATTTGATAAAGCTCATCAAGTCAGCTCAAATGACATCTATCACTTCACCATCTGACCTCATTTTGAATCATTATAGATTACCAAATTAATTAAGCATTATTAAAAATAAATTTTCTTTTGATATTATGTACATATATATATATATATATATATATATTAAAGTATGAATGACATAAGTTGAAACAATGTTATGTAATGTAATATGGCCAAAATAAAGGTAGCACAAGAGGAGAATTATTGTTTTATGACAATGTATCCAAATATAATAAAAACATTTTGAAAATTAAAATAAATTGTACGAGACATTTGCATTCCATTATAAAAGGGAGATCAAGCATAACATATTCAACTCTAAAATCATATACAAATTAAATTATCTCATAAAACATATAAGAAAACAAATAAAATATTTAAAAATATAAAGAAATAATTTTCTAATTGGATATAGCTCATTAAGATAGGCTTGATGATTGTTTTTTGGACTTTAAAATCCTTGATTACAATTTATATGAGTTATTGAAGTAAGTAAACACATTATAATTATGAAATTTTATTTTCATATTACATAAATCTATATTAATTTTAAAATTATATAAATTGATGCATTGTAATATAAAAAAATTAAAGATATATAAAGATCACATAAGATAAGAATTAGAATTTTTTGTGATACAAGAAATTCAAAGCACAAAAAATTAAAGAAAAGAGACAAATCACACGACAATGTTACTTCCAAAACACTATGTAGATCGAGCATAACAGCCTTCATCATTAAATTAGAAATGAATAAATAATTTTCATAAAGTTTTCAAAAATATAAGAAAGGGAATATTTCAAAATATTAAAAAACATTAAATTGGTCAAAGTCATTGAGAGTAATCCACTAATATTTGCCTCATTTGGATTAAACCTCATTTAAAATTATTATACATTAATAAAATTAAAAAAGAATAAATAAAAATAAACTATTATTTTCGATGAAGTGAATATATATTAAAGTTGAAATAATATAAACTGAAACAATATAATATAACCATATAAAAAGATATGTAGGTCTGAAGAGTAGTGATTTAGATTAACATAATAATATAACAAAATTTTAGTGAAAAATTTAAAGAAATGAGATAAAAATTTTAATAAAACCACATTCTAGGATATTAAGGTGCTAAGATGTGAAAAATAAAAAAGATATTTTATAACCAAAAGAATGCGATTTAATTGTAACATAGGAATTTTCAATTTAAAAAATCATATATTCATAAGCAAAACATTTGAAGAAGTGAAATAAATTGTACATGATAGTTGTATTCCAAGATAACAAGGAAAGTGAGATCCTTGGTCATAAAATTAGGCCTCAAATTAAATTCAATTAATTCAGCTCATGCTTATGAGTCTGATAATATTTATTTTACATCAATCATGAAGTTCAATTATTGCAAATTACCAAATTAATGCGACACAAAAAATAATAACCCATTTTCTAACATTAATTAAATTTATATGAAATCTAAAATAAGATAAATTGATGTAACCAAATGAAAGAGATGCAAAAGTCACAAAAGAGGAGAATTATCTTTTTATTTTAATATCCTCAATTGAAACATCCTTTAATACATCCTCAAATATCGAATTAGGTACTAATAAAAATATTAGATGACACATTCAAGAATTGTAAATCATAAAATTTTTAAAAATATGAAAAAAAAAATATTTTTAACATCTTAGAACTAATCAACATGATCCAAAAAAGATTTGTTTTCTCTCAATCATGTTGTCTTTTTAAACCAAAGCAATGGTGCCTTTTCTTAAGATAATAAACCCAAAATACTTTTAGTGATTATGTTTTAGCAAATTTTAAAATTTGAGATCGTCGATGCTCATCTTCATGAGAGAACCTAAGAGAGAGGTCAAGAAAATATTAATTCTCGTTTAGTTCATCTTGGATCAAGTGGAAAACTACCAAAAGATACATTATGAATTTAATTTCAAGTATTTCAATTTTTTCCTTTAGAATTTTATGATTCATATCAATACTTATTTTTAGTTAAATTGCCAAAATAAATAATGAAAATTAATAAAATATTTATTATTATAATTATAATTATAATAAATATTTATTATTCTTGAAATGAGACAAATTGAAATAATGTAACATAACCATATCAAGTGATATCAATAGGACATGAAATAAGATACACAATTTCAAAGTAAAATAATGGATCTAATGCAAAACATTTGAAAACTTCAACTAAATCATTTGGGATAGTTGAATTTCATGATTTTTAAGAGATCAATATTAACAACTATAATCATCAAATACGGTATAATTGAATTGTCTAGTAAAGTGATCAAAAGTTTAGAAAAAAAAAATATTTAAAAATTAAAAAAAATTAATATTTATTTGTTATTATCTTATTGAGAGAAGTCTAAAGAAGTTGATTTTCCTTCAGATAGAGTTTGTTCTAAAATACTACAAATGACCATATTAAATAAGCATGAATAAAAATAAAGTACTGCTTTAATATTAAGTAGACATATATTAAAGGACATAGAAGATGAATTGAATTAATATAATATAACATAACTAATGAGTAGATAACCTAATGAAAGATTTAGAGTTCTATTGCTTTATAGGAAAATGAAAGCACAAAATTTGAACAAATAAAATCAGTTGAATAGAAAAGTTATATTCCAATACACTTAAGAGATAAAGCATAACAAGCTTGATCAACAAATTAAGTATAAATATAAATGTGAAATAAAATGAGAAAAGATCGTAGAAAATAAAATATTAATAAATATAAAAATAAAATTAAAACTAGATGTATTTTTCTCAGATGATACCAATGACCATTTATTTAGGCTCAATATGACCTCATTCGATACATCAACAAATTACAAAATAAATAAGAATAAATAATAAAATAGTATTATTTTAATATTAAATAAGTATATATTAAAGCAAAAATAGTCAAATTTCAACAATGTAAAATAACTTAATCTTGCCCAAATAATGTTACCTTATTAGAGATTTAAAGTTATAAAGAAACATAACAAAATTAAAGTAAAAAAAATAATAGAAATGAAATAAATGTTATGATAAAGCTTCATTCAAAGACACCAAGTATATCAAGTTTGACAATCTCCATCATTAAATTGTGTACACATATAAATGCCTTGTAAAGTGTGCCAAATCCTTTAATAATAAAGCAGTTGTAAGTATGGAAATTAATATTACGGTGATAAAGCTCACAAAGGAAGTCCAATTGCATTTTTTTCATCTCAGTCATACCATGTTTTGTATTTTAATGAATTAAAAGAACAAAAAATTTATAAACTGCAATAAATTATTAATTTAATGTCATTTAAATATACATTAATACTAAAACGAGATTAGTTGTATAATTGTAATACAATCAATTCAAATAGATATTAATGTAGTATGGTAGGAGACATAAATTTTCATAGTAATAAAGCCATGTCAAAGAAAAAAAATTTTAAGAAACTAGGAAAGTTACATTACAAATTTACGTTGAGTGATAAAATGTAGATCGAGTGTAATAAAATTATTTAAAAATGTAGAGTTATATTGTAATATATGCAAATGAAAGCAAAAAAGTTTATGAAATAAGAAAAATAGTACAATGTTAATTATATTCTAAGAAGCCACGATGATGTAGTGTAACAATCCTAATCATTAAATCAAATAGGAGTCAAAAAATCTCGTAAAGAACACTAAAGCCCTAAAAAAGAAAAAATTAAGATTTTAGAAATTTATTATTTAATTGGATAGCGATCATCGAGATGATTCCAACATTGTTTGTTCTATCTTGTTCAAACCTCATTGGCAATTACTTAAAATTTTAAAAATAAATTTATATTAATAATAATATAATATTATTTTAATATTTTGTCATTACATATATTAAATCTTTAACATGATAAATTAAGCGTTATAGTATAACAAAATTAATATGATGTTAAGGTCACATGATAGATATTTAAAGTTACATAGTGTAATAACCTAAATAAAGAAAACAAATTGAAAAAATTCAATTAACAATTTAGGGGAAGAGGTATTCCATGATTCAAAATAAATGAAATTTAATCTTCTTATCCATAAAATAAGGTATGAGACATAATAGCTCATAAAGGACAAGAAAACTGTGAGAATAAAATTTTAAAACATATAAAAATAAATATTTAATTACATAGAGCTTATAATGATAGGTCCACTGATATTTTGCTCATCTTGACCAGATAATGATTTGAATTATTACAAATTATCAAATTAAGGTGAACATTAATAATATTAAATTTTATTTAAAGTTATTTAAATTTATGTATTAAAACTTAATAAGGTAAATCACCTCAAAACATTTGAACAAATAAGAATATTTATACAAGTAAAACATGTTTTAATATACTAAGGAGATGGATGGTAAAATTCTCCATCACCATATAAATTATGAATCAAAATGCCTTAAAAAGACACATTAAACTAATAAAAAATATTTTATAAACATTTATTATTTAATATTTAATTAGATAAAATTCATCGAGATGAGACTAAATATGCTTGTTCCATCATGATCGAACATTGTTTAGAATTACTACAAAATATTAGAGTTAGAGAGCAAAACGAATAATAAAAGTATTATTTTAATATTATGAGAATACATTTTTAAAAAAATTAGAAAAATTGTGGAAATGTAATATATGCAAATCAAAGGATTGAAAAGGCACATAAGAAAGTTTAATAATAATATAAACAAGTGCAGGAGAAAATTTTGAGGAAATGAGATAAATTATATGAAAACAAGAAGAAAAAGAGCATGAGAAAACGTCAAAGATCATTACATAAGGCGCAAATGCAAACATCTCGTAAAAGGTGTTCAAATACTACCGAATAAAATGCTTAGAAATTTAAAAATAAGTATTAAATTGTATAACACACACTGCGACGACTCCAAGGATGTTTCATTCATCTAAATGAGACATAGTTTAGAATTATGATGAGATACCAAGAAAAATAAGGATAAATAATTATATATTATTATTTTAATATTAAATAAATAATTTTAAAGCCTAAATGAGATAAACAAAAAAAACGTGATAAAGCCAATTCAAGATGATAAAATGATCACGAGGGAAAAGATTGAGTTACATAAAAATATAGTATAATTAAAGAAAAATTTCCATGTCACAAAGGAGGTTAAGTGTAACATTATCAATAATCTAATCATGTCTAAACCAAAAAGTCTCTTAAAGAATGTTGAAACCCTAAAACATAAAACTCTTAAAACTTGAAAAAAAGGAATTTTTAATTGGATAAAGCTAATCAAGGTGAATCCAATGATATGTATCATCTTGATCTAACTACTTTTGTATTACAATAATTTTTAAATTAAATTAATATAAATAATAACCAATTAAGATTTTAATATTAAGAAAACATACATTATCACTTGAATGTCATCAACAAAAGAAATGTAATCTTACTAGAACAAAGTGATGTCAAGGTCATACAGGTCGAAATTTTGAGTTAAATAGCAAAATAGTCAAACAAAAGTGAAAATTTTTGTAAGTAGGATAAATTGTATAAAAATATTGTATTCCAAGATAATAAGGATATCGAGTATAATATGAATAATAATTAGTTATAAAATTATTCAAAATTTATATCAAAACTTAAAAGAATAGCAACTAAAATATTTAAAAATATAAAAAATATTATTTCAAAATTTATTTTGTAATATCTTGCATGCTTTATAGTCCATTTTGATTCTTTCTTGATTTATTGATCAAGAATACTATATTTTAATCTTCGTAATACCTTAGAATGCAACTTTCCTATATGCTTTACCATATTTCTTTTATCTTTTAATTTTGATACCATTAAATTACTTTGGAGCTCTGATATACTCGCAAACATTTGCATCACTTCGATTTCGTTATGTTGTATTATTCAAACTTTTCTTACTTAAGTTCTAATATATATTTAATTAACATTAGATGAATGTTTACTTGTTATGAAAAACTTACTAATGTAATTGTCTCTATGAGCTCCATCAATTAAATTTTCAATTTAAAATCTTTATATTTTTGTTCCATAGGTTTTGTAGTTTTGTGAGAAATTTTAATGCATACTAGATTTTAGGAATGTGGATATTACGTTATATCTTTGAAGTCTCTTAGAATGTAACTTTCCCATAAACTTTTTTATGTAACAATAAATCTTTTCTCATGTGACCTTTAAATAACTTTAATTTTGTTATATTATTCTTAATAAAGTTATCTCTTTTCAAATATTATATATTTTTCTAATTATTAACTAATTAACTTTTTTATTATTTTTTACTATTTAATTTTATAAGTTCTATAGAATGTGACTGACTTTGATCAAGACAAAAAAATTGTCATTAGACTCACATCAATCACCTCTAACCAACTAAATATTTTTCTTCTACATTTTCAAATTTTATTTCTATAATTTTGGTACTCTTTATGAGACATTTTAGTTCAATCAAATTTTGATATCAATGATGCTACCCTTTTTCTACTTAATATCTTGGAATAAAATTTTTAGTAAACTATATCTCATGTTTTAAAATGCTTCACTTGATTTTGTTCTTTTATTATGAAATTTAATTTTCCACTATTTTGAGCATTACATCTCTTTGATTTTTTATGCTGCAATGCTTTGATTTTTAATATTTCAACTTGAACATATCGTTAATTAATACTAAAATTAGAAAAAAACTATTACCATTGGATTTTTATTTTGCTAATTCTTATTACTTTTAAATAAATTGTTATTGAGATGAAAGAAACATTGTTCACTCAAATTGATGACCATCATCCAATTAAATCAACATTTCTATATTTTTGAATATTATTCCTATATAAATTTGTCGCATTTTGTTGTTAAAAGTCCATTTTATTTTATTATATTATATTTTCTAGATGAGGTCCAATCCAGATGAAGTCAAAACCATTAAACTCGCACCAACAAGCTCAATTTAACAGAACAATCATTTGTATATATTTAAATATCTTATTTAATATTACTTTGGCATGCAATAGGTTATTTGTTTCTCAATTGATTTGATGATCAAGGATGTCAATGTGATTTGCTTACTATCTTGGAATACAAATTTGTTATATAATTACTTTTATTTATTTAAATTCTTATTTTGATTTTATTATATTACTATGAAACTCCAAAGTTTCTCTCTTGTGGTGATTCAATTGCCAAGATCATATTACACTACATTTGCTAAATTTTCCTTATTTTAGCTTTAAAATATACAAAATTTGCATTAAAGTAATAGTTTATTAATATTTACACTTATGTACTTTTGTATTTCATAGTAATTCATATGATGTTCAATTGGAACAAAAAATGTCATTCAACACTTTTCATTGAGCACTCTCTAATTAAATTTTCATTTCTTCTTTTTAAAAAATATTCATGCTTCTTTCATTTATTTGGATCTACTAGGTTTCCTCAATTTATGCAATTTATGCTTTAGTATATAATTAGTTAAAATTAAAATAGTAGTTTATTTTATTTATACTTATTTTTTAGATTAGTAATTAGTTGTCATTGAAAATGGGGTTTGTTCAATTTGAAGTAAACATTATTAGACACAACACTATTTCCTCAATCCATTCAAATATTCATTTTTAATTTTTTAAATATTTTCCTTTCTATTACATTAGTACTCTTTATGAGACACCATTATTTGTGATTCACTTTTCTATCAAGTGCATTATGCCCAATCTTGTTAATATCTTGGAATGTAATTTTCCCACACAATTTATCCATTTTTAATTTTTTTGCTTTAATTTTGTTATTTCACTATGTAACACCAAATCAACTATCATGCTACGTTTATAACACCTTGATTTTGTTTTATAAAATTACTTTAATTTATCACATTTTAAGAAAAATATATATATTTAATTAGTGTTAAAAAAAGTACTTTTTTATTTTTTATTCTTCAACAGTTTGTTATAATTGCATACCAGGTCCAAACGATATAAAATAAATGTCATTAGACTCGCTTGGACAAATACTATCTAATTATATAATCGATTTGAATATTTAATATATTTTATCTTATATGGCCTTCGCATAGTTTGCATGGAATTTTAATTCTTACTTAATTTAAAAATAAAAAGTGCTCACTTTGACCTTTATAGTATTTTGAAGTGTATAGTTCTCATACTCAGTCTCATCCCGTTTGAAATATGCATGACTTTTTACATGCTAATATTTTGTTGCTGCAAATTTGGGCACCATTTATGAGATATTTTTACCTAAAAATTTTTTTAGCCCCAAGGATGTTACTATCAGTCTCCTTAGTACGTTGGAATGAAACTTTCAGATTTAATTTGTCATTTCTTTGACTTTTAAACTTTGATTTTTTTATAAAACTATAAAACTCTAATTTTCATTTCGTGTGACTTTACATCATCACAAGCTTTATCCTATTAAATAATCAATGTTATTTTTTTAAATGATTTAATTTAATAATTTTTTTTTAAACTTGCAAGGCATTGCAAATTGTTCTTCAATTGATAATCAAACTTGTTAATCTTCAGCTCTTTAGTATCTTGAATACCACTTTATTATATTATTTATCATATTTCATCAAATTTTTGGCTTTGATTTATTTTAGATTTCTTTAATTTGTCACAGTATGTTATTTTATTTTTTAATTTATAAATATTCTAGATGAATTATTATTTAGATAAAACAAATATCGTTTTATTTATTTGGATGAGCTCTATTCAACTAAATATTCATTTTTTTTAAATGTTTTAATTTCTAGGGCTTTAAATTCCTTATGAGGCATTTTGATTGTATGTGATTTGATGATTACGGATGTTACACTTAAACATCTTTACTATCTTCGAATGTAACATTCCACTAAAAGTTCTATCATTTCAACATCATACATAATAACTAAATATTAAAAAATAATTTTTAATTATTTATGTTTTTGTTTGATATTCATAATAATTCAAAATAATGTCATAGTGAGGTGAAACATAAGTCATGATTTGTAATGATAAGCACTATTGAATTAAATATTTGTTTTTATATTTTTTTAAGCATTTTTTATTTTTTAAGATTTTAACAAACTTTATGTGATATTTTTTATCATCCTTGATTTAACAAATGAGGATGTTTCCTAGATCTATTTATTTTATTGGAATTGAACTTTCTCATATGATTTATATGATTTCTACAAATTGTTTTCTTTAATTTGGCTTTGTTACTTTGAACCTCTAAATTTCTTATTATGTGACTTATATGGGTATTTTTTGGTTATGCCCATTGCATTAATTTATCAAATTTCATTTTTATTATAAATATGCATTTTGTTAAAATTAAAATTTATTTTTATTTACTTATAAATAATTTAGTAATTATGAACAATTTAGAATGTGTTGCAAACAAAAAAATGTCATTAGACTCATCTTGGTAAGCACCATCCAATTAAATATTCAATTTTATGATTTGAAATATCTTATTTTTGTTTGGCATGACATACGAGAACATTTTATCCAAACCTGATTTAATAATAGAAGATATTACAGAAACCATCTTAATACCTTAGAATGTAACATTCCTTCATAATTTATCTAATTTCCTAAAGTTTTCACTTTTACTTATTTATATTATTGTAAAACTGTAATTTTCTTCTTATGTGATCTTTACTTTAATTTGATTTAGATATATTCTTTAGTAGTAATTCTAATAGAGGTCTGATTAAGATGAAATAAACATTGCTTGCCTAATCTTAATGAGCTACATCTAATTACATATTAAACCTTATATTTTTAAAATATTTAATTTTCTAAAATTTTGGCACGTTCATGAGATATCTTTACATGAATCTTATTTGATAATCAAGAACCTTATACTTCGTCTCCTTAGGATCTTCTATTACAATGCTTTCATAGAATTTATTTTATTTTCCAAATGTTATTTATTTGTTTTTGTTATGCTACTATATAACTCTAAATTTCATCTAATGCCACCTTTAAATCAACCCTTTTTGTTTATTAAACATTGCTTTAATTTATCTCATTTTAGTTTTAGCATCTATTAAATTAATTTTCCAATAATAATTCATAATTATTTCTTTTTTTACTTTATTACATCTTGTTGCATATTCATCTCAATATTTATTTAATACATAAAAAATCGACAGATTCAAGTCGATGAGTTCTATTCAAATGCATATTCATCTATATATATTTCAAAATATTCTTTTTTTGTTGTTTTTGGAATTCTTTACTAAACTTTTTTTGTCATACTTATTTTTATGTTCAAGGATGTTATAATTGATCACTTTAGTATATTGGACTGCAACTGTCTCTTACATTTTAACTCATTTCTTTACCTGTTACTTTCGATTTAGCTATATTACTACAAAATAGAAATTTTCCTACTACGTGACATTGTAATAACCATAAATTATTTATATTACATTGTTTTAATTTATATTATTTCAATTACTACATATTTTTAAATTTATATTAAATTAATAAGTTATTATTATTATTATATTTGTTACTATCATGTCTATTTAACTAATATTATGATAACAATTTATTATTATACATACTTTTGTTTTAAATTTATAATTGTTACAAACAAGGTCAAAGAGAGAGATAAGAAGATAACCAGAATTGTCTCCATGATCTTTTAGAAATTAAAATGTCATCCTTATTATTTTAAAAAAATTGAAGATTTTTACTACATATTATGAGCCATTTTAACTCATACCTTGTTTTACTATCGAGGATAATACACCCAAGCTTCATCATATATATGAATACAATCATCTTATATATTTGATCTCATTTATTCAAAATTTTTTTTTATTTAATTGTATTGCTATGTAACTCAAAATCAATTATTTATACTCATTTACTGGTATAATTCATAGAAGTTTCATTGGATGCCTCAACAAGATGAAAAGAAAGTCATTAGACGCTTCTTGAGATGCCCATCCGAGTAAAATTTCATATTTATATTTTTTTGATGTATTTCTATGATTTTTGCATGTATTTAGACATATCTTATTTTTAAAATTGTTTTATGATGCAAAATTATTTATGTTTTATTATTATGAAACTATTATACTCCACTTATGTAACCTTTATATCACATTCATTATTATATATTACATTATCTCAATTTATGTCTTTTTTTGCATTAATATATATTTACTTATTATTAAAAAAACAAGGTTTGATCTAGACCAAATAAGAATCATTTGGCTCATCTAAATGAGCTCTATCAAATTAAAAATTTATTTCCTAATTTAAAAATATTTTTATTCTCTAAAAGTTTGTCACTTATTTTGAAGCATTTTATTTTATACCTAATATGAAGATCAAGGTATTTCAATTGCTCTTCTTAATAGCCTAAAATGCATCTTTCCCATATAATTTATGTTAATTATTTAAACTTCTCATTTTGATTGGGTTATATCAGTATGTTGCTTTATGTCTTTTCTAATGAGATCTTTACATCGCTTTGATTTACTAATAATACATTACTTTCTCTAGCAAGCTCGAAGCAAGAAGAAAGAAATATCATTTAGCTCATCTCAACGAGTTCCATCCAATTAAATATTCATTATTATATTTTTAAATATTTTATGTTTTATTGTTTTGGTATGTTTTATTAAACATTTTGATTCATTCTTGATTTTATAATTGATCATGTTACAATTGATGCCCTCAGTAGCATTCAATGTAATAGTCTTATTCTATTAAATTTATTTTTTTAATTTTTTGCTTTAAATTAGTTATATTGCAATAAAACTCAAATTCTCCAATCATATGAACTTTATGTAACTTTTATTTTGTTATATTGCATTATTTTAATTCATCTCATTTTAGATTTAATATATATTTACTTTATATTAAATTAATAATTTATTATTATTAATGTATATTTATTTTTTAAATTAGTAATGTTTTGCAATGATGAACAATGGTGATCGAATAAGCATCAGTGGACTTATTCAGATGACCTCTACCTTATTAAATTTTTTTATAATTTTTAAATGTTTGATTTTCTATTGCTTCAGCCACATCATGTGATATTTTCATTTATATAATATTTGATAATCAGAAATGTTATACACAATCTACTTAGTATCATTCAATACACCTTTACCATATAATTTATCTTATTTTTTGAAACTTTTCACATTAATTATAGCTATACTATTATGTTAGTCTAATACTCCTCTGATGTGAATTTGATATCGGTCTGATTTGGTTACATTATGTTGGTTCAATGTGTTGTATTTTAGCTTTTATATGTATTTACATAATGTTGCAATTAAACTATTTTTCTTAATTTAAGCTTTTTTAAGTTTGGTAATACTCAATGTAAACAAATTATAATAGAGAAAATAGAAAATTAGTTAGGCTTAATAGGATGAACTTTATCTAACAAAATATTTAGTTTTGAATTTTTATATCAATCCCATTAATAACTTTGAAAGATAGTTTCTCATAAAATTTATCTGAATTTAAAATTTTTCTTTTGCAATTATTTTGTTATAATAATATGAAAATTTAAATCTTTTCCCTTGTTCTGTCTACATTGTTATAATTTTGCAATATTCCATTGCATCAATTTATCTCTTTTCATCATCAATATATAAATTTTGTAAATATTAAAATGAAATTTTATCATTTCATTCTTATTTAATTTTATACTATATCACAATTCCTAAAAAGGTCTTGCTAAGAAAAAAACAAACCTTATTGCACTCATCTTAATTAGATTTATCCAATTCTACGGTCTTCACTCATTTTATAAGATATTTTGACTCTTATTTCATTTGATTATCAAGAATGTCACAATGAATCTCATTAATATCTTACAATTTAAGAAAATCTTTACAATTCAATTTATATCACTTTTATATTATGAGATTATATTGCTAACTTAAAATCTCCTCTCATGCGAGATTCATATCACATTTATTTAGTTGTATGAGATTGCTTCAATTTATTTCACTTCAACTTTAGTATATATTTACACAATTTTTTAATTATATATGATAATTATTTATGAATATTTAAATCTATAATTAATAGTAATTCTACAAGTGTTATGATCATGATGAGTCAAAGATTGTTGAAGACGACTCGCCGAGATCTTTCCAAAAAATACTAATTCTTTATATTTTTATATCTTTAATTTTATAAGGTTTAGTATAGCTTTCTTCCCTTTTTGATTAGCACTTAAATTGACAATTGAAGGTATTATATGTAATAACTTCAGTATCCTAAAATGCAACATTCTTGTACAATCTCTATCATTTCTTTAACTTTTTTATCTTTTTTTTTATATCTTTTGATGTAACACTAAATCCCCTCTTATATGACCTTTATATTACTTTGATTTTTTGCGTCACACTTCTTCATTTTATCTTATTTTACCTTTAATTTAGATATACTCAATATTCAATAATAATTTATTATTATTTGTTATTCTTAATCTTTATAATTTGTAATAATTCTAATTGAGGTGTAATTGAGTTAAAACAAACATTATTGAAATGATTTTCTATAAAGTTTATTTAATGTCATGAAATGATTTTCTTTGATTCGGTGTAAAACCATGTAACCCTAAATCTTTTGCTATGTTACCCTTACATCGCTTTGATTTGGTCAACTTATATTACTTCAATTTATCTCACATAATTTTTATTATATATTTAAGTCATATTAAAGTTATAATTTTTTTCTTATTTAATTCTCTTAATCGTTCACACAGTCTCAATGAGACTTGTCAAATTAAATTTAATTTTTATATTATAAAATGTTTTATTTTCTAGTGTTTTGGTACCCTGAAGATGTGATATCAAATTGTACCATATTTAATGATCGAGAATGTTACACTCGATCTTATTTGCATCTTTGAATACAGCCTTCTAACTTGAATTATCCTACTTCATTATCATTTTTGCTTTGTCTTTGTTATGTTACTATTTGACTCTTAACATCTTATAATGTGACCTTCAAATATCTTTTATATAGTTATATTACAATGCCTAAAATTATATGTTTTAGCCTTTGTTTATATTTACTTAATTTTAAAATAATAAGTTATCATTATTTATGCCAACATACCTTCATAATTCCTAATAATTACAAATGAGATTTGAAAGAGATTAAATAATTATAATTGAAGTCAACTTGATGAGCCCTATCTAATTAAGTAATAATTCATATGTATTTAATAATTTTATTTTTTATGTGTTTGTACATTTTATGAGATTTTTCATGCCACTTAATTTAACAATTGATATTTTACAATCAACCTTAATAGTGTCATTAAATGTAACTTTCTTATATAATTTATCTTTTTTCTTCGAAGGTTTTACTTTTCTTTTGTTATATTTATCTAACATTATTTCTCCTACCATTTGACATTTACATCACTTTGATTTGGATATGTTGTAGTGCTTTAATTATCTCATTTTACTTTGAAATATATATGTTTTGTATTAAAAATATAATTTTTTACTACTTATATTTATTTAGTATGGCAATTCACTATAATTCTAAACATTATCTATTGAATATGAAAAAAATAATTTTAAACTCTAATTGAAAAGCACAATTAGAATAATTATTCCTTTTTATGTTTTTGTAAAAAAAATTCCTAGGTTTTGGAACATTTGTAAGAAATTTTAATTTGAACTTGATTTGTTGATCAAGGATATTGCCCTCCATCTCCTCTGTATCTTGGATTGTAACTTTCCAAAGTAGCTTAGCACAATTCTTCAAAATTCCCACTTTTATTTTGATATATTATTTTGCAACCTTGAATCACCTTTTTGTGACTTTTACAACTATTTGATTTGATAATATTACATTAATTAAATTTATTTGATTTTAATTTCAACATATATTTTCTTAATAGTACTCTATTAATCTATATTTTATATTTCATTTTACTTTTATAATTATGGTAATTGTAAACAAGGTTTGACTAACATGAAACAAACACTATTAGGAACATCTTAATGCGTTATATATAGAACTATTTTTATTTCTATTTTTTTAAGTTTTTAATTTTTTAAATATTTGGCTTGCTTTATGATATTTATATATTATTGGTATTATATTTGACAAATGAGGATGTTAAACTATGTCTCTTTAGAGTCCAATATGACAACTTTGACTTATAATTTATCTTATTTCTCCAAAATTTTTACTTTGATTTGGTTATATATTTTTGTAACTATAAATCTAATCATGTATAACCTTTAGGTTATTTTAATTTTGTTGTATTACAATACTTCAATTAATCTTACTTCAACTTTTATTTAGGTATACTAAATATTACAGAAATAATTTATCATTATAAATGCTTATCTAATTTTAGAATTTGCAATATTGCCTCATGATGTTTCAATTAGATAAAACAATCGTAATTGGAATCATCTCATTAATCTCATTTCAATTAAATATTTCTTTTCAATATTTTTAAATATTACATGTCTTAGGTTTTTTTGAATAATTTATGATGCACTATAATTCGTACCTTAGTGATCAAGGATATTTTGCTCAAAATCCTTGCCAACTACGAATGTAATTTTCTTGCAAAATATTTTGCTTGAATTGGGATATTACTATGCACCTCAAAATCCTCTCTCAAGAAACCATTACATCTATTTAACTTAATAACATTACATTACTTAAATTTATCTTATTTTAGTTTTATTATATATTTACTTGATATCAAAATAATAACTCACTATTATATGTGCATATTTACTTCAGTAATTTAAAATAGTTCCAAACAAATTTTGATTAAGAGGAAACAAAAGTCATTTGCTAAACTAGATAAGTAATATCAAATTTTATGTAAATTTTTGTATTTTTGAATAATTTATGTTCTTTAGTTTTTCATGACTTAAGAGGTATTTCAAAAAATTTCAAATTTTATTTTGTTCAAAGATACACTAGACCTCTTTAGTATCTAATAATTCTACTTTTTCTTACAATTTGTTAAATTTCTTTAATGTTTTTCCATTTATTTTATGATATCATCATCTGACTCTAAATCGCCCATCGTGTGAACATTTACTTTTGCTACATTACATTGTTTCAATTTTTCTCTTCTCAAACATAATGTACATTTACTTAACATTAAAAAAAAATTGTTATTTATTATATCTATCTTCCTTGGAAATTTCTAGTAATACCTAATGGGGTATGATTGATATGAAATAAATCTTGTTTGTTTCATCTCAAAGAGCTCTATCTAATTATATATTCATTCTTATATGTTTAAATATTTTATTTTCTTGGGATTTAAATATGTGTTAAGATATCATTTTATTTGCATCTTATCTTACAATTTATGATGTTACACTAGATCTCCTTAGTACCGTAGAATGCTACATTGTCGTGCAATTATTCTCTTTTCTTCAAAGATTTTTCTTTGATTTTCTTATATAAAATGCAACTCTAAATATTTTCTCTTATGACATTTATACTTCTTTGATTTGTTTAATATTACATTGCCATTATTTGTTGAAATTATTTTAATACATAACTACAAAATATTTAAGTGAAAATTGATTATTATTTATGCATATTTACTTTACAAATTATTATAATTCCAATCATGTTTTGATTAAAACATGACATATATCATTGGAAATGTGTCAAGAAGCTCTACCCAAAAAACTCTTTTTTAGATATTTTGATTACTTGAATATTTATCTCAGTTTCTCAAATTCTTTACTTTGCATTTTTTAGATTACATTGTAACTTTGATCCTCTATGATATGAGAATTACATCACATTTAAGAATTTCACCCATGATCTCATTATAACAATGAAATGTAGCATTATTGTACTTATTTCTTAAAATCTTCTATTTTACAATTGGTTATAATACTTTATAACATTAATTTGCTTCTCATATGACTTTTTTGTTAACTTGATTTCATTGTATTATATAACTATAATTTATTATACATTTAATACATATAAAAATGGTAATTCATTGTTCTTTATGATAATTTACTTAGGTAACTTGTAGTAATTCCAAACAAAGATCCATCAAGATGAAACCAAATCACTAACTCAACACAATGACTATTTTTTAATTAAATATTAATTTCCAAAAAAATATTTTTTTGGGATTTTGACATGCTTTGTGGACATTTTGATTCAAACATTATTTGATGATTAAAGATTTTACAATTGATCTCAAAAGCATTTTTGAGTGCTACTTTCATGTGCAATGTATCAAATTTCTTCGAATTTCTTACTTTGAATTAGTAATTTATAATGTAAATCTAAGTCCACTCTCATGTACTGCTTACATCACTTTGATTTGGCAAGATTATATTATTTTAATTTATCCTATTTTGACTTATATATATATATCTACTTAATAAAAAATAATAATCTTTTTTTATTTATGCTTATTTTTACTAACAAATGCTTTTTTAATTTATCTTTTTATATCTTGGACTTGTCTCTAAAAGCTTTATTTGGTAAATTGTTTTATATTTTCGTATATTTTGTTTTCTAGGATTTTTATAGTGTTAAGGTTGCATTTTATTTTGTATATGATTTGATAGTAAACAAAGTTAGCCACGAATGCCTTAGCAAATTGGAATTCAACTTTCCCACAAAATCCATACGATTACTTAAAAATCTTAGCATTCAATTTGTTATATTACTATGTTGCGTATATCATCTACTATCTAAAAAGCCATTACTTCGATATATTTAAATATTTTGATATATCTTATTTTATTTTATTATAAATTTACTTATTATAAAAATAAAATTTATAAATATTTTTTTATTTAATTTAGTAATTCTTAGCAATATTAAACATAGCTTGACTGAGGTGAAACAAACATCATCTGGCACAATTTCATGACCTCTTTATATTAAATAGTTATGTTTTTATTTTTAAATTTTTTTCAACTGTTTCGCCTTGCTTAACAAAATAATTCATACTTTATTTGATTATTGAGAATTTTACATTGAATCTTGTTAGTATTATTTAGCATAGCTGTCTTATACAATTGATCACATGTTTTCAAATGTCTCACTTTCATTTTGTTATATCACTATGAAACTCCAAATTCTCTTCTCAACTAAACTTATTTGTGCTTATTTGCTTTTGTTGTTGGTAGTAATTAAAAAAATGTATGATTAACATTTAAAAAACGTTTTTGGAGTCTACTTGGCAAGCTTTGTGCAATCAAACTTCCACTTTTATATCTTTTAAATATTTAGTTTTCTATGGTTTTGTCATCTTTTATGTGAGATTTAGGTTTACTCTCAATTAAATGACAAAGAATATTACACTCCTATAATTGGTCACTTTGACATGTTAAAATTAATATGTAGTTAAATGTACACTTATGTAGCATTTATATCGCTTTTATTTGGATAAGTTACATTACTTCATTTAATCCTCTTTTGGGTTTTATATATTTTTAATTAAAAATAAAGTATTAATTTTATATTATTTATGCTACTCAACATAAGTAATTTCTATTACTTTGAAATAAGGTTCAATATGGGCAACACGGGCATCGTTGGGTTTCCCTCGATGAGTTCTATTGAAAAAGTATTAATTATTGTTTTCTTGAATAATTTTTATAAGGTTTTTAAACATTTTATGAGGTATTTTAAATTACACTTGATTTGATGATTGAGGATATTACTCTCGAACTCCTCAGTGTCTTACAATGTAGCTTTCTAATGTACTTTAACTTATTTATTCAGATTTTTACTTTGATTCGTTTGTATTATTATAAAACTCTATTTATTATCTTATGTATGCTTTATATCACTTTGATTTACATATGTTATATTACATGAAATTATCTCACTTTAGCATTATTATAATTTTACAAAATTTCAAAATAAAAAATTTATAACAATTTATCATTATTTATATCCATAGTTCGTAAGAAATTTGAACGAGTTCTTATGAGGGGAAAAAGGTTTGTTTGACTCATCTCGACAAGCTCGACTAAGCAAATAGTCATGTTTTATATTTTTAAGATGTTTTACTTTTTTATGGATTTTCATGCTTGGCAAGATATTTTGATTCATACCTTACTTGGTGATAGAGGTGTTATCCTTAAACTCAATCATATCATGAAATTGAACTTTCCCATATGGTTTATCTCATTTCTTAAAATGTTTCACTTTGATTTGGTCTGTAACTATATAACTCTAACTATCCTATCTCATGACTTTACAAGTATTCTATTTTGTTAGATTATATTGTTTACATCTAGTAAATTTTAGCTTTGATGTACATTTTCTTAACACTAAAATAATATTTTTATATTTATTATATCCTTTTAATTTGATAATAATTTGTAATTGTAAACAACATCTAACCAAGATGAAGTAAATATCACAGACTCTCCTAAATCAGCTTTACTAATTTGAAATACTTTTTTTGAAAATATTTTATAAAATAATTTTTGCCACAATTTATCAGATGTTTCAATTCTTAGACAATTTGTTGATCAACAATGTTACCATTGATGTCCTTGATATCTCAAAATGCTACTTTCCCATAATTTGTTTTTTAATTGTTTTACTTTGATTTGGTTATTTTTTAGTGTAATTCTAAATCACCTTTTGTGTCACCTTTGTGACATGTTAAGTAAGAAATATTTTAATTCTTTAATTTATCTTATTATAACTTTATTATCTAATTACAAAATTTTATGAGATAATTTTTTGCTCATTATTTCATGATCAATTATTTTTCTTACAATTTCTATGTTGAATTTATTAATTATGATTTATATTGGCCTCATTTAGTTATGTTATATTCCTTTTATTTATCTTATTTTTCAAACAAGGTTCAAACAAGATGAAACAAATATTTTCAAATTCAAAAAGAAGAAACAAGATGAATGTAAGTTTCTGATGTAATGTATCACAATTATTCTATTTTTTACTTTAACATTGTCAAAATTTAGCTTAAATAAAATTTTTCTTTCTAGTGACTTTTACAATACTTTGATTTCGTTATATTATATTATTTAAATTTATATACTACAACTTTAAATAAGATTGACATCTTTTGGTCTAGTTTGATTTATTAAAAATTTGAAGTTATGGGATGTTACAATCAATCTCCTTTGCATCTTACAATACAAATTAACCCATTTTTACTTTAATATATGTTTACTTAATATTAAAATGATAATTTGTTATCATATAAGTTTTTTACTTGTGTTATTTGTAGTAAGTTTTGATAATCTTTGATCTACCTAAACTAGAAGTTCTTGGACAAGTTTTTGTGAGATCTATGTAATTAAGTATATATTTTTATACCTTTAACTATATAAAATAGTATTCCAAATGTGACATGGAAAAATTGAAGCATGTAATATAAAAAACTCAAAGTAATGTTAATGATACATGGGTGGGGAATTATAGTTATATTGTAATACGACCAAACAAAACCAAAACATGACTAAAAATTAAGAAATTATGTGAGAAAGTTGCTTTCTAACATGCCAAGGAGATCAAGTGTAACATCCTCGAACGTCAAATGAGGTACAAATGAAAATCAACCTTAAAGCATATCAAAACTTAGAAAAGAAAATATTTCAAAAATACGACAATTGATTTTTAATTTGATGGAGCTTATTGAGGAGAGTCTCTTGATGTTATTTTCATTTAAACTAGACCCCCTTTTGGAACAACGAACATTGAAAAAGTAAATAAGCAAAAAGTAATAGCAAAAATAAAGTAACATAAGGACATAAACTTCATTGGAGAGGTGAATTAAAGGTTCATAGTAGAATAACAAAAAGAATGAGAAAAAGCTAATGGAATAACAAAATGTTTATGATCATATAGCATTCCAAAATGCTATGGTGACCAAATGGAATAACAAAATGTTTATGATCATCTATTAAGGTATGAATTGAAATATCTACTAAAAAATTTTAATTCGAAAATAAAATATTTAAAAATATAAAAACAATTTTTACTTTGAGCAAAGCACATCGATTTATGTACAATGAAATTTCTTTCATCTAAATTAGGCCTCATTTGGAGTAACTATGAGTTAAAAAAATAAATATCCACAAAATAACAATAAACCATTCTTTAAAATTACGCTAATGTATATTAAAGTTTAAATGACATAAACTGAAGCTATGTAATATAATAAAATTGAACAAATGTAATGGTCACATCAAAAGAGTTATGACATCAGTAAGTAATATAAGAAAATCAAAGAAAAACATTGAAAGAAAAGATATAAATTATTAGTGAAATTGCATTGAAATACTAAAAAGATCAAGTGTAGCATCTTCAACAATTAAATCAGAGTGATTCAAAAAGATTTGCAAAGCATAGCAATAGAAATGAAAATACAATATTTAAAAATATAAAAAAATTTAATATGATATAGCTTCATGAGTTTAGTCCAATATAGTTTGCTTCGTCTCTTATGCATTTTTTTTGCAATTATGGAGAATAACAGGCGAAACTAAACTTAAGTAATAGAAATTATTATTTTAATTTTTAGAAAAATATGTGAAAGCTAAAATTAGGATAGTTAGAGAAATATAATATAACAAATATATGAGACGAAAATTATAGTTTCATAAAAAAATGAAGAAAAAAATTTATGAAATGAGATAAATTGAATGATAAAGTAGAACTCTATGAATTAAGGAGATCATTTGTAATATTCTCAATCATTGAGTCAACTATTAATAAAAAAATCTCAGATAAAGTGCAAACATCGTATAAAATGAAATTTGTGAGTTACAAAATTGAGCATTTAATTAGATGGAGCTTTTCTCAAAGAGACGTCGTTTAGAATTATTATGAATTTTCAAAGTAAACAAGCACAAAGAGTAATAAATTTTTAATTGAATGTTATTTAGAAGTATAATTGGGTTGAAATGTGGTCAATTGATGCAATTAAATATGCCTATATAAAAGTGATGCAAAAGTCCCATGAGAAAAGAATAATAATATAACAAAGAAAATAAAATTGAATAAATTAGAAAAATTATTGAGGAAAGCAACATTTAAAGATGCTTAGGAGATCAACTATAGCTTCATTGATTAGAAAATGAGGTAGAAATAAAAATATCTCATGAAGCTTGTCAATTACTAAGTAAATAAAACTTTGAAAAAAATATAAGATTACGTTGAACTCATTTTGATTATTCTAAAGAAAATAAGAGTAAATTATAATAAATTATTATTTTATTGTTAAGTAACTAGTTTTCAAGTTGAAATGAGAAATATTAAAGTAATAATATAGAAAAATTAACAACATTTCAGAGTCCCAAAAAAGGACATTGAAGTTTCATTGTAATATAACTAAACAAAAGTGAAAAAAAATAAAAAATTAGTTAAATAGTACGCAAAAATTTCTTTCCATCGTACTAAGGAGATCAAGTCTAGCATCCTCAATTGTCAAATTAGTAAGAGTCAAAGTGTCATGTGACAAGCCCCATAAACCTTATAAAAAATATTTGAGAGATTATAAGGAATACTTAATGGGATAAAGATGATGAGATGAGTCGATGAACAATTTTTTGAAACATGGTGAATTACCAATCCAAATAAGCATTAATTTTAATGTTATTTTAACATTAATAAAATACATATCAAAGTTATGTGAAAGTTGAGCATCATTTGAAGCAATGAAATTAATGTTATGTGAAAGTTGCCTTCCAACAATATAAGGCAATGAAGTGTAACATCCTTGATCAATAAATCTTGTACGAATTGAAATGTTTTGCAAAGTAGAAAAATTTCAAAAAAAATAAAATATCTAAAACATAAAAAATAATATTTCATTTGGATAAAACTCTTTAAAATGAGTTCAAAAATATCTCTTTTTGTCTTGATCTGTTCTCCATTACAACAACTATGAATTATAAAGTTAAAAAAACCTAGATAAGAATAAACTATTTTATATCAATAAAAGATATATTAAATTTGAAATTGGATAAATTGAGGAAACATAATTTGGCAAAGTTAACTTCCAAGATACTATAGAGACATAGTGTAAGATCCTCAATCATCAAATGAAGTATGAAAAAAATGCTTCATAAAATGCCTTAAAATTAAATATTTCTAGATATAAAGAAGAACATTTAAATAGATAGAGCTCATCAAAAGATTCAAATGGTGTTTGTTTTCCTTAAAAACCATCATTTTAAATTCTTATGAATTGCCAAAAGAACTAATAATAAGAAACAATAAACTATTATTTGTGATATTAAGAAAATGTACATTAAGGCTTAAATTAGTTGAGTTGTAGCAATATGATATAACAAAATCATGGTATTATAAAGTTCACACGAGAGGAGATTTAGAGTGAGTAACATAACAAAATCAAAGCAAAAAATTTGATAAAAATAGATAAAGTTTATGAGAAATTGCATTCATAGATACTAAGGAGATCAATTATAGCCCAGTCAATCATCAAACTAAATAAAAATTAAAACACATCAAAAATGGTGCAAGAACTTGAGAAAGTAAAATATTTAAACAATATATAAAAATGATTATTTAATAGGAAAAAGGTCGTCGAGGTGAGTCTAATGGCAATTTTTTCACCTCCATAACATGACATTTGTTATAACTATCATTTACCAAGTTAAATAAAGAAAAATAATCATAAAGTTTTTAATATTAGGCAATATATATCTAAATATAAATAAGATTAATTAAAGCAATGTGATGTAATCAAGCAAAAACAATGCACAAGTGACATGAGGAAAGAATAAGAGTTTTATTATAATTTAGCAAAATCTACACAAAAAATTATAAGACATGAGGAAAAGTTCAAGAGAAATATGCATTCCATGGCACTAAGGACATTTATTGTAACATCCTCGATTACCAGATATGTGATGAATTGAAATGTATTAAGGGTCACGCCCAAATCATAGAAGATAAAAACATTTAAAGATATAAAAAGGATTATTTAATTGGTTAGAGATCACTGAAATGAGTCCAAAGACAATTGTTTTGTACGTTCTTCCATATTTCAAACAATTGTGAATAACAAAAGTAAAGAAACATATATAATAATGTATTTATTTTTTTGTTTTTTTGGAAATTTTATAATTGGATGAAATGATGCTAATTTAATCCATACAATATAACCAAACAAAAGTAATGTATATATTACATAACAAGAGAATTAGAGTTAGATATTAATATACGAAATAACAGCAAAATATTTGAAGAAAAGACAAATTTTATAGACACATTGCATTTTAATTTGTTAAGGACTTGAAGTGTAACCTTTTCTATTATCGAATTAAGTATGAATTTAAATTTCAAATAATACTTTCAAAAACCCTAAAAACATAAATATTTAAGAAATATAGAACTGAGCATTTAATTTGATAAGAATAAATATAGATTAATAATTTTAAATTATTATTTTTAATGTTTAGAAAACATATTTTAAAAATAAATAATGATATATAAAACAAGTATTATACTGCAAAGTGAATATTTAAAAAGTTTTGCAAGCATAAACTTAAGGAACAAATATCTAAAAATATCAAAGTTAATTTTTAATTAATACACATCATCATGAAAGCCGAACAACATTTGTTTCATCTCCATTATGCCACATTTAGAATTTATATGAACTAAATAAATAAATAATAAAAAACTATTACTAAATTATTATTTTAATATTAGGTATATATATTAATGAAAAAGTTAGATAATTTGAAATAACATAATGTCAAAAAAATATTGAGGTAAAGGTCACAATAGGGGAAATTTAGAGTTACATAATAACATAACCAACTCAAAGCATAAGATTTGAAGAAATAAGATATATTGTATAGAAAAGTTACATTTGAAGATACTAAGGGGATCAATAGTAACATTCTTGGACGTCAAGTTAGAATAAAATACTTTAAAATTTTAAAAATAAAATACTTTAAAATTTAAAAAATCAACATTAAATTAGATATAGATCATTAATCAAATCTAAGTTTGTTTTTATCTCGATTAAACCTCATTTACAAATATTAAAAATTACAAAAGTAAATATGCATAAAAAATACTAAATATTTTTTAAATTTTTTTTAAATATATAGTGAAACTAAAATTAAATGAAATTAATCTATGTGATATAATAAATTTAAAGTAATGATCAAAAGAGAGAAGAACTATACTTTAATAATAATAAAAAAATTAAAAAAATAATTTGGCAATGCAAGCTAAAATTTGTAGGAGATTATATTCAATATATTGATAAAACCAAGTGCATTGTCCTTGGTCTACAAATTAGGCACAAATTGATAAGTGCCAAAAGGCATGCAAAAGCTTTAGTTAAATAAAATATTAAAAAAATATAAAATAAGTATTTACTTGGATAAAGCCCATTATGGCATAGTCTAGTGACATTTATTTCATCTTCATTGAACATTATTTAGAATTATTATTAATTTCAAAAAAAATAAGAATAAATAAAAATAAAATTTTACTTTAACATTAAGTCAGCATATATTAAAGTTGAATTAAGGTAAATTCAAACAATGTAATACAACTAAATCAAAACATTATGATGAATACATTTGGAGAATTAGAGTTTCAAGGCATAATTGTCTAATTACAGAAAATAGTTTTGAAGAAATGAATCAAACTATATAAATAAGTTTCATTCCAAGATACTAAAGATTGAGTGTGAATTTCTTGTATGAAAAATCAAGTCTGAATCAAGATATCTCTTTGAGCTTGCCAAAACCCTAAAAAAATAAAATATTTAAAACTTTTTATAATGAATGCATAACTAGTTATATCTCCTCAAGAAGATTACATCAACATTTGTTTTGACTCGATAGTGTCTCATTTATAATTACTGCTAATTTCTAATATTAATATTATGAAACAATAATAAATTATTATTTTAACATTAAGTAAATAAATATTATGGCTAAAATGAGACGAAATGAATCAACATAATATAATAAAATCGAAACGATGTAAATATCACATGATAAGAGATCTAGATTAACATGTTAATTTACCCAAATAAAGATGAAAAATTTTTAGCAATAAGATAAGTTGTACAAGAAGGTCGCTTTCCAATAGTCAAATGTGATCAAGTGTAAAATACTATTTTATCAAATCATGTAAGAATAAAACTCCTCGTAACAGATGCTAAATCATAAGAAAATATTTTAAAATTGGGAAATAACTTTTTAACTTGACAGATCAATTTGAGTCAATTAAAAAAACATTTGAAACAACCTTGATCATCAAATCAATTATGAGTCAAAATGTATCGTTAAACATGACAAGATAGATCAACAAATTAGTGACAATTCAAATGTCCCATAAAGAATGCAAAAGCCAAAGGAAATTAAGTATTTAAAAATATTAAAATAAATATTTAATTTCATAAGGTTCATCAAGAGGACTCAGATGACAATTGCTTCTTCAATGGCCCCAATTTGGAATTATTATGAATTACAAAAAAATTACCATAACTAATAAAAATTATTATTTTAATATTAATTAAATACATATTGAACTTAAAATGACATAAATTAAAACATTGTGTTATAATCAAATCAAAACTTTCTGATGAGCACATGTTAAATATTTAATTCAAATGATCTCATCGAGAAAGTTGAATAACATTTGTTGTCTATATCAAACTAGATTTGGAATAGAATAAATTATAGTAAATTAATTAAGCATAAATAGTAGAAAGCAATTTTTTAAATATCAAGTTAATTTAAATTTTAGTTAAAATGTTATAACTTCAAATAATATAATATAGCCAAACAAGAATTCTAAAGGTCACTTGAGAGGATATTTGGAGTTATACAATAATATTTCCAAACTAGAGTAAAACATTTGAGAAAATGAGATAAATTTTATGACAAGGTTGCTTTTGAAGGTATTAAAGAGATGGACTATAACATTCTTGATCATTAATAAAGGTTCAAATTGAAATGTCTCATAAAAAGAGCAAAAGCCAAGAAAACAAAATTTTTGAAAAATAAAAAAAAACATTTAATTGGATAGTGCTTATTAGTTAAGCCTGATGACATTATTTTTCTCGATCAAACCTATTTTTGAAATATGATCAATTAAAAGAATAAATAAGCATAAATATTAAAAAGTTATTATTTTAATGTTAAATAATTATATGGCAAAGATGAAATGGATTGAACTGAAGCAACATTACAGAACTAATTTAAAGAGAAACTTTTTAACAAATGACAAATTGTTCGACAAAGTTACATTCCATGATACTAAAGAGATAAAGTGTGACATCCTCGATAAAAAATATGTATGAATCAAATGCCTTGTAAAGTATACCAAACCATGATAGAATTTAAAAATACAAAAAACAACATTTAATATAATATAGCTTTTGGCACAAGTCTAATGCTTATTTTTCAATCTACATTAGACCTCCCCTAGAATTACTCCAAATTTGAAAAGTAAAAGGTAACATATTATTCTTTTAATATTCAATAAATATTTATTGAAGCCAAAATGTGATAAATTGGAGCAATATAATAATGCGAAATGTAAGATATACATTTTAAGAATTCAAATTGATGGTGCACGAAAGCTATATTCTAGGATAATATAAATATAAAATGTAACATTCTCGATCATCAAACCTAGCATGAATTAAAATGCCTCTTATGGCATGCCAAATCCTTAGAAAAATTTTGAGGAACTTTACAATGAATATAACATTTGACGAACATTGTCACGATGTGTCCGATAAGTTTCTTTAGTCTCGATCAAACATTACTTGAAATTTCTATATATTATAAAAGTCAATAAGTATAAACAATAATAAATTAACATTTAAATTATTTTTGAATTTATAGTAGATTTGGAATATCATAAATGTAAGAAACATAATATAAACAATTAAAAATAAGGCTGAGGTTACACAAGAGGAGAAATAATGTTTCTTTGTGACATAACCAAATGAAACTAAAAAATTTATGAAATGAGATAAAGTGCCTAAGAAAATGGCATTTCTTCATACAAAGGATTTTTAGTGTAAGATTCTTGATCCTATTATATATTGCAAATCAAAAATCTCATAAAACATGCTACCCAAAAAAACTTAAATATATATAACATTGAATGGAGCCTCTAAAGCATATTAATATTATGCAAGACCACTCTCAAAATTACTATGAATTATCTAAAAAAATAAGCATATTAATATTACACAAATGCATATAAAAGTTCAAATGTTATAAATTGTTGCAATTTAATATACCAAAATCAAATCAATGATTAGGTTCTACAAGATGAACTTTAAAATTAAATATTAACATTACCAAATTAAAGAAAAATAGTTTGTCAAATAAGATAATTTTTTTTGAAAAATTCCACTCTTATGCACTAAGGATATCATGTATAACATTTTTTTATTATTAGTTTAGTTACTAATTCAAGGTTTGGTACAGCATGTCAAACATCTATTAAAAATTTTAAAAATAAAAAAATGAATTTTAATATATAGAGTAACTTGAGATGAGAACAATTACATTTTACATCATGAACAACATTTATAATTATAGTGAATTACCAACATAAATAAGAATAAATAGTAAGAACTTATTCTTTTTAAAGAATATTTACGAAAAAACATAAATTGAAGTAATATAATACTATAAACTAAAGTATCATGAAGGTCACAATATAAAATTTTTAGAGTTGTACAAAATTATAATAAAACTAGAGATAAATATTTGAAGAAATGAGAAAATGAATTCAAAAGTTGCATTCTAAGATACTAATAAGTTAGAACATAACATTGTTGATCATCAATACAAGTACAAGTAAATGTTTTTCATAAAGCATTCCAAAATCTTCCAAAGTAAAAATTTAAAATGTACAAAGGTAAATTTTTATTTAGATACAGCTTATCAAGACAAGTTTAGCAACATTTATTTTATCTCAGTTGAACCTTTTTTTGAATTACAATTAGTTCAAAATATAAATATGCATAAACAATATTAAATTTTTATTTAACTTTTAAGTAAATATATAATAAAGATAAAATGAAATAAATTCAACTAATATCACAAAATCAAATCAATGTTAAAATTTTGAAGTTATGAGACAAATTTTTTGGGAATGTTGAATTCAAAGATACTTAAGAGATCAAGTGTCGCCCTTTGACATCAAATAGGGTATGAATTAAATGTCTCTTGAGCATGCAAAAGTGTAATAAAAAAAAAACCAAGAAATGAATATTTAATTGGATAAAACCCATTTATGTGAGTTAAAGTACATTTGTTTTATCATCATCATACAATAGTTAGAATTACTATGAATTATAAAATTAAATAATAAAAAATATTATTAATTTACTATTTTAATATCTGATAATTGTGTAACAAAGCAAAAATAAAAAATTGAAGAAATCTAATCTACTTAAATAAAAATATAAAATTTGAAAAAACTTGAATAATTATTAAGAAAATTTACATTCCAATTTACTAAGGAGATCAAGCATAATTTCTTTAATAATTAAATTAATATGAATCAATTGTGTTGTATGAACTTCAATTGTTTAAAAAATTTGAAAATATAAGATGAAGTGTATAATAGGATAGAATAGATGGAGATGATTCCAACAACATTAGGTCAATTATAATCGATCCTTATTTTAAAATATTTTTAATTGCAAAAATTAATTAACTTGAATATTAAAAAATATAATTTTCGATATTATGAAAATATTATTTAAATCTAAAATGAGATAAATTAATTCAATGTAACATAACAAATCGTATTGATAAAAATTTTACAAGAGAGGTGTTTTTGAGTACATATTAATAGAACAAAAAAGTAAAAAAATTTAAAAAAGATAAATTACATTGGAAACTTTTATTCGAAAATTATAATATCTTTAATCACAAAATGACGCATTAATCAAAATACGTAATTAAGAATGCCAAAACAATTAAAAATAAAAAATATAAAAATATAACAATGGATTTTTAATTTGACATAATTAAATGAGATACGTGTTTTACTTCTCCATCATTCCTCACAATGTATTATTAAGAATTATAAATAGAAATAGGAAATAATGTTAATAATTTTTTTAAATGTTAACCAAATATTTAGAAGGAATATAAGAAGCTACTTGCAAACAAATATAAATAATTACAAATTATTATTTTGAGATTATAAAAATATGTATTACATCGAAAATGAGATGATTGAACTAATGTAATATAAGAAAATCAAATAAATGTAAACCACACCTAAGAAGAGAATTAAAGTTTTAAAATAATATAACAAGATTTATGAAAAAAAGTTTAAGAAATGACATAAATCAAATAGGAAAGTTACATTCCAAGATAGAAGATCAAGGGTGATGTGCCTTATGCCATAATACATGCACAGATCAAGGAGTGTTAAATTATTAAAACAAATAAATATTTAATTGAGAAGAACTCATTGATAATATTTCAATAGTATCTATTTTGTCTCAAGGGGATGTCATTTGAAATTATTCAAAATTAAAAAAATGAATAATCCTAAATAATATAGGGTTATTATTTTAATGTAAAGAAAATTTTACTTAATATAGAAATGTAAAAAATTTAACTAATCTAACATAACCAAATGAAAGTGGTGTAAACGTCACTTTAGAGAAGATTTAGAGTTACGAAGTAATATAGCCATATGAGAGCAAAAAAATTGGATAAATAAGATAAATTGTATGGAGAAAATTGCATTCAAAGATATGTATGAGATTCACTATGACATTCTCGATCATCAAATCAAGTATAAAAAAGTGATATATCTCACAAACCATGCAAAATCTTAGAAAATAAAGTTTTTGAAAGATATAAAAATGTACATTTTACTAGAAAGTGTTTCTTTAGATGATTGCAATGACATTTTTTCTCCTTGATAGTTCCACATCTAGAATTACCACTAATTAGAAAAAGAAATAACTTAAATAAAATAGATTATTATTTCTATACTATTGATCATATATTAAGACTAAAATGAGCAAATTTGAAACAACGTTGTATTTAAATGAAAGTGATGTAAATGGTAAACTTGAGTAGAATTATAGTTTTTTAGTAATATAAGAAAATCTAAGCAAATCATTTGAAGAAATGTGGTATATTTTTTATGGGATTTACATTCAAAGAAAATATGCATATTGAGTGTAATGTTTTAATTATCAAAGCTGGGAGAAATTAATATATTTCAGAAGGCTTGCAAAAATCCTAAATATAAAAAATTTTCAAATATAAAAGGAAACATTCGATTACATTGAACTCATTCAGACCATTCCAGTGACATTTGTTTCATCTTGATTATACATTGATTTTAATTACCAAGAAGTTAAAAAATTCGATAAACATAAATAGTAACAAATTATTTTTCTAATATGTAGTAAATATATATTAATATAAAAATGATATAATTTAAGCCAATGTAATATAAGAACATCTAGGCAATGTAAAGAAGTGATTCAAAGGTCATAAGAGATTTGCTTTAGAGTTTCATATAACCAAATCAAAGAAAAACACTTAATTAAATTCAATACATTGTGTGAGAAATGTTTATTCTAAGATACTAAACTGAGTATAACATTCTTGTTTGTAAAATCATGTACAAATAAAAGTATCCAATATATCATATGCTAAAATCATAAAGATAAAATTTTTAAAAATATAAAAAATAATTTTTTAACTTTATATAGGTCATTAAGTCAAGTTTCTTGATATTACTATTAATTAGCAAAGTAATTTGCATAAGTAACTATATTAAAATTAAGTAAATAAATGTTAAAGTTAGAATTAAATAGATTAATGTGACAAAAGCAAAACAATGTAAACGTGAATTGATAAGAGAATTAGACTTTCTTTGTGATATAAACAAATATATGTGAAAAAGCTTACAAATTAGAAAAAACATACATGAATATTGTATTCCAAGATACTACGGAGTTCGAACACAATATCCTAGATGATCTGATTACGTACAAAATAGAATACCATACTAAGCATGTTACAATAATTAAAAATAAAGATATTTAAACATATATAGATTTAATATTTAATTAAGACGAGGTTGTCTAGGTAATTGTAATAATTTTTGTTTTGCCTCGATTGAACTTTGTTGGAAATTACCATGAATTATAATTTCTTCATATTTACTTTTTGTAATTTTTAGCAATTTCAAATGAGATTAGATGGACATAAAAATTGTTATTAGACTAACCTCGACGACCTTTATTTAACTATGTATTCATTTTTATCTTTTAAAAAGTATTTTATTTTCTTTTATTTAGGATAATTCAAAATAGCCCAAAAAATGAAAAAAATTCATTAAAACATATATTAAAAATATCAAAATAAATATTTTATTAGATAGAGGTTATTCACTGGAGTCAGTGATGTCTATTTTATGACAACTAAGCCTGATCTAGAGTCACTGTGAATTATAAAAGTATATAAGTGTTAATAAAAAGAAATTATCCATTTAATAGTAAGTTAACACATAATAGAGCTAAAATCAGATATATTGAAGCAATTCAATTAACTAAATCGAGGTGAATTAAAGTTCACATGGGAGAAGAAAATGTAGCAAGAATAAAAAACCCAAGTTAAATTTAAAAATTTAATGAAATGACATAAATTGTATAACAAAGCTACAAACTAAAATGCAAAGGAGATTTAGTTTATCATCCTTGATCAACAAAATCAATTATGAGCCAAAAAGCATCATGAATCAAGCTAAATCTCACAAAAAAATAAATTATTTAAAAATAAAAAGACACACTTTCAATTAGATAGAGGTGGTTGAGATGAATCAGATGATGCTTGTTATTTGTTTAGATCTATCTTCATTTTGAAATACTAGAAATTAACAAAAATAAGAATAAATTGTTATTTTAATATCAACTAAATATATATTTAAGTTGTATTATATAAATTTAAATAATATAATATAACCAAATCAATGTTTTATAAAAGTCACTAGAAAGAAAACTTTTAGTCACGTAAAATTTTAACAATATTAAAGTAAAATTTAGAATAATTGAGACACATTGTATATGAAACTTACATTCATGTTGTTTCATTTTGCTTCACCTTATTAACCTTGACAATATTTGTTTCATCTTGTTTGAAACATGTTTTGGAAAACAACAAACAACAAAATAGAAATAAATTAACATGAAGAAGATATATATTAAAATTGGAAAAGTTAAATCAAAGGAATATAACATAACCGAATGAGACCAATAGAAATCGTAAATAACCAATTCAAAGTGGAAATTGCAAGTAAAATAATTGTTGATAAAATTATGAACAACAAAATATCTCATAAATATTGATAAATCATTACAAATAATATATATATATATATATATATATATATATATATATATATATATATATATATATATATATATATATAAAAGCTAAAATGAAATATGGCCATTTAGCAAGATAAAAGAGATCAAAACGTTAGACATGAGGACAATAATAGTTCAAAGACTATAACCAAATGAAATATAGAATTTGAAGATAACTTATTGTTCAAAAAGTGTACAGCACAATACTAAGTAGATGGACTATGAGGCTTTTTATTGTTAAACATGAATAAAGTAAAATAACCTTAGAGAACTTGTAAAGATGAGTCTAACAACATTTACGTAGTTTCAATCAAACTTTACTGGGATTTGCTATGAATTATAAAAGGCAAAAAAAATAAATAATTTAAAAATATCATGTTAATGAAAAGTATATATAAATCAAAGCTAAGATAACATTAAATCAATAAATACAATATAATCAAAAAAAGTAAGACAATGGTCAAACAAGAGAAGCATTTTTGTTAAATAAGAGTATACGTAAATGAAAATAAAATATTTCATGAAATAATACAAATTGTATAATAACGTCATATTATAAGATACTAAGGAGATAGACTATAACATCATCTATCAACAAATAAAGTAAGCACTCAAACAACCTATAAAAATATGCAAAAATTGAAAAAATTAAAATATCTAAAAATATGAAAATCTTTTGCATTGATAGAGCTCTTTAGGAAGACTCGTATAACATTTTTGTAATCTCAATCACATGCTCTTAGGAATTACTACAAATTCTAAAATAAAATAATCATCAATAAAAAATAATTATTTTAATACAAAGAAAATATATGATGAAACTTAAATGAGATAAATTAAAAAAATACAACAAAACCAAATCAAGATGATGTAAACATCACATAATAGGAGAAATAGAGTTCATAATAGTGTAATAAAATTCAAATAAAAAATTTTAAGGAATGATAATAAAAGTCTAATCGATAAAGATGTAAAAAATTATTTTTTTTAAATGGATAGTACTTGTGGAGACTAGTTTACTAGAGTTTGTTTCATCTGAAACATAAATAATATGCAATTACTTCAAATTAAATAGGTAAACATTCATAAATAATTAAAAAATTTAAATACTAAGTAAATAGATATTATAGCTGTGATGAGATAAATTCAACCAAAGTAATTTAACCTACTAAAGTAGATGCAAAGTCCACAAAAGAAATATTTAGAGTTGCATAACAATAATGACAGGACAAAGAGAAAACTTTGAATGAATAAGAAAAATTATACAATGATTTATTATTATATAATACTAAAAAGATTCAATGTAACTTAATTATAAAATTAGAAATGAACCAAATTATCTCTTAAAGGCTCCCAAAAAAATGAAGCTAAAACATTTAGAAATTTAAAACTTAATCTTTAATGGGATATGTCTCATTTAGATGAGTTCAATCTCATTTGTTTCATTTTAATCAAACTTTACTATTGAATTACTATTAAAAACTAAAATAAACAGCTTTGAATAAAAAATAAAATATGATTTTTACATAAATAGTGTATTTCTTATTGCTAAAAAAAGAATAATCTAAGAAAAATAGTACAATAAAATTAATCTATTGTAGAGGTCACATAAGAGGAGATTTAAGTTTACAAACTTAATAATAAAATTAAAAAAAATTTAAATATATGAGATAAAGTGTAAGGGAATGTTGCATTTAGGGATACTAAAGAGATTAAGTGTAATGTTAAAAATTGTCAAATTAGCTACAAATTGGGCCTTAGTTGGAATTATAGTGAATTGTTAATGGTAAAAACACATAAATAATATCACTTTATCAATTTAATATAGTGTAAATATTTGTTAAAAGCTAAAATATGATAAATTATTTGGAAAAGTTGCATTCCTAGAATACTATATAGATCATATGTTACATCCTTGATAGTCAAATAAAGTACAAATTACAAACCCTCATAAAACAAAACTAAAACATGGAAGAAAATAAATTTTAAGGTAAAAATTAAATATTTCGTTGAATAGAACTAAATAAAATGAGTTCAATGGCATTCCTTTTGTCCATTTTTTACCCTTTTTTGAATTATAATGAATTGCAAAGTAAAATAAACATACATAATAACAAACTACTATTTTATTGTAAAGCAAATATAAGTCAAAGTTGAAATTAGATTAATTAAAGCAATGATATTAAATCTAATAAAAGAATGTAAATCCTAAATGAGAGGAAATTTATAGTTACCAAGTAATATAGAAAACTATTTATAAAAATTATAAGAATATTACATAAATTGTACAAGAAAGTCATATTCCATGACATTTAGGTGATCAAGTGTAACATCCTTTATCGTCAAATCTAGTTTCAATTAAAAAATATGGTAAACCATTCCAAATATATCCAAAAAATATTTAAAAATATTAAAATACATATTAAATTCGATGAATCTCCTTAACACAACAACAAAGTTTGTTCCATCTAAATAAATTGTACCTTGAATGGCTACTAATTATAAAAAGTAAACTTGCATAGAAAAAAATTTATGTTTTTACTATTGATTATAAATATATTAAAGTTAATAGAGAAAAATTGATGATATAAAATACAACAAAATAAAAGTGATGTAAAGGTCAAGTGAAAGTAGAACTTGGATAACATAGTAATATAACAAAATCAAAGCTACAAATTTGAAAAAATAAGACAATTTGTATGAAAAAATTGCACTCTAAGATTTCACTAAATCTTGCAACATCAATTTTATCATCATTGATACTGGAATAAGGTACAATTAAACCACGTTTGAACTTGCTACAAAATAAAAAGTTAAACAAAAATAAAAATTATTAATTCTTTTTTATAATAAGTATATTTATATATATATATATATCTTTCAAAGCTAAAAATAAAAATATTGTATAAGAATTTTGCATTCTAAGATACTAAAGAGTTGATATCCAACTTCCTTAATCATCAAATTTAGTTTTATAGAAATAATTAATAAAAAAAATTTAATTAAAGTAACATTGTTTAAAAATATAAAAATAAATACTTAATTAAATAGATCACATAAAAAACATGTCCAACTATTTTTTTTATGTACGTCAAAGCATTTAAGAAAATTACTATTAATAACACAAGAAAAAAACTTATGTAGCAATAAATTATTATTTTAATAATAATTAAATATATCTATTAAAGTAAAAATTAGTTAATTTGTATTCTAACATATTAAGGAGATTGATTACAACATCCTTGAACATCAAATTTGTAATAAATCAAAATGGCTCAAAAAATGCTAAAACTCTTTAAAATAATATATTGAAAATATCTAAATAAAGATTTAATTAGATAAAGGTTATTCAATGGAGTCAATGGCATCTATTTCATGACAATTGAGCATCATTTGGAGTCACTATGAATTATAATAGTAGATAAGTGTTAATAAAAAGGAATTATTAATTTAATAGTAAGTAAATATATAATTAAGATAAAATAAGATATATTGAAGCAATTTAATTAACTAAATTAAGATGATTTAAAGGTCACATAAGCGAAGGAACGAGGTCATAGCAACATTACAAATTTAGATTTAAATTATTATTGAAAAGACATAAACTATATAACAAAGCTATATTCTTAAACACTTAGGAGATTTAGTGTATCATCCTAGGTCAACAAATCAGTTATGAATCAAAAAGGCATCACGAAACATGCTATATCTCACAAAAAATAAATTATTCAATACTTAAAAGAACATATTCAAATAGATCAAGGTGTTAAGATGAATCGAATGATGCTCGTTTTTTGTCTATAACAAACCTCATTTTGAATTACAGAATGACGAATTAAACAACATCCATTGAACTTCATTTTGAGTTACAATGAAGATCTAAACAAAATAAGTATAAATAATAATAAATTATTATTTTATCTAAACAAAATATATATTAAGATTCTAGTGAGATAAATTAATTTAATATGGTATAATCTAGTGAAATTATTGTAAACGGCACATAAAAGAAGTTGAGAACTTAAGTAATAACACAACCAAGTTAGAGCAAAAAGCATTTGGAAAAATAAGAATTTTTAAAGGAAGTTTTATTGCAAGATTTTAAGGAGTTTGACTATAACAACCTAGATCACCAAATCAAATGGGAATATATATATCTCATTAAATGCAAATAAAATTAACCAAAAATAATATTTATAATTAAAAAATATATTTTATTAGGTGGAGTTTATGGAGAGCAGTTGAATGATCTTCGCTTGACACGCATCAAACATAGCTTGGAGTTAGTATAAAGCAAAAATTTAAATAAGTTCAAATAATAATAAATTATTATTTTAATATTAACTAAATATATTTTAATTTTTAAAATGACATAAATTGAAGGAATAGAATATAACCAAATCAAAGTGATGTGTAGGTCACTTCATAGAAGAATTAGAGTTTCATAGTAAATTAACCAAATTTAATAGAAAACAATTACGAAACAAGATAAAAATGTATAGGAAAAATCTATTACAATATACTAAGGAGATTGAGTGTAACTGTTTTTGTCATCAAATTAGGTATCAAATTAAATGTTTCATGAATCTTACAAATCTACAAAAAATACCAATTACGAAAATTTTTATATCTAATTAGATACAGATAGTTGAGAGGAGTCCAATAAAAATCTTTTCATGTTGATCTTACTAGGTTTGACATTTCTATAAATTATCAAAGAAATGAAAAATGAACCTTAATAAAATATTATTTTTATATTAAGCTAATAAATATTAAAGAAGACAATATCTTAATTAAGATAATGTGTTACAATAAAATCAAAGCAACGTAAAGGTCACATAAGTTGGGATTTAGAGTTACAAGATAATTAAACCAATTCAAACATAAAAATTTAAGGAAATGAGACGAATTATGCGAGAAAGATTTATTACAAGATGCTAAAATGATTGAGTGTAGCATCCATAATTTTTCAATTAAGTATGAATAAAAATATCTTGTAGATCCTAAAAATCAATAAAGACAACACATAAAAAATAAAAATTTATATATTTAATTGAATAAATATCATAAAAACGAGCCAATGGCATTTGTTCTGTCTCAATTTGACAACATTTGCAATTACTAAGAATTATCAAACCAAATATACATATACGGTAATAATTTTTTATATAATCTCAAATATTTAAATATATATTTATTAAAGTATAATTAAATTAATGACCACTATAATTGGGAAAAAAATTACAAACAACGGGAGAGTTTGAGAAACATTATAGTTTAAAGAACTCAAAAAAAACTTTGAAGAAATTATGCAAGTTAAATGGGAAAGTAACATTTCATGTCTCTAATTAATTTTAGTATAAAATACTCAATTATCAAATAATTAAAAAATAAAATTCCTCACATAAACAAATATTTAATAAGATAACACTTGTCATGATATTTCCAGTAATGCTTAGTTTTTCTTGTTATTACCTCATTTGAATTTTTGTGAATTATCAAAATAAATAGGCATATTGAATAATAAGTTATTCGTTTTATATTGAGTATACATATATTAAAATTAAAAGAAGACAAAATAATGTAATTTAGCATAATTATCTTGAAGCAAAGTAAATGGCATTTGAAAGGAGATTTTGAGTTATGTAGTAATATAACAAAATAAAAAATGATTTCAAAAAACAAGATAAATTATACAAGAAAATAGCTTTCCAATGTACATTGATTCATTATGATATGCTTAATCATAAAAAAAAGTAAAAAGGGATATATCATAAAGAGTGGTAAACCTAAATGAAAAAATATTTAGAAATAATAAATAAAATAATGATTAATATCATAGAGATGGTCCAATTGAGTTGAACAATTGAATTCTCATCTTGATTAGACCTTGATAAGATTTTTATGAATTTCAAAAATAAATAAACATAAATAAAAAAAAATTTATTTTAATATTAAGTAAATATGCACATTCGAGTTGAAGTATGATAATTTAAATAAATATAATATATTGAAATCAATAGGAAATACTTGAAATAAGTATGATAAAACGTAGAATAAACTTCAATTTCAAGAATTTTAAGAGAATTAGTGTGATATTCTTGATTGTCTAATCAAACATAAATTAAAATTTCTCTGGAAAAATTATCCTTGAAAAAGATATCTAAGAACATAAAAATATTTTTTTAATTAGATATAGCTTTGAGCCATTTAACAATTGCTGACTCAATTTGAACTTGCTCTGAACAATTGAAAAATGACCAACAAAAATACCTAAATAATAATATGTGTTAACAAAAAAAAGAGATAAATTGAAATAAATATAATATAATCAAATTGAGAAAATGTAAAGTTAACACAATAGAAGGTTTACATTTACATAATAATATAACAAAATAAAAAAGTTTCAAAAAATTATATAAATTATTGATGGAAGTTTCATTACAAAATATTAAGGACAATAAGTGTAACATCATTGTTTGTTAAATTAGTAATGAAAAAAAAATATCTCATAAAAATAGTGAAAATATTAAAAAATAAAAAAATATTAAAAATATAATAATGAATAACTAGTTTGATAACCATCATTGAGTTGATCCAAATGACATTTTTTATGTCAATTAGATCTTATTTCAAAGATATAACTAGTTATGAAAGAAAATAAGCAAAATTAATATTAAAACTAATATTTAATCATTAAGATAATATATATTAAAGCAGACACAAAAAAAATTGAAGAATTTTAATATAACAAAATAAAGCAATGTAAAAGTCACAAAAGAGAACATTTAGAGCTTCATAGTAATATAGTCATACTAAAATAAAAAAATTTAAACAAACGAGAAAAATTTTTTGAGAAAATTAAATTTTGAGATAAAACAAATATCTCGTATAATATACTCCTTCATCAACTTTGCCGCAAATAAAAATGTCACAAATCATTTAAAAATATAGAAAACTAAATATTAAAAAAAACTAAAAATTAAATATTTAAATTTATAAAGCTCATTGCGACTACTCCAACAATATTTGTTTTGCTTTAGTTAGACCTGACAGGGAATTACTTTAAGTTATCAAACTAAATAAATACACAGAATACCAAATGTTAGTTTTAATATTGAATAAATATATATTAAAGTGTAAATGAAATAAGTTCTCTCGCATTTTGCATTCCATGATATTGAGAAGATTTATTACAACATCCTCGATTGTCAAATTAAAAGTGAAGCAAAGCACTTGATACAGCTTGGAAAAAATATTAAAGATAAAATGTTTTAAAACAAAATATAAAAAAATTAATATGCTATTAGTTATATCTCTTATAGGTGAGTTAACCAAAATTTCATTAATGTTGATCAAAACTTTTTAGACAAAATTATAACCATTGTAATATAACCAAATCAAAGAAAAGTAAACGACACATAAGACATGATTTAGAGATATATAGTAAAAAGCCAAATCAAAGAAAAAAATTTTAATAGGAGAGATAAATTGAAAGGGAATAGTACATTACATTATATAAGGAGATCGAGCATAACATCTCAAACAATAAAATTAGGAATAAACCTAAACACTTCATAAAGTACATAATAACCATAGAAAAAATACTTAAAATTGTAAAAAAAATATTTAATAGATATAGCTCATTAATAATAGTCTAATGATGTTTATGTTGTCCCAATCAAACCATGCTTGAACTTACTAAAAAATAGAAAAGTTAAAAAATGAAAATAACTAATTCTTTTTTATAATATATATATATATATATATATATATATATATATATATATATATATATATATATATATATATATATATATATATATATATATATATATATATATATATATATATATATATTCATATGTCAAAGTTAAAATTAGTTATATTATATAGAAATGTTGCATTCCAATATACTAAAAAGCTGATGTCCAACTTCCTTAATCATCAAATTAAGTTTTATCAGAATAACTAATAGAAACTACTAAATAAATATAATATTAAATATTTAGAAATTCAAAAATATTTACTTAATTACACAGATCTCACAAAAACTTGTCCAACAACTTTTGTTTTATGTAGAACAAAGCTTATTAAAAATTACTACAAATAACACAAGTAAAAAAGCTTATATAATAATAAATTATTATTTTAATATTAAGTAAATAAATATTAAAGTAAAATTGGGTTAATTTTTATTCTATGATACTAAGGTGATTGATTGCAATAGCCCATGACATCAAATTTTTTATAAATAAAAATGGCTCAAAAATGAAAAAACTCTTTAAACAAATGCATAAAAAATATCAAAATAAACATTTAAATAGATAGAAGTTACTTAATGAAGTCAATGGTGTCTATTTCACGACAATTGAGCCCCATTTTGGAGTCACTATAAATTACAAAAGTAGGTAAGTATTAATAAAAAGACATTATTAATTTAATGTAAGTAAATATATTATAAAGCCAAAATAAGATATATTGAAGCAATTCAATTAACTAAATAAAAGTGATTTAAAGGTCACATGAGAGGAGGAAATGAGGTCATAGTAAAATAACTAAGTTAGATTTCAAAATTTAATGAAAGGACATAAATTGTATAACAAAGCTACAATCTAAAACACTAAGCAGATTTAGTGCATCGTCCTTGATAAACAAATCAGTTATGAGTCCAAAAGCATCATGAAACCTACTAAATTTCACAAAAATAAATCATTTAAAAATAAAAAGACACATATTCAATTAAATAATGGTCGTTGAGATGAATCAAATGATGCTCATTATTTTTCTACAACAAACCTCATTTATAATTACTGCAAATTAACAAAAATTATAATAAATTGTTATTTTAAGAATAACTAAATACATATTAAAGTTGTAGTATATAAATTTAAATAATATAATATAACCAAATAAAACTGTTGTAAAAGTCACTAGAAAGAACAATTTGAGTTACGTAAACTTTTAACAATATTTAAGTAAAAATTAGAATAATTGAGAGACATTGTATAAGAAACTTGCATTCATCTTGTTTCATCTTGTTCAATGTGACAATGTTTGTTTCATCTTGTTTGAACTTTGTTTCGAAAAACAACAAATTACAAAATAGAAATAACCTATTATATTAATGTTAAGAGGATATATATTAAAATTTAAATAAAATAAATTAGAGGAATATAACATAAACAAATGAGGCCCTTATAAATCGTAAAAAAACAATTTAACGTGGAAATTGCTAGTAAAATAATTGATTATAAATTATGAACAAATAATCTCATAACATACATTATATATATATATATATATATAATAAAGCTAAAATGAGATAAAATGAAGTAAGGCCATTTAGAAAGATAAAAAATGATCTAAAGGTCACACAACAGGATAGTGATTGTTCCAAGACATATAAGCAAATGAAATATAAAATTTGAAGATAAATTATTTATAAAAAAGTACAAACGATAATACTAAGTGGATTGCCTGTTAGTTTTTTATTGTTAAACATGAATAAAATCAAAAAACCTCAAAGATCCTATAAAGACGAGTCCAACAACATTTACGTCATTTCAATCAAACTTTACTTGGATTTACTATGAATTATGAAAATCAAAAAAACATAAATAATAAAAAAGTATAATTATAGTGCAAAATATATAAATATATAAGCTACAACATTATCAAATAAACAAATGCAATATAATCAAATTAGGTAAGGCAATGGTCACATGAGAGAAGAATTATCGTTAAATAATAATATACATAAATCAAAGTAAAATATTGGAAGAAATAATGCAAATTATATAAAAATGTTTTATTCTAAGATACTAAGGAGACATATTATAACATCATCCATCATGAAATCAAGTAAGCACTCAAACAACCTATCAAAAGATGTAAGAATACAAAAAATCAAAATATCTAAAGACATGAAAATCTTTTGCTTTGATATAGCTCTTCGAGATGAGTCATATAACATTTTTGTTATCTCAATCACATGCTCTTAGGAATTGCTAGAAATTCTAAAATAAAATAAGAATAAAAAAAACTATATTATTTGAGTAAAAGTAAATATATGATGAGACTTAAATGAGATAAATTAAAAAAATAGAAGAAAACCAAATCAAAATGATGTAAACATCACATAATAGTAGAAATAGAGTTCATAGTGGAAAAATTTGCACAAGAAATTATTATTAAATTAGAAATGAATCAAATTATCTCTTAAAGACTCCTAAGAAAATGAAGCCAAAAAATTTAGAAATTTAAGACTTTATCTTCAATGGGATAGGTCTTGTTTCGATGAGTATAATCTCATTGTTTCTTTTTAATCTAACTTCAGTTTTGAATTACTATTAATAACAAAAATAAATGACTATAAATAATAATGAAATATTATTTTTACATAAAGAGTGTATATGTTATTAAAAAATGAATAATCTAAGAAAAATAATGCAATAAAATTAATCTGATGTAAAGGTCATACAAGAGGAGATTTAAATTTTTAAAATATAAAAATAAAATAAAAAATTAAATTTAAATAAATGAGATAAAGTTAAGGTAATGTTGCATTCAAAGATACTAAGGAGGTCAAGTCTAACATTCAGAATTGTCAAATTAACTACAAATTGAAATGTCTCAAAAATAATGCTAAAGCCTATAAAATAATAAAAAAATTATAAAATTTCATATTTATTTTGATAGAGCTCTTTGACACAAGTCTAACAGTGCTGGTATCTCTTGATTGGGTCTTATTTGGAATTGTAGTGAATTGCTAATGGTAAGAAAATAAAACTTTTAATTTATCAATTTGATATTATGCAAGTATTTGTTAAAAGGCAACATATGATCAATGATATGCAGAAGTTACATTCCCAAACCACTAAAGAGATCATATGCTACATCCTTGATAGCCAAATAAAATAAAAATCACATCGCCTCTTAAAACAAGAAAAAAACGTTGAAGAAAATAAATTTAATGTAACAAATAAATATTTAGTTAAATAGACTAACTAAAATGAGTTCACTAACATTCCTTTTGTCCAAATTTTATATTTTTTGGAATTATAGTGAAATACAAAATTAAATAAACATAAATAATAACAAACTATTATTTTAAAATATAGCAAATATATGTCAATGTTGAAATTAGATTAATTAAAGCAATGTGAATGCTAAATCTGAGGAAATTTATAATTACCTTGTGATAATGAAAAATAATTATAAAACGTTTGAGAAGATGACATAAAAATTATAAGGAAGTCATATTCCATGATATTAAGGTGATGGGGTGTAACATCCTTGATCATCAAATCTTGTTTCAATTGAAAAATATTTTAAACCATTCCAAATCAATCAAAAACACTTTTAGAAATACAAAAATAAATATTAATTTCAGTGAAGCTCATTAACACAAGTCCAAAATAATTTGTTCGATCTATGCAAACCATATATTGAATGACTACTAATTATGAAATTAAACTTGTAGAGAAAAAAACTTTAAATATTTAGTATTGATTAAAAAATATTTTTAAGTTAATCGAGAAAAATTGAAGATATAAAATATAACTAAATAAAAGTGATGTAAATGTGAAGTGAAACTAGAAGTAGCGTAACATCGTAATATAACAAAATCAAAGCAAAAAATTTTAAAAATAAAAAAAATTTGTATGAACACAGGTTGCTCTAAGATTTCACCGATTCTAGCATCATCAATTGTATCATTAAGGATACTAGAATAAGGTACAAATTAAAATATCTTGAAAAATATAATAAAATCATTAAAAATAAAAAAATTTTAAAAAAGTAAAAAATATTTAATTTGGTAGTGCTTATTAAGTTGAGTTTGAGGACATTAATTCTTTTGGAGTTGACATCACTTAAAATTATTATGAGTTACGAAAGTAAATAAAGGAAAAAATACTTTTTTGTTGTAAGTAAAACATAGTACAGTAGAAATAAGTTAAAGTAAAACATTACAATGTAACCAAGTCCAAGCAATAAATGTCACATGTAAGAAGAAATAAACATCATTGTAATGTATCCAAATAAAATGATAAAATTTGAAGAAATAAAACAAATGACATGGGAAAGTAGTTAATCCAAGATACAATGAAGATCGACTGTAACATCCATGATCCTAAAATAAGGTATAAATAAAAAAAATTTTTGTAAAGCATGCAAAAATACTAGAAAATTAAATATTTCAAAATACAAAAAATGTATTATTGAGCATCTACTTCTTTCATGTCAAGAAGAAATTTATAGTTGTATAATAATATAACCATATGATGAAAAAAAATAGGAAAAAGAAGATAAACTTTGTGTGTTCTAATATTATAAGGAGATCAAGTGTAACATTCTCGTCATCAAAAAAAAATATGAATCAAAATCATTCATAAAGGGTATGGGAAGATAAGTAAAATATCTAAAAATATTAAAAACTTTTTTTTAATCAGATAAAGCTCAATCATCATAAATAATTAAAATTTATTATTTTCATGTAAAGAAATATTTATTAATGCTTAAATAAGATAAATTGAAGAAATGTAACATAAACAAATTAGTGAGATCTATAATACACATGAGAGAAGATTTTTAGTTACACTATAATTTAATGAGAGATAAATTACACAAAACATTTGCATTTGAAAACACGACGAAAATTAAGTTAATATACTCAGCTATCAAATAAAAAATTAGTCAAAAAGTTCCAAAATAAGGAAAATTGGAAGAATGTAATATAAAAAAGACAAAGTGATGTAAAAGAAGCATGAGAGCATATTGAGAGATGCATACTAATTTAACAAAATAAAAGACATATTTGTAGAAATGAGATAGTATGTATAGGATAAAAGAAACTCGAGAAAATAAGGGAATGCATGTAACAATCTTTAATTGTTATATCAGCTACAAATCAAAATGTATCATAAAGCATGTGAATACCATAGAAAAAGATATCTAAAAAAATAACACAAAATATTATTGGATAAAGCTCATTGAGGTACCTCCAACAACACCCTTTGTTCTTCAAAAAAATGTCATTTAGAATTATTCAAAATTGCTATAATAAAAAAAGAAAAAATAATATTAGATTATTATTTTACTCTTAAGTAAATATTACTTACAACTAAATTGAGAAAAATTGAAGCAATATATTGTTAACAAATCAAAGTGTTTAATAATCACATGAGAATAGATGTTGATTCAAAGTGATATTGTTTCTGAAAGTAGCAAACAAAGATATTAAGACAATCAACTATATTAATCTTCCATCATTAAATCAGGTAAGAATTATAATATCATAAAAAACATGCCAAAACAAAAGCAAATAAATACTAACCAATATGAAAACAAATATTTATTTAGATAAATCTCATCAAGATGTATCAAACAAACTTTTTTTTAATTCAATTATTGCTCATTTGGAATTACTTTTAATTTCAAAAATAAATAAACATAAATAATAATAAATTATTATTTAAATAATGTCTAAGTATGTATTAAAATAAAAAAAGATAATTTAGAGTAACATAGTGTTACCAAAAAAATTAAATAAATATAATAATTTTTTGGGAATGTTATTTTCTAATATAATAAAAATGTAAAGTGTGATATCATCGATGTTTAATCACTTGAGAATCTAAAGGCCTCATAAATCATAATAAAAATACAAAATTTTAAAATAATGTTAACGAATATTTACTTAAATAGAACTCATTCAGTCAAGTCCAAAACGTTTGTTTTGTCTTGATCGCACATTGTTTGCAATAAAATGAATTAAAAAATAAATATGTATATGTAATGAAAAAATTATTATTTTCATATTAACTATGTATTAAAATAAAATAAAAAAAATTGGAGAAATGTAACATAATAAAATTAAATTAATTTAAATGTCACACACTATGAGATTTAGAATTATATAGTACTATAACATAATCAAAGCAAAATATATCAACAAAATTGTAGGGGAAAGTCACCTTCGAAAATACTGAGGAGATCAAGTGTATCACACTTGATCATCAAATTAAGAATAAATCGATAGGTTCATAAAACATATCAAAAATTTTGAACATAGAGGTATTTGAAACCATAAAAATGAATATTTAATTTGATCGAGCACTTCATCGGGAGTTTAAGACAATTGTTACGTCCCCAATAGATCTAACGTAAAAATACTTGAGCATAAATAATGTTAAATTATTATTTTAATATTAATTAAATAAATATAAATTTTAAAATAAATTGATTTAAATAATTTAATATAAGAAAATAAACATTTGCAAAGGTTGCATGAGAGGGCATTTAGAGTTACAAAGTAATATATAACCAAATAAAAGCAAAAAAAGTTTATGAAATGACTTAAAATATATGGGAAAGTTACATTAAAAAATATGAAGGAGACATAATATAATATACTCTATTATCAAGTAGGATATGAATTGAAATGTCTCATGATTGGTGTTAAAACCCAACCAAAAGAAACTATTTAAAAAAATATTGATGAACATTCAATTATATAACAATCATTGAGCTAAGTATAAATGATATTTGTTCTATCTTGATCAGACCTCATTTAAAATTATTATGAATAACCAACAATGATAGCCATAGATAATAAAAAATTATTATTTTAACACTAATAAAACAAATAATACAATTAATAAAAGTTAAATTAAAGCAATGTCATAAAACCAAATCAAAGTGATGTAAAATTTTAAAAATAATAGATTTAAAGTTACATACAATATAATTATATATAAGTGAAAAAAGTTTAAGGAATGGAATATATTTTACAACTAAATGCATTTAAACATAGTAAGAAGGTTAAGTTTAATATAACAAAATAAAAGCAATATAAAGATCACATGAGAGGACATTTAGAGTTTTGATATAACCAAATTAAAGTAAACACTTTAAAAAATGAATTAATTTGCATAAAAATGTTTCACTACAAGAGATTAAGATGATAGAGTAACATCTATGATAGCAAAATCTGGAATGAATCAAAATGCCTCATAAAGCATTACAAAACAATACTAAATAAATCATTTTAAAACATATAGGAACAAGTTCAATGCTATTTGGGTCACCTTGTTAAGATATCATTTGAAATTAATATGAATTACTAAAATAAATAAGTAGGATAATAATAATATATTAATAATTTAAAATTTTGTAATTATATAATAAGTTGAAATAAGATAGACTCAAGCATTGCAATAGTGCATCCTTAACATGTCGTAAAGGTGACACTAAAGACAATTTAGGCTTGCACCAAAACATAACCAATTCAAAGTAAAATAATTGAAAAAAAAATTATCGAAAAGTAACATTCCAAGATATTAAGGAGACCAATGGTAACATTATTGATCATCAAATAGTCTAAGAATTCAAATGTCTCATAAATCGTTACAAAACATTTTGAAATAAAATATTTTGAAAAATAATTATTTCTAATTAGTAGAGCTCATCAAGTAGAGTCCAACGATATTTATTTCAACTTGCTTCGATGTTCTTTAGAATTACAACAAGTTATAAAATTAAAAGGACATAAAAAATTTAAAAAATATATTTTAATTTTAGGAAAATGTACATTAAAGTTATATTTTGTTAAATGTATATAATATAATTTAATAAAATAGAAAACTTGTAAAGTCATGAGATAGGAGAATTAGAGATATATAGTATAGACCAAATAAAAGTGAAACTTTTCAAGAAATGAGATAAATTATATGGGAAAGTTGAATTTCATCGTACGATTGAGTTTATGTATTACACCTCGATCACCAAGTAAGGTATGAATCAAAATATCTTGCCAAGCATGAAAAGCCCTAAAAAGCAAAAACTTTTAAAAAATTAAAAAATGAGTATTTAATTAGTCGAGCTTGTCGAGATAAGTCAAACAAAGTTTTTTTGCCTTGATAAGAAGCTGTTTGAGTTTCTTACGAATTATGGACATAACAGTCATAAATTGTAATAAATTTTAATTGTTAAAATTTGCAAATTTATAATTAAATTAAAGTGATATAATTTCATGCAATATAACATAACTAAATCAAAGTGATATAAAGCTTATATAAGATAAAAATTAGAGTTTTATGGCAATATAAACAAATCAAAGTAAAAATCTTAATTAATAAGATAATGTACACAAGAAATGTACATTAGAACACACTAAGGAGTTCAAGAGGGTATCCTCAATCATTAAATCAAGTGTAAATTAAAATATCTCATAAAATATTCATAAACCTTATAAAAATTATTCAAAAAGGCAATAATTATTACTTTGTCAATTGAACTCGTCAAGGCTAATCCAACCAATGCCCACGTTGCCCATATTGAACCTTATTTCAAAGTAATACAAATTACTAAAGTTAAAAAGCATAAATAATAAAAAAATATTACTATAATATTAATTAAATATTTAGAAAATAAAAAAGTGGATAAGTTGAAGTAATGTAATATATCCAAATCAAAGCGATATAAATGTTACATAAGTGTACGTTTAACTACATATTAATATTACAGTGTAAAAGCGACCAATTATAAGAGTGTTACATCCTTGATCATTTAATTGAGAATGAATCTAAATCTCACATAAAAGATGCCAAAACAATAGAAAATTAAACATTTAAAAGATATAAAAGTGGATGTTTGATTGCACAAAGCTTGCCAAGTAGACTACAAAAATGTTTATTAAATGTCAATGATATATTTTTTGAATTACAACAAATAAGAAAAATAAATAAGTGCAAATAATAATAAATTATTGTTTTCATTTTAGGTAAATATATATATATATCAAACCCAAAATGATATAAATTGAAGAAATGTAATTTAATAAAATAAAAGAGTATAAAGTTCAAGTAAGTCGTGATTTAGTGTTATATAGTAATGTTTAAAAATTAATTAAAAAATTTTGATTCAAGTAAATTACAACCTAAGATACTAATCACATCAGGTGTAGCAAACTCGATTAATAGGCCTATTTTGAATCAAAAGGACCTAAAAAGTATGTCATAACATTAGAAATAAAATATTTCAAAATATGTAAATTAATTTTTAATTGGATAGAGTTTGTAAAGATTAGTCCAATCATTTATTTCATCTCTACCAAATGTCATTTAGAATTTTTTTGAGTTAACACAACAAGTATGTAAAATTTAATAACAAATTATTTTTTTAAAACACATATATATTAAAGGTGAAATGAGATAAATTGGAGCAATGTAGTGCAGCAAAATAATAGTGTAGTAAAGGTCACATGAGAGACAACTTAGAGTTATATTGTAATATAACCTAATCAAAGTTACAAATTTGAAGAAATGAGATATTTGTAAAGGAGATTATTCCCAAGATACTTCAGAAATTAATTGCAACATCCTAGATAATTAAATCATGCACAAATTAATATTTCTCATAAAATGTAATAAAACTATAAGATAATAAAATATTTTTAAATATAAAAAGTAATATTTAATTGTATATGCCAATTAGAAAACATTGATGAAATTTTTCTTGTCATAGTTTCACCACATTTTTGAATAATTGGGAATTAAATAGAAAATAAGCACAAATAATAAAAATTTTCTATTTTATTATAATGTATATATAAATTTAAACTTAAATTAGATATATTAAATCAATGTAATATAACTAAATGAAAGTCATGTAAACACAATATAAGAAGATTTAGAGTTACATAACAATATAACAAAATAAAAATTAAAAAATGATATTAATTATAAAATGGCATTACATTCCAAGATATTAAGGAGATAAATAATAATTTTGTGATTGTCACTTTATATATTATTGAAAATATGGATAAATGTTTACCAAATTTGTTTTAAAAATATATAAAAATGAATATTCGATTGTGCAAAGCCCTTTGAGATAAATCTAATGACTTCAATTTCATCTCCATTGAATGTCAAATAGAGTTATTGCATGCTAGAAAATTAAATAAGCATAAGTAATAATATGTAAATAATATGAAGCAATATGAAATACACAAATAATAGGAATGTAATAGACAAAAAAAGATGACATTTATTGTCGCAAAGTAATATAAGAAAATCAAAGCAAACATTTGATGAAATAAAATAAATTATACAAAAGTTTTTAATAAAAAAATTGTAAGGGATAGATTACAAAATCGTTGATGATGAAATAAGGAAAGAATCAAAGTATCATATAAAAAAGAGAATTTCCAAATAAATGAAAATATTTAAATAGGTAAAAATTAATATTTAATTGGACTGAGTAGGTCGAGAGGTTTTCAATGATAGTTCTTTCTTATCAATTTGGCCTCTTTTTGAATTATTACAAATAAAAAATAACCATAAATTATGATAACATGCTTTCTTAATATTGAGTAAATATTAATTAAAAATAAAATTTTATAAATTAATGTAATAAAATATAGCTAAATTGTAGTGAAAACGTTTGAAGAATGAGTAAAGGTAATGGAAAATTTATATTTTAAACAATTAAAGAAAATGAGTGTAACATCAATAATCAACAAATTAGTCAAAATACTTCAAAAAGCTTATGAAGTCGTTATAAAATAAAATTTTAAAAACCCTTAAAAATGTATATTTAAGGTGGAATAATACCATTTTAGCTCAATTTATCTAACAATTAAAATGTGTATTTAAAATGTGTAAAATTCTATAAACAAGAGGAACTATGTGACAAACTTGCATTTAAAGTTAAAGATACTTAAAAGTTCGAATTTAACATCCTCAATCGTCAAATTACGTATGAATAAAAATTTCGAATGAATTATGCCAAAAATCTTAAAATAAAATATTTAATAATATAAAAAACATTTTATTTGATACAACTAATCTAAATGAGTTCAGTGAATTTGTTCATCTCCATGTGACATTGCTTGGAACTTACTATTTTTAATTTGAAATAAATATATTTTAAAGCTAAAAAAGAGGTGAATTGAAGCAATGTGATATAACTAAGGCATAGAAATTTAAATTTAACCAAGAAAATATTATAATTTCAATTAATATAGCAAAATCGAAGGAAAACTATGATGAAATTGGAGAAATAGCATCATACAATTTTTAATCTAAGAAGAATGGAGATCAAGTGCAACATCTTTGAAAGTCAAATGACTTATGATTTTGAATATCTCACAAAAAATGCAAAACCAATGAAAAAATATTTAAAATTGAAAAATTCATATTTCAATAAATAACGCTCATTAAGACAAGTCCGGTAACAGTTGTTTTCACTTCATCCGAACTCTTTTCGAAGTATAATAAATTATTAATTTAAATTGGCATAAAAATAATAAATTGTTATCTTATCATCTACTTAACTAAAAAAAGTTGTAAGGTGAGACATATTTAGGCAATATATAAAGGAAAATAAACATGATGTACATCTAACATGGGAGAATATTTTGAGTTACACAAATATATAATCAAATCAAAGAAAAGTATTTCAAAAAATAATCAAATGAAGTATTTGTTAAAATGGCTTGTAAAATGCAAAAAAGTATTAAAAAAATAAAATATTTAAAAATGTAATAACGATAAATTATTTTGTAATATTTAGTATATCTATGTTAAAGTTAAAATAAGATAAATTGAAGTAATGTAATAAATAACACTAAATTCAAATAATCTAAAGGTCATAAAAGATGAGATTTATAGTTACAAAAATATATAACCAAATCAAAGTAAAATATTTTTGAAATAAGATAAATTATAAGACAAAGTTGTCATACTTGATACTAATGAGACACAGTTTAACATCCTCAATTATCAAATATAATACATATAAAATATAATCATAAACCCTACCAAATATTTAAAAAACTAAAAACTTCAAAAAAAATGAAAGTAGTTTTGTATAAAGTGCATGAAATGTGTCCAATAATGTTTGTTTCAACATAGTCAAACCTTGTTTGGATTTAATATAATTATAAAAGTAAAATGAAATAGAAAATATAGATTAATAGTAAAATATTAAGAAAATATATGTTAAAATTAAAATCAAATAAATTGAAGAATTGTAATATTATCAATTCAAAGAGATGTAAAAGTCACATAAAAGGTGATAATAAATTAATATAACAAAATCAAAGTGGAAATTTTGAAGAAATGTGCTAAATTGCATAGGAAAGTTACAATCCAAGAAACTAAGATGGAGGGTAATATCCTCCATGAACAAATCTAGTTCAAGTTGAAATATCTTCTTAAATGTTCCAAAACCAAAGAATTTTTTTAAGAAAACATAAAAATGAATATTTATTTTTATTGTGCAATTAGAGTCTAAAATTATTTGTTTCATATTCATTAGACAATGTTTAGAATTATATTGAATTACCATAGTAAATAAATATAAGTAGTAATAAATTATTATTTTAATACAAAACAAATATATCTCAAAACTAAAATGAGATAATTAAAGAACTACAGTATATTGAAATCAAAGTGATGTAAATGTCAAATGAGAGGAGATTTAAAGTTAGATAAAAATACAATGAAAAAAAGTAAAACCCTTGAAGAAAAAAGATAAATTATATAAGAAAGTTGCATTTAAAGAAACTATTGAGCTTGATTATAAAATCATCAATTGTTAAATTATTTAGACAAAAAAATTCTCATAAAATGAACCAACACATAAGAAAATAAAATTATTAGATACATATGAATGAATACATAATTAGATAGGGCTCGTCAAGTTGATGATGTAGGACAAAAAGGGGTAGGGTGACACGAAAAGATACAGGTTTGTGTGTCTAGATAGAAAAGGAAAGGGAGATGGTAAAACTTTAGATTTTGGGTTAGGAAGATGGATAGTAGAACCAGTGTCGGGGATAACTTACTGGTGTGGCATCTCACCACTTGGGCCTTGCACCCCTCCTCTCAGTACCAGAGCTTTGACGAGTCAGCACGCCAAAGACACTCAGAGCACTCAGGAACTCAGAATGGAAGCAAAGAACACTCAAAAGCTTGCATTAACTATTTTTTTTTACAACAGAAGAGGACTTCCCCTTATATAGGAATCCATAAGGGTACAAAAGACATTTGACTCATAACATGGGAATACTAAAGGACACATGGGTAAATTAAAATTCACCTAAAAATTACAAATCGACTCCTAAAATTCTGAGAAAAATAATGAAAATTAAGTTCATTTAACCCTAATTTCGGATGGCTAGAGGCGCGGCGACGGCGGCGGTGCGGGTCGGTGCTGGCTGGCGTGGGTCGACGCGTGTCACAGGTCACAGGTCGGTGCGGGCTGGCGTGGGTCAGCGCAGGTCACAGGTCGCGGGTTGGTGCGGGCTGGCGTGGGTCGGCGCGGGTCACAGGTTGGTGCGGGTCGACGAGCCCGAGCGGGACTCGGGCGCGGGTCTTGCTCGTCGGTCAAACCCGGGTCTTGTTCGGTGGCGGCTCCGGCGGCGGACGGCGCGGCAGGCGGAAGCCGTAGGCGGCGGATGCAGCCGGCGGCAGGAAAAGTGTTTTTCGCGCTGTTTTGGCTCCTGGGAGTCCGTTTGAACTCTGAATTTGATTCCGAAAGATGTTCTAGAATCCATGTTTCGGCGCGTACATCACTGCATCATTTTTTATCTTATAATATTTCAAAAAATATTTTGAAAATAAAAATTGTTCCCCTTTTGTTCGTGCAACGCCAAGCTTTGATGTCCACATCAATTGACTTCAACTATAATTTTTTCATCTCTTTCAAATCTCATTTGGAATTATTAGGAATTATTAAGGAATATTGGCATAAATAGTGATAAATTATTATTTTAATATTTAGTAAATATTAAAAAAAGCAAAAACAATATATTTTTAGTCATTATAATATAAATTTATCAAAGATATTCCAAGGTCACATTATTGGACATTTAGAGTCAAATAGTAACACAACAAAATCAAAGCAAAAAAGATAATGAAATAGGATAAATTATGTGGGAAAGTTGTATTCAAAGATGCAAATAAGATAGAGTGTAAATTCTCGATCATAAAATTTGGTACAGTTTTAAATGATTTTTAAAGAGTGCCAAAATACTAGAAAATAAAATTTTTATAAAGTGAAAATAAAAATTTTATTTGACAGTTCTCATCGAGACTAGTCAATGAAAAAGCAAATTAAATAAGCAAAAAAAAGAAATTATAACTTTAATGTAACATAAATGCATAATAAAAATTAAGTGAGATAAATTGAAGCAATGTAACTGGACCCAATCAAAGCTATCTAAGAGTATCATGGCAAAAGATTTAAGGTTACTTGGTTATATAACAAATCAAAGAAAACATTACATGAAATTAAATAATCTTTGTAGAAAAGTTTCATTCTAAGATACTAAGGCATGAATTCAAATGTATTATAATACATGCCAAAACCTTGGAAAAAAGAATATTTAAAAATATAAAACATATTGTATAACTAGATTGAGCTTATCAAGATGTGTTCATTGATGTTTGTTTCAACTCAATCAAACCTCAATTAGAATTATTGCAAATTATAAAAATAATTTTTTTTAAAATAATAATAAGTTATTATTTTAATATTGAGTATATCTAAATTAATACTAAAATGAGATAAAATGAAGCAATGTTACATAAAAAATAAAAGTAATGTAAAGGTCATAAAAGAGGGGATTTAGTGTTAGATCATAACATATCAAAATCTAGATAAAAAAAGTTGAAGAAATGATATAAATTGTACAACAATGTTGAATTTTAAGATACTAAATAGATTGCGTCTAATACCTTCAATTGTCAAATTAAGTACTAATCAAAAAGAGTACAAAATCATACTAAACCATATCACATTAAAGATTTAAAAATCTAAAGAATGAATACTTTTTTTGAAAGATCTCTTGAGATGTCTTCAACAACCTTTCATTCATAATGATCATAACTCATGTAGAATTACTATGAATTATAGATGTAAATATGCTTTAATAATTATCATATATAATTTAAAAAATTATGTAAATATATATTAAAACTAAAATGAAATAAATTGACGCAATCTAATACAACTAAATAAAAGAGATATGAATCTCACATGAGAGGGGATTTTAAGTTACATATTAATATAATCTAGTAATATAAAAGTGATATAAATTGAATTGTAAAGCTTTCTTAAAATTCTAAGATACTAAAGAGATGAAGTGTGACATTTTTTATCATCAAATTAAATAAGAATCAAAATATCTTCTAAAATGAGCCAAGACCTTAGAGTTGGATAAAGCTAATCAAGATGAGTGTAGTAAGGTTTGGTTTTTTTACTTAGTAAGACCTCATTTAGAATTGTGATGAAGTACAAAATTAAATAAGCATAAAAAATAATAAATTATTATTTTAATATTTACAAACTATATATATTAATGATGAAACAAGTTAAATTGATGCAATGTAATATAACAAAATTTTATCAATGTAAACATCACAAGAGAAAAAATTAAAGGATTCATATTATTGAAACAAAATAAATGCAAAATAAAAAATAAAAAATACGATAAATTTTATGAGAAACTGGCTCTCAAATTTATTAAGGGGATTGATTGAAATATTCAAAAAAAATATTTTGTTAGATAAAGTTCGTTACCTTGACTCTAACAACTTTTGTGTTTTCTCGATTAGACTTTGTGTAAACTGAGTATTGCCAAAAAATAAAAAATATTAAATTGAGGTAAATTATTTAATTGTAAAATTAAGTAAATACATATTGAAGCTAAATTACAAAATATTAAAGCAACATAGTATAACAATATCAAATTGATATAAAATACACATCAGAGGAGTATTAGAGTAACATAGTAGTATTAGTTAATGTGAAAAGTTTCAAAAAATAAGATAAATTATATGGTAAAGGTTATTGAAAGATACTAAGTAGATTGTATATAGCATTCCTGATCAACAAATATTATGTAAATGAAAATATCACATAATGTGGCTAAAGTAATAGAAAATAAAACATTTAAAAATCATAGAAAAAATTTAATAAGGCAGAGGTCATCTGAATAAGTCCAACGATGCTTATTCGGTCACATTAGTCATCATTGCAAAATATTACTGATTAAAAAAATAAATATACATAAATAATAATAAATTATTAATTTAAAAAAACTAAATACATATTAAGTATAAAATGAGATTAATTAAAATATTGTAATATAACAAAGTAGAAGTTACATAAAGTACATATGATATGACAATTTCAGTTTATAGTAGTATGACTAACTCAAAGCAAAAAATAAAAAAACATTTAATAGAATGATAATATTACATTCAAAGCTACTGAGGGCATCAATTGTAACATCATCGATTATAAAATCATGAATGAATCAAAATGTTTAATAAAGCATGCCAAAACCATAAAACATAAAATATTTAAAATTATAATAATGAATATTTAATTGGATAAAACTCATTGCAATGAGTTGAATAATATTTCTTTCTTCTTGATTAGAGCTTGCTGAGGAAACCAATAGATTATTAGTAAATCAAAGCAATGTTAAGGTCACATGGGAAAAGACATAGAGCATAATATTTATATAACCCAATCAAAATGAGAAGTTCAAATAATTAAGATAAATTGTATAGGAAGGATGCATTCTAGGCTATTAAGAAGAGCAATTACAATACCTTAATCTTCAAATTAGGTAATAAACAAAATGCTTCAAAATGCATGACAAAATTTTAGAAAATAAAAATATTTTAAAATCAGGAAATAAAATTTAAATTTGATAGAGCTCATTTAGATGAGCACAATGAGGCATATTTGGTCTCAGTCAAACATTGTTTGTAATGTCTATGATTTAAAAAATTTAAATAAATAAATATTAATAAATTATTAATTTATTTTTAATTAAAAATATGTTATAGTTAAATAAAATGAATTGAATAATTTTAATATAATTAAATGAATAAATATAAAAGTTACATGAGAGAAAATTTTGAGTTTCATAATAATATAAAAAAATCTAACAAAAAATTTGAAAAAAAAGAAATAAATTGCATCGAAAAGTTTCATTTCTAGATACTATGATGATATTGTGTAAATACTTGATCATCAAATCTATTATGAATCATAATATCTCCTAAAACATGTAAAAATATAATAAAATAAATTATATAAAGATATAGAAATGTATACTTATTTTAATAAGGTACAACAAGAGTATAATCACATTTGTTTCATCTACATTCGACCTCATTTTGAATTATTACTAATTACCAAAGAAAATAGACCTAAGTAATAATAAATTGTTATTTCAATAAAAAGTAAATACATGTTAAAGATGAATTAGGTAAACTAAAAAAATACAATATAACTCATCAATTTGATGCAAACATCATAGTAAAAATAATTTGAGTTTCTGATTAATATAACAAAAATCAAAACAAGAACTATGATGAAATGACCTAAAATGCATGTGAATATTGTATTCTATGATAAAAAAGAGATCGACTGTAACATTCTTGATTACCAAATTAAGTACGAATCTATTTTCCCAGAAAAACTACCAAAACATAAAAACTATTTTTAAAAATAAACAAATAAATATTTAGTTGCATAAATATCAATGAGAGAAGTCTGTTGACATTTTCTTTGTCTCATTTTGAAATCGTCTAGAACTACTGATAGTGAAAATATTAAATAAGAAAAATTAATAAAAAAATGTTTTTCTTTGAAAATCTAATATTTTTCTTTCAATTGCTAATTTTATAATAAAAATTAATATTCCCTCATTTTACCCTTGCATCATTTGGATTTTCTTATATTACTTTGCTTCAATTTAACTTGTTTTAGCTTTGTCATATAATAACAAAATAATCAAGTAATAATTTATTTTTATTAATTTTTATTTAATAAAATAAACTCATAAGAATTCTAAATGAAGTTCGATAGAGATAGAAGAAACCTCGTTAGACACATCTCAGTCAACTCTATCAAATTAAATATTTGTCTTTACATATTTTAAATATTTTTAAGGCTACGATTTTTGCTCATTTTATATGAAATTATACTGCATTTGTCATACGATGATTGAGGATGTAAGACCCAAATTCTTTTGTATCATAGAATACAATTTTTTAAGCAAATTTTAAAAACTTAAATTTTTTGTGAGTTATTTGTATTATTGTGTAACTTTAAATTTCTTCTCGTGTAAATGTTATGTCACTTTAATTTGGTTATATTATATTAATTTAATCAATCTCATTTCAACTTCAATATATATTTATATAATAATAAAATTATATTTTATTATTATTTATGTTTATTTTGCTGTGAGCATTCATTGTAATTTCGAACAACGTTTTATCAAGACAAAACTAACTTCATTAAACTGATCTTAACAATCTCTATCTACTTAAATATTCAATGTTTTATTTTTAGATATTTTATTATTTAGTATTTTAACAATTCTTTTGAGTACTTTTAATTTGTATGTAATTTTACAAATAAGTATGTTACACTAAATCTGCATGCAACCTTGGACCACAATATTCCTAAATAATTAATTTTAGTACTTGAAATTTTTTTACTTTCATTTAGTTATTTTATTATAAAAATCTAAATCACTTTATCATGTGACCTTTGTATTACATTAATTTTATTATATTAATTTTCTTCAATTTATCTTTGTTTTTCATTAATATTATTTTTTTAATATTAAAACAATAATTTATTATTATTTTTCATCTTTATTTTTCTAATTTGAAATAATTTCAAATGAGGCCTAATTGAGATCTAGTTAAATATTTTTTTAATATTTTTTAATATGTTTTATAAGTGTTCTGCAATCTTTTTTAGACATTTTGATCCTTCAATAACTTCACGAATAAGCGAGTTACACCTAATTTGAAAAACAACATTCCATGTAACCTCCACATGTTTTTTATTTGGTTATATACAATTGTTTCAAATTAACTTATACCTATTTTAATAAAAATTAACTTAATATGAAAATAACAATTTATTATTATTTAAGCTAAATTATTTTGTTTATTCATAGTAATTCCAAACGAGATACATTTGAGACGAAACAAACCTCATTAGAATCATCATAATGAGCTTTATCCAATTAAATATTATTTTTCCTTAAGATAATTTTTTCCAATGATTTTGGCATACTTTGGTAGATATTTTGATTCACACCTTATTTAGTTATCAAGTAAGTTTCATTTGATCGATTTAGCATCTTACAAAGAACATTTTTTGAATTATCTACCACATTCATTCATGTTCTTTATTTTGATTTCTTATATTGTATTGCAACTCTAAATCTCCTATTATTGACCATTACATAGCTTTAGTGTGGTTATATTACTTTACATCAATTTATATCATTTTAATTTTGATATATAAATCTACTTAACATTAAAAAAATAATTCACTACTATTTAAGTTCATTTAATATTGTAATTGGTCACAATTCGAAATGAAGTACAATAGGGATGAAAAAAATATTACTGGACTTGCCTCGATGAGAGTTATTAGAATTAAATATTCATTGTTATGTTACATAAAAATTTTATTTTCTATAATGCTCGAGAACTTTATGAGCAAATTCAATTTATACTTGATATCATGATCAAGAATGCTACAATTGATATCCTTTATATGTTTGAAGGTAACTCTCTTACACAAATTATTTCATTTCAATAGATCTTCCATCTCGATTTGATTATATTATAGTAAAACTAACTTCCCAACATCTAACTATTACATTCTTTGATTTATTTTTATTACACTACTTTAATTAATTTGATTTTAGGTTTAACATGTATGCTTTTATTATTATCATTATTATAATTTATACATATTAGAATTGAGGTCAAAACAAGGTTTGATCAAGACAAAATTAATGTCTTTGGACTCATCTTGATGACCTCACTCAAATTAAACAATCATGTTTTATTTTATATTTTATTTTCACCGATTTTCATAAGATTTAAACTATATTTCGTTTCACACCTTATTTGATAATCAAGGTTGTTATTCTTAATCTCCTTTGTATCTTGGAATGTAACTTTCCCTTAATATGTAACTTATTTCTTAAATTTTTCTTTGATTATGTTATATTGTAACATAACACAAAGTACCATCTCTTATGAGCATTACATCTCTTTTATTTGATTACATCATAATATTTCATTCTAACTCGTTCCACTATTAATATATATTTACTTATGTTTGTATTAATATGTTACTCTAAATCTCTTATTGTGTGACCTTTTCATCACATTGATTTTCTTGTATTACTTGTTTAATCTCATTTTTACTATAATACTAATTACCTTAATATTGAAATAATAATTGATTACAATTTATGATGATTTGTTTTGGTAACTCATTGTGATTCTAAACAAGGGCTAATCAAGGTGAAAAAAAATGTCATTAAACTCATATCAATGAGCTATTTATAATTAAATATTTATTTTTATAATCTTAAATGTTTGATTCTAAAGTTTTGGAAAGCTTTACATGATTGTCCAAGTGGTACCTAATTTGGCAACAAAGGATATTACAACTCGATCTTCATTATCTTAGAATATAATTTTCTAGTAAAATTTATCTCGTTCCTTCAAAGTGTTTTCTATGATTTGGTTAAGTTATAATGTAACTCTAAATCTCATATCATATGACCTCTATATATTTCATTTGGTTATAATAAATTACTTAAATTTATCTCTTTTAGCTTCAATAAATATTTGCTTATTATTAATATAATTCATTAATATATTTATTTTTCTTTTATACAATAATTAAAAGAAATCCATAACAAATCAAAAAGTCTCAAAAATTATATAAAATCATTGAAAATAAAATATTTAGAAAATATAAAAAAATTAAGATTTAAAATTTATATTTATGTAAAAAGAATACATAATATTAAATTATTATTTTAATATAAAGAAGATATATATTAAATCTTAAATGAGATAAATTGATGTAATGTAGTATAACCAAATAAAAACATATTCAAGTTCACCAAAGAGGTGAGTTAGCTTCAATATATAATATAGAAAGATAAGAAACAAATTTGAATTGAAATTAATTTTACATGAAAGATAAATTCTGAGAACCTAAAGAAATCAGGTGTAATGTCCATGATAATTAAATCTAGTTCACATAAAAATATTTTGTGAAGTGTGTGAAAATCAAGGAAAATAAAATATTTAAACTTTTCAATTTTTGTTAATTAATTGAAGGGAGCAAGATCATGACATTTGTTTCATCTTCATCTAACCTCATCAGGAATCATAGCAAATCACCAATGTAAATAAACATAAGTAAATATAAATTATTATTTTAATAATTTAAATTGAAGTAATGCAATATAATACAATTAAAGTGATATAAATATTGTATAAAAAAGAAATTTTGTTTTCATAATAATATATTCAAATCAAAGAAAAATTTGCAAACTTTAGATGAATTGTTTGGGAAAGTTGCACTATATCATACATATGAGATAGTGTGTAATGTTCTATGTCATCAAAAATGGTTGAAACAAAATATGTCATGAAGCATCCCAAATCCCTAAAAAATGAAAATTTTTAAAACCAAATTAAGTTTATTTTAAAATGTCATGTAACTTGTGATAAAACCCAAGGAGATTGACTTTAATAACCTCGATCATTATATTATTTACTAATCAAACTATTCCATAAGGAATTCCAAAAGCCCATAAAAATATTTAAAAATATAAAAATAAATATTCAAATTGTTAGAGCTTGTTGACTAAACTTCAACGACTAATATTTCAACTTGACTTGGCCTCATCAAGAATGCTTTGAATCACCAAAGTAAATGACATTAATAATAACAAATTATTATTTTAATATTTAGTTAGTATATATTAAAGGTTAAAAATAGTAAAATTAAAGCAATATAATTTAACCAAATTTTCAAAGCAAGGGTCCCACAAGGCAAGATTTAGAGTTACATGGTAACTTAGCTAAATTAAAGTGGAAAACTTGCTAAAATAAGATAAATTGTTGGAAAAAGTTGTGTTCGAAGATACTAAAGAAGTAGAGTGTTAACATCCTTGATCAATAAGCATGGTAAGAATTAAGGTATCTCTAAAAACCAAACCAAAACTATAGAAAATAAGTTATTAAAATCCTATATAATGAATAATTCATTGGATACATCACGATGAGATGAGATTGCCGACATTTGTTTCATCTCTATCAGAACTCGTTTGGAATGCCTAAGAATTGAAAAAGAAAAAAAGAAAAAATAATAACAAATTATTGTTCGTAGAGAAAATAGTTATGTATTAATATTTAAATAAGATAAATTAAGGCAATGCAATCTTGCAAATTCAAATAAATGTAAAAGTTACAAGAGTGGAAAAATAGAGTTTCACAGTAATATTACCAAATAAAAACGAAAACTTTCATGAAATGGGAAAATTTATATAAGAAAGTTACATTCCATGATACTAAAATGATTGAGTCTGACTTCCTCTATATGTCTCTTAAAGTTGGCCAACTGCCAAAAAATAAAATATTTAAAATATTAAAAATAAACATTTGAATACTTTGCAAATATATTTTAAAGAAAATTGAGATAAATTGAAGTGATGTGATATAAAGAAATCAAAGAGATAAAAGGGTCACACCTGTGGACATTTAGAATGTGACGAAATAAAATCAAAAAAATTTGAAGAAATGAGATAAATTTTATATGAAGTTACATTGAAAGATACTAATGAGATCAATTACAACAGCCTTGATAATCAAACTAAGTATGAATCAAAATATCACATAAAGCTTTTCAAAATGCATAGAATATAATTTTTTTAAAATATTAAAAAATATTTATTTATACATAGTTTAGTAAAGTAAGCCCAATATCATTTGTTTCGTCTGAATCAAGCAATAATTAGGATTACTATGAATTATGAATGTAAATTAGCATAATTATTGTAATGGTTTATATTAATGTGTGGTCAACAAATGTAATGCTTAAGGAGATCAATTTAAGTAATGTAAAATAACCAAATAAAAAAATTTGTGAATCTCACATGTAAGGAGATTTAGAGTTAAATATTAATATAAAAAATCATAGGAAAATACTTGAAAAAAATGATAAATTATAAAAAAAAGTTTCTTTCCATGTTAAAAAGGAGGTTGGTTATAATATTCTCAATAATCAATTTAGGCATGAATTGAAATGTCTCCTAAAGCATGCACAAATACTAGAAATTAAAAAATTTAGAAATGAATATTTAACTTAATATATATCATCTGGAAGACTTTTATATAATTTGGTTTGTCACATTTGAACTTAATTTGGAATCAATGTAAATTTCCAATGTAAATAAACCAAAATAATAATAAATTTTTTTTTAATACAAACCAAATTTATATTAATGTTGAAATAAGTTAAACTATACCCATATAATTAAACAAATAAAGTCTATGTAAAGTTCAAACGAGAGGAGAGTTATAGTTTCATAATAATATAATCAAATCAAAGAAAAGAATTTAAAAAAAAATAAAAGATAATGTGTAAAAAAAATATTACATTCCAAGGAGCTAAGCAGTTTATGTGTAACATCCTTAATAGTCAAATAAGATACAAATCAAAATATCCAAAAATCATATCAAAATGATAGAAAATAAAATATTAAAAAATATAAGAGCAAATTTTTTAATTAAATACAACTGATCAAGAGGAGTTAAATAAATTTTATTTCATCTTCACCAATCGACATTTGTAATTACTATGAACTACTAAATTATTTTCATAAATAACAACAAATTACTATTTTAGTGTCACAAAAATAAATATTAAAGCTGATATATGATAAATTGAAGCAATTTAATCAAACAAGATCTAAGTGATCGAAAGATCACCAATATGTAGATTTAGAGCTAAATAACTATAAATTAATTAAAATGAAAAAAATTAAAAAAATTAAAAAATTGAAAAATACTTAGGAAAATTTGCATTCCAAAATACAAAGCAAATCATGCACTAAGCTCTCTATTTTTAAATTAGGTACGAATTAAAATGTCTCATAAAACAAGCAAAACCCCTATAAAATAAAGTATCTAAAAATTTAAATGTCAATAGTTAATTGGATAGACGACATCATCAAAAGTCCCACAACATTTGTTTCTCCATGATCATTTCTAGATTGTAATTTTTGTGAATTACATAAGTAAACTTAAATAATAATAAAATATTATTTCCAAATGAAACAATATATAACAATAGACAAACGAGATAAATGGAAGTAAGTTAATAATCATAAGAGATGAATACTAGAGACTCATAGTAATATAACTAAATCAAGTTAAAAATTCGAAACGATGAGATAAACTGTGTGAGGACATTGCATTGAAAGATACTGCAGAGATTCCACAAAACCTCCTTGACTATAAAATCATGTGCGAGTCAATAAGTCCCATAAAATGTAAAAAACATGAAGCAAATTTAAATATTTAAAAATACAAAATTAAATGACTAATTAGATAGATTATCATGACAAGTCTGAAAATTTTTTTCATCTCGATTAAGCCTTGTTTGTAATTATTATGAGAATAAATAAATTAAAGAAATATAATATAACCAACTAAATAATATATAAATGTCATATGATAGGATATTGAGAGTTACAAAGTAATCTAAAGAATTTAAAAAGAAACATTTGAAGAAATGGGACCAATAATAATGAAAAGTTAAATTCCAAGATAAGAAGAAGATTTAGTGTAACCACCTAAATCAACAAAACAAGTACAAATAGCAATGACTCATAAAATTTGTAAAACCCATAGAAAATGCAATACCAAAAAATATAAGAGTGAATATACATCTTGATATCATGATTGAAGATGTGTAGAACAACATTTGATTAGTCTCGATCAAACCTAGATTGAAATCACTACAAATTGCCAAACTAAATAAGCATAAATGATAATAAATTGTTATCCTACTTTCATGGAATGAATATTACTGCTTAAATAAGAAACCTTATGCAATGCTCTATGAACAACTCAAAAATTTGTAAAAGTCATATTAGAGGAGAGTTATAGTTCCATTTTGATATAACAATATTAAACCAAAACATTTGGAACAATGGCATAAATTGCATATAAAGTTGCATTTGAACATACTAAGGAGATCTACTATGATATCATTGAGAGCCGAAAGAGGTACGAATCAAAATTTATAATAAAAAATGACCAACAAAGAGAAAGTAAAACATAAGAATACATAAAAATTTATATTTAAATAGATAAAGGTTATTGATACAAGTTTAGCATTTTTGTCCTATTCAAACATCATTCGAATTCCTGTAAATTTCAAAACAGAATAAGCATAAATAATAATAAAATATTGGTTTAATATCAATCAAATAAATCATAAAGCTAAAATAAGATAAACTAAAATAATATGATATTAATTAAAAGTGATGTAAAGAAGGTATCAGAGAAAAATTAGAGTTTCATAATAATACAATCAAATAAAAAAAATATTAGAAGAAATGAGATAGTTTCTATAGGAGAGTTGCTCTCCAATAGATTAAGATGACCGAGTGTATCATCTTTACTAGTTAAATAATGTAAAAATTGAAATTTCTTAAAAGACTTTGAAACCCTTATAAATAAAATTTATAAAAATATAAAAATAAATATATAGTTAGCAGAGCACTTTGATATATTCTAATGATATTTTTTTCATATTTATAGAACCACATTTTGAATTACTATGAATTTCAAACTTAAATAAGCATTAATAACAAATAAAATTATCTTAGCATTCAATAAACATATAGCGAAGCTAAACTAAGATAAATTAAAGCCTTATGATAAAATTGCAAAATAAAAATTATGTTTATTATTAATGAGTGGAGAATCAGAGTTCATATTAAAATAAAAAAGTCAAAGACAAAAGTTTGAACAAATTAGATAAAATTTTCAAAAAAGTTGCATTCCAAGATAACTTGGAGATATAGTGCAGCAACCAAATCGTTAAATCAGGTATGAATGTTAATATCTCAAAACAAGCTAAATATTAAAATTTCTCAAAATATATCAACAAATATTTAGTTCAATAAAGATCACCTAGATGACTCAAATGAAGTTTGTTTCATCTTGATTACACCTCATATTGAATTAATAAAAATTACCAAACAAAGTAATCATAAACATGAAGAAACTAATTATTTAATATTAAGTAAATATAATTAAAGAAAAAATGAGAAAAAAATGAAAACATTGTGTTATAACCAAATCATGCCAATGTAAATGGTCACATGAGTGATGATTTAGACTTACATAGTATTATAACAAAATAAAAGTAAAAAAGATTATAGAAGTAGGATAAATTATATAAGAATGCAAAGTTTCAAGATTTAATGAGATTAGGTGAGAAATCGTCAATCATCAAATTAGCTACAAAATTGAAATATCTCATAAAGCATAAAAAACACTAGGAAAATAAAATAATTAAAAAAATATGGATAAAACTGTTAACTAGATAGAACTAGTGAAGATTAGTTTAACATTTTTCCTCTTCAATAACATCGCATTTACAACTATTGAAAATATTCAAAATAAATTTAAAAATATTATTAATAATTTTTATAGTATGAAGTAAATATATATTAACCCCTGAATCAAGTAAAATAAAACAATTTAATCTAGCCAAATCAAAGCAATATAAATGTTACTTGAGAGTCGAATTAGAATTTCAAAAAAAAAGAAAATTAAGAGGATGCAAAGGCCATGAAAAAATAGAATTAAAGTTTTATAGTAAATTTGAAGAAATGAGATAAATTATATTAGAAAGAAAAGTCATAAGATAGTAAGATATAAATCAGGCACAAATAGAAATGCAACGTACATGCCAATTCCCTAAAAATGAAAATATTTTAAAAAAAGTATGAAAAAGAATATTTTATTGATTAGAGCTCATTTCGATGAGATCAATTATTTTTCTCTCATGTCAATCTAACCTCATTTAAAAATAGATTCAAATAATTAAAAGAACTTAACATAAACTAGAATAAATTATTATTTAAATATTTAATAAATGTATAATGGAACATAAATGACATTAGTTGGGGAAATATAACATAACAAAAGCATAGCGATGTAACCGTGACACGAGACTAGTGTCATAGTTTTATAGTAATAGAACATTATACAAGTTAAAGATTTAAAGAGACAAGATAAATTGTATAAGAAAGCTGCATTCCAAAATACTAAGGACATTGAGTACAATTTCCCTGTTCATCAAATAAGCTACAAATTGAAATTTCTCATAAAATTTTCCGAAACCTTAAAAAATAAAACATTTAAATATATATAAAAAAATTATTTAGTTAATTTGATCTCATTGAGATGAGTTTGATAATGTTGTCTTGTATTGACAAAACCTCAATAACATTACATAAATTTTTAAAGAAAGTAAATATGAAAAATAATAAATTATAATTTTTATTTTTATCAAATTATAAAAAAGTTAAAATGAGATAATTGAAGTAATGAATTATAACAAAATCACAACATTATAATGATTGACATTTGAATTAGTGTTTCTTGGTAACAATAGCAAATCAAAATTCAAAGTTTACAAAAATGAGAGAAATTATAAGTTATGTTTCATTTGATCATGCCGAGAAAATCAAATGTGACAACCTTAATCTTAAGAAAGGTATGAATTTAATTGTCTAATAAAATATGTAAAAAAATCATAATAAAAAAATGTTTATAAATATAAAAAATAATTATTAATTAGATAAAGCCCATCACGATGTGTCCAATGACAATTATTTCATATCGATCAGCCCTACTTTTAAATTTTTATGATATACTAAAATAAATAATTGTAAATATTAATAATCTTTCATTTCAAACCAAGAAAATATATATTAATGTTGAAAATTGATAACTAAAATGATATACTATTTCAAAATGAGTAAGCTAACCTAATCAAAGAGCTAAATGTGAAGAAATGAGATAAATTAGATAGGAAAGCTAAATTCAAATGTGCTAAGGGGATCAAGTGTAATATCCTTGATCATAAAATGAGGTATGAAACAAAATACCTAGTAAATCATTTAAAAATTATCAAAAGTAGTTTCTTCAAAATAATAAAAATTAATTATTAGTTGGATAGAGCTAGTAAAGATGAGTCTAATAACTTTTTTATCATCATGGTCATACCTCCCCTAGAATTATTATGAATTAGAAAAGTAAAAAACAAAATAAATAGCATTTTATTATTTTAATAATAAGTACTTATATATTGAATCTAAAATAACTTAAATTTCATGAATATAATATATGGAAGCAAAATTGTTGTAATATTGCATGAGAAGACATTTAGAGTTACATTGAAATATAATGAAATAAAAGTGAAAATTTTAAAGAGATGAAAAAAAACTCTTATGAGAAAGTTATTTGCAAAGAAACAAAGGACTACGAATGTAACAATCTTAATCATCAAATTAGGTGAGAAATAAAATTTCTTTTTGACTATATAGAAAACCATAGAAAATAAAATCTTAAAAAATATAAAAAAGAATATTTAATTGCATAGAATTGATTGAGATGAGTCCATATATGTTTAGGACATCTAAATCTGAGGTCATTTTGAGATACTACAAATTCATAAAAACATATAAAATTAAAATATATTAAAATATTATTTTTATATTAAATGGACATAAATTAAACCTAAAAAGGATATATTAAAATAATTTAACATTACCAAATAAAACTAATATAAATGTGAAAGGAAAAAAATAGGAGTTACATTACAACACAATAAAATTAATTCAAAATATTAGAAATTTTGACAAATTGCACAAAAAGGTTGTATTCTGACATGCAAAGGAGTTCAAGTGTGACATTTTTTATTACCAAATCAGGCATATCAAAATGTCTATCAAAGAGTTCCAAAAAATAATTATAAAATATAAATAATATTTAAACGAATAAAACTCATTGTGACATGTTAAACACTATTTATTTCATATTGATTTTACAACATCTTGAATTACTATAAATTACCCTTGAAAAAGAGAACATATAATAATTAATTACTATTTATATATTTACAAAATACGTAATAAAGCTAAAAGAACATAAATGAAGCAATGTAATATCACAAAATAATAGACATATAAATGTCACATGTGAGAAGAAATTGAGTTTTATAGTAATATAATCAATTCAAAGCAAATAATTTGAAGAAATGACATAAATTATAAGTGAAAGTTGCATTCCAAGATACAAAGAAGATCAAGTGTAATAAACTTGATAATCAAATCAAATACGAATCAAAATGACTCATAAAATATGAAAAGTTTTTTAAACTAATTATTTCAAATCTTAAAGATTTAATTGAATAATTCTTGATAAGACAACAATGATAATTATTTCTTTTTGATTAAAGCTACTTTAAAATTTTTTAGAGCCACTAAAGTAAACAAGTGTAAAAAAATAAATTATTATTGTAATGTTTAGAAAATATATATATTAATACTAAAATGAGCTAATTTAAATAATGTAATAAAACAAAATAAACACAATATAAAGGTAAAATAAGATGATATTTAGAGCTACAGAATATTATAACAAATTGAAAGAAAAAAATTAGATGAAATTAGAAAAATTGTCTCAAAAAGTTTCACAGGAAATCAGTTGTGACATCCTCGATTGAAATATGATGTACAAATCAAAATACTTCTTAAAGCATGCTTAAACCTTGCAAACTAATATATTTAAAATATACACATATAATTAAATATTTAATTGCATAAATCTTGCTTCGATGAGTCCAATGATGTTTATTTTGTCATGATCAAACTTAGTTTCTGATACAATGATTTACCAAAGTAAATAATCATAAAAAAATATAATATTTTTCAAATTTTAAGCAAATATATCCACCATAAGAAATTAGCCAAATCATAAAAACATAATGCAACCTAATCATAGTGATGTAAATGCCACATGAGAATAAACTTACAGTTGCACAGTAAAGTAACCCAATTAAAGAAAACATTTCAATAAATGTGAAAAATTGTACAAGAAACTTACAATGTAAGATACAAAGGTGCTCCAGTGCAATTCTTTAAAATATCGAATTATGTTTAATTAAAAATTTCTTATAAAATTTTCTAAATGTCATTAATAACAAATATTTAATGATATATTAATAATTATTTGACTTGATAGGGCTCGTCTAGAGGATTCTAACTACATTTCTTTCATCTCCATCAGACCTTGTTTAGAATTATAGTTAACTGTCAAAACAAATAAACATAAATAATATTGAATTATCATTTTTAATATTAAGTAAATTTATATTAAAAATAAAATGACAAAATTTAAAGAAATTTAATATAACAAGTCGTAGTGATATATATGCCACATGTGTGGAAAATTATTTTTTTGTAGTAATATTACCAAAAAAAGAGAAGTCTTCATAGAAGTGAGATAAATTGTGTGGAAAAGTTGCATAACAAGATAATAATAAGATCAAGTGTAACATCTTTGATCATTAAAATGGGTATGAATCGAAATGACTGGTAAAGAGTATGAAAATGAGAGAAAAAAATTATTTAGAAAATATTTAAATGATTATTTAATTAGCTAGAGCTCAATCAAATCTTTTTTTGATTTTTCACAAATTACAAAAACACATAAATATAAAAAAATAAATTGTCATTTTAATACTAAGTAGATATATCTCTTTACGATCAAAAGAGATAAAATGAAGCAATATAAATATAACCAAAAGACAGACATAAAAGTCACATGACAAGAGATTTTGAGTTAGATAAACTTAATAAAAATAAAAAAGATTAATGAATTGAGATAAATTGCATGACAAAGTCACATTCTAAGACACTAAGAATATCAAGTGCAACATTATTGATGATAAAATTATTTATGAATCAAAATGTCACATAAAGTGTGTTTAAACCTTAAAAAATAAAATATTTAAAAAATACAAAAATAATATTTTGTTGGATTGGGCATATCAAGATGAGCTAAATAACCTTTTTTATGTTTAAATTGAACCTTATTTGAAATTACTAAGAATTATAAAATTAAATATACATAAATAATAATAATGTGTAATTTTACTGTAAGTAAATATACAATAATACTAAAATTACATAAATTGAAGTTAGCTAGTTTAACAAAATCAAAGTCAAATAATTATTGTTTCATAATAATATGAACAAATCAAAGAAATCCACAAAGGAGATAAATTTTTAAAGAAAGTTATATTCCAGAACACTTAGGAGATTGAGTGTATCATTCTCGATCATTAAATGATGTATAAACAAAAATATCTTATAAATCATGCACAAACCATAGAAAATAATGTTTTTTAAAATATGAATAGAAAGATTTATTATGATAGAGTTCATTGAGATCAGCCTAAGGACGTCTATTTCACCATAATCATACTTAATTTAGAATTATTATAAATTATAAAATTAAATAAATATAAACAAGAACATAAAATTATCTAAACATTAAAGAAATATATCAAATCTTAAATTAGATAAATTGAAAAATAAAACACGACTAAATCAAAGTGATGTAGAGATCACATATGAGGAGATTTAGAATTATATAATAATATTAACATATCAAAATAAATGAATTTGAAGAAAGAGATAAATTGTATGAGAATGTTCTCGTCCAAGATATTAAAGAGATTAAATATAACTTCCTAGATCCTCAAATTAGTTATAAATTTGAATGTCTAGCAAAATGCAAAAATCTCTGGAAAATTAAAAAAATATTAATAAAATAAAATTTTATAAGATAAAGCTTATAGGGATAAATTATTTTAATATTAATAATTAAAATAAAAATAAATATTAAATAAAATGCAAAAATCTCTAGAAAATAAAAAAAAATATTAATAAAATAAACTTTTATAAGATAAAGCTTATAGGGATAAATTATTTTAATATTAATAATTAAAATGCCTCATGAAGATTCAAATAACTAAGAAGATACTAAACTCTAAAAATATGAAAATTAGTATTTTGAAATGATAAAATTTATCAAGATGAGTCCAATGACATTTATTTCAACTTGATTGTGACTTATTTTGAATTACCACAAAATATTAAAGAAAATAAGCATAAATAATAATAAATCATTATTTTGATATTAAAAAACGATATTAAAGTTGAAATAAAATAAGTTGAAGCAAAGTAATAAGACTTAAACAATCAGATGTAAAGGTCACATACTAGAAGATTTAGAGTTACAAGATAAAATGATCACGTCAAGTCAAAAGATTTAAGAGAAGTCATAAATTATGGGAGAAAGTTATATTCTTTGATATAGTTGAGACGAAGTGTAATCATCAAATTTGTTAAAAGCAAAATGTCAAATAAAGTGTGCTTAGACCATAAAAACGAAGTGATTGAGAATACAAAAAATTTTAAATGTTTAAAGCTCATCAAGATGAGTTTGATAACGTCTGTTTTATCTCTATCACACCTCATTTTAAGATTATTAGAAGTTGCAAAAGAAAATAAATGTCCAATAAAAATAAATATTTATGTTAATAAAAAGTAAATATACATTAAAGCTAAAATAATATATTGAAGCAATATATTATAAAAACTCAAGCAGATATAAAGGTCATGAGAGAAGAGGTTGCAAGTTTCATAATAATACAAAAAATTAAACTAAAAAATTTAAGAAAAGAGGTAAATTGTGTGGGAAAGTTTCATTCCAAGATGTTAAGAAAATCGTGAGTAACATCATCAATCATGAAATTTTTATGAATCAATGTGAGATAAAAATTATGTAAAAACCATTGAAAATAAAATACTTAAAAATATTGAATGAATATTTAATTAGATGAGGTTCGACAAGATGAATCTAGCAAAATTGTTTGCCTAGATAAGACCTTGATCGGAAGTAAAACAAACTATCAAAATAAATAATCATAAATAAGAATAAATAATTATTTTATTACCAAAAAATTTTAAAATAACATTAAAATGAGATAATTTTGCTCAATTTAATATAACAAAATCAAAGTAATATAAAGTTCACATGAGATAAGAAATAGTTTAACTTTGTGATATAACAAAATTCATGTTAAGACTTTTAGGAAATGAGGTAAAATTTGTAGAAACTTACTTTTAAATATAATAGTTTGACTTAATCATCAAATCAACCATGAAGAAATATGTCTCACAAAACAAGCCAAAACCATAAGAAATAAAATATTTAAAATAAAAAAATTAAAGCAAATGGGTCTTATGATGCTTATTTACTATGAATTACACAATTAATTAAATAAAAACTAAGATAATGTATTATTTCAATAAAAAGTATAAATATATTTTAGTTAAGAATAAAAAAATTAAAGCGAAGTAATATGATAAAATTAAAGGTTTTAAATTCACATGTGATTATAATTTGACATTCATAGAAATATAATAAAAATAAAAGAAAACAAAATATGTAAAAATGAGATAAATTATATAAGGAATCGACATTCTAGGATCCTAAAGAGATCGATTTTAACTTCCTTGATTATCACATAGTTTATGAATTGAAATGCCTCAAAAAGCATGACAAACACTTAAACAATATACTAAAACATTAAAATAATATTTAATTGGATAGAAATTGTCACCAATAGCATTAATTTATGCTAAAATGAACCATATTTCAAATTACTGTGAATTTATAAAAGTAATTGAAATAAATAATAATAAATTATTATTTGATTATTATGTAGATATATAATAAAGTTGAAGTGAAATAAATTGAAGTAATGTAATATAACAAAATAAAAGCAATCTAAAAATTAGACAAGAAGAGATTTAGAGTGACATAAAACAAAATAAAGTGAAAATTTGATTAAATGAATTGAATTGTCTGGCAAAATTACATTTCAAGGTTCCAAGGGGATCTAAGGTAAAATCCTTGATCACAAAATTTTGAACAAATCAAAATGTCACATATCGAATGAAATAATCCCAAAAATAAAATATTTAAAAATATTAAAATTAATATTTAATTGGATAGAGCTCATCAAGATAACTACAATGACTATTGTATTTTTTTAATAAATCTCATTTGAAATTACAAAGTTTTGCCATTGCAAATATGTATAAAAAATATATTATTTAATATTAAGAAAAAATACTTTAAAGTTTAAATTATATAAATTGAAGTTATGTATATAACAAAATCAACATAATGTAATGGCCAAACAGGGGCAGATTTAGAGTTACATAGTAATACAATTAAATCAAATTGAAAGATTTTAAAAAATGAGATAAATTGCACATAAAAGTTACATTACAAGATGCAAACGAGATCAAGCTCAAAATTCTAGATTGTGAAATGATGTATGAATTAAAATGCCTTATTTAATATGGTTGAACATAGATAAAAAAACATTAAACTCATAAAAATGATTATTTAATATGGTAGAAGTCATTGAGATTAGTACACCAACATTTAATTCTTCTAAATCATAGTTTAGAATTATTATAAATTACAAAATTAAATAATTATAAACAATAATAAATAACTTCTTTAATATTTAGCTAATGTATTTATAGTTGAATAGAAATAAATTGAAGTAAAGTAATAAAACTTAATCAATGCGACATTAAGGAGACATGATAGCAAATTTAGAATTACATAAGAAGATAACCAAATCAAAGAAAGAAGCTTAAGTGAGATAAATTGTACTAGAATATTGAATGCCAATATACTAAGAAATTGTGTGAAATATACTCTATAACCAATTCAACTACAAATTGAGTGACTTATATAACAATCAAAAGTAATAGAAAACTAAAAATATAACATATAAAAATGAAGATTTAGTTTGTTATAGCTTGTGAAGATGAGTCCAATGACATTTCTTTTCTTTACATTGGCCTTGTTCGAAATAACTGAAAAAATAAAAGTAAATAACAATATATTATTATTTCAATATTAAGTGTATATATAATAGATGAGATAATTTGTAGTTATGTAAATCACCAAATAAATGCTATGTAAATGACATGTGCGAAGAAATCTAGGGCAAATCAAAGTGGAAACTTTCAACACATGAAATAAATTAAATGAGAATGTTGCATTCCAAGATACTAAAAAAAGTAACAGTAACATCCTCAACCATTAAATTTTGTACAAATCAAAATGTCTCATAAATCATGCAAAGACTTTATAAAAAAGAAATTTTAAAAATAATAAAAATAAATATTTAATTAGATAGTGCTCTTTAAAGTGAGTCCAACAATGTTTATTTCATTTGAATCAAAGCTCATTTGTAACTACTACAAATTAAAAAATTAAGTAACCATAAATAATAATATATTATTATTCAAAAATTAAATAAAAATATAATAAAGCTGAATAAGATGAATTGAAGAAATAAAATATATTTAGATCAAAAAATGTAAATGGCTAGCTCAAAAAGAATATGAGTAGCGCAATAAAATAACACAATGTTATCAAAAACTTTGAAGAAATCAAGCAAAAAAAACTAGAATGTTGCATTCCATCATACTAAGGAGATCAAATGTAACATCAATGATCATAAAATATGATTTTAGTGAAATGTTTCAAAAAAAAGGTAAAAAGCATAGAAAATTACATATTTAAAAATATGAAATTTAATTTTTATCTTCATAGAGCTTACTAAGGTAGGTCTGATGATATTTATTTCATCTATATTAGACCTCATTTAGAATTACTATAAATTATAAAATTTTTTAAACGTAAATAATAATAAATTATTATTTCAATACTAAGTAAATAGATATTAATATTAAAATTAGATAAATTAAATATATATAATATTTCAAAATCAGTATATCTTAAAGTTGCATGAGGGTAAGGTAAGTGTTTCATAAAAATGTAATCAAAAACAAAACTTTTTAAAAAATGAGAAGAATTATATAGGAAAGATGCATTAAAAATACTAAGGAAATTGAGTATAATATCCTCCATAGTTGAATGAAATACTAATAAAAATATCTTATAAAGCATGTAAAAACTATAAAAAAATTCTAAAAAAGATATCAAAAAGATTATTAAATTGGATACAACTCATCAAGTATAGTCCAACATTATTTCTTTTGTCTTGAATAGATCTCATCTCAATCTATTGGGACTAATTACCTATGTAATTAAACATAAATGGCAAAAAATAAATATTTTAATATAAAATAGATATATATTCAAGTTGAAATGTGATAGTAATGCAACATAACCAAATAGAAACAATGTAAATGTCACATAAGAAGTGATCTAGGTTTATATAAACCAAATTGAAAAATTTAACAAAATGATAAAATTAATTTAAGAAAGTTTTATTCTAAGATTGTGTGTTGATTGGGTGCGAAAATCTCAATTACTAGATTAAATGGAATCAAAATGCTTCCTAAAGAAACTCCAAATCAAAGAAACTAAAATAGTTTAAAAAACATATCAAAATAAAAATTTAGTTATATAAAACTCATTGAGAGGATCACAATCTCTTTTGTTTCATTTTAACAAATCATTTTTTCTAATTAGAAACATTTAACAAATTAAATAAATATAAACAACAACAAAATTTTATTTAAATATTAAGAAAATATTAAAAAACTATAAATTAGATAAATTAAAGCAATGCAATATAATCAAATTGAAGTGATGTAAAAGTCACATGATAGAAGAATTAGAATTACATAGCAATACACAAAATAAAAGAAAAAAAATTTGAAAAAATAAGGTAAATTATATGACAAAAAAAGTGCTACATCATATTAAGTAGATCAAGGGTAACATCTTTAATCATCGAGTTAGGTATGAATTAAAATCTCTAACTGTACCTAAACCATTGAAATGCTATTATTTAAAAATATAGAATGCATTTTTTACTAGACAACACCCATTAAGGCAAATTCAATGACTTTTATTTTGTCTCCATTAAATATAAATTAAAGATGAAATTTGATAAATTGAAGCAAAGTAACAAACAAAATAACCACAACATAATGGTCATACGATGGAAAATTTTGAACTGCATAGAAACACAACTAAATCAAGAAAAAAATTTCAAAAAATTACAAAAATTATAATTAAAAATTGTATTCCAAAGTATTAAAAGCATTGAGTGCAACATGCTCAATCATTAAATTAGGTATAAATAAAAATGTCTCCTAAAGTATTCCAAAACCCAAAAAATATTAAAAAACAATTAGTTAATTAGATGGATCATTAATGTGAGTTGAATGTTATCTGTTTTGCCTCCATCAGACCACACTTTGAAATACTGTGTTACACTCTTGTGTTTGATGAGTCAAGCATAAATTTTATATATCGTTTATGCTTGCTTTAAGTGAAATTATTAAAATTAAATTAAGTCAAGCCATGAACTTTAAAATGTTTAAAATAGTGGTCTACAAGACTCTTGGAGTGATGGCAAGCTTCAAGGAAATTGAAGGCATGCACCAAAATCTTTAAACTTGTATATCTTTTTATTTTTATTAGATTTGATATGTCCAAATTTTGAGATGATGTGACATACTAGTAATATTAATATTTGAAAATGTTATAACTTTAATAATTTTTTAATTTTTATTTTTGGGCCAAGCATTATTGATGAAAAGTATAGACATCGGTATTAATTTTTTTATATTATTTAGGAATTATTTTTCACAAATTTCTTTTTATAGACATTTAGGAAACTTGTAATACTATCATAACATATAATTATTTTGGTATACTTATATTCAAAATTTTTGCACAAAAAATCTCACAAGACACTATAAAACCACTTTAGTCTTAAGAAGTTTCACAATAGCGTTGGGCGGGTCGACCCTACTCGACGGTTGGTCTATCCAGGCTTTAAGGATTTATAAAATAAAATAAAAGTAAAAATTGTTTGATAGACCCGAAAGCGACGAGCGAAGCCCAAAGGCTGCAGGAAGAGATGCTGAATGGAACAAGTGAGAAATAAACCCACAACTGCTGAACAAAACAAGTTCAAAACAAGTGCAAACTCAACCAGTAGAGAAAGTTGACCAGAACAAGTGTGAAATCAAGTCAACCTAGACCAAGTGTTGAAATCTTTATCGAGGAAGGGGGGAGACAACCCCAAATGGCTCAAGAGACATATGAACCGAAAGTGTTATAGAGAGCAATGGCAAAGACATTTGGACGATGTGGGAATAAACTCCCATTCAATCCTCAAAGAAAGTGGAAGGAGAGGTGCAATCGGATGGCTTAGATTAATCAACATAAATTGCTACATTGACGCGAAGCAGGAGATTCAAACCCTAGCTTAATCTACAAGAGCATGCGAAACCATTGCAATAAGTTTATATTTTAGTTGAATTCTGGACACATTATTTTAATACATGCAGGACAACCAATGCATGATCCAATTGCCCAGATCAAGGCCACCTAGCTCCAATGGCCATTATTGATCTCGAATGGTAAATTCAAGATTCAATCAAAAATGTCCATTTCCTGGTCCACATCGAATGGTGACTGCTTTGTGTCCGTTACGCAAAGGGCTAGTTCATTTTAGAGCCGTTTGAAGTGGATTTAGAGCTCAAATTTGAGCTCTATAAATAGAGAAGCATGAAGAAATCCAAGAGGTTACAATTACTAAGTTCTCAAGGCTTTGAAATCACGATTTCGAGCAATTCCAAGTGCGTACTATGCTTCCAAATTCATAAAGAGAAAGTGGCAATAAAGATTCCAAAATTAAAGGTTTTGCTTCAACTATTTTCAATTTCTTTTCCTTCCCCTTTTCGATATTGAGTGTACCTCATTCTTATTTTCAATAATATTAAGTGTATAATTTGTTTCCAATTTTTGTATTTGTTTCATTGGGGAAAGGGCATCCTGGCAATTGTACAAAAGCCCCAGGTTTGAGTTGAGCCCGAAAAAACTCAAGTAGGTTCGGGATTAGCCTTAGGTAAATCCCATGTAGGTTTGAGGTGAGCCTTAAGAAAAACCTCGCTTGTAATTTGTTGAATTTTAGTGCTTTTTCCCAACACTGGTTGGGGGTGGATTTAGGCTCGATTTCGAGTCGATCCACCTTAAAAATGTTTTCTGCACTATTTTACTTCTCTTTCTTGTTCTTGCTTAAAAGATTTCAGTTTTAATTTAAAACAAAAATTTAAATAATCTCAAAACGTTATTTACCACAATTCACCCCCCCTCTTGTGGGTTTACTTTAAGTACAAATAACTTCAATTGGTGTTAGAGCGAGGAATTACAAATTACGTGAGTAACATCATGTGGGAGTTCCACTTGTTCTAAGTGAATGCTTTATCACATTCTTTGTGGTTTTGTGACTTTGTTTTATGGCTTCCTCTTTAGTTGACATGGGTAACCTTGTGTGAATGTTTTTCTTCAATTTAGCCTCCCTTTTTTAAAGAAGAATTTTACTTATATTGGAAATACCATTTTAGAATTTTTATTTATTGATTTACAATTATAGGAAGTTATGAATAAGCCTTGTGAACTTCCTAAAAATTCTTTTACTAATGAAGTCAAGCCCTTTCATGAGCTTAATGTTGAGCATAAAACATTAGCTCAATTAAATGCTAGGGCCTTGAACTATCTTCATTGTGGAATTTCTCCTAGTAAATTTACACAAATTATAAATTTGCATGCAATATTTAAGGTGTGGAGAAAACTTGAAGTAACTTATGAGGGTACCTCACAAGTGAAAGAGACGAAGATCAACATCCTCACCCATGACTATGAGCTTTTCAGAATGAATCCTAGTAAGTGTATTAAAAGTATGTTTTAAGATTTAATGACATAACAAATAGCTTGATAAATCTTGGAAGGGTATTCTTAAATGGTCACCTAGTAAGGAAAATTTTGAGAATACTTCCAAAGGAAAATGATCCCCTTGTAATGGCTATTTAAGCAACTAAAGATGTCAACGAACTTTCACTAGATGAACTCCTTGGGGAACTTCTCACTACCGAAATAGAGATGACTAGGAGACTATCAGAAGAGGCTTCTACAATCAAGTTAAAGCACGAAAGGAAGAAGGAAGATCCCATGGCGTTCGATGCTACCAAATGTGATTCAGATTCCACTTCTACCTCTTCCATGGATTTGGAGGATGAGATTAGTTTTCATGTTAATGGTTTAGCAAAAAATTGGGCAAAACATTTTCTTAATAGGAAATGGAAGAAGATGAGCAACAAGTAATGGAAGAGGCCACCAACTTGTTTTGAGTGTGGTCAAACTGATCATATTAAACCGAAATGTCCAAAACTCAAGGATAAGCATGTGAAAGAGCAAAAGAAAAAGAAGAAGAACTTGAAGAAAAAGAAAACTTTCCAAGCTACATGGAGCGCTTCCAAAAATTCAGATGCTTCAAGCTCAAGTAGGGGAGAAGAAGGGATGATTTGTTTTATGGAAAATGTGGCATCTTCAATACCTTCAAGTGAAGAAGAAGAAAAAAATGAGGTAAACACTTAGACAAGAGATATTTTAGAAAGTAATCATATTGAAATTATGAATGCATGGACTTCTTTAATGAGTACTCCTAAAAAAGTGAAAAATACTTATAAATAAAAAGTTGAATTACTTGATTTTATTGTGAAAGAAGATGAAATGAAAAGAATAGAAAATCAACATATATGTGACGAAAGGGTTTCCCTTATCATTGAGAATACTTCTTTAAAGCATGATATTTTACTTTTGAATGAAAAAATATAATTTTTTGGGCATACTAGAGTAAGAAAAACTTCATATACTTCTTATACTTCACATGGTTATTGCTCTTCACATGTTTTCAATTTTGAAAAACCTAAATACATAAGCATGCCTGGGCCATCAAATATTGTTTGTTTTTATTGTTGTAAACTTGGACATACTATGAAAGATTACTTTTTAGAAGAAATATCTAGGCACAAAAACAAAATTTAAGATGTATTTTTAAGAATGAGAACATGCAAGCTCCATGTAGTGCTCAACCCAAGCTTACTTGGGTTCCTAAGAGTAAAATTTAGAAGATTAGAAGAAAAAGTCTCCAAAATATTTGGAGACATTCTAGGATAGGTCTAGGACATTTAGAAAACTTCAAGTGGTATGCTTCTAATTTAGATTTTACATCTTATATAATCAAAACCAAGAAGAAAATCAAAATCCATATCTTAGGTATTTATCTATTAAAAAACATATAGTTTTTAATCTAGAATCTCATAGGATAGAGGAAATAATATATGAGTGTTTGATGAGTTTATCCAAGTAATTAGTAAGAAGCATTTAGAAGATGAAAAAAAATTAGTAAAAAACTTAGATTTGAATAAGAATGAAGGAAAATTAGAAAATATAAAAGCAAAAAAAGAAAAAAAAAAGAAATTTACCTAGAGGATGGAAATTTGTAACCTCACATCCAAAGAATTTGATCATTAAGAGATGATTTGCTAATTGTTCAGATTTATGTTTTGGTAGTACAAAAGAAGAAATATGTAAAGAATTTCAAGATCCTATGACTAAGAAATTTGAAATGAGCATGACAAGTAAGCTAAATTTAATTTTCTTAGGTTTAAAATTAAAACAACTTCAAGACTGCGGTTTAGAAGAAACACATATACCAATTATATTAAATAACACTAATACATTAGCATTAGCCAAGGATCAAGTTCATCACTCTAGGACTAAGCACAATGATATTAGATATAACTTTATTAGATACCAAGTGGTTAAAGGATTATTAGAACTAGAGTATGTTGCCACTAAGCTTAAATTGGTTTACCTTTTTTTACCAAACCCTTGTCGTTGGAGTAATTTCAAACACTGAGGAAATATTTAGGAATGTTAGTCATCGTTTAGGATTCACTCCCTTTTGATGGTGTCAAAGAGGGAGAATAGTTAGGAGTTAGGGGGAGCATGAAGATAGGAGGAGCATGTAAATTTTTAATTTCCTCCTTAAAAATTTATTTCTATTTTATTTGTCACTTTTTTGTATTTATAAAAAAACATTTATATCTTGCCATCATCAAAAAAGGGATTTTGTTACACTCTTGTGTTTGATGAGCCAAGCATAAATGTTTATATATCATTTAGGCTTGTTTTAAGTGAAATTATTAATATTAAATTAAATCAAGAAATAAACTTTGAAATGTCTAAAATAGTGGACTTCAAGACTCTTGGAGTGATGGCAAGTTTCAAGGAAATTGAAGACATGCACCAAAATCTTTATAATTGAATATCTCTTTATTTTTCTTGGATTTCATATATCCAAATTTTAAGATGATGTGACACACTAGTAATATTAATATTTAAAAATGTGCTAAGTTTAATAATTTTTTAATATTTATTTTTGGTCCAAGCATTATTGATGAATAGTATAGACATCGATATTTGATTTTTTAAAATTATTTGGGAATTATTTTTTAGGAATTTCTTTTCATAATCATTTAGGACACTTGTAATACTACCATAATATAAAATTATTTTGTATACTTATATTAAAAATTTTGGCACAAAAATTCTCACAAAACACAATCAAACCACTTTAGCCTAAGGAATTTTTATTATAGCGTTGGGAGGGTCGACCTGACCCGACAGCTGGTCTGTCTATGCTTTAAGAATTTAAAGAATTAAAAAAGGTAAAAATTGTTTCATAGACCTGAAAGGGGCGAGCGAAGCCCAAAGGCCATAGGAACAGCTGCTGAATAGAACAAGTGAGAAATCATTCTTTCGCTGCTAAATAGAATAAGTGCAAACTCAACCTACGGAGAAAGCTGACCAGAACAAGCGCAAAATCAAGTCAACTAGGACCAAGTGATGAAATCTTTGTCGAGGAAGGGGAGCCAACCCCAAACGGATCCAGAGGCATATGAACCAAAATTGTTATAGAGAGCAATGGAAAAGACATTTGGATGATGTGGAACAAAACTTCGATTCGATTGTCAAAGAAGGCACAAGGACAGGCACAATCAGACCACTTAGAGTAATCAAGGTAAATAACTACATGAACGCCAAGCAAAAAATTCGAACCCAAGCCAAATCTGCAAGAGGATGTGGAACCACTGTAGTATGTTTCTATTTAGTTGATTTCTGGACACATTATTTTAAAACATGCAGGACAACCAATGCGCGATCCAATGGCCCAGATCAAGGCCTCTTAACTCCAACGGCCAGGGTTGATCTCAAAAGGTAAATTCGAGATTCAATCAGAAACGTCCATTTCAGGCTCCAAATCGAACGGAGAATGCTTTGTGTCTGTTAGCGAAATGGCTAGTTAATTTTAGAGCCATTGGAAGTGGATTTAGAGCTTAAATTTGAGCTCTATAAATAGTGAAGGATGAAAAAATCTAAGATTTTACAATTATTAAGTTCTCAAAGCTTTCAAATCAAGATTTCGAGCAATTTCAAGTGCATACGGTGCTTCCAAATTCAATAAGCAAGAAGGTTTCTGAAGTTTTAGGTTTTTGATTCAACTATTTTCAATTTCTTTTCCTCTTTCTTTAAAGTATTGAGAATGCCTCATTCTTATTTTAAATTGTATTATAATTTGTTGCCAATTTTTGTATTTATTTCTTTGGAGTAAGGGCATCCCAGCAATTGTGCAAAAGCCTTAAGTTGAGCCCGAAAAAACTCAAGGAGATTCGGGATTAGCCGTAGGTAAAATCCCAAGTAGGTTTGAGGTGAGCCATACGAAAAACCTCGCTTTTAATTTGGTGAATTTTAGTGGTTTTTCCCAACAACGGTTGGGGGTTGATGTAGGCTTGATTTTGAGTGGAATTACCTTAAAAATCTTTTGTGTACTATGTTACTTCTCTTTCATGTTCTTGTTTAAAAGATTTAAGTTTTAATTTAAACCAAAAATTGAAAGAATTTCAAAACTTTATTTAGCACAACTCACTCCTTACCCCTCTTGTGGGTTTACTTTAAGCACGAAGAACTTCACTATGAATTTGAAAAATAAAAGATAATAATGAATTTTTTTTTAGTATTAATTATGAATCCACTGAAGATGAAATAAGGTAAATCATGGTAATGAAATATAACTAAGCGAAGTAATTCTCATATGAGAAGAAAATTCAACTTTCATAAAAAATATAATTAAAATAAAGCAAAAAATTTTAAGAAATCTAATAAATGTTATTGAAATAGTCATTCAAGCATACTAAGGACAGCAAGTATAAGATCATTAATCATAAATGTAGGTATGAATCAAAAGCATTGTAAAGCAAGTAAAAAACCTTAAAACTAAATGTCTGAAAATATAAAATTAAATATTTAATTGATTAAAGGTCCAAAATGAGTCCAATGAATTTTTGTAATGATTAGATCTCTTATGGAATACTAAGATTAACCAAAGAAAATAAGATCAAATATTAATAAATTATATTTCTTATATTTAATAAATGTATAACAAAGCAAAAATTAGATAAATGGAATAAATATAACATAACAAAATGATAGTATTGTGAAGATCATAGGAGAAGACAAATATTGTTTCACAGTAATATAACAAAATCAAAGCAAAAACATTTTAAGAAGTAAGACACATTTTATGAAAGTTACATTCCATGATATTAAAAAGATGAGGGTTATAATTAAAACAATTACAAATATAAATTACTCTTACATTAAGCAAAAACTCTTAAAAATTGATTATTTAAAACTATAAAATAAATATTTGATTTCAAAAGGCTAGTTTAGATGTGTCCATCATCATTTGTTTCTTATTGATTAAATATATTTTTCAATTAATATAAATTATTAATGTAAATAGAACTAAATAATAATTTATTATTATTATAATATTAAAATACATATATATATTTAGCTCGCATCAAGACAATTTGAAGTTATTTATCATAACCTAACAAATGCAATGTGAAGGTCACACAACTTTAAATTATAGTTAGATAATGATATAACCAAAGCAATGCAAAACATTTAAAGAAATTTTATAAAAGATATAAAAAAGTTGCGTTAGAAAATAAAACATAAGTTAATAATTGAAATGTCTCACTAAGCACACCAAAACTATAGAAAATAAAAAAAAATATAAATAAAACATAAATATGAATATTTAAATGGATAGAGCTCATGAAGACGAATGCAAATGACATTTGTTTTTTACTACAGATTATAAAATTAAATAAACAAAAATAAGAAATAAAATAATTTTTTTATATTAAATAAGTATATAATGAACGTAAAATGACATTAGTTGAGGCAATGTAATAAAATCAAATCAAATCAACATAAATGCCACATGGAATAAGAGTTTAAGTAATATAAAAAGATAGCCAAACATACTTACTGGAAGAAATGAGGTCAAATATATGGGAATTTTGCATTCCAACATACTAAAGAGAGATAAGATGTAATATCCTTAATCATCAAATAAAATATGAAGTAAATTGTCTCATAAAACATGTAGAAGCCTTAGAAAATAAATTATTTAAAAATATAAAATAACATTTTTAAATTCATAAAGAGCTAATCAAAATAACTCCAAAAATAGTTGATTTCATCCCCATCACATTTGATTTTGAATTATTATGAATTACCAAAATAATTAATCAAAAATAATGAGAAATTATTATCTCAAAATAAATTATATATATATAGATATATATATCAAAGTTGAAATGAGATGAACAGTAGAAATGCATTATAACCAAATCAAAAGATACTAAAGAGATCGTGTGTAAAAAATGCCTCGTAAATCTTGCTAAATCCCAAAAAATAAAATACATAATAATATTCAATTATTATTTAATTAGATGAATGTCATCATCCTCACTCAATGACTTTAGTTTTCTCTCAAGTGGAACTCATTTGTAATTACTACAAATCAATAAACTAATTTTGCAATAATAATAAAAAAACTATTACTTTAAATATAAGTAAAATATATTTTAAAATAAAAATTAGATAATTTATTTATTGTAATATGATAAAATAAAAAATGTAAAGGTCATTAGAAAAGAATTGAGAAAAATTATGGAGAAAACTTGCATTCCAAAATACTAAAACAAAGAAGTGTAACCTTCTCAATCCCCAAATAGGCAAAAATTAAAATGCCTTATAAAATTTTCCAAAATCATAGAAAAAAACTATTCAAAATAATAAATTTTAATATTTAATTACATAGGACTCGTTTAGATGTGTTTAAGGACTTTTGTTTCGTTTTCATCAGACTGCATTCAGCATTACAATGATTTACCATATTAAACAAGCATAAAATATGATATTGTTTTTTTAATAATTAGCAAATACTATATAACCCATAAAATAGATAAACTGATGTAATGCATTGTAGCAAAATTGAAGTGATGTAAAAGGTCATGTGAGAGAAAATTTAGAGTTACAAAGTAATATGAGAAAATGAAAGTAAAACATTTTAAATAATGAGCTAAATTATATAACAAAGTTACATTTCAATATACTAAAGAGAATGGGTATAACATCGTTGATTGCCAAATCTAGTATGAACCAAAATGTTTTGTATAATGTACCAAATCAATAGAAAATTAAATATTTAAAAATACAAAAATTGATGTTTGATTTGATATAACTTTTGAGATGATTTGATGTACATTTGTTTTTTCTTGACGAGTACTCCTTTGGCATTACTATAAATTACATAACAAAATAAGCAAAAATGATAATAAACTATAATTTTAGTATTAAGCAAACATATATTTAAGTTGAATTCTGATAAGCTGAAGTAACGAGATATAGGAAAATCATTGCGACATAATGATAAAAAATGGTACATTTTGAGATACATAGTAATATAAAAAAATTTAATTAAATTTAAAATATTACCTAAATTTCACGTGAAACTTGTACTCCAAGATTTTAAAGAGATAAAGTGCAAAATCCTCAATCGCAAAATTAGATGTGAATCGATATGCCTAACAAACCTGTCAAGATCCTAAAAAAGGTAATTTAAAAATATTAAAAAAATTTTAATTGGATAATGCTCATCAAGGTAATTCCAATAATCTTTGTTTAATCTCCATTGTACCTCATTTCATATACTAAGAACTAAAAGATAAATAAATAAAAATAATAAAAATTATTATTTTATATAAAAAAAAATTATTATAAATAAAAGAAGGTAAATTGGATAAAACAAATATTTACAAATGAAAGTGTCATAATTATCACACCAAGAGGAAAATACAAGTTTCATAGAAATCTAATGAAATCAAAGTGAAGGATTTGAAGAAATAATATAAATTTTGTGGGTAACATACATTCAAAGATATTAAAATATTTGATTATAAAATCCTTGATCCTCAGTATAAGTGCAAATAATAAAGGCATGAAAAGAAGGTAAACAAATCTGAAAATAAAGTATTTAAAAATATAAAAGTAATAATTTAATTGTTTAGAGCATGTGGAGAAGACATCAACAATGTTTTTTTAATATCGAATTGACCACATTTGGAATTACTGATAATTACTAATTAAAGAAAGAATAAATAATAATAAATAATTGTTTTATATTAAGTAAATAATTCAAAAAACTAAAACAAGATAAATTGGAGAAATATAATATAACAAAATGATAATATTATAATATTCATAGAAGATGAGAATTAGAGTTTCATAATGTTATACCGAAATCAAAGTAAATTACTTTAAGAAATATGATAAATTGTATAGGAAAGTTGCACTCCAAGGACTAAGAAGATTGAGTGTAAATTGTTTATAGTCATATCTTGTATGAATGAAAAGAACTCTTAAATTAAGCTAAATATCTAAAAAAATATAATAATTAAAAAAATAAAAACATAAATTTAATTTGATAAAGCTTGTTTAGATAACTCCAATGATGTTTGTTTTGTGTTGATTAAACATATTTTTTCAATTACTATTAATAACAAAAATAAATCATCTTAAATTATAAAATATTATCACAACACTAAGAGAATATATGTCATAATTAAAAGGAGATAAATTAAAGAAATTTAATATAACCAAACTAATGTGATGTAAAGGTCACATTAAATGAGATTTAGAGTTTGAGAGTGATATAAATAAATTAAAGAATTCCATTCCAAGATATTAGGAACAACAAGTGTGAATTCCTTAATGGTAAAAAAAGATATAAATCAAAATGACTAATAAGTCTGCAAAGGCTAATGAAAATAAAAAAAATAAAAATATAAATTCAATATTTAATTAGATTAAACTTGTCGAGAGGAGTCCAACTGTTTTCCTTTTGCCTCCAATGGACCATATTTGGAATTGCTTTTAATTAGTAAATTAATTAAACTTAAATGATAATAACTCATTATTATTGAAATATTAAGTGAGTACATATTGAAGCATAAAGAATAAAAATTCAAATAATGTAACATATGAAAATAAAAATATTGTAAAAGTCACACAAGAGTAGATTTTGTTCATATATTATTTGATGATCAATAAATTAGCACCTAATAGCTTTACTATCTAGGTATGCATGTTTCCTAAAAAAAATTATTTTTTTCAAATTCTTACATCATTTAAGTTATATTAGTTTGTAACCCAAAATCTTCTCTCATGTGACATTTACATAGTTTCAATTTGGTTATGTTATATTATTTCAATCTATCTTATTTCAGCATCAATATATGTTTACTTAATATTAAAATAATATTTTTTTATTCTTTGCATCATTTACTTTGTTGTCTCACATTAATTCAAATTGATGTTTAATAAAAATGAAACAATCATTATTGGAGTCATCTTAAAAGGCTCTATCTAATTAAATATTTCTTTATATATTTTTATTTATTTTTCTTGAAGTGTTTTTTTCATGTTTTATTAGACTTTTTCATTCATACTAGATTTGGCAATCAAAGATATTAAACGAAATATTCCAATTATCATCTAAAAAATCCTCTACAACTAAATTCATTTTTCAATAATTTTACTTTTATTTAATTATATTACTTTGTAATCTAAATCTTTTATTATTAAACCTTTGCGTCATTTTGATTTTGTTCTCTCACATTATTTTAATAGATCTCATTCAAACATTTTTTTTATGTACTTAATATTAATATAATAAATTTTTGTTATTTATGTATATTTAGTTTAGTAATTCATAGTAATTCTACGTGAATTCTAACCATGACAAAAAGAACATCACTAGATTCACCTCCATGGGTATTATCTAAATAAATATTCATTTCCATATTTTCAATTTTTTTTGAATTTTTTCAATATATTTTTATTTGTACATAATTTAACAATCAAGGATATTATAATAAATCTCCTTATAATCACAAAATGCAACTTCCTATAACAACTTATCAAATTTCATAATTTCACTTTTATTTGGTGGTGTTACTACTTAACTCCAAATCTCCCTCAGGTGACCTTTGTCTAAAAAAGTGGTATCTTCTATCTCTATGATTTTTCTCTATATTGATGAGGTTGATTATATATGCATAACAACAAGCCTAACACTATTTATAATAGTTTGTTATTTTTTATTTTTTATTCTTCAATTCCCATTTAGCTCCAACCAATTATTGATCACTAAGCATAAGAACTAATTCCTATATCAAAATTCTCTCATGTCTATTTATCTATCAATTCAAGGAATGAACTTACACCCTCAATAAATATTGGTTCTATGAAAGATGCAAATATACCTCAACATTTTCTCAGATAAAAACTCTAGTTCTAAACTTTTGATAAGAATATAAATTATTTGATTCCTATGGATTTTGGTACTACAAAACTCAAGGGAGTTACTTGCTAGTTTCTTTTTATATTCTTTCATGTATAATTTACTTTGTCCTTTTCTCAAATATAATTGCCAACATGTTTAATTGTCAATTTTTGATTTAAGAGAAAATACTAATATAAATCTAAAAAAATCATGAAATATCTCAACTTTCTATTTGTTTCTAAAAATCAAAAATATGTAGATTATCATGTCATTTTTTCTCAATATCTTACATGAATGTTTGATATATTCTTTTTCACTCTTCTACATGCTTTCCTAAGTATGAAATGAAAATTTATATTGTTTTGCTTATTTCTTGCAATAATGATATAGATATTTTTAAAAATTAATTACCATTAAAATAAAATTATTTTATATCCCTAATAAATTTTAGAAAACAATGAAAATGTAGTTTTTTATGAAACTTAAGTAAATTATGAAAGCATTAATTTGAGTCATAAATAGGTATTTCTTTCCACTTAGACTTAAGATGTTCATGTAAAATAATTGAGATAAGTTATCTCTAAATATCCATAAATTCTTCCATTATTTGTTGGTGAATTAATTTAATGACTTAGTGTTCTAGTAGAATTCTAAGTCAAATTTGATTTTACTATAATGTCACAAATTATGCAATATTTTGATTCTCAATTATAGATCGTAAGAGCATCTAATCAGATTTTTTGAAAATTTCTCATTAAAGTACCATGGAATTGACTTGTCCAAAATATTTCAAATCAGCATGCAATAATTTTATAAATTGACTAAAAAATTCTAAATTATTAATATTGATCAACACTATGAAAATCTAGAATGATTTCATCTTCTAACTCAAGTTCAATAAGCTAAGGACTAAAAAAGCTTTTAATTTGAGCATACAAACCTACAAAGCAAGGTGTGTCATTATAGGCCTTAGTATATGGAGGCACGCCTATAAAACTACATATGCTTTAAATTTCAAAACCAAAAGTATTTCGAGTATTATAGTGCAAGGGTGTGGTTGTTATTATTTTTCAAAATAAATTTTAATAGTTTGTTCCTTTAGGAATCCACTCATATCTTTTATGCACAGGATTTTGGTATTTTTTAATGAAGCAATGATATGTAAGCTATCCAAATTTAGAATAATAATGGCATAAAACACGAGATTTAACTTGACAATTATATATATGTTGAGAAGGAATATGTGATTCCTTCAACACTTCAATATATGTTTTTTATATTCCATGATTATCATGCAAACATACTTTGCTTGTGGCATCATGAATGTAGGATGAAGCATGTTTCAATAACTCTGAAGCATTAAAGTAACCATTTCTCATTTTCACATGAGTGAATTAAGTACCATGTGAAGGTATATGTGGAGAATTACAAGTATATACATGAGAAACAAACTTGTATACATTAACTTTAGAACACATATTGTTTTCTCAAGTGAATCATTCTGCTTTTCTATAAGATAAGACTTTTTCTTGCTTAAATTACCGTTCTCTAACTTTAAGGAATAATTGCATGTAATATATTTGGATAATTTATTTTCAAATTCTTTATTTGAATATTTCAATCATGAAGCATTACAAATATATGCATGAACATGATTACTTAAAGAAATATTTTCCTCTTTAAGTGCATCACATTGTTCATACAATTCAACTTTTTTAGATTCGTCTTTTACACAAAATATCTTGAGATCACCATGCATGTTTAACAGCCTTTTAATGTCAACAACAAATTTACTAAAAGAATTTCATTTTTCTTCACAAGATTCAAAAGTAGACTCATGTCTAGAATTAGAAATACTTGACACACCTTTTCCTCCATGATTCATCTCTAAATTTAGCTTCTTCAACTTCCTCTCCTACTCTTATTTCTTTCTATGGTTTATCTCCTTCTTGTCATCTTAAATATCTTGAGTTTCATTCTCATCGTGCAACATATCTAATCTCTATAACATCCCAAAACAAGTTGCAATCAAATAGACACTTTCACAAATTTCTTGAGACAATACACAAAATAAGTAATTCATTTTTTTAGTTTATAATTGAATTATCATTCCTTATTTATTACCTCTCCCTTTAGTAATACAAAAAAAAATAAAGAGCTCCCTCAAATCTTTATCAATCTTTTGAATAAAAATTTTGAAAAGTATTTCTACAAATAAGAAAGTTTTCACCATTAAATAATGGAGGAGGCCATGTTAAAAATCCTTCACATGAAGTTTCACAATATAATTTTCCATGTAATCTTTAAACATTAAAATGAAACAAAAACAAAAAAAAGTCAAGTGATTTGATAACAAAGCAATATTAAAAGTTTGTAATTGATATTAATAAAGAAAAAAATAATAAATAATTATAAATAATAACATATTTAACATTTACACTCAAATAAATAACCACCCTATTGATTTTACTCAATCTATGTAGGGAACTGCATTAATACCAATTAAAGTTAAAATGAGTGTGTGAATCCACAAGAGAGGGAATAATTATGTGTTTTGAAATGCACTTGGTTATTTTAATAAAATATTCCTTTTTCAAAACTTTTTTATAAAAGTAATTTAATGTTTTTGGAAACAATGACTTATAAATATATTAATTTATAATATCGATGATTAATAAAATGAAATAAAAATTAAAATGATACCATAAAATTTTTTGGGTATTTGTGTTTAAACTAGAACCTACATCTACCCCCAAATATGGTTTAGAAAAACTCCAATATTAAAAGAGTTAAATCTTTTAATCTTTTTTTATGATTCACCTACAACCTACTTGAGATTTTTTTTTAGTAGTTCACCTCCAACCTTAGTTTTCATGGGTTCAGCTATAACAACAACTATTATCAGCTTAACACCTACTTGGTTTCTTATGAGATCGAACTAAACTTGTACTTCCATAAATGCAAAACTACCCAACTTGAAGGAAAAAAGAAAAATACAACAAGAAATAAATTTCTTATAAAAATATACAAATTTTCTTATGGTTGTTGATGAACATAGAAAGGCGCAAGGAGTTCAAAATTATAAAGAGAATTGAGAAAATCTAAGCCTAGAGGAATTATGCATATCTAGAAGAATATTTAATTTTGGGTAGTCATAAGTTGTAAAATATGATGCAGCCCTTCTTTGACGTCTTAATGTCTTGATCATGTTCATTGTTATTGCATTCATAATGCTTTAATATTTATTGAAAACATTTGGTTAAAGAAATTAGAAGGTCAAACAAAAGCCATTTGTCAAGGTGCAATAAATCTGCTTAAAAAAAATTTCCAAATGGCTTAAAATTTTTTTAAAATCGTTGTCTACAAAGACACATAATGACCAGTTAATTAGCTATCGAACAAGATCTAGTAAAGCCTTTGGTTCATATCGAAGAAGATCTAAACCATCATGTCAATGCCATAAAAGTTGAAGAGTAATAAAACTTTTGGTTAGGGTGGATTAAATATGGACCATGCAATCATTTTAAATGAAATTTAGATCATTCAATTGATCAATAATAATGGTTGATTAGATCTCAACTCTTGGAATAAAATGAGAGAAATTTTGACCACTAGATCAAGAATAAGAAAAAGGTAGAATCAATCATGACCATTATATGAGGCTCATTGAATGCATATAAGATGGGTCAAGACCACTATTTAAATAGGTAGATGTAGTTTCTAACATTTGATCACAAAAGCATGTGTTTTGATAGCATTAATTCATTCCAACTTTGGAGGCAACAACTAGCAAAATCTTTCTCCTATGTGGTCTAATTGCTAAAGTATCTCTTTTTATAAGAGTCCCTTTGTGCATGTAAAATGAGCCAATACCTAGCACAGGTTGCCGCCTTGCATGCTTACAAATACATACCCTGGGCCATTTGTGTACTTGTATGTTTAGAGAATGGTTATGTCTCTAACATGAATTATCTGCATATTTGATTTTAGATTGACCTAGTTCCATTCATTTCCTTGCCCAATTTCATTCTAGCTATCTTTTATTGTTTGATTTATGAATGCCCATTCGGGCTTACTTTATTGGCAACATTGCACTTGAGCATACTTACTATGTGGCTAGAGATATATAATTTTTTCCTTTTAAATATAATACTTTTTAACCAATTGTTTTTCTAATTTAACAAAATTCATAATAGAATTTGGCAATGATATGTAAGTAGAATTTAACTAAGAAAAGGTTGATGGATTAAAAAATAGAATCTCATACCATTACTAAATTAGGCAGATGTTTGAACAATTAGAAGTTTGAATAAGATTTCAAATTGATACAAATGAAGAGCACCATGTAGTTAGCAAGTTAATATTCTATTTTATAGTAAAATAGAAAATCTTATCATGGCTAAGCTACATGTCTTCAATCCTTAAAGCTTTCCAAAGACTCCAAAGTTCTTTGGTGACCACTAATTCTTCCTCTTCCACAGTGCATGGCTTGTCTTTACAAATAATGTAAATCACTTCAAACAATCCTCTTAACATAAAATGTTAAACATTTAACATTTTACTCATCAAACAAATCAGTGACCTAACACCATTAATGACAACTAGCATATTTTAGGTTCTTATGATAATTTTGGTTCATACTAAAAATTAATTAATTTTTTAATACTACTTTAATTATATAATTGATACTAATAAAGTTTTATAGTTATAACATATTTTTGGTAAATTTATAATGACAACACTAAGATTGGATTAAAAAATGATATGATTCTTAGAAAACTTAAGAAGTTCAATTAAGCTTTCGAGAACCGATTATTTTTTAGGATGATCAGTTTAAATAAAATTTAATTTATATCTCGTGTTAAATATTATATCAAGCATAGCATTCTAATCAAAAGAAATTCAAATACATAACAGTAATTAAAAAATCTATCTCATTGTGCTTTGCTACTCCAACCAAGATAAACTTTATGAGATTTCATATTTACTCACTTCTTCTCCAATGAACACAATCATTTACTATCATAAAACTAAAAATTTTCTTAAGGAAATGGATTAAAAGTACTTAAAGTGTGTTATTATCAAAATAATGCACCATTGTTAGAGGTTAACAATACAACCTGATTGAGATCAAATAAACTTCGTTGGCCTTGTCTAACTAGCTATACCTAAGTAAATATTATTTTTATATTATTTAAATATTTTAATTTCTAAATTTTTTGCAGACTTTATGGGATCTTTTTAATCTTACTTGATCTGATAATTAAGGATGTTACACTGAATCTCTTTAGTAACTTTGAATAAAACTATCACATAAAATTTATCTTAGTTTTTCAAATATTTTGCTTTGATTTCATTATATTACAATGTAACTCTAAATCTACCCTCATATGACCTATAAAATACTTTTAATTGAATTTACTACATTTCTTCACTTTATATATTCACATTTAATATATTTTTATTAAAAAATCATTTATTATTTGTTATGATTATTTATTTTGATAAATTAATGTTACACTAAATGAGGTAAGATCAAGATGAAGAAAATATCATTGGACTCGCCTCAATGAGCTCCATCAAAGTATAATTCATTTTTTTATTTCTAAATTTTTTTTTAGTTTTTGCAAGTTTTACAAGATATTGTTATTCACACATTATTAGTCAATAAAAGATATTTCACTTCAACGCAATAGTGCCCAGTACTACCAATTTTTCAATTAATTTATCTTATTTTTTTCGAAATATTTTCTTTAGTTTTACTATATTACAATAAAAAAACTAATTTGCCTCCCATGTTGGCTTTACATCATTTTCATTTGATAAATTTATTACATAAATTTATTTTATTCCAAATTTAATACTTATTTATTCAAAATTAAAATAAAAGTTTATTATTATTTTTAGTAATTCATAATAAGTACTAATAAGGCCTGATTGATAAGAAATAAATATTATTAGACTCATCTCACCAAGCTCTCACCGATAAAGTATTTAAATTTATATTTTATAAATTGTTATTTTCTCAATGTTTTGCATGTTTTATGAGTGATTTCAATTCATACCTTAGCAAAAAATATAAGATATTGTACTTAAACTCTATAGTTCTTTGCAGACTTACTTTCCTATATAGTTTATCTCATTCCTTAAAGGCTTTTCCTTTTATTTATTTATCTCACTGTTTAGCTCAAAATCACTTCTCATGTTGCCTTTACATTGCTTTGATTTGGTTACATTACATTGCTTAAATTTAAAAATTTTTAACATTAATATATATTTACTTAGTATAAATAATTTTTGTTATTTATTCTTATTTATTTTGGTAAATCATACCAAATATGTGTGAGGTTAGACTAAGAGGAAATAGTAATCATTAGACTCATCTCAGCCACTTTAATGCAATTAATTACTTATTTTTTTATATTTTGTTATAGATTTTATTTATAATGAATTTGGCATTTTTGTAAGGTATTTTTGTTCTCACCTGAGTTGACTATCATGTGTTTTACATATGACCACCTTAGTATCTCAAAATGCAAGTTTCTCACATAATAGACATCACTTTTTTAAAACTTTTCTTTATTTTTTGTATTATTTGGTTCCAAATCATTTCATTTCAACTTTAACAAATGCTTACTTTGTATTAATGTAATAAATTTTTATTATTTATGCTTATTAATGTTTGATAATTAATAATAATTCCAAAGATTAACTAATTCAGATAAAATTATCATCATTAGACTAAAAATTATTTGATGACTAAGAAATTTTCATTTGATCAATTTAGTATATTGGAATGCTAATTTTTAAATAATATGTCAAATATTTTCAAAGCTTTTTACATGAGTTCATAGTTTTTCTATGTATACCTTATTTTCCTCTTTTGTGATGTTTACATTGCCAAGATTTAGTTATATTACATTGCTTCAATTCATTTCATTTTAACTTCAATAATTTACTTAATATTAAAATAATAATTTTTTTATTTATTCTTATTTATTTTAATACTTTGCATTAATTTTAAATGATTGAGATAGGACAAATGTTATTAGAGTAGTATCATTAAGATCTATTTGAATAAATATTTATTTTTATATCTTAAAATATTTTATTTTTAGGGTTTTTGTATTCGTCAGTATATTTTTTTATCCTTCCCTAATTTGATGATCTGGGATGTTACACCTCATTTCTATATTACCTCGTCACATAACACCTATATAATTTATCTAATTTTTAAAAATTTTTCACTATGATTTGATTATATTATGATTTATCTCTAATTCTCCTCTTATGTGATCCTTACATCACATTGATTCGTTTATATTAAAGTTGTTCAAATTGTCTTATTTTTATTTAAAAATACATTCACTTAATAATAAAATAATAATTTTTTTATTCTTTAAGCTTATTTGCTTTTGTAATAATTGAAATTCTAAACAAAGTCTAATTGAGATAAAAAACAAATTGTCATTGGATTCTACTGGACGTAATGTATCAAACTAAATTTTCTTTTTTGTATTTTTAAATATTTTATTTATTATAGTTTTGCCTTATTTTATAGCACATTTCAATTTCTAACTGATTTAACAATATAGGATAACTTGAGCCCTTATGTATCTTAGAATGCAACTTCCTATAAAATTTATCTATTTTAATAATTTTTTCTTTTATTTGGTTATATTATGTTCCTTTGATTTATCTCGATGACCTTTAGTATATATTTATGTACTATTAAAAAATAATTTATCATTTTTTGAGCTTATTTATTTTTGTAATTCGTGATAATTACAAATAAAGACAGATTAACAGGAAGAAAATTTCATTGGACTCATCTTGATAAGATCTATCTAAAAAATATTAATTTGTAAATTTTTAAATATTTCTCTTTCAAAGGATTGGTATGTTTTATGTGACATTTCTTTTCATGCCTAATTTAATGATCATGGATGCTCCACTCGATCTCCTTGGAATCTTGGAGTCAAGTATAATTTCTCATTTTTACAAATTGTTCTTTTTTGAATTAGTTAAGTTACGACATAAGTCTAAACCTTTTTTCATGTCACATCTACATAGCTTTCATTTGTTTAGATTATATTTCTTTGATTCATCTCATTTTGGCTTTAATATACATTAAGTTAATAATAATACTATAATTTATTATTTTTGTAACTTTTTATTTCCATTAATCTTAGCAAATCAAAACAACTTTTTGTCAGGGTGAAACAAAAGTTGTCAGACTAAATACTCTTTTTTATATTTTAAAAATTTTCTTTCTATTATTTTTGTCTACTTTATTAGACATTTGATTCATTCCTAATTTGGTGATTCAAGATTTTATGCCTGATATCCCTTATATCTAAGTATTCAAATTAATTATATAATTTATTTTTATTACCTTCAAATTCTTTTGATCATTTTTTCATTACTATGTAACTATAAATCTTTAATCTTGTGACCTTTACATCACTTTGATTTGTTATATTACATTATTTCAAGGAAAAAAATATAATTGTACTCACATGATAAAGCTCTATCCAACAAAATATTAATTTCTATTTTTTAATATTTTACTTTTGATGGTTTTTAAAGTTTTGATAGACATTTGGAATCATTTCATAATTGATTATTATTGATATTATATTTGATCTCCTTAGTATGTTGGAGTACAATATTTCTATGTAGTTTAACCTATTCAAAATGTTCACTTTTGTTTGATTATTTTACTATTTAACTCAAAATCTACACTTATCTGACCTTCACATTACTTTTATTTAGTTATATTAAATTTAATGAATTGATTGGATTTAGGTAATAATGTATATTTCCTTAAAATTAAAATATTAATTTGTTATTATTTATATTCATTTAATTTAGAAAAGTATGGTATACCAAGGTAGTTAGTCATGAGGAAACATGTCATTAGACTCAACTGAACAAGGTATATCCAATTAAATATGTCTTTTTTCTAGTTTGAATGTTCTGTTTTCTAGGGTTTCAACTTGCTTTAAGTCACTTTGATTTCGACTTCATTAGATGGTTGATAATGTTACACTTGATCTCCTTTGTAACATCGAAATTCTTGCTTTGATTTTATTATATTTTTATGTAACTCAAAATAATTTCTCATGTGATAATCATATCATTTTGAATATGCCTTATCACATTTTTCTTTTAATTATCCCATTTACGCTTTTAAATTTCTTAATTGAATACTACAATAATATATATATATATATATGTATAATTTTGATTTACCTTGGTAACTCACAATAATTCCAAATAATGTCTCATTTGTATGAAAAAAACATCTCTGGAGTCATCTCAATGAGCACTACTGAATTAACTATTCATTTTTAAATTTTTAAGAATATTATTCTCTAGTATTTCAACACCTTTTATGAGGCATTTGTATTTTTACCTTTTATAATGATCTTGGATGTTTCGTCATGCTCTTTTATTCCTTCAAAAAAGACTTTTTTGAATAATTCATCTTATTTCCTCAAATTCTTAATCTTGATTTGCATATATTATTATTGAACTCTAATTCTTCTCTCATCTAACCTTTTCAAACCTTTGATTTAAATATCTTACTTTGTTACAATTTGTCTAATTTTTGTTTTAATACATATTTACTTAATATTAAAATAATACTTTATTATTAGTTGTGCTTTTTAATTCTGATATTTTGTAGTAATTCTAATAAGGTTTGGTAATGATGGAACAACCATAGTCAATCTCATCTCGATGAGTTATATCTAATTCAACATTAAATATTATATTTTTAAAAAAAAATTATTTGTTTGTTATACTTTTTGAGGTATTTTGATTTATACCATATTTGGCAATCGAGAATGCTACCTCCATCTTTTTAGTGTATTACAACTTGCTTTCCTTGGATAAATAATCTTATTATTGAAATTTTTTATTTGATTTATCTCATTAAATTTTAATATATTTATACTTAAAATTAAAATAAAATTTAATATTTTTAATTTTTATATTACTCTAGTAATTTGTGGTAGTTCTTATCACTTTTTGATTAAGATGAAGAAAATTCATTAGACTTATCATTATAAGTATTATCTAATTAAATATTTTATTTTTTTATTATTGAAAATTTTATTCTTAAGGTTTTCACATTTTTTACGAGCTATAGTGTCTCACATCATATTTTATGGTTAAGGATGTTGCACTTCATCTATTTAGTATCATGGAATCAGCTTTCTTAAATATTTAATTTAATTACTTTAAGGTTTTTCTCTATCTAAGTTGTTATACCATGATACTCTAAATATCATCTCATGTGACTTTCATATTGCATTGACTTTGTTATATTATAGTGCTTTAATTTATCTTATTTAACCTTTAACATATTTTCTTACAAAATATCAAAATAAAAATATATTATTATTGATTTTTATTTGTTTTAGAAATTTAAAGTAATTCAAAACAAGGTTTCAACAAGTCAAAACAGTGATTTTGGAATCATCTTGATGAGCTTTATCCATTTAAATAATAATTTCTAAATATTTAAGTATTTTATTTCTAAAAGAGATTTTCATTCTTGCTTGATTTAATGATTTGGAAGTTACACTGGGTCACAACCGCATCTTGGAATGTAATTAACATTAAACAATATTTCTTATTTCATTAAATGTTTTTCTTTGATTTAGCAAAATTGCTATATAACTCTAAATTTCAAAATATTTTTATTAAACTTCTGACATGCTTTGCAGACACATTTATTTGCACCAGATTTGTTGGTCGATGATATTGCCTCGATCTACTTTTTATCACTCAATGCAACTTTTCTCATTTCTTAAAAAACTTTTCTTTGATATGGCAATATTACTATCAAACTCTAAGTGTTTACAACAAAGAATAAGAGCTTTGGTTTCCTCTCGTCTGCATTCTCATTTTCTTAATCTCTAAAATGTATCCATTTAAATATGTTATATTACAATTATACAACTAATCTCATTTTAGTATTTATGTATACTTAATTGTAATTAAACTAATAATTTATTATTTTTTATGCCTTTTACATTTCCAATTCATAATAATTTAAAACATGGTCTGATCGAGATGAAAAAATGTCGTTGGACTTCTTTTGGTGCATTTTATCACTATAAATATCAATTTCTATATCTATAATTATTTTATTATTAAAGGATTTAGCACATTTTACAAGACATTCTAATTTGTGCATAATTTAATGATGGAGAATGTCAAATATAATATACCTAGTGTCTTTGAAGAAAACTTTACTGTAGAAGTTATTTCTTTTCTATAGATCATTCACTTTGATTTGGTTTTATTAGTTCATAACTTTATATCATTTCTAAGGTGAGACTTACGTTGGCATGATTTTGTTATTTTACATTGTTGAAATTTTTCTATTTTCTACTTTAATATATGATTATTTAATGTTAAAATAATAATTTTTTGTTATTTATGCTTATTTACATTTATAATTCATAGAAATTCCAAATGAGGTCAATATGAGACTAAATAAATGCTCATTGGAATCATCTTAGCAACATACATCCAATTTAATTTTTTAATATTTTATTTTCTATGATTTATTATCATTTTATGACAATTTTATTTATACCTAATTTGATGGTCGAGCTTGTTACACATTATCTCTATAGTATATTGGAATAAAAATTTCCTTTACAATTTTTCTCATTTGCTCAAATCTTTTTCTTTCATTTGCCTATATCGCAATGCAACTCTAAATCTCCAATTGTGTGATCTGTACATCACTCTAGTTATTCTATATTACATTGACTCAATTCATCTTATTTAACCCTTAATATATATATACTTAGCATTAAAGTAGTACTTTTTTTTTATTCATGCTTATTTAATATGGTCATTAGTAGTATTTTTAAATTAAGTACAATTAAGGCAAAAAAAACTTTCATTGGACTTGTCTCAATGTGCAAAGTACAAATAAATATTTATTTTTTATGTTTTTGATCATTTTACTAGACATTTCTATTTTTATTTTATTTAATGGTTTTAGTTATTAGTCTTGCTCTTCTATGAACCTTGAAAATGAACTTTTCCAAATAATTTATGTTAATGTTTCAAATGTCTTGCATTGAATTTATTATTTTAATTTGAATCTCTGTATCTTATATCATGTTACATTTATATCAACTTGATATTATTATATTAAATTATTTCAATTAATCTCATTTTAATTTTAATAAATTTTTATTACCATTAAAATAAGATTTTTTTATTACTCATCATTTTTTTTATTAGGGCAATTGAATGTTATTCAAAACTAGGTCCAATATAGATGAAATGAACATTATTAGATAAAGGAATAGCACAGTTTCACAATTGAGAAAGTCACACTCAATCTATTTAGTATAATGGAAAGGAACTTTTGTGTAAAATTTATCTCATTTCTTAAAAATTTTTTTATTGATTTTCTTTGATTACAATATAACTATAAATATATTCTAATGTGATTTGTACATTATACTGATTTGGTTATATTACATTCAATCAATTTAACTTATTTTAATAATGATATATGTTTATTTATTATTAAAAGAATAATTTACTATTATTTATGATTATTTATGGCTATTTACATTATTATTTATGATTATTTAAATTATTTACTATTAAACTATAAATCTATTCTCGTGCAACTATTACAACACTTTAATATGGTTATATTACATCGATTAAATTTATCTCATTTAAGTTCAAACAAAAATTCAATTAATATTAAATTATTAATTTTCTATTATTTGTGCATATTTAATATAATAATCTATAGTAATTCTAAACAAGGTCAAATCAAGAAGAAATAATTTTTTAAGGCTCATATTAAAAACTCTGTCCTCTTTAATAATACTTCAACAGTTTTGAATATTTTATATTCTAAAGATTTTACAAATTTTAGAAAATATTTTTATTTGTATCTAATTTGATGATCAAGTTGTTACACCTGATGATCTTAGAATTTTAAAAACTTTATATGTGGATACGTGAGTAAAAACTAGATCTACCAACTAATTAAACCTTGTTTGGAGTTACATAAATTAGCCAATGAGTTTAATGACCAACGTTCGCTTTCAATACCTATTTCTTTCATTCCTATTAAGTTAATTCTTATTTTATCAATTTTTTAATTAGTATTATTTTAACTAACAAATTCTTATAATTAAAATGGCCTATTTACAAAAGTTATTAAGCAAATATAAGATATGATAAAAAATAAAATGATCCTCAAGATAGTCAAGGACAATGGATTAAATTTTGGTAACCTGATATTTGTTTAAGATGATTAATTTAAATGAAATTTATTTTTTGTAACTAATAGATATCAAGCATAACTTTCTAAGCAATAAAAAAAATTGAAATACATAAAATTAAATTCATAATGTATCTTTTGGCAGTTTTCTACTCAATCAAATATGAACTTAATAAAAATCGATATTTGTATAACTTCTTTCTTAAGTTCTCCCATGAACATGACCAACAATGATCTAAAATTTAAAAATTTGTTTAAACAAAATCACTAAAAGTACCTAGGGTTTGTTATCTTTAGACAAGGCACCAGAACTTTTGGTTAACAAGACAACATGATTGAGACAAAAAAAATTTTGGGGCTCATCTTGATGAGCTTTGTCCATTTAAAATATATTTTCATATTTTTAAATCTTTTATTTTGCAAAGTTTTTATATGTTTTATCAGATATTTTTATTAGTACTCAATTCGATGATTAAGGATGTTTAAATTGATCTCGTTTGTATTTTGAATGTAACAATCCCTTAGAATATATCTCATTTCTTCAACTTTTTTCTTCGATTTCATTATATCACTAATTTCAAATCTCCTCTAATGTGAGCTTTACATAGTTTTAAATTATTTCTATTACAATAATTGAATTTATCTAATTTTAACTTTATTATATTTTTACTTGATATTAAAATAATAATTTATTATTTGTTATGTTTTTAATTAATTTTATAAATCACAATAATTCCGAGCAAGCTCTACTCAAGATGAAGCAAACATCATTTTATTGGTCTCAATGAGCACGATCTAAAAATAAATATTTGTGTTTTAAATATTTTTTTATTTCTTTGTCATGCGTTATGAATTATTTTTTTTTCATGATCAAACAATAAAAAATGTTACACAAGGTCACCTTGGTATCTTGTTATGCAAATTTGATATACGATTTATCACATTTCTTTGAATGTTTTCCTTTCATTTTGTTATATGACTATGAAACTCTAATATGGAATTTATATAACTTTCATATAGTCAGACCTTATTACTTTAATTTATCACTATTTTGATTAATATTTATATATTGAAAACGAAAAAATTATTATAATTTATCCATGTCTATTGGTGGTAATTCTAAAAATATTTCAATTAACATGAAAACTTGTCATTAAACTTGACCCAATGAGGTCTCCCTAATGAAATATTCATTTCTACATTTTTAAATATTACCCTTTCTAAATTTTTAGGGCACTTTATAAGAAATTTTAATCAATTTCATATTTGATTATCGAAGATATTATACTTAATCTCTTAAATGGCATGAATTTTACATTCCTATAAACTATTTTTCATTTTCTCAACCTTTTTGCCTTGAATTAGTTATATTATTATTTAATTCTAAATAACCTCTTTTGTGACCTTTTGATGGCATTGATTTTGTTTTATTACATTGCTCTAATTTATCTATTTTTAGCTTTAATATATAATTAATATAAAAATCTTGTATGATTTCTACTTATTTACTTATGTTAAGTCATAGCGAATCCAAATCATTTCCAATTAACAGGAAGCAAGTGTCATTGGACTCATCTTAACGTAATTTATCATGTTATATCAATTTTATATTTTTAAATATTTCATTTTCAATGGCTTTTGTAATGCATATAAGGCATTTTAATTCGTACCTCATTTCATGGTCATTGATGTTACACTCATTCTCATCAGCATTTTTCAATGTGGATTTTACTATATAATTTTTATCATTTAATAAAATGTTTCTCATTGATTTAGTTTTATTATTTTATTTCAAGTTTTCTTATTTTAGCCCAATAAATACTTGCTTAATATTAAAATAATAATCTATTTTTTGTTTTTGCAATTCTTAATAAATATAAATATGGTCTAACTAAGATGAATTAGATGTTGTTGGACTTGTTTCAATATGTCCAATCTAATGAAACATTAATTTTTATTTTCTTAACAATATTTTATAGGATATTATTATGCTTTATTAGACATTTAAATTTTCATCATGCAATGTAATTTTCCCATACTTTTTAACTCGTTCTCCTAAATTTTTCTCTTTGAATTTTTTTATTTAGCTATGTAACTCTACATCTCATTACTAGTGAGTTTTGCATCATCATGATTTGTCTATATTTTATTCTATTAATTAATCTCATTTTTTAATTTTAATTTAGATTTATGTTAGCCAAAAAATGATAATTATTGTTATTTCTTCTTATTTATTTATTGATATTTATTCTTATTTATTTTTTTAATTTATAATAGTTCCAAATTAAGTCCATGTAAGATGAAATAAATATCATTAGACAAGTCTTGTTAAGCTCAATCCACTGTAGAATTTATTTTTATATTTTAAAATATTTTATTTTTTAGGTTTTTCGTATATTTATGAGACACTATCACTTCTACTTGATTTGATGATCTATTATGACACACTTGATCCTCTTATATCTTTGCAATGTGAAACTCTCACCTAATTTATCTCATTTGTAAACAATGTTTGATTTAACTTTTTTAGACACATGTTAATGAGCTCTTTACATTTGAGTATTCTTTCTTATGTTTTAAAATTATTTATCTTATAAACTTCTCATAGGTTTTTAAGACATTTTAATTCGTACAAGTTTTAATGATCATAGATGTTACTCTCGATCTCCTGACAATCATGGAATGCAATTTTCCCGTACAAATTTTTTTATTTTTCCAATTTTTGTGCTTTGATTCGACTATATTACTATTTAAATGAAAATTTTCTCATTTGAGTCCTTCACATCATTTTTATTAATTTAGATTTATTCAAAATATTTCATTTTCGGTTTAACATATATTCACTTAACAAAATAATAAAAGTTATTTATTATTTATTATTTTATACTTTGGTAATTAATAGTAATTTCAAATATAGTTTGATTAAAACAAAACAAACATCATTGAACATCAACTTTATTTGATAAAATGAACATGGTTTGATTAAAATGGAAGAAGCATGGTCATATTTTTTGTCCTTTACATGAGTTTTTAAACATTTGTATTTGTGCCTTATTTGATTATTGGGGATACTACACTTGATCCCTTTAGTATCATGCAACACAACTTTCTCATATGATTTATCTCATTTAGTAAAAAGTTTTATCTTTATTTGGTTATATTATTTTGTACCTCTAAGTCTCCGTTGTGTAACTTTCATATCAATTTGATTTACCTATATTATGTTACTTTAACTTAACCTATTTCAACTTTAATAGATATATTTTGAAAATGTTAAAACTTTACATTATTATTCCTCATTCTTATTAACTATAGAAATGTTTAGTATTCCAAATGAGATCTAATCAAATGTCTAATAATTTCATGAGCTCTATCTCATTAAATACCTATCTTTATATTTTTAATATATTATTTTCATTTTTGTTTATTTTATGAGACATGTTAATTTATAGCTTATTTGATGACTGCATTTGCCACATGTGATATCTTTAGTATCTTAGAATGCAATCATCTCATATAATTGATCTCATTTGTTCAATTTTTTTGGGTTGGTTTTGTTATATAATAATTTTTAAATTTATCTCATTTTATTCTTAATATGTTTTTGACTAATTTTAAAATAAAAATTTATTATTATTCATACTTATCTTCTTTATAATTTATAGAAATCCATTGAAATATTTCTTTAATATTTTTAAATTTGTTTTTATATTTTTTGACACACTTCACAAAATATGTTGATTCATACCTAATTTGATGACTGAGTATGTTACCCTTAATCTCCTTTGTATCTTTGAATCCAACTTTCCTATTCTATTTTTCTAATTTCTTCAAATGTTTTTGCATTGATTTGATCATATTACTATTTAATACTATGTCTCTCTCAATTGTGACATCTTTAACCATCAAATAGGTGCAAAGAAAACTATACCATAAAATATTTAAAATCGATACAAAATAAAACAATTAAAAATATAAAAATACGTATTTATTTTTATAAAGCTCTTTAATGTGAGTCCAACAACTTTTATTTTATTTTTATTGGATCTCATTTAGAAATATTATGAATTACCAAAGTAATAAAAACTAAATAATAATAAAGTATAATTTTAATAACAAGTACATATAAATTGAAGCTAAAAAAAGAAAGATTAAAGCAATATAATTAAACGAATTGAATGCAATGTGAAGGACATATGAGACAAGAATTATAGTTTCAAATCAATATAGCTAAATTAAATGAAAAGATCTAAAGAAATTAGTTAAATTATATGGTATAAGTCCACTTCAGGATACTAGCTATATCAAGTGTAACATCTTTAATCATTAAATAAGAATCAAAATTTGATTTAATGGAGCTCATCAAGGCAAGTGTAATGATGTTTGTTTTGTTTCTATCAAGCCACATTTGGAATAATTATGAATTACCAAATAAATTAAATTTGAATAATAATTAATTATTATATTAATATTAAGTAAATATATTCATAGATGAAATGTGATAATTTAAAGTATTGTAATGTAACTAAATCCAAGTGACATAAAGGTAAAAAAAAGAAGAGAATTAGATTTTCATAGTAATTTAACTAAATCAAAGAAAAAACATAAAGAGAAGAGATAAATTATATGAGAAAGTTGTAGTTTAAGATGTTAAAGACATCAAATTTAGTATGCTTAGTCATAATGACAAATAATTTGAAATTTTTGATAAAACAGGAAAAAAACTTTGAAAAGTAATTAAAAATATAAAAAAATTAATTTAATAAATCTCAATGATGTGAGTCCAACAACACTTGTTTTATCTCCATCAAAGCTTTTTTTAAATATTGTGAATTAACAAAATAAATAAACAAAAATATTAACAAATTAATGTTTTTAACATTAATTAGATATATATTAAATATGAACAAAGATAATTTAAAGGAATATAATATAACTAGTTGAAAGTAATGTAATGGTTTCGTAAGAGAAGTATTTGAGTTATATTATAATATAAACAAATCATGGTAAAAAAATTTGAAAAAACTACAAAAATTGTATGTTAAAACTGCATTAAAATATATTAAGGAGATTTAGTGCAATATCTATAACAGTTAAATAGGTACAAATCAAAGAACCTCAAAAAATATTAAAAAACTTTATAAAATAAAACATTTCCAAATAACAAATAAAGATTTAATTTAATAGAGCTAATAGAGATGAGTTTGAAAATGTTTATTTTTTCTCCATTGAAACTTGTTTCAAATTACTCAAAATTATAATATTAAATAAACACGAATGATGAGAAATAATATCGTAATATAAAGTAGATATACACTAAAGATAAAATGGGATAAATTGTAGTGATATAATATAACAAAATCAAAGCATTACAATTATCATATGAGAGGAGATTTAGAATTATGTAATAATAAGATTAAATCAATGAAAAATTTGCCAAAATAAGAAATGTTTTTTTGGAAAATTGCATTCAAAGATACTAAGGAAAGTAGGGTAAGATTCCTGCCCATAAAATCATGTATGAAATAAAATGTCTCACAAAACATGCCAAAACTAAAAAAAAAAGAAAACATTTAAAAATATTAAAATGAATATATAAATTGATAGATCTTTTTTGGATGACAACAATGATGTTAATATCATCTACGTTCAACGACAATTAGAATTATTTTGAATTATTAAAATAAATAAGCATATATAATAATAATAATAATAATAATAATAATAATAATAATATGTAAATATAGATTAAAGTTTCAATTAGATAACTTATAGCAATACATCATAACAAAATCATAGAAAAATATTTGTAGAAATGAGATAAAGCATTTGCGAAAGTTCTTTTCCAAAAAAACTAAGGAGATAAAGGGTAACATCTTAAATTATCAAATAAGGTATGAGTAGAATACATACTGAAGACTCCAAAAATTATAAAAATTAAAACAATTAAAATTATTAAAATAAATATTTTATTTAACATAGCCCATCAAGATGAGCCAAATAATGTTTATTTAATGTCAATCTAATACTATATGGAATTGCTATGAATTACAAAACTAAACAAGCATAAATAATAGTAAGTTATTCCTTTCATATTAAGTAAATATATATTAACACTAAATGGGAATAAATTAGAAATATTTAATATAACCAATCTACATTAATGCATAGATGAAATGATTTGAGCATTAGAGTTTCATAGTAATATAATCAAATGAAACAAAAGAAAAATTAAGAAAATTAGATAAGTAATATAAGAAAATGACATTCCATGACACTATGGAGAACGTGCATAGCATTCATGAAAATAAAATAAGATTTGAATCAAATTCCCTGGTAAAATATGTCAAAACCTTTAAAAATAAAATATTTAAAAAGATAAAATAAACATTTAAATAAATAGAGCATATTGAGATGAGTCAAATGACTTTTGTTTCATCTCCATTCGTCTTAGTTTGCAATTAATAAGAATGAAAAAGACAAATAGGAAGAAATTATAATAAATTATTATTTTAACATTAATTTGATATTTATTAAAGCTTAAATATGACAAATTAAAGCAATTTATAATAACTAAATCAAAGCAATGCAAAGTTCACATAAGAGGAGACACATATTCACATAGTAATATAACCAAAACAAAGAAAAAACTAAAACATTAGATCAATTGTATCGGAAAATTTAATTCCATGATAATAAGGGGATTGAATTTAATTTTCATGAGTATCAAATAAGGAATAAATGAAAATACCTTATAAAAAAGAAAACACTAAGAAATAATATTTAAAAATATAAAAAACAAAGATATATTTAATTGGATAGCACTTCTTGGCATGATCCAAAAAACATTTGTTTTTATTAGACCTCATTTGGAATATTGTAAATTGCTAAAAACAATTAGCAAAAAAAACATCATTATTTTAATATTCAGAAAGTTTACATTAAACCTAAAAAAAGATAAATTTAAAAAGTATAAGATAAAAAATAAAGGAATTTCAAAGGCCAAACAAGAAGAGATTTAGTGTAACATTACTATATAATAAGCTGATGAAGTGTAATATTTATGATTATGAAATTAGTTATCAAAAGAAATGACTCAAAAAATGCCAAAATAGTACAAAAAATTATATAAAAAATGCATTTTTAATTTTATAGAGCTCATCGAGATTATCCTAATGATGATGGTGAAGTCAACATCAGACTCGTTTTGAATTGCAATGAATTTACAAAGTAATTAAACATAAATAAGATAAAATGAGATAAATTTAAGCAACATAATCACACAAAATAAAAGCAATGTAATCATCACATGAGAGAAGCTTTCAGTTTACATAGCAATATCAAAAAATCAAACAAAACAATTTGAAGAAATAAATAAAATAGTACAAAAAATTTTCATTTTGTGATTTAAGTAAGGTCGAGTTTAATATCCTCAATCATAAAATCAAATAAAAATATAAATGTCAAATAAAATATGCCAAAAATATAATAAAAAATATAATAATGAATATCTAATTGGTTAAAGTTTGTTTAGTTGATGCCAACAAGATAAATGGACATAATATAATTAACAAAGTTAAAGCAATGTATAGGCCACACAAGACGAAAAATAGAGTTTCAAATTAATATAACAAATCAAAATAAAAGAATTGTATAAATGAGATATATTGTACAATAAAGCTACATAACCAAATGTTGATGTGTAACACCCTCAATCAACACATTAGGTATGAATGAAAATGCCTCATAAACCATTCGAAACTATTAGAATATAAAAAATCTAAAATATAAAAATACATATTTAATTAGATATAGCTCAATGAGAAGAGTTTAAAGATGTTTATTTCATCTACATTAGACCATGTTCGAAATTGCTACAAATTACCAGTGAAGTGAACATAAATAATAATAAATTATTATTTTATCAGTAAGTAAATATATTTTAAACCTAAAATGATATGAGTTGAGACAATGTAATATAACTAAATCAAAGTGACATAAAGGTTACAGGAGAAAAGAATAAGAGTTTCAAAGTAATATAACGAAATCAAAACTTAAAATTTAAAAAAAGAGACAAACTATACGAAAACATTGCTTCCTAAATGGTAAAGTGATCAAGTATAGCAAACTCAATCATTAAAGAATGCATGTGCCAAAATGTCTTATAAAATGTGCTAAAAGGCCACAATTTAAAAAATTATTAAACATATAAAAAAATATTTAATTCATTATAGCTCATCGTAATGAGTCTACTTACATTTGTATTGTCTCTGTTAGACTTTGTTTTGATACATAGTGAATTACTAAAATAAATAAGCATAAATAATAATAAAGTTTTACTATATTGCTATATAATTCTATTCTCGTCGATTGAGACATTTACATGCCTTTCATTTCGTTATGTTGCATACTTTCAATTTTTCTAGTTTTAGCTTTAATATAAATTTATTTAATTCAAAAAATATAATTTGTTATTATTTATGCTTATTTACTTTTTTAATTCATAGTAATTTGAAACAAAGTCAAAATTAAATAGAGAAAATATCATTAGACTAACTTCAAGAAGCTCTATTTATTTAAATATTTAATTTTATATTTTTTTATAAGAGATTTCAAGTTAATACTTAATATGATGAAAATGAAAGTGAAAACATTATGTAAATTAGAAAATTATTTAGGAATATTGAATTCTACGATACTAAAGAGATTAAGTATAAAACTCTTCATCATCAAATGTGGTTGGAATCAAAATTTCTCAAAAAACATGTCAACAACCTAGAAAAAAAATTTTAAAAAATATGAAAATTTATATTTAATAGAATAAAGCTCATTTAAATGAGTCCCACTATACTTTTTTTTCTCCATTAGACATGATGTGGAATTATTATGAATTATCAAAATAAATGCACATAAATAATATTAAATATTTCTCTAATATTTAGTTAATATATACTAAAGCTATAATAATATAAATTGATGAAATGTAATATAACCATATGAAAGTGAAATATTTAAGAAGAGAACATAAAGTTTATGAGAAAATTGCATTCTATTATACTAATGAGATTATGTTTAACATTATAGAATGTTGAACAAGTTCTAAATTGAATAACTCGTAAAGGCTGTAACTTAATTAGAAAATAAAAAATTTAAAAATATAAAAAATAATATTTATTAGGATAAAGAGATTGCAATGAATAAAATTAGGCTTATTTATAGAGAAAAACTATAAATTACCAAACAAAACAAGAACAAATAACAATAAATGTAATTTTTATAAGCAAATATATATTGTAAAGCTGATTTGAGATGAATTAAAGAAATATAATATAGCCATATCAAAATGTTGTAAGGCTACTAGCGGACAAAAACTAGAATCTTCATAATAAATTAATAAAACCAAAGAAAAAAATTGAATAAATGAGATAAATTGTGTAGGAAGTTGAATTCCATGATATTAAGAAGATTGAGGATAAGATTCTCAATTGATAAATTATGTATGAGTAAAAAGATCTCATAAAACTTCACATTTGAAAATGAATTACTAATTTAATAGGGCTTACGTGTCCAATAACATTTGTTTCGTCTCGATCAGGCAATGTTTAGAATTATATGGAATTACCTGTACAAAGAAGACTAAATAATAATAAATTACTATTTCATAATTATATATACATAGATAGACATATTAAAGTAAAAAATGAGATAAATTAAAACAATATAATATAAGAAAATAAAAGTGATGTTTAAATCAAATGAGAAGAGATTTAGAGTAATTGGGTAATATAAGAATATCTAGACAAATAATTTGAGAAAATATGATAAATTGCATGTGAACTTTGTGCTCCAAGATACTAACAATATCAAGTGTGGCATCCTTAATCTTCAAATTAGGAACAAATCAAAATGATTTGTAAAGCATGCAAATAACTAGGAAATATAATATTTAAAAATATAAAAAGAAATATTTAATAGATAAAGCTTGTTGGATTTAGTCCAATGACATTTTCTTCATCTATATTAAACCTCAATTGAATTATTATGAATTACAAAAGTAATTAAACATAAATAATGACCAATTTATTTTTTTAGTAATTATATATTGAAGCTAAGATAAGATAAATTAATGTAATGTAATTAGCCAATTCAAAGAGATTTAAAAGTCATAATAGAGGAGAATTGGAATGTCATAGAAATAAACCAAATGAAAAGGAAGAATTTATTGAAATGATATACTTTTATGGGCAAGTTCTATTTGTTGAAATGAAGGAAATCAATTCTAACATCTATGATCAGCAAATGATGTACAAATCTATATGTCTCATAAAGCTAGAATGATTAATACAAAAAAATTTCAAAATTATAAAAATAAAAATTTAATTTGGTTAAGCTTGTCCATATGAGTACAATGTTGTTTGTCTCTTCTCAATCCTACCTCTTCTTGAATTATTATGAATTAAAAAATTGAATAAGCTTAAGGAGTAGTAAATTATGATTTTAACATTAAGTAAATACATAATAAGACTCAAATATGACAAATTGAAGAAATTTAATAAGTCCAAATCAAACCTATGCAAGGCGCACACAAGAGAAGGATTAGAGTTTTTGTAGCAATATAACCTTGTTAAAGTGATAAATTTGAAAAAAAATTGAAAAATTACATGGGAAACCTACCTTCACAAATACAACTACAATCTAATGTGACTTCCTCAATCTCCATATTAGGCAATAATTGAAATATCTTGTGAAGGTTGACAAACAATAAGAAAATAAATATTTTAAAATAATAAAAGAATATTTAATTTGATGGAGCTTATCAATTTGATTTCAATGATGTTTATTTCATCTCAAGAAGAGCTTGTTTTGAATTATTATGAATTACCAATGGAAATATGCATAAATTAAAATAAATTACTTAATTAATACTAAGTAAATTATCATTAAGATTGAAATCAGATAAATTGAGGTAGTGTAATATAATAAAACATTAAGATCTAAAAGTCACATGAGAGGATATTTAAAGTTACACGAAAAATAACTAAGTCAAAGCAAAATAACATGATAAAATTTCACATAAAACATTCAAAAAGTAAAGAAAAAATAATTAAAAAAATAAAAATGAAAATTTAATTTGATAAAGCTCTTCAAGACGAGTCCAATGATACTATTTTTTCTTTTTCGAACCTCATTTATAGTTGCATTGAATTACAAAAGTAAATATCAATAAATAATTTTAAATTGTTTGTTAAAATTCTATGAAAATATTTTTTAAAGCTTAAATGAGATATATTGAAGCAAAATAATGTAATGTAATCAAAACCAGGTGAGGTTCACCTAAGAAGAGATTTAGAGCTTCCCTTTAATATGTCTAAACCAAAATGAAATGTTTGAAAAAATGAGATACATTAGGCTAGAGTAGTTTAATCCAAGATAGCAAGGAGATAACATGTAATATTCTCGATCATTAGATTATGTACAAATCAAAATATTTCATAAAGTTGCCAAAACCTATAAAATAAAATATTCAAAAAAAATGAATATTTTATTCAATAGAACTCATCAAGACAAGTTTAATAACATTTTCTTCATCTTGATTAGAACTATATTACTATGAATTACAAAATTAAATATACACAAATATTAATAAATTATTATTTTGATATCAAGAAAAGATATGTTAGAGCTAGAATAAGATAAATTAAAGAATTATAATAAAACAAAATCAAAGCAATGTAAATGTCACACAAAAGGAGGTTTAGTTTACATAGTTATATAACCAAATCAAAGAAAAAAATCTGAGGACATGAGAAAAAGTTCATGGTAAAATTACTTTCCAAGGTATTCAAGAGATCTAGTATAACATTCTTTATTATCAAATCTATTTCAGATCAAATCATGCAAAAAAACATTCTAAAAGTTAGATAAAATATTTTAGAATATAAAAATAACAATTTAATTGATAGTAAATATCAAGATGAGTCCAATGGTGTTTATTTCTTCTACATTTAACCTCATTTACAATTATTCCAAATTACTAGAGTAAATAAGCATAAATAATAATAAATTAATATTTTAATATAATGTAAATATATTTTGATGCTAAACAAACAATAAACTAAAGAAATGTAATATAATTGGAAAAATTAATATAAAGTTCACTTGAGTGGAGAATCAAAGTTTCATTTTGATATGACCAAGTCTAAGCAAAAAAAATTTCAAATCATAACATAAATTGAATTGGAAGATTTCATTTCAAGATACTGAGCAGATTAAGAGTGACATCATTTATCATCAAATTAGGCATGTCAAAATGTTTCATAAAGCATGTAAAAATCCTTAAAAATAAAATATTAAAAAATATAAAATGAATACGTTATTTTATAAAGCTTATTAAGAAAAGTCCAACAATGTTTGTTTCCTTCCATCAGATATTGAAAGGAATTATTATGAATTATTGAAAGAAATAATCATAAATAATATTCATAGAATTTTAATATTAATTAAATATATATTAAAAGTTAGATGAGATAAATTGAACTATTATGATACAACAAAATCAAGGTGATTTGAATATTGCATAATAAGAGATTTAGAGTTACATTGTAATATAACCAATTTAAAGGATAATATATAAAATAAAAGAGACATGATGTAAGAATATTATATTCAACGATAATAAGGAGTTTGAGTGTAATGTTTTTAATTCTCATAGTTAGCACGAATGAATATATCTCATAAAGCATAAAAACAATTTAGAGAACAAAATATTTGGAAACAAATATAAAAATAAATATTTAATTACATAGAGCTCATTGAGAAGAGTCAAATAAAATTTCTTAGGCCCTGAATTGATGACACTTCGAATAACTATATATTTGAAGGTAAATAAGCGTAGAACATCATAAATTATTACTTTTATATTATTTAATTGTTAATTAAAACTAAAATTAGCGAAATATTTGTAATGTGATATAACTAAGTCGAGGAAATCTAAAGGTCACACAAGATGAGAATTAGAGTTACTTAACAATTTAACCAAATTGATGTTATGTATTTTTAATTAAATCAAAGCAATAAAAAGATTGAACAAGCTATCTAATGTCACATAGAAATATAACCAAATCAAGGAAAAAAATTGAAGAAATGAGAGAATGTGGAGATGGAGTGTAATATCCATGATAATCAAATAAGGTGCAAAATAAAATGTCTTATAAAGCATATCAATACTCAAGAAAATAAATTATTTAAAAAAATAAAGTTAAACATTCAATTTGATAGAGCTCAATGGGAATGGTCAAATTGATTTATTTCATCTCCATCAAACCACATTTGGAATTATTGTCACTTGATAAAAAATAAGCATATTAAATAAAACATTATTTTTTTAATTTTATGAAAGTTTATATTAAAATTGAAGTGAGATAAATTTAGGCAAACTAATATAACATAGTCAATGTGTTGTAATGGTCACATGAGAAGATTTAGTATAACATATTTACATAAATAATTCAAAAAAATGACAAGTTATAAAAGTTGCATTCCAAGATACTGAGGATATTGAGTGTAACATAATCAGTAATCGAATTAGATACAAATCTATATTACTCATAACTTAAACTAAATAACATTGAAATAAATATTTATAATTATAAAATTTCTTATTTAATAGGACATAGCTTATTATGATGACTCCAATGGTGATGAAATTATCAACACCAAACCATGTTTGGAATCACTATGAATAACCAATGTATTTAGACATAAATAATAAAATAATTACTATTTAAATGTTATGTGTATATATATATATACATGAATTAAACCAAAAATAAAATAAATTGAAGTAATGTATTATAGCAAAATCAAAGTGTTATAAGGGACACATGAGAGAAGATTTCACATTACATAACAATCTAAAAAAATCAACAAAAAATTAATAATAAAATAACAAATAAACTTATATTCCAAAAGATTAAAGAGATCGAGTGTAACATTCTTGATCATAAAATCAAGTAATAGTAAAACTACTTACAATATGGCAAGAAAAAAATAATAATAATAATAATAATAATAAATGCATAATAACAAACATGCACACACATACAGGCACACATGTGCACAGTCACACTTAAACACACACACAACCATGCATAGGCTCACACAAACACACACATGCATGCACAAGCACACACACACACACATACTACCATGCAAAGACACACAAGCACAAGCACAAAAACACATGAACACACATGCACACACTCACCTAACTACATAGGCAAAGTCACACACTTGAACACATGCATAAACATGTTCAAAATGCACATCTGCACATACATAAACACACATGTAACATACATGAACAAACATGCATATGCATGCACACACACACATTCACAAGCATAGGCACAAAAATACACACACACAAGCTTACAAATATGCACATACACATGCACACAAAAACTCACACACACATGTACATACTCACACACACACACTCACTCACGTGCAAAAACACATGCACACATACATGTCACATGGACATACACACACCCATATATGCACGCATTCACATTCATGCAGACACACGCCTGCACACATGCATACATGGTCACACAAACATGCACATGCATGCACAGTCACACACACACACATGCAAAAACACATGCTTGCACATGTGCATACATATGCATACATGCACAAACACATATGCACACTTGCACAAATACAAGTATGCACAAAATATACACCAATAGACAAGCACACCCAAAACACACGCACGCGCAAGCATGCATGAATACATTCAAGCACAAACTCTAACGTGCACAAACATGCACAATTGTTGGCACACATGCATACATATGCACATGCACACACAAAAATAACTGTAATCATGTACATATACCCACACATCTACAACACACTTGCACGTACAAATATATGCACACATACACGCACACACATCCATGCATAAATGCACATACTAGCACACACACACACACACACACAGGTGTACAAACACATGACCAAAGATACACTCACACTCACTCACATACAGACACGCATGCACACATAGAAACACATGTAAAACTACACGCACATTCACACACACCCACACACACACACACTGACACAAAAACATGTATGTGCACATCACACACATGCACAAACACACACACACACACATGGAAAGACAAACACCCATGCACACATAAACACAAGCATACAAGCACACACATATGTGGACACACATAGGTGCACATGCATTTTCCCTTACACACACACACACACACATGCATCAACACACTCATACGAAAACGAACATGCACAAAAACACATGCATGCATGGGCACACAAAACAGTACACAAACATATGCATAGATAGAGACATACACCCACATCAACACACACATACACCCAGAGAAACATATACACATATTGTATATGCACACACACACACACACACACAAGTACTCAAAGATAAGAAAACACATAGACACACACACGTGTAGTCATAAATACAGACACAAACACATACATGCACACAACATGTAATTGCATAAATAGACGCACTCATAAACATGCATGCATGTCCACAAAAAAATTCAAAGTCACCCACACGCACGTGCACACCTGCTCATGAATACATTAGAACACTCATACACAACCACATGCACACACACAAGAACACTCATATACATACACACAAAACCACACATGTGCATACAACATGCACATAACCACGTACACAAATGTGTACACTACACACGTGTAGGAAAACAAAGAAAAAAACACACTCATGTAGACAAGCAGACACAAACACACACACACACACATGCATAGACAGACACACACACATGGGTACACATGCATGACCATGCACACATGCACATGCTTAGACAAAACACACATGCACACATACACATACATGAAAGCATGCACGCATACAAATTCACAAACACATATGCACACATACATTTGCCCAAAGGCATAGACACACGAACACATATATGCCTACACACACATGTACCTATCTACACACATGCACATGTATACACACACACATGTATCAATGAACACACACGCACAAGCACACACACACATTCATGTGAGCACACACAAATGCATGTAAATGTATACATACACGACTACCCATTTGCATACATGCATGCATACTCACATGCACATTCATATTCAGTTACACTTGCACATTGACACACATATGCATGCACACCCCTATGCACACCTAGATACACAAACAAGTATGCACATACACACACACACAATCATGTGCACACACACATGCACATATATACAATCACACATGTACACATGCACACACACAAACACACACACATTTACATATACAAGCATGTACCCATGAGCACACATATAGTATGCATAGATAAACACCCACATAAACCAACACACACAAACAAATGCACACTCACACACAAACACACACACACATTTGTGTGTGTGCAAAAGCATTCTGACACAACACATGCATACACACACACATAAGCACAGACACACATAAATCACACACATTTGCACATATTCACACTCATTTACACATGCACATACACAACGACACACACACATACACACACATATAAGAGCAAGCACAAACACACACATATAGGAACATACATGCACAAACACAAGCACACAAACTCAAACACACCTACAGCCACACCTAAACATATGCATGCACACACACACACACACTCATCAACATGCACACATAGATACATACAAAAATAGATAGACATGTGCACACATGCTCAAACATTCACACAAGCATTCATGCACACACACACTTGCACATAAAAACAAACATATGTATGCACACACATGCACCCACATACTCACATAAACACACATTAACACATAGACACATGCACTCATATGAACACAAATTCTCACAAGCACTAACGCGCACACACTTACACATATATGCATGCACACATGTACATGCAAAGCACATGCCCACACAAACACACAGATGCATACTCACACAATCATACACACACCCACACATAAAAGTACACACATGCACATATACATTAGCAAATGTATATACACATAGGCATTCACACACACATACACATGCTCACACACCCACACACACATGCACACAAAAAAATAACACATAAGCACAATCATATATATGCCCATCCAGACATGCACAAATAGATGAACATACAACCCACACATATACATATGCTTTAGCATCCATGCAATCACACACACACACTTATGAACACATATAAACATGCTTGCATGCACATAAACAGCTACACACACCTAAGCACATGAATACACACACATGCACCCACATACACTTCTGTGCAAGTCCACATGCACAACAACACACAGACATATGCAAGCACATGCCCAAATGAACACACACATTCATACACACACACCCCTACATAAATGCACACACATAGAGACACATATTCAAATGCATGAAAACACACACACACAAGCAAGATCACATCCACTCATGCACATGCATGCAAACATACACACACGTGCACACATATAAATGCACATGTACAACAACATAAGCATGTTCACACACACAAATATAAACACACAAAAGAACACACATGCATAGGCTCAAGTAAACAATTACATACACACACTCAAGCACATATGCATGCATGCAAACACAAACATAACCAAACCCCCACAATGGCACATGCGCACACATAGTAAACTCCCGCACAAAACACTCGCACATAGTCACATGTGCACACATGCAAGCACACATACACACACTCACATTCACACATGAATAGGCATACACACACATCTACACACCTACACATACAAATGAATGCACACATACAAGTGCACATGTGTGATCCAAACGTACACAAGCACACCATGTACACATCCATATATAGAAAAACACACACACCCACCTATATACACACATTCACACACATACATACACATGCAAACACATGCATATAAATGCACACACACTTATCCAAACATACACATAAACAACATGCATGCACACACATGCGTACACACACACACACCCCCAATTGCAAATACACACAAACATACAAACACATGCACACTGAGGAGCACACACATGTGCTAACATATGCAAACACAAATGAAGACACATGCACACACATGCACATGCACACACACACGTAAGCATAATCACAACACAAGCAAAATGCACACACACAAAATCATGAACACATGTACACACACCAGTGTGACCACACAACCATATGTACAAGCATAGACATAGGCACACAAACAAAAATAGGAATGCATACACTTACTCAAGGGCACTCAAACATGCACACACACACACACATATGCACTCATTGGCACACTTATACACACCTAAGCACACACACACAGACATGCACAGGCACAGACACACGTACATGCTCACATGCACACAAACACATACAGACACACGAATGCACAAGTACACATACAAAACTCACACACACACACACTCACTTACTCACAAATGTATAGACATGCACTCACACATGCACACAGGTATACTCACACACACATAAACACATGCATACACACACTTGTACATACATATAGACATTGACACTCATACTCACACATGGACACATATACATTCACACACATAACCACACATGCACACATACACACACACATATACTAACTCACATACATACACACAGATGTGTGTACACACTCACACTTCCACAAGCTCACAAAAACACAAGCATGCACACACATAAAAATACACATGCACTCACATTAATGCACGCACACACATGCACGCGCACACACACACGCCTCCACACAAATATACAACAACACATAAAGACGCTCACACACACAGATGCACACATACACACACATGTACATGCACATGTACACATACATATATAATCATGAATGCACATTGACAAACACACATACATATACACTTGTTTGCAAGCATGCATTCATTGACATGCATGCACACACACGCACACACATACACATGTGCACAAAGACACACTGTAAGCTCACATGTGCACACACACATAGGTATGAACACCTACACCCAAATGCACACACAGAAATAAAAGCACTTTCATACAAAAGACACACACATTTATATACAAAAACACTCAAATGCACACACACATGCACACACATGCACACAAAGACATGCACCACTCTGAGACGTACGAACAAATACACATATAAATGCACATGTGAATGCACACACATGTTCACATACACAAATGCTCACACATTCAACCAAATGCGCACACACATACATACATACATACATGTGCATACACATGCATGAACACACACATATGCACACACATATGCACACACACATGCACACAAGCCCTTAGATGCAAACATACATGTATATGGACTCACACAAACACCCTCACACACATCCATATAAACATGCACCCAAAACACTCACATGTGTCCATTTGGACACACACACATGCACAAAAAGAGTTACACACACACATACACATGCACATGCACACAAACATGAACACACATTGACAAACACATAAGTAAAAACACACACACACTTGCACAGACACACCTATGCCTTTGTGTACACACAGACAGGCATAGAAAATACACTCATGTAAAAACACACGCACATGCACACACACACACACACATACACACAAACAAACATCCACAAAAACTAACACACAAGAGCACACACACTCACACATTAACACACACACACACACACATTTGTGCATGTACACAAGCATGTCCACACACACAGTTGCACACACCCTTACACACACAAGTACACACAAACACATGAACTCACAGGCACATGCAAATGCACACACACAAACCCAAGCACATACACACAGGCACATTCACACTCACTTCCACATGCACATATATGCCGACACACATGAATATAGGTACGAAAAAGCATGTACACCGCAACACGCACAAACATGTATGCATAAGCACACACGCAACTGCATAGGAGTACACAATCAAATACAGAAGTTCACAAGAACACATGCACCCACATGTAGGCACACGCCCAGAAACACAACCTCATCCACAAGCACACACACAAAAGCTTGCATAAATAAACACACACACATTCACACACTTGTGTATGCACACACACATCCACATTCACAAACTTGTGCATGCACACACACACACGCATCAACATTCACACAAACAGTTGCATACACACACACATAAGCACAAACTCTCACCCATGTACATGCACACATATACACACACATGCATGCACATGCATACACATAGAAACACATTCCTATACAAACTCATAGATATACATGTACACACATATATGCAAACCCACATATGCATGTACACACATGTGCTTGTGCACAACTACACACTCATGCTGACACACATGAGCACACAAAAACACAAGTACATCAGTACACACAAGCAAACACATGCATAGACACACCCACACTCACATGTCCATAAAAACATAGACACATATGCATAATCACACATATGTAGATGCACAAATGCATACAGAGACAAACCACAACCCACACACACACACACACACACATGTGCCAACGTATGCATGTGCATACACAGACACACACACACTTGCTCATGCATACACATACATACACACATGCTTGCATTCCAACATAGGCACAAACTCATACACACAAACATACACACACATACCTACACATATACATGTGCATGTGTGCACACACACCAACAAATGCATATGGAGGCATGCACACACATGCACACTCATGCATACACACACATTCCTACACACACATACATACATGAACACACATATTCAAATGTGTTCTCAAATAAACCAACACACATGCACAAACATACGCATAAACATGCATGCACCCATACACATGCATGAAAACATAAATAGAGAGAGGAACACACACACCTACATAGCAACACACACGCACGCACTCGCACACACACATGCACAAACATACACACACATAGGAACACACTTGCACGTGCTTAAGCACACACATGTAAAGAAACACTCAAGCTTATATGCACTCATGCATAAACACATTGGAATATGCAAATACACACACAACCACACCCATACAAATAAATTCACAAACACACACACACACACACGTATGCATAGCACACACACACATGTTCACATGAACACACATAGCCATACACATGCATAGACATACACAAACATGCATAGACATACACACACTTGCATACGTAAGCAAGTATACACACACACATTTGCATGCACACACACTTGGAAATGAACGCATGCACATAAGCACATAGGCACACACCCACGCACCCACATGTAGCCACATAAGTACACACACATACGTACAAACCACACACACACACCCAACAAAACATGCACACAAACACACACACACCCATGTACAAACATGCAAAGGTACACATGTATCCACATTTGCACGCACATGTAAATGCTCAAGCACACAAACATACAAATGCACACACACATGTGCTCATAAATGTACACACATATGAGCACACACACACACACATATAAGAACACACACACAAGCATGAACATATGCATGCACATACACTTGCACACACCCACACATAGTGAAACACACACAAGACACAAACAAACATAGGCATATCACATGCACAAGCACACTCAAACATGCAAACACACACAAACAAATGCACACAGAGACACAAGAGCACTTGCATGCACCAATGTACACTAAAGCACACACATGCATGCATAGATATAAGTAGGCACACACACATGCTAACACACACACACACACAGACATATACTTATATGAACACACAAACACACATGTATATACACATGCACACACACACACACACTCATGCACACACACATGTACACATAAGTGCACGCACACAAACAAACACATGCATGCACAAACATACAGACACACACACATATGCACTCATTAAACCACACATGTACACACTTGCATGAATAGATACAACAAAACATGCATGCATGTGTGCACATCTGTACACACACACACACAGACACACACACTTGCACAAACACGCACATACACAAACGTGTGTACCTACACACACTCACGCTTACATAGGTGCACAAAAATACTCACACCACATACAAACACACACACACACATGTGCATGCATAAGTACAAATGCACACACTCACACATGTAGACATGCACATACACATGTCCACACATACATGCACAAACACACAAAGACCCTCATACACAAAGAGGCACAATCACAAACATACACATGCACATGCACACATACACCCATTACATATATTCTTACAAATGCACACACAAGTAAGAAAGTGCACATTCATAGACATGCACATGCACACATACAGGCAAACAAATGTCTACACACACACATGTGCATAAATATATATGTGCCTCATATCTACACATTGTAGGCACACACGTACACACCCAAATGTAGGGATGCACATGCAAACCTACATGCACACCCACAAACAAACTCATATGCATACACATACAGTCACGCATGTGCATACTCTTACACATGCAAACACAAAATCATGCATGCATATGGACACACACACATGTCTACAAAGACATACACATGCATGCATAACATACATACATGCATGAAAACAAACAACGTGTGCAGACACACACATATATACCCCTACACACACATGGACATGCACACATGCACATGCATATTATAACAAACTCATGCATGCACACAAATACACACCCTCACACACTCATACATAAACTCGTATGCACATATGCACATGCACACTAACACACACACACACATGTACACAATTGCATGCAAAGCAACACATAGAAACACACACACATGCACATGCACAAACACACATAGAAGAATAAACATAAGAACACACATGCACACACTAAAGTACACACATATGCACACATACATGCACATAAGCACATGGACAAACATGTCCACAAAGAAACATCCACTAACACACAAGCACACACATGGATGCAAAAAGCACACACAAACATGCACCATATGTGCTCACAAACCCACACACACACACATGGATGCATACATGCACAAATGTGCCAATATACACACAGCTATATACACACAACTCACACTAGAATATAAGAACACATGTACACACACACATGCACTTACAAACGATTGTACACATGCATACACACACGCACACAACCACACACCTATGCATGTAAATGCACACATGCACATACACATAAACGTGCATACATGCACACACTTAAATCACATGTAGACAAACATGCACATAGATAGACACACAAATGTACATACACCTATAAACACATGCGCACATAAGTATAGGTACATAAGCACACTGTATACACACACTCGCACACACACATACACATGTACCTGAATACAAGCACATGCACACATGCATGCATATGTACAAACACTCACACATTTCCTCACAAATATAGATATACAAAGAGACTCACACACACACGTGCACATGTACATGCACTTGCATACATACACACAAAAACATGAATATACAAAGATATGCACGTACATAAAGCATGCATGCACTCACACACACACACATGCATGCATGCAAGCATGCTCACACACATTCATGCGCATGCCCAAACACACATGCACACAAGCATAGACATGCAAAATTGAACACAAATGCATTCATCCATAGTAAGCACACATGTTGGAATGCACACACATACCCACATGCACACATACAAAAATGGTCACACTCACACACACCCACACACACAAATCTGCATGTACACAAATTAACCCACTTGTACACCCATAGCTACACCCCACACACACAGATACACATAAACACATACACACAGATGGAAACACACGAAACACATGGTGCATAGTCATATAATCACACAAGCCCACAACACATGTAACCAAACACACATACAAACACATATATGCACACACAAAAAAACCATGCAACATAGATGTTAAAGTATAGGCATGATCACACATGCACTTGCACATGCAAATACATGCACATGGACACACACTCACACAGACATGCATACACAACAAGTATGCACATGCTCACAAGTGCAAGAACATACAAGAACACACAAACACACAAGTACACATGCACACACTCACAAACATAGACATTGATGCTATACACATATGTATGCACACACACATATGTACATAGACACACACATGCAAAAATAAGCACAAACATGCATACACATGTAGATATGCATACACACATGCATGCATGGATACACTCACGTACACATGCATATAAACACAAACACATGTACATACACATGCGCTTAAGCATGCACCCACACACACATACACATTAGCATGCACATGGATACATGCACATTGGCACATATACATGAATGAACTCTCATACATAAGGAAAAACCATAAACTTACTCACAAGCTTACATGCACAAGCACAACCACATCGATACGTGTCCCTACACATACATGCATATAAACACACAAATGTAAGGACACCTACACATTGAATGGCATGCACAAAAACAAATATGTGCACATGCATATGCATAAACACTCTCAAACAAATACATTTACAACACATACAAACATAAATTCACATGCATAGGGACTTACAGCACACACTTGCACTCACACACATGCACACATACACACTCAAAAAAACATATATGCACGCACACCCACAAAAACACATAGACACACTCGAAAGAAAACACATATGCACAGGCACCGCAAATGTATGCACACACACAAATACAAGTACACATATACACAATTACATACATGCATACATCTACACACATTTATAAACACACACATACACATCCACATGGACTCATGCACAAACACAAAAACATACACATGCATGTACACAATCACACATATACACATGCATGCATGCACACACACATGCACGAACATGTAAAGACACATGCACACATGTACAGATTCACAAAAATTAACACATACACATATGCACAAAAAATGAACAAGCATATGCACTCACAACAACACGCAACCACATGCACACAAATGCACACGCATGCACACATACAAATGCACACCTATATGCACACATCCTCACATGCTCACACCTATATGCACACACACATGCATGCAAACATACCAACATGCACACACACACAAATATACACACATACATACATACACATACAAGCATATCACACATGCATATCCATGCAAACACATAAATAAAAGCACACACATTGACACATGCATACACACATACACTTACACCTACTAACAAACATGCACATTCATATACACACACATGCATACACAAACACATACATGCGCGAACATGGACACACACATGCACCTGGCTAGTTACACACACACACACACACACAAAGGCTCGCACACAAGCACACACATGCAAGCACACACAAATAATCATGCATGCACACACACACATGCACACTCATATACACATACATATGGATACACACATACAAGCACAAGCATACACACATTCACATGCACAGATGCACACATACACATGCACTTACAAAAATGTACTCATGCACAAGCATATGCATGCATGTAAGCACAAATGCACAAATAAAGGCACATGCATGCATACACACACTTGTGCATGCATGCACACAACCAAACACACCAATGCATACACTTGTGCAATACCATTGCATGAATGTAGTCATACCCACCCACACATATAGTCACACACACACAGGCATGTAGGCATGCAAACATGTATGCATACATGCTTGCACATGCAACCACACATATGGGTATCACACATGCAAAAAACCTTTACACACACATACAAGCCTGCAAATACACATGCACAAATACCCACACATATGTAGATCCACATGCACACACAAAGGCCAACACATGCACGAACACTCTTGCACAAAAAAATATCCAAATCTTATGTGCATTTTCAAGTTCACAATTAGATCATATTTGAACATATCCGAACCACACTATAAAATATTCATAACTTAAGAATTTAGTTGACTCTATGTTTTCTTTTAGGAGTGAGTTCAACTAATATTTTCTCACTTTATCTCTACTAATAATTTTAGTTGAAAGCTCAAATATATTTTCAACAATATTCTAAATTTCCTAATCAATAGATTCTAAAAATAAATGCATATAATGTTTCTAAAAACAATAAAATCCACCTTTGTAAAAAGGTGGTGGATGTGGTAAATCACTATCAGATAAGATTATATTATTCTCAATGCATGGAAGAGCCATTAGGATCTTAGCTTAGAAATTTCCTTCTTTAGATGAAATCCTCACTCTAAAACCCTTAAAATTTGAATTGTGTGAGAAAAACCATATAAGTGGGAGGTGAATTATTTTTAACAAATTTTTAATTTAAAAAAATGTTTTATTTTAATAAAATTATTGTTAAAAATAATTTTTTTAAGAAGATTGTTAATGAAATGAAATTTTCTTAACAATAAAATAAATACACTTAAGATTTTTTAGGTGGTTCAACCAAAACCAATGCTAACATCCACTCCCAATCATCGATTGGCTTTTACGAACAACAATTTTTTGCTAAAGTTGGCAAAGGGTAAACTGATTATAAACTGATGTTCCAATGAGAAACCAAAATAAAAAAAATTGGCTACATAAAAAAGATTAAAGCTTTACAAAAATTTCTACATTAAAAATTTCTATAACTTCAAATCTTCTAAACAACTAGGATGTTGCATAAAGATTATAGAAAAGAGTAAAAGAAATAATAATTTTGAAGAAAAAATAACTAGTAAATGATTTTTATTTGTAGTCAAAATACTAATATCCCAAAACGACTCTCTTAATGGCTACAATTAGCTTTTTGAAAGCTAGCCATTATATGAGATGAGGGCAAAAAATGAAATGCAACTATGTCTAAATCTAAACTATCTAATCAAAATAACCATTGAAGAGTATTGACCTAATTACAATAAGATATTATTTGGATCATTAGTTTCAAAAGCTAAATGTATAGTGATGATGAGCAAGGTAACATTCTTATTTGTGTGTGTTTGTATGTGTGCATGTGTGCTTTTGTTTCTGTGACCTTATGTGTGCATGTACATGTTCCTATGTGTGGGTGTGACTATGTGTGTGTACATGCATGTGTGTGCATGTGTGTATGTATAATTGTGTCATGCATGTATGTACATGTGTTTGGCTCTGTGGTTCTATGTACATGTGTATTTGTGTGTGTGAGAGATTGTGCATGGGTTTGTATGTTTGTGCACATGCATGAGTGTGCATTACACATCTTCTATAGGGGTGTTTGTTGGTGTGTATATGTGCATATGTGAATTCAAATGTATATGTGTGCAAGTGTGTACATAGGAATAAGTAGGTTTGAGCAGTGTAAGCACATGTGCATATGCATGTGAGTATATATGTATGTGTGTGTGTGTGTGTTTGTGTGTGTGTATGTGTACATGTATGCACATTTGTGTGTTTGTATTTGTGTGTCTGTGTACATGCACATATGAACTTGCATGCACACACATGTGTGTGTTTATATCTTTGTCTTTATACATGTGTGTGTTTATACGTGTTTTTATATGTGTGAATAAATGCACATGTTTATGTTTGTTCATTTATGCATGTGTGCATGTTGATGTGTGTGTGTGTCTTTTATGTGTATGTGCGAGTGTGTATGTGCTTATGTGTATGTATATGCATGTGTGCTTATGTGTAAGTGCGTGTGTGTGCTTGCAAGAATGTGCATGCATGCCTGTGTGTGTATGTTTGTGTGCCTCAATTTATGTGTGCCTCAATGTGTGTGCATGAGTGTGCATGAGTGTGCATGTGGTGTGCTAGTGCATGCAATTGCATGCATATACATGTTGGTCCTTGTCTATGTGGGTGTGTAAGCATGCATGCGCAACTTTGTGTGTGTGTGTGTGTACAAGTGTGTATCTATACGTGTGTTTCTACATGTGTGAACATGTATTCCCACATGTGTGTATTTATTGGTGCATACATGTCTGCATGTTGAGCCTTTGTTAAAGCATGTATGTGCACGTGTGCAGGTGAGTATATGGTGTGTATGTTTGTGTGCATGTTTGCATATGTGTGTGAGTCCATGTGTGTGTCTTTTGTGTGTGTATGTGTGCACATGTAGCTGTGTCCATGTGTGCATGTGTGTTCTGACTATGCTATGCTTGTTGTGTCTATCTCTACCATGGGTATGGATGTGCATACATTTATGAAAGTGCATGTTTGCATCTATGCATGCACACGTACATGTGTGTGCATGTCCATGTGTGCTTGTGTGCATGTGTACATGCACATATGCATCTGTGTGTGTGTTTGTGTGTGGATGTGTTTATGCATGCATTCATATGTGCATGTGTGCACATGTTTGTGTGCATGTGCGAGTGTGTGTGCAGAATGTGTGCATGCATGTTCCTATGCATTCATGTGTGTGTGTTGGTCCTTTTACATATGTGTGTGCTTGTATCTACATACATGCATGTGTGTATCTTTTTGTGCATGCATGTATGTACATGTGTGTGCATGTAAGTGTGTTTGCATGTGCTTATGCATATCCATGCATTTTTTGTTAGTGCTCGAGTGCATGTGTATGTATATGTGTGTGCATGTCTGTGTGCACTTGAGTGCACATGTGTGTGTGTGCTCACAAGTGCATGTGCATGTTTGTGTGCTCATATTAGTGCACTTGTGAAGTGTGCTTCTATAAGTGTGTGCATTCATGTGCGTGCCTATGTGTGTGTATGTATGCTTTTGTGTGCATGCATGTGAGTGCATGTGGGTGCATGTCAATATGTGTTGGTGTGCATGTATTTGTGTGTGCATGTCTATCTATGTGCGTTTGTGTCTTTGTTTATGTGTGTATGTGCATATGTGTGTGTGAATGTGAATGCATGCATACATGTGTGTGTGCATATGAGTGTACATTTGTGCATATGTGTGTGGTTATGTGTTTTTGGCAGGATGTACAAATGTATGTTTACGTGTGTGCCTTTGTACTAATATTTTGTGCCTATGTCTACGCATAAGAGTGTGCAAGATTAAATGTGTGATTATGTGTGAGTGCATGGGTGTGTCTATGCATGTGTCTGTGTGCATGTAAGTGTGTTTGTGCATGCATTTGTTAGTGCATGTGTGTGAGTATAAATATGTGCATGTGTGCTTGTGTTTGTGTCTGCATAATGTGTGCATGTGTGTATGTAGGTACACTTGTGTGTGCACATGTATATACATGTGCATAAGTGCTTATGTGTGTGTGCAAGCATTATTGCATGTGAATGTGTCTGTAGGCATGAGTGCATTCTATCTCTATTTATATTCATATGTATTTATGCTCATATGTGTGTGTGCATGTGTATGCATGCATGCATTTGTCTAGGTATGTGTTTGTGTGAGAGAATGTGTGTATATGCATGACTATGTGTGCGAGCATGTTTGTGTGTGTTCACGTTGATGTGTGTCTAGAAGTGGGCATGCATGAGTGTATGTGCATGCATTTTTATGTGTGATTGTGCATGTATGTTTGTTCGCATGTGTGCATGAATGTACATGTGCATGTGTATGATAATGTGTGTCTATGTGTTTTTCAGTATGTGTGAATGTGTGCATGTGTATATGCATATGAGTGCACATGTGTGTAAGTGTCTATGCTTGTGCATGGATACGTATATCCATGTCTGCATATACATGTGTTGTGTGTTTTGTATACATATGTGTGTGTTTGTATATGTGTGCATGAATGCATGTAGATGTGGATGCATATATGTGTGTACATGTGTGTGCTTGTGTGTATGTGCATATGTGCATGTATGGGCATGTGTGCATATGTGCTTGTGTGATTGTGTGTGCATGTGTATTTGCATGGGTATGATGTGTGTTGAGGTGCATGTGTTGTGTGTGTGTGTGTGCATGTGTGTTCTTGTGTGGGTGCATGTGTGTTATTGTGTCAGTGCATGTGTGTGTGTGTGTTTGTATGAGTGGGTGGGTGTGTGTGTATATATGCACGTATTCAAGTAAGCATTTGTACATGCATGTGTATGTGTATGTGTACATTTGTATGTGAGTGCATGCATCTGTGAATTTATTTGTTTTTGTATCAATGTGTGCATGTATACATGTTGGCATACTTATGTGAGAGTATGTATGTTTGTGTATGTGAATGCATGTGCACAGTTGTGTGTGTTGAGTGTATGTGCATTTGCAAGAATATGCTTTGTTATTGTGCGTGTGAATGTGTGTATGTGCACATGTGTGTATGTTTGTAAGTGCAATTATGTGTATGTGTTTGTCTATGTGTGCATGTGAATTTGTGTGTCCTCTACATTTTACTTTTTGTGTTCCTTTACATGTGTGTGTATGTGTTTGTGTGAGTGCATGTGTGCATGCGTGTTTGCATGTGCATGTGTTTGTATGCATGTGTGTTCATGGGTGCACATATGTGAATAGGTGTGTGTTTATGTATGCATGCATGCATACATGTGTCTTTGTGTTTGCATGCACATGTGTGTGTATGTGTGTATATATGCATGTTTGTGGGTGTAGGGGTGTAAGTGTGCATGCATGCTTGCATCTGTGTGTCTAGGTTCATGTGTGTAAGTGTGTAGGAGTGCGCATATGTGCACAGGTGCCTATGTACACTTGTGAGTATGTGTGCATGTGTGTACATGTGTGTGCATGGTCATTTTTGTGCGTTGATGTGTTTGTCTTTGTACATGTTTGCATGTAAGTGTGTGTGCCTACTTGATCAAATGTCAGCATCCAATTGTGTATGTGTGTTCATACATGTACTTGTGTTAGTTTGCGTGTATGTGCATTTGTGTGTGCATATGTGTGTATGCGTGTGAGTGTGCATGCATGCATGCGGGTGTGTGTATGTGTGTGTGTGTACGTGTTCGTGGGTGCATGCACGTATGCTTTTGGGTGTGTGTTCATGTGTGTTTGTCCACACAAATGTTTATGTATATGAGTGTTTATGATTGTGTGTGCGTGCATGCATATGCGCATATGCATGTGTGTATGTGTGCATCTTTTTATATTTGTGTGTGTGTGTGTGCGCAAATGAGTGAGCAAGTGTTTGTGCTATACATATGTGCGGACTTATGTGTTTGAGTGGGTGTGTTATTGTGTCAGTGTGTGAGCCTATATGTGTGTGTACGTGCATTTGTATGTATGCTAATGTGTGTTTACATGTGTGCTTGTGTTTGTGTATGTACATACTTATGCATATGAGCATGTGTGCATACTTTTGTGCATCTGTGTGTGGGGTGGGGTGCATTTATATTTGTAGCTCTACATATGCGTGTGTGTCATTATGTGTATGTGTGTGTGTGTGCATGTGTGCTTGTGTCCGTGTGTATGTCATGTGTGCATGCTCAAGAATGTTAGTGTGTTTGAGGGTGTCTATGTTGGTGTTTGTGTGTGCTCTTACTTACATGCATGCATGTGTGTATGGGTGTAGGTATGCCAATGTGTGCATAAGTGAGAGCATTAGTGCATGTGTGTATTTGAGTGCGTGGGTGCGTGTGTGCTTGTCTACACACACATGTGTGTATGTGATGCGTGCACATGTGTATGTGTGTTCATCTATTTGTGTGTGGATGTGCATGCACTATCTTTGCACGTGTGTGCATGTATGCATGCACACATGTATTTGTGTGTGCATGTGTGTATATGTAAATCTGTGTGCATGTGCATCTAAGTGTATTATTGTGTGTAAGCATCTCCATGTGCGTATGCATGTGTGTGTGCATGTGTGAATGTGTGTGTGTGTGGGAGCATGCATGTGTGTGCTTGTCTGTATGTGTGTTTGTGCTTGCATGGGTGTTCTTGCATGTGTGCTTGTGAACATGTGTGTTGTGTGTCTGTAAGTGTCTGTGGGACATGTTGTGGGTGAATGTGTCCATGCATTTATTTGCTTTAATGTTTTTGTGCTTGCTTATCTTGTATATGTGTGCACCTATGTGGATATGTGCATACATCTGTGTATGCAAGTGTCTGTGTTTATATGTTTATGTAAGTGTGCATAGGATTGTGTGCATGTACTTGTGCTTGAGTGTGTGTGCATATGTATATGCATATGTGAGTATACATGTGCATGCTTGCATTAGCATGTGAGTGTTCTTATGCATGTGTGAGTGCATGTGTGTGTGTATTTATTTGTGTGTGTGCATGAGCATGTGTGTATTTTTACATGTATATGTGCAAGTGCATTTTGTGCATGTCTATGCACATGTTACATGTGTGTGTGTTGTGGGCACATATGTGTGTGTGCATGTGTGTGCATGTGTGTTTGCATATGTGTGAGCATATATGCTTATGGATGTGTGAGTGTGTGTGTGTTCATATGCATTGTTGAAGAAGAAAAGAAAGAGGAAGAAGAAGAAGAAGAAGAAGAATTAGAAAAAGAAGAAGAAGAAGAAGAAGAGAAAGTAGAAGAAGAAAAAGAAGAAGAAGATGCGTGTGTGTATGTGCTTGTGTACATGTGTCTATGTGCCATATGTGCTCTTTTGTGCATGTGTGTGTGCATGTTAAACTATGTGTATGTGTGTGTGTGTGGATGTTATTTTTCCATGAATTTGTGTGCAAGTGCATATCTATGAATATGTGTGCATGTGTGTGTGTGTGTGTGAGTGTGTGTATGTGTGTTTTCATGTGCTTGTGTGTGCATGTGTGCTTGCATATGAGCAAGTGTGTGTTTTTTGTGTGTGTGCATGCACATGCATGTGCTTGTGCATGTGTGTGCATTTGTGTATGTGTATATCTACAAGTGTGTGAGTGTATATGTGTGTGTTTATCTGTACATGTGTTTGTATATGTCTACGTCTATGCATACATGTGTGAATGTGTATATGCATATATGTGTGTGCACATGCGTGTCTGTGTGTGTCTATATCTATGCATATGTGAGCATGTGTGTGTGCTTGTGTGAGTGTTCTTTTATGTGCATGTGCATATGCTTGAATGTGTATCTATGAGTGTGTGCATGTGTGTGCAAGTGCATGTGTATGGCCACATGTGTGATTATGTGTGTGAGTGCCTATGTGCACAAGTGCATACATTTGTGTGTGCATGCATGCATGTGTGTGCGTGGGCATAGATGGGTGCATATGTCTATGCATGTGCATGTCTGTCTGTTCACATGTGTGCTTGTCTGAGTGTGTAGATGTGTTTGTGTGCTTGTGCACATGTCTATGTATGTGTGTGCACATGTTAATGGGGGTGTATATGTATGTGTGTGTTTATGAATGCATGTATGCATATGAGTGCGACATGTGTATATGTGTGCATGCATGTGTGCTTACGCATTTTTATTGTGTGTGTGCATGTGTGCATGCCTGTGTGCATGCTTGCATGTTCATGGCCATGTGTGTATGTATATTTTTGTATGCATGCATGTCTATGAGTGTGTATGGGTTTATGTGTGTGTTTATGCGTGCGTGTGCATATGTATGTGTTTGTATAGGTTTGTGTATAAGTTTGTGTGCATGTGTGTGCATTTGTGCATGTGTGTATGTGTTTGTATACAATTGCATGTGAATGTATCTATGTGTATGTGAGTATGTGTGAGTGAAAGCATGTTTGTGTAATGGTGTGTGTGAATGTATATGTGTGTGTGTGTGCATTTATATGTGTGTGCTTATGTTTGTGTGCATATACGTGTATGGTTGCATATGTGCATTTGTGTGCATGCATGCATGCATGTGTTTTTGTGCATGCATGCATGTGTGTGTATGCAAGTGTGCATGTGTTTGCTTGTATGCAACTAGCTGTGTGCTTATACATGTGTGTGTGTGTACTTGCATGTGTGCTCATATGTTTGCATGTAAGTGTGCGTTTACACATGCTTATGCTTATGTGTATGTGAGTACATAGGTGTGGGTGCATGTGTTTTTGTACACATGTGTGAGTGTGTGTGAGTGGTTGCATATATGTGTGTATAGGTTCATATACATTTGTATTTGTGTCTGTGTTCTTTGGGATGTGTGTGCATGTGCTTTTGTGTCATTATGTAGATATGTGTGTGCATGTGTGTGTGTGTGCATATCTATGATTTTGTGCATGTGTGTGAGCATGTTTGTGTGGGAGATGTGGATGTGCATGTGTGTCTACATGTGTGTGCATGAGTGATTGCATGATTGCTTATGTTTTGGTGTGTGTGTGTGTGTATGCATCTCAGCTTGTGCTCGCATGCATGTACATGTGTGTGCATGTGTGTGTGTATATGCATTTGTGTAGGGGGGTGTGTATGGGTATGTTTTGTGTGCATGTGTGTGTGCTCACATGCATGTGTGTGTGTGAGTGCATACACACATGTGTGTATTTGTGTGTGTGTGTGTGTGTGTGTTTATTCATGTGTGTGGGAGTGTGTTAGTGTGTGTGGGTCTATGTTTGTGTGTGTGTGCACATGCATGTGTGTGTGAATGGGAGCACATGTATGTGCATGCACATGTCTTTGTGCTTGTGTGTATGTGTAAGAGTGTGCATTTGTGTTTGTGCATGTATGTATGCATGTGAGTGCTTGCGTGTGAATGTTTGTGTATGTGAGTTTGCCCATGGGTGTGCATCTACTTGTACACATGTGTGTGTGAGTGAATGTTTAAATTTATATGTTTTAAGTGATGTACGTATGCATGCTTGTGTTTTTGCATATGTGCATATATATGTGTGCACGTGTGTGTTTAAATGCTCAGGTGTGTGAATGTATGTCTACATGTTTGTGTGTCTATGTAGATGTGTGCATGTGTGCTTATTATGTGTGTCCATATCCATATGTGTGTGCATGTATGTATGCATGCATGTCTATGTGTGCATCTTTGGTTGTGTGTGTGTATATAGATGCATGAGTGCATGCAAGGCCATGCATCTATATGCCTTTGTGTGTGCATGTGTCTATGTTTGTACATATTTGTGCATGCAAATGTGCATATGATTATATGTGTAGGGTGTGTGCCTATGTGTATGTGCATATGAGTACATGTATTTGTGTGCTTATGTGTACTTGTGGGTGTGCATGCATATGTATGTGTACGTGTGTGTAGATTGTCTACAAGCTCATGTAGACATATGTGTGGTTACATGTGCATGTCCATATGTGTGTGTGTGTGCATATTTGCATGCATGTCTGTATATGTTTTTGCATGCATGTGTGTGTGCATATATGCATGTATGTGATTGTTTCTATGAGTGTGTGTGCCCATGCATGAGTGCATGCATGTATTTACGCATTCACAATTTTGTGTATGTGCAAGTGCGCAAGTATCAGTGTGTGCCGAGTGCGCATCTATGTGTGTGTGTGCATGTGTGCATGCATGCATGCATGAGTGTGAATGTGTGTGTGTGCATGAACATGTGTGTTTATACAATTGTGTATGCATGCAAGCACATGCATGTGCATGTGTGCATGTGTATATGTATGAGTGTGTGTGTGTGTGCACATACTTGTATATGTGTGCATGCTATTGAGTGTTTATGTGTGTGAGCACTTATATATGTTCATATGCATGTGTGCATAAGTGTGTGTATGTGCATGTAATACTATGAGTGTGTGCTTGCTTGTGTGTGTGTGTGTGTGCATATGTGTAAGCCTATGTATATGCATGTATGTGTATATATGTAGGTGCACGTGCTTGCAGGTGTGCCTACAAGTGTGAGCATGTGTGTGCGTTGGTCTGCATGTGCACGTATGTGTGTGTGTGTGTGCATGTGTATTTTTCTGTGCTTGTATGTGTGTGTGCCTATGCATATTTTCATTCGTGTGTGTGCTTGTGTGTACATGCATTTGTGTGCATGTGTATGGGTATGTGTGTGCATGCATGTGTCAAGATGTATGTGTGTTTGAACATATATGTGCATATGTATGTGCGTGTGCACATATGTGTGTGTGTGTGTGTGTCAATTTGCATGTATGAGAGTGTGAGTGAGTCTATGCATGTGTATATGTCTATTTGTGTGTTTGCATGCATGCATGTGAATATGTGTATATATGTATGCATGTGTGTGTTTTTGTTTGTGCATTTGTTCATGTATGTGTCTGTTCATGTGCAAGTGTGCAGGATGTATGTGTGTGTGTATGCATGTGCATATATGTATACGTGTTTGTGTGTGTGTATGCATGTGCATATATGTATACGTGTTTGTGTGTGTGCATGCATTTACATGCAAGTGAGTGCATGTATGCTTGTGCATGTCTGTACATATATGTTTGTATGTGTATGTACTTTTGTGTGTCTGTGCATGCAAATATGTGTGTGTTTCTGTATGTGTGTGCATGTGTGTGCCCTTCTTTCTTTATGCATGCATGTCTATGCATGTGCATGCATTTGCATTTGTTTTGTGTATAGGTGCACTTGTCTATATAGTTGTGCATATGCATGTATGTGCGTGTGAGTGAATGGGATTGTGTTTGTGAGCATATAACGAGGAGTTTGTGCACATGTTTGTGTATATGAGCATGCGTGTGTGCATGTGTATCAAAGTTACTTTGCATGCAAAAGTGTGTGTGTGTGTGTCTAGGGGCGTGCAAGTGTGCAATCATTTATGTGTGCTTGCATGTGTCTATGTGTATGCATATGTCTATGTGAGTGTCTATTTGTGCCTATATGAGTGCATGTGTGTGTGTGTGTGAATACAAGTATGTGCTCGCATTTGTTATGGATATTCACTTGTGTTTGCTCATGTGTACTTGTTTGTTCATGTGTGTGTGCATGTGTGTGTGTGTGCATGCGTTCATGTGTGAGTTCACACGTGCATGCATGTGTGCGTGGACGCGCGTGTGTGTGTAAGTGTGTACATGTGCATGTATGTGTCTGTGTATTTGTGTAGGTGTGTTTTTGTGTGTATTTGTGTGTGTGTGTTTGCATATGCACTTTTAATCATGTGCATGTGTGTGTTGTGTGTGTGTGTGTGTATGTGTGTACTTTTGCATGCTTGTAGGTGTGTATGTGAGTGCTTAGATGCATCAGTGTGTCAGTGTGTTTGTGTACGTATGTGTGTGTGTCTATGTTTGTGTTTGTGTGTCTGTATATCTCTGTATATTTGTAGGTATGTGTGAGCTTGTATGTATATGTACATGTCTTTGTGAATGCTTGTGTACATGTATGAGTGTGTATGCATGTGCATGCATGTGCATCTATGTTGATGTGTGTGAGTGTGTGCATGCATTTAGATGCATCTGTATCCATGTGAGTGTGTGTATATGTGTTTGCATATGCATGAGTATATGTGTGCTTGTGGGTACTTGTGCGAGTGTGTGTGCATGTTTTTCTTTGTGTGTGTATGCATATGTCTATGTGCATGTGCATGGGGGTGTGCATTTATGCATGTTTGTGCATCTATGTGTATAAGTGTAAGTGTGGTGCGGTTGTGCATTCATGCTTGTATGTGTGTATATGTGTATTTGCTTGTGTTTATGAATGCATTCGTGTACATGTGTGTGTATGCATGTGTGTGTGTGTAAATGATGCATGTTCACATGAGTTTGTGTGTGCATGTGTGTGTGTGTGCTCATATGAGTGCGTGAATACATGTGTGTGTATGTGTGCACACATGTGCATGTGTGTAATACATGGGCATGTGCATGGTGTGTGGGTGTGTGTGCATGCATGTGTGTGCACATGCATGTGTGTTAATTCATTTGTGTTTGCATGTGTGCATGTGTGCTTGTATGCTTGTGTTTGTGTTTATGTGTGCGTGTCTATAAGTGTGTGTATATGCCTCTGTGTGCACATGAATGTCCTGCACTAACAAGTGCAAGTATGTGTGGGTGTGCACATGTGTGCCCGTGTATTAATGCATGTGTGTATTTGTATGTGTGTATATGTGCTTTTGTTTGTGTGTAGATGTTTGTATGCACGTGTTCCTATGTGTGGGTGTGAGTATGTGTGTTTGTATTTATATTTATGTGCATGTACAGATGCATGTGCATGTGCATATGTATGCATATATGTGTGAGCATGTGTATGTCTTTATGCATGTTTGTGTATGTGCATGTGTGAACCTGTGTGTCTATATGTGTGTACATATGTATGTGTTTATGTTTGTTTGTCTATGCATGTGTTCGTGCATATGCACATGTTAACGTAGATGTGTGTGTATATTTTTTATGTACTTTGTGAATGTACATGTGCTTATGCAAGCATGTATGTGAGTGCTTGTGTGTGTGGATGCATGCATACACATGTGTACATGATTGTGCATGTGTAAGTGAGGTGCATCAATGAGTGTTTGCATTAGTGTGTGTGTGTGTGTTTTAGTGCATGTAATTTTATGCAATTATATTTGGGTGCTTATCTATATGTGTGTGAGTGCACATCAGTGTACATGTATGTGAGCCTTTGTTGTGTGCATGCTTATGTTTGTGTGTGTGCATGAGTGTGCTTGTATTGGTGCATGTGTTTATGTGCATGTTTGTGTTTTTGTGTGCAAGAGTGTATATGTGTGTGTGTATAAGTGTATCTATATGTGTGTGTGTATATTTGTACTCATGTTTTCCTGAGTGTGTGTATCTATGGGTGCATGCATGCATGCATATTGTGTGTGTGTGCAAGCATGCATGTGATGTGTGTGTGTCTTTTGGTGTACGTGTGTGCGTGTGTGTGCATTTATTTCTATTGCTTCTATGTGTGTGTGTGTGTGTGCATGTGCATATATGGTGTGTAAGTTTGTGTGCATGTTTGAATGCATGCTTGTGGGTGTGCATGCTTTTATTTTCTTTGTGTGTACATGTGCACATATAGGTGCATCTATATGTGTGTGTGTGTGTTAGCTATGCTATGTCTGTGATGTATATGTGTGTCAACATGTGTACATGTGTATACATGTGGGTATGCATTTGTGTGTGTTCATTTGCATATGGGGGTGCATGTGTCTGCACGTGTGTATATGCATGTGCATGAGTATGTGTATTTGTATGTCAGTGTGTGCACGTGTTTGTGTGTGCATACATGTGCTTATTCGTGTGCACATGCGAGTGTGTGTGTCTACAAGCATGCTTGTTCTAGTGCATACATTTATGTGTGTGTGTGTGTGTGTGTTTATCCTTTTATGTCGATCTATGCTTGTGTTTGCATGCATGCATGTGTGCATGTGCTTATGCATGCATGTGCGTATAAATAGGTGCATGTGAGTGTGTGTTCATGTGAGTGTGTTTGCATGTGCTTGTGAGTAGGTGTGCATGTCTTTCAATGCATGAGTGTATGTGTATGAAAGTGCATGATGTGTGTGTGTACTAGCATTTGTGTGATCTTGCCATTGTGCTTCTATGTGCATGCGAGTGTATGCTTATATGTGCCTATGAATTTATATGCTTTTGTGCACATGTATATGAGTGTATATGGTGCTTGTCAATGTGCATTAGTGTGCATGTGCTTGAATGTACATGTGTATATCTATGCATGTCTATTGATGTGTGCGTGTGTGTGTGTGTCTACATTTTATGTGTATGTGTATATGCAAAAGTGAATGTTCGTATGTGCACGAATATGTATGCATGTGGGTGTACATGTGTGCACAAATGTGTGGTTATATGTTTATGGTAGATTATTTTGTGTGTGTGTGCTTGTGAGCATGCATAGGTTCTTGCATTTGTACTTGTTTATGTGTGTTAATGTGCATGTGTGAGTGCATGCGAGCATGTGTGGGTGTATGTTTGTTTGTATGTGTGTGTGTGTGCATGTTTGACTCTGTGGGTGTGTGTGTATGGGTGTATTTGTGCATTTGCTTACATATTTGTGCATGTGTGTGTGTAAGTGTATGCATTTGTGTGTACATATGTGTGTGCATGTTTGCATGAGCATTTGTGTGCATATGTACTTATATGAGTGTATGTTAGTATGCATGTATATGTCTTTATATGTGCCTATGTATGTCTACACATGTGTGTGTGTGTGTGTCCATGTGTGTGCAATTGTTTATGCATGCGATCATGTGGGATTCCATATTTGTGTGTGTGTGTATATGTCAGTGTGTGTGAATATATGTGTGCCTATGTATACATGGGTATGCTTCGGTGTATGCCAATACATGTGTGCGCGTATGTGCTCGTTGCCTGTGTGCATGCATAATTTTATGTGAATGTGCCTATGGGCTTGTGCACATTCTTATTTATTTGTGCATCTTTACATATGTTTTTGTGACTATATGTGTGTGCATGCACCCATATGCATGTATTTGTATGTGTGTTTTTATGTGTGCAAATGTTTGTGTCTCTGTGTCTTTGTATCTTTTTGTGCATTTGCATGTGTGTGTGCGAGTGTGCATGTGCTTGCATGGTCATGTTGGTTTGTGTCAATGTGTATGTGTGTGCATGTGTATGTGTGTGAGCGTGTTTTTGTGTGTTCGTGTTGGTGTGTCTACATGCCAACATGCTCGTGTGCATGTGTGTGTGTGCATGCATGTTTGTTTGTGATTGTGTACATGTAAGCTTATGTGTGGGCTTGCATGTCTATGTGTGTCTATATGTTTTCTAATCTATGCGAATGTGTGCATGTGCATATGTGTGCGTGTGTTTGTGTGTGTTTAAGCATGTGCATGGACATGTCCTTGCATGTCTACATATATGTGTGTGTGTGTGTGTGTTCCTTTGCATGTGTTTGTGTGTGTGCATGTATAGATGCATATGTGGATGCATACATTTGTGTATGTGTGTGTGGCCTATGTAGTTGATTATGCACATGCATGTGTATTTGTGCATAGGCATGATTATGTGTGGGTGCATGTGCATGTGCGTGTATTTTTGTGTGAATATGCATATGCATGTGTGTACATGTGTGTTCTTGTGTGAGTGCATGTGTGTGTCTGTGCATTTGAGAATGTGCATGCATATGGGGTCATTTGAACGTGACTATGTGCATGTGTATTTGCATTTGTGTGTGTATAGTGTCGATGTGCACATGTAGACTTGTTGACATGCCTATTTGTGAGTATGCATGCGTGTCTATATATGTGAGCATATGTGGGTTGAGTGCTAGTGTATGCATATCTATGCTTGTGCATGTCTATGTGTGTGCACTTGTGCTTGTGTGTGTGCATGTATGAGTATGATTGTGTGTATTTGTGTGTGTGTGCATATGCATGTGTGTGTATGTGTGTGTTCATGTGTGTACCCTCTATTTTTTGACTACTTGTGTTCTTGTGCATGTATGTCCATATGATTGTATGCATGAGTGTTCATCAATGCACGTGTATCCATAATTGTGTGCGCAAACATGCATGCGTGCATACTGTGCATGCATGTGTGTTTTTGTTTGCATGCTCATGTGCAAGCTTGTGTGTGCATGTATATGCATATTTATGTGTGTAGGAGTGAAAGTGTGTGTGCATACATACACATGTGTGTGTGTGTGCACATGTGTGTAGGTGCCTATTTACACTTATGCTTGTGTGTGCAAGTGCACTTGCCTCCCTATATGCATATGTCTGTGTGTGTGCTTATGTGTACATTTTTGTGTATGGTCATTTATGTGTGTTCATGTGTTTGTGTTTGTGTATGTTTGCATGTGCGTGTCCATGCTTATGCAAATGTTTATGTGTGTGCATACATGTACTTGTGTGAGTTTGTGTGCATAAGTATATGAGTGCATGTGTGTATGTGTGTGCATGTGCATGCATGCATGCATGTGGATGTTCGTATGTTTGAATGTATGTTTATGCGTGTGTGTGCTTGTGTATGCATGTGGGTGCATGTGGGTGCATGCACGTGTGCTTGTGTGTGTGTGTGTTCATGTGCATTTGTCTACACGAATGTGTATGTGTATGTGGGTGTTTGTGTTTGTGTGTGTATGCATGTGTGTTTGTACCTATTTTTGTGTATGTGTGCATGTTTTTGCATTTTTGTGTGTGCACACGAATGAAGGTGCATGTGTTTGGGATATGCATACATGTGTGCATATGTGTGGATGTGGGTGAGTGCATGCACCTACTTGTGTATGCATATGCATTCGTGTATATGCTTATGTGTGTTTGTATGTGTCTGTGCATATACATAAGCATGTGTTCTTGTGTGTGTGTGTGTGTATACTTGTGTATGTGCATGTGTGGATTGTATGCATGTATGTGCATGTGTGGCTATGCATATGAATGTGTTCTTGGTTGTCATTTTGTGCCCATGTGTGAGTCATGTGTGTGCACTCATGAATGCGAGTGTGTATGTGTTTATGTGTGTGGGGGCATGCATGAATGCTTGTGTGTGTGTGCATGTGTGTGTGGGGGTGTCTATGTTGGTGCTTGTGACCACATGCATTCAAGCATGTGTGAGTGCAGACGTTCACATGTGTGTGTAATTGAGTGCATTTATTCATGTGTGCGTTCAAGTGCGTGGTTGTGAGTATGATTACGCATGTGAATGCATGCATGCTTGTGTGGGTGTGTGTATACATCCACATGTGAGTATATGGTGCATGCACATGTGCATGTGTTCATGTGTGTGTGTTTGCTTGTGTGCATGTGTGTGCCTTTGGACATATGTATGTGTGAGTGCCTACACACATGTGCATGTTTGTGTGCATGTATGCGTATGTGAGTCTATATGCATATGCATTTCAATGTGTGCACGTGTGTGTGCGTCTCCATATTTGTTTGCATCTATTTGTGTATGTGTGAGCTTATGTGTATGTGTGAATGTGTGCATGCATGTGTATTTGTGTTTGTGCATGTGTCTATGTGTTTGTCTATGCATGTGTGTGTGAGAGAGAGTTTATGCTTGCACAAGTGTTCTGGAGTGTGCACTTGTGCACATGTGTACTTGGGTGTGTGTGTGCATGTATTTATATACATCGATTTGCATGTGCATATTTGTCTATATGTGTGTGCATCTATGTGTCTATGTGCATGCATTTGTGTGCAAGTGTTAGTGTGTATGTGTGTGTATATGGTTTTGTGTGGGAATATGTCCAATGCTTGTGTAGATATGTGGGTATATATGTGTATACATGTGTGTGCTTTCATTTGCATATAAGTCTATATGTGTATGTGTGTGTTTATTTATGTGTGTGCATGTATTAGTGTGTTTGTGTGTGTGTGTGTGTATGTGTGCATGTGTGTTACATGTGTGTTTGCTGTGTGCATGAATTTGTGTGTGTGTATGTTTATATTTATATATGAGCAAATGTGTGTGTGTGCATGTACATGTGTATTTGCATGTGTTCGTGTTTGTGTACATTTTTGTTCATGTGTTCTTAGATGTGTGTATGTGTGTATGCATTTTTTGTGTATCCTATGCACTTATTTGTGCATGTGTGTGTTTATGAGCATACATGTAGGCCTATTGGTATGTGTGAATGTGCATGCACATATGCATATATGCATATTTTTTTATTAATGTGCGTGTGTGCATGCATATCTATATGTACTTGTTCCATGTGTGTGTGAGAGTGTGTATAATCATGTGTGTATGTATGCATATATATGTCTATTTCTATGCATGTGTGTGTGTTTATGCAAATGTGCATGCTCGTGTGCATATGTTTGTGTATACATGTGTATGTGTATCTACATGTATGTGAGTGCATATGTCTATGTTTATGTGTTTGTGTGTGCACATCTGAGTGTATTTCTATGTGTCTATACATGAGTGTATGCATTTGTATTTTTCTTCATGTGCGAATATGCACATGCACATGTGTGTTTGTGTGTGCATGTATGAGTGTGCATGCACACGTGTGTTTGTGTGTGCATCAACATTTATGTGTCTATGCATGTGCCTTTTTTTTGGATGTGTGTATTCTTATGTGTTTGCATGTCTATGAGACTATACTTATGTGTGTGAGTGTAAGTGTGCCTATGCATGTACATGTGCATGCATATCTATGTGCTTATACATGCATGTGTATGTGTGTGCATGTGTATGTGTGTGTGCGTGTGGGTGGGTACATGTACGTGTATGCCTATATGTGTGTGTGCTTGTGTGTATGTATGCATTTGTGTTGTGCTTCGATTGTGTGTGTTCTTGTGTCTGTGCATATATGGGTAAATGCATCTATAAATACTATGCGAGCATGCAAGCTTGCATGTGTGTGTTTGTGTAAGTGTGTGTAAGTTTTTGTTCATGTGTGCATGTGTTTGTCTGTTTGTGTGTGTTGTGTCTATTTGTGTGCAAGTGTGACGGTGCATTATCTATGGCTATATCTATTTATGTGAGTGTGCATGTATGTGTGTGTGTGCATGCATATGTGTATAAGTGTGCATGGGTTTGTGTGCTTGTATGTGTCTGTGTGCAAGTTTGTATATATGTGTATATGCATACATGTGCTTGTTTGCTTATAAGTGTGCATTTGCTAGTTTGTTTGCATGACTATGTTTTTCTACCAATGTGTGCTTGCACGTGTTTGTGTGCATGTGTGCATTTCTGCATGTGTGTGTGCAAGTATGTTTTTTTGGTTGTGTATCTACATGCATGTGTGCACTAGTGTACATGTGTATTCATTCTTATTTGTTTGTGTCATGTGCATGAGCATGAGCTTTATATTTGTGTGCTTATGTGTGTCTCCATGTGCATTTCTATGTGTGCATGTGTGTGATTATGTGTGTGTACATGTGTGTGCATGTTTGTTGTCTACGTGTGTGAGCATAGGTATGGGCAGTCATGTACATGTGTGCCTATGTAAGTGTGTGGTTATTGTGAGTACTTATGTATATGCATATGTGCATGTGTATGTGTGTATGTGTGCATGTGTCTATTTGTGCATGTATGTACGTGTTTGTGTGTGTTGTGCATGCATACACACACACATTTGCATTCATGTGCATCTACTATGCATGTGTGCGTACTTGTGTACATGCATGCTTGTGTCTGTGGTTGCATTGTGCATGTTGATGTGTGTCTATGTTCCTCTATATGTGTGAGTGCATGTGTGTATGTTTGTGCTTGTATGTGTATATGTGTGTATGTTTTTTTTCACGTGTGTGTGCATGCATGTGCATGTGCATATGTGCATGTGTGTATATACGTGTATGTTTGGGTTTGCATGTGTGTGTGTGTGTATGTGAGTGCATGGTGGTGTGCAGGCATGCATGTGTTTCTTTTGGTATATGCGTGCCTACATACGTGAGTGTGTACATGTGCATGTGCACACATGCATAAGTATGTATGTGTTTGTGTGTATGTGCATGTGCATGTGTGTGTATATTCATGACTTTGTGTGTGTATGTGAATGAATATACAAATAGCCACAAGTGTGTTTGTGTGTGTAAATATGAGTGTATATGTGTGCATGTGTATGTGTGTGATTGTACATGTGTGTCTACATGTTTGTGCATGTGTGTGTGTGTGTGCATGTATTTGAATGTCCATGTGTTTTCTTGTGTATGTGCATGTGTGTCCATATGCGTGTGTGTATGCATGTGTCTATACATGCGTATGTGTTTGTGTAGGACAGTTTGCGTGTGTGCATGTGTGCAAATACACGTGCGTGTTTGTGTGTGTGTGAGTATGTACACAGACATGTGTTCATATGTCTATATGCACGTTTTTGTGTATATGTGTGTGAGTGCATCTCTATTGTATGTCATCCTACATGCATATATATGTGTGCATGTGTGTAAGTGTACATTTGTGTCTTTGGATGCTTTTAAGTGTGTGTAAATGTGTGCACGTTTTCTTGTGGGAGCGTGTGGGTGCATGCATCTCGTATTGTGCATGTGTTTGTGTGTGAGTTCAAGAGTGCACATGTGTGTGCATGCATATGTGTGTGTATATGCACACATGTGTGTTTGCATATGCACAAGTATGTATGTGGGCATATGTGCATGTGTGTGTGCCTGTGTATAGGAGTGCATGCAAGCCTATGTTCATGTCTGTACATGTGTAGGCATGTGTGTGCACTTGCATGTGCATATGCCTATGTGTATGTGTGTGTGTGTATGCATGCACATATGTGTGTGCTCTTCAGTTATGCATGTGTGTGTGTGTGTGTGTGCATATGTGTGCATGCATGTAAGTGTGTGTGTGTGTGTGTGTGCTTGTATGTGTGCTTATATATGTGCATATGAGTGTGTGTCTTTACAAGAATGTGCATGTGTGTGTGTGTGAGTACACATAGAAGTATGTGTGTGTGTGTGCATGTTTTTATTTATATGCATGTGTGCATGTGAGTGTGTGCATGTATTTATGTGTCACAAGTGAGTGCAAGTGTGTGCATGCATGGGTATGCATGTGTGTGTAAGTGGTTGCAAATGCATATGTGCATGTACATATGCATTTGTATTTATGTCTATATTTATGAGCACATGTGTCCATGCATTTGTATGTGCATGTGTTTGTGACATTGTGCACACATCTATATGTATGTGAACATCTATCTCTCTGTGTATGTGTGTGTGCATGTCGGTGTGCTTGTGTGCCTCTACGCCTATGTGTGTGTGAGCAAGTGCACAAGTGTGTGTGTGCATGCATGTCAGCTTGCGCATGCACGTGCTTACATGAGGATGTGTGCATGTGTGTGTATACATGCTTGTGAGTGTGTGCATGCATATATGCATGTGTGTGCATGTGCATGTGTCTATACGTGTGCATGTGTGTTTGTATTTTTGTGTGCATGTGCATGTGTGCATGTACCAGCATTTATGTGCATGTGCATATGTCTACTTTTAAGTGCATTTTTGTGTGTAAGTGTAAGTGCATGTTTTTGTGTTTTATGCTTGCATACATTTAAGTGTTGGTTGGTGCATATTTGTGTGCATGGATGCAAATGTGCGTGCATGTATGCTTCTGTGTATGTGTATGCATACACGTGTGCTTGTGTGCTTCTGTGTGTGTACATGTGTATGTGTTAGGACGTGTGCATGTGTGTTTCTATGTGTGTGTGTGTGTGCGTGTGTTCATTTGTGTGAGTTCATGTACGTTATTTTTCTCATGCATGTGTGTATGTGTCTATGTCTGTATTATTGTGTGCATGTGCATGTGTGTGTTTGTGAGAGTGTGTTCATGTGTGTCAGTTTGTTTGTGTGCATGTGCTAGTCTTTCTATGTGTGTGCATGCATGCGTGTATGGGGGGTGAGTATGTATGCATGTGTTTTTGCATGTGTGTTTACTTTCTTGTGCACTTGTATGTGTGTGTGTGTGTGTTTATGTGGATGGGTAGGCACACACTTGTGTATGTGTGTGTATGCATTTGTGTCCATGTGTTCATGCATGTCTACACGTATGCATGTTTCTGTACATGTGTGTGTGCATATGTGCATATGTGTGAGCATTTGTGTGCATGGGAGTATGCATGTGTGTGTGTGTAAGTGTGTTTGTCATTACATGTTTATATCTTTATGTATATGTGCGCATGAGCATGTACGTCTGTTCATGTGTGTCTGTGTGTGTGTGGACGTGTGCATGTGTGTCTTCATGTGTATATATGTGTGTCTATGTGTGTGCTAGGGTAAATATGTGTCTATTTTTTTGTGTGAGGCAATGTATGCATGAGTGTCTTTCTATGCATTTGCATATGCATATGCATGCATGGGTGTGCACGTGTGTGTGAACGTGCAAGTGTTTTTGTGCACACATATATTTGTGTGTACATGTCTTTGCATGGTGTGTTAGTGTTCATGTGCATGTGTGTGGTGTGAATGTGCACTTCAATGCATGTGAATGAGCATGTGTGTGTGTAGTGTGCATATGAGTTTGTGTGTATACATGCTTGCATGTAAGTTTTATTGTATATCTGTATGCATTTGCATAAGTGTGTGCATTTGTGAATGCTTTTACATGTGTATGTATTTGTTCATGTGTGCATCAGTGTGTATAGGTGGGTGTATTTGTTTGTGTGTGTGTGTGCACATGTCTGCATGCACATGCACATGTGTGTGCAAGCTTGTAAGTGTGTGAGTGGACGTGTGTGTTTGTGCAAGTTTGTGCTTGTGTGTGAGCTTGTGCATATATTAGTGTACTTGTGTGTGTGGAATTACATTTGCATGCATGCTTGCATATATGAGTGTGCATGCTTGTACATATGTAGGTGTGTGAGCACACCTATGTTTGCATGCTTATGTGGGCATACGTGAGTGACCTACTTATGTGTGTGTGTTCGTAGGCATGTATGTGTATTTTTGTATGCATGCGGGTGCATGTTTTTGTACATGTGCTTATACGTGTACTTATGTTTGAGTACAAGTGCGTGCTTATGCATGGGGGCACACACGTGCATGGAGATGTGTATGTGTGTGCATGTTTGTTTTTATGGGCTTATGTGTATGTGTAAGTGTATGTTTGCTTGATTGTGTGTGTGTGTGTGTGTTTGAGGGTGTGTGTTCAAATGTGTGTAAGTGTGTGTGTTTGTGTGCTTGTATGTGTGTGGGTGCAAGCATGTGTTCTTGTGTGCATGCATTTCTATGCATGTGTGTGTCCATTTATTTTCTTATGCATATTCATTTGTGCATCTAACTGTGAGTGTGTGTGTGTATATGCATTTACATGTTTGTATGCATATTAATGGATGTGCATGTGTGCATATATGTATGTGTGAGCATGTGTTTGTGTATTATGTGAGTAATTGTATGTGTATGTGTGTGTCTACGTGTTTGTGTGTGTGCACATGTGCCTATGTGTGTATGTGTGCTTATCTGTTTATGTGATTGTTTAGGTAAGTGTGTTGATGTTTGTGTGTGTATGCACCTTTTTATGTGCTTATGCATGTGTGTGTCTACATGTCTACATGTCTAAATGTCTGGGTGTGTGTGAGGATGTATGCATGATCAAGTTTTTTATTACATGTATTGTCTGTTTATGTGTGCGTTCTTGTTTGTATATGTGCAAGTGTGTGTATGCCTATGTGACTAAGTGTGTGTGGTTGTGTGTATGCATCCATAAAGGCATACATGTGTGTGTCTTTGTGTGTTCATGCATATGCAAATGTGCAGGTGCATGGGGACGTGTGCATGTGTGTGCAAATGTGTATATGTATATGTGTGCATGTGTGAGCATTTGTGTGTACGTATGTGTGTGTGTGCATGAGCATGTTTACGTGCAATGGTGTTCATCAGTGTGTTTGTCTTTCTATGTGCATGTGGGCTTACATGTGTATGGGTGAGTTGGTATGTGTGCATGTGTGTGTTTATATTTGTGCACCCATATGTGTGTCTATGTATGCATGTGTGTATGAGTGTATGTTTGTATGCCTATGCGCATGTGTATATGTATGTGCATGTGTGTGTGTGTGTGTGATTATGTGTGTGTAGGTATGTATGCATTCATGTAATAGTATTACACAAATGCATGCATGGTGTGTCTGGTGTGTGTTTGCATTCATGTAAGCATGTCTTGAGTGTGGGTGTGTGTGTGTGTGCATGCACGTGCCTCTATTTGTGCATTTGTGCAACCATATCTGCACATGCATGTGCATGTGTACATTTTTATGTGTGGATATGCATATGTATATGTGCATATGCATGTCTGTATGCTTGTGAGTATGAATGTGTGTGCATGCATATGTATGTTCATGTGCTTCTATATGTGTGTGTGTGTGCATGCATGTGTATTTGTATGTATGTGCATGCATGTGTGTTCATGTATTTGTGTGCTTGTGTGTAAGCCTTTGTATGTGTACGGGTGTGTAACTGGGTGGGTGCTTGCATGTGTATTTGTGTGTGCATGTTCATGCATGCATGTGTTTGTGTGTATGCATGTGTGTGTGGTTGTGCACATGTGTGTATGTGAGTGTGCATATTTGTTAGTGGGTATGCTTGCATGTGTGTGCACATTTGCCTATATGCATGCTTGTTTTTTTGTTTGCATGGATGTGCATGTGTGTATGTCCTTAAGTGTGCAGATATGTGGGTGCATGTTTGTTTTTATGGGCTTATGTGTATATGGGTGTCTAAGTGTATCTATGTGTGTGTACATCTTTATGTTTGTGCATGTGTGTGTTTGAGTGTATGTGCATGAACATGTGTATGTATATGTGTGTATGCATATAGGCATGTTTGTTTCTACATTATGCTTATGTGCAAGCATCTATGCTTGCTGTGTTTGCACGTGCATGCATGTATGTGTGTGTGTGTGTACATTTGCATGTGTATAGTGCATTCTTGTGCATGTGTGTGTGTGTGTGCATGCGTATTCATTTGCATCTATGCATGAGTGTGCATGTGTGTGTGTGCATTTGTGTGTGTATGTGTGCATGTGTGTGTGCACATTGGTGTGTATGCTTTTTGTCCTTGTGTGTAAGCTTATGTGTGCATCTTTGTGAGTGAGTGTGTGTGTGTGTCTTTGTGCATATGATTGCCTGTGTCTTTTCTTGTGCATGTGTGGGTGTGCTTGTGAGTATATGTGTGGGTGCATGCATGTTTGTATGTGTGCTTATATGTGTGCATGTTTTCATATTTTTGTGTGGGTGTATGTGCATGTGTGTGCAATTTTTTGTGCATTTCTAGGTCTACATTCATGTCTTTCTATGTGTGTGTGTGCGTGTGTTAATCTATTTGTAAGTATATGTGCATGCATGTGTGTGCATGTGAGCAATTGCATGTGTTTATGTGTTCGCTCATGTGTGTGCATTTGCATGTGTATGTGTGTATATGAGCACGTGTGAGTCTGTATGCATGTGTGCATGTGTGTGTGCATGTGTCAGTGGATGCACGTGTGTATGTATCAGTTTGTGTGTGTATACATGAGTGTTTCTTTACTTAATTTTTCATGTGTCAATGCATGTGTAGCTAAGTAAGTTTGTGCATGTGTTTGTATGTATGTGTGCATCCTTGTGCATAGATGTGCATTCATGTGTGTTTGTGTGTATGCCGGTGTGTGTGTGTACATGTGTATGTGTGTGTGTTTATGCTTATGTGTTTGTGCATGTGTGTTGAGGTATGTGTGTGCATGTGTGTGTGCATGTGTGTGTTCATGTGAGTGTTTATTTTAGTGCATTCATTTGCATGATTAGGAATGTGCAATAACATTTTCATGATTGCATGAGCATGTTTGTGCATGTGCATGTATTTGTGCATGAGTATGACAACGTTTTTATGTGTGCAAATGGGTATGTGTGTGCTTGCCTGTATGTGTGTGTGTGTAAATGTGCATCTGCCATGAGTGCTTGTGTTTGTGCTCATTTTTATATGTCCATGCTTGTGTGCTTTTGAGCATGTGTGTGTGTATGTGCATGAATGTGTGCATGCATGCATACGTTTTTGTGTGTGTGTGTGTTTCTATTCACGTGCATGTGTGCACCTTTATTTCTATGTATCTATGTGCATATGCATGTCTAAATGAGTGTGAATGTGTATGGTTTGTGCATGTATGTGCAAGTGTGTGTGTGTGTGTGTGTGTTTGTGTCTATATATGAGTGTGTGTATGCATGTGTTTGTGTGAGCATGCTTATGCACATGCACAAATGTGTGTGTGTGTGTGTATCTATTAGTGCATGTGTGAGTTGACATGAGCGTGCATGTCTATGTGTGCATATATATATTTGTTTTTTTGTGTGCATGTTTTTTTGTGAATGTTCATGTGCATATGAGTTCAATGGTGCGTGCATGTGTATATGGACGTGTGTGTGTGCATGTATGTGTTTGGGCATGGACATAGATGCATGCACCTATGTGTGTGTGCATGTGTGTGTGCTGGGTGTGTGTACATGTGCATGTGTGTTTATGTGTGCATGGTGTTTGTCTATACATATGTGTGTGTGTGTGCACATGTATGTTTATGTGTGAGTGAGTATGGGTGTGTTGGTGTGTGTGCATTTTTTCTTATGCTTCTGTGTGTGAATGTGTTCGTATGTGCGTGAGTGAGAGTGTGTGTTGATAGTCATGTGTTTCTGTCATTATATTTGTGCTTGTGTGTGTTAGTATGCAAGCATTTATTTTTGTCCCTAACTTCACGCATTTATTATGCATGTGTGTGTACAGATGTGCATGTGTTTGTGTATTTGTGGATGCATTTGTATGTTCAAGTGTGAGTATGGATTTGTGGGTGTGTGTGTACATGTCTACATGCATTTATGTGTGCATGTCTATGTGTACGCATTTGTTCTCTTGTGTGTTACCAAATGTGTATATATGTGTGTGTGTGTGTGTGCACATGCTCATGCATGTGTGTGCATGTGTGAGCTTGCACTTGAAAGTGTGCATGCACATGTGTGCGTCTATGGGCATGTAGCATATGTCTCTGTGTGTGTTATGTGTGCTTTTCTATGGGTATGTATGTGTTTACGTTTATTTTTGTGAACACTCATATTTGTTCATGCCTACATGCATATGCGTGCATATGTGCATGTGCATGCATGTGTTTGTGTATGTGACTTTGCATACGTGTGTGTGTAGTTGTGTGTGTGCATGAGTGTGGACCTGTGCATGCTTGGTTGTGTGATTATACATGTGACCTGTGTGTGTAGACGTGTTTGTGCATGTGAGTGTGTGTGTGTGTGCGTGTGTGTTTGTGTGTGTGTGCAGGTGCATGCAAGTGTGTTTGTGTATGCATGCACATGCATACTTGTCTATGCATTTATGTACTTATGCATATGTATGTTTGTGAGCTTTTGTGTAGTTTTGTGCCTATGCATGTGAATGTGTGTGCATGTGTATACATGTTTGTTTATGTATGTTGCATGCATGTGTGTGTGTATGTACATGTGTGCCGATGTGTGCACGTGCATGCATGTGTATATGTGTACGAGAATGTGACTATGCCTGTGTGGTTGAGTGTGAGTGTATGAATGTTAATGTACATGTGTGTATGTGCATGTGCGTGTGTATGCCTGTGCATCGCGGTGTGTGAGTGTGTATGATTGTGCATGCATGTGTTTGTTTGTGTTAGCCTGTAAGTGTGTATGTGTACATATTTTTGTCCGAGTGTGCGCAAGTGTGCTTGTGTGAGTGTTTGTTCGTGTATGTTTGCCTATGTGTGAATGTGTGCATACATGTGAGTGTGTGTGCATGTTTGTGTCTCAATGTATGTCCATGTGTCAGTGTGTGTGTGTATGTGCATGCATTTATGTGTATGTGTATGTCTATGTGTGTTGATGTAGGTGTTTGTGTATTGGTTTTTGTGTGTGCACTTCTATGCATATGTGTGTGCTTGTGTGTGTTGGTAGATGCATGTTGTGCATGTGTGAAATCTTGCATGTGCATGCATGCATGTCTGTGTGTGTGTTAGTCTACGTGTGTGTATATGTGTGCTAGTGCAGGTGTGAGTGTGTATATGCGTGCATCTTTGTGCACATGTATATGTGTGTATGTTTGTGAGTGTGTGCACATGTGTGTTTTTGTATGTATGAGAGTGCAAGCATGTAGTTGTGTGTGAATGTGTGTTTGTTGTTTGTGCATGTACGCATGCTTATGGGTTCAAGTGTGCATAAGCATGCAAGTGTGCACACATGCATGCATTCACGAGCATGTATGCATTCGCATGTGTGTTTGACTATGTGCATAGGAATGTGTGTACATGTGTGTGTGCTTGTGTGTGTACCTACATGTATGTGTGTGTGTTGATGTGGGTTGTCTATGTGTTGGTTTGTATGTGTATACTTGTGTGTTTACATGTGTGCACGTGTCCGTGTTGGTGGATGTATATTGTGTATGTGTGAAATCATATATGTGCATGTGTCTATCAGTGTGCATGTGTGTATATGTGTGTCGATGTATGTGTGCGTGTGTGTATGTGTGCATGTGTTTGTGTGCATGTCTTTGTGTGAGTGTATGTTTGTGAGTGTGTGTACATGTGTGTGCTTACAAGTGTGAGAGTGCAAGCATATGGTTGTGTGAGTGTGTGTGTTGTATGTGCATATATGTAGTCTATGGGTACAGTAATGCGCTTTTGTGTGTTTATATGTGTGCATATGTATACATGTGTGTGCACGCATGCACATGTGCATGTGTGTTTGAGTGTGTGTGTGTGTAGGCATGTGCATACATATATATGTGTGTGTGCATATGTGTGCTTGTGTGCATGCATGCATGTATGCTTGCATATGCATGAGTGCTTTTATTCATTTGAGGTTAGATATGTGTGTACATTTGAGTGTGTGCATCTATGTGTATGTGTGTGTGTGCATGCACTTTTCTATATATGTGTCTGTGTGGGTGTATGTCCACATGTTGATGTTTGTGCTTGTCTATTTATGTGTTTATGCATGCTTGTGTTTATGTGTATGTGTATGTGCATTTGTGTGTCATTGTGTTCATGTGTTTGTGTGTGTGCCTGCATGTGTGCGTATGTGCATGTCTATGATGGTGTGAGTGTGGATGCGCAAGTGCATGTGTCTACACATGTACATAGGCGTGTGCTTATATGCATGCATTCATATGGGTGTATCCCTGCAAGCATGTGTGTGTACTTATGTCTATTTTTGTACATTTGCATGTGTATTTATGTATGTGTGCCCATAAGCTTGTGTGCATGTGCATGTGCATGTGTTTTTGTATGCACACATGTGTGCTTATGCATGTGTGTCTATGTTTGCATGTTTATGTGTGCAAACACATGTGATAATGCATGTTTGTGTGCATGCGTGTGTGTGTGCATGTATGCATGCATGCATCTGTATGTCTATGCGTGTGCATGGGCTTGTATGTTTGCACATGGGTATACTTATGTGTGCATGTGTGTACACGTGTGTAGTTGTGTGCGTATTGTGTGCACATGTATGTGCTTGGGCATGTGTGTGCACATGTATGTGTGCATGTTTAGGTGTGTGCATGGGTCTGTGTGAGTGTGTGTGAACGTGTGCATGTGTGTGTATGTGCATGCATGTGTACGTGCATGTTTGTGTGTGTGTGTGCATGTGTGTTCACACATGCATATGGTATGCATGCTTATGTGTAGGAGTGCGCATGTGTCTAAGTGCTTGTATGTGTGTGTGCATGTGTCTCTTTGTGTGTCTTTGTGTGCATGTTTGTGAATGTGCAAGAGTGTATGTGTGCATGCTCTTATGTGTGTGTCTATGCATGTGTGCAATTTTGCATATGTCTTTGTCTTTGTGCAAATTTTTGTGTGCATGTGTGTGTAAGTGTGTGTGTGTGTGTGTGTGTGTATGTGCATGTGTAAGTATGTGTGTCCAAGTGCTTGTATTCTTGCATTTGCTTTTGTCTACAAACATGTCTTTGTTGCTGGGTATGTGTGTGTGTGCATGTGCTTTTTTTGTTTGTGTCTGCATGTGGGTGTGTGTGTCTGCATGCATTTGTGCTTATAAGTGTGTGCATATGAATGCATATTTATGCATAAGCTTATGCATATGCATTTGCTTGTGTGTGCATCGGTATGTGCATTGGGTTATGCATATGCAATTTCCTGTGTGCACATTGATATGCACATGTGCATGCTTGTATGCATTTCTCTGTGTGCATCGATGCATGTGTGTTTGTACATGTATTTGTGTGTGCTTGTTTCTCTAGGCATGTGTGCAAGTGGTCATGTGTGTATGTGCATGGGTGTGTGCATGTGTGAGTGTGTGCACATGCATACATATGTCTATATGTGTGTGCATGTGCATGTGTGTATGTATGTATATGTGTTTGTGCATACTAATATGTGTGTGCTTGTGATTATGCATGTGTGTCTTTATGTGCATCTACGTAAGCATCTATTTGTGTTCTTATGTGTGCATGGTTATTTGTACGTGTGTATATGTGTGTGTGTGTGTGTTTGCATTTGTTTGTGCGTGTAAGAGAGTGATTGTATGTGTGTGAAAATGTATGCACAAGTTTGTGTGCTCATGTGGGTGTCCATATGTGTGCTTATGTGCTCTCATGTGTGCATGCATGTGTGTATGCAAGTACGTATGCACGTGTGTGGATATGTATGTGACAAATGCATGTGCATTTGCATATGTGTGCATGGGTATGTGCATGTGCATGCTTGTGCGTGTGTGTGAGTGTGCATGTGTGTGCATGAGTGCATGTGTGTGTGTGTACATGTAGTTTTGAATTCATGTTTGTGTGCATGTGAGTTCATGTGGCCATGTGTGTGTGTGTGCATTAATGGATGTGTGTGTATTTGTGTATGTGCTTAAAAGCATGTCTGTGTATGTGTTTGCACACATGTGACTATGTGTAAGGTTGTGTTCATCTATTTGTGTATGTGTGTTTGTTTCAATATGAGTGTGTGCCTATAAGTGAATGTCGCTTATGTGTGTATGTGTGCGTGTGCACATGTGCATGTGTGTGTTTATGCATATGTGGTTGTTCTTATGTCTGTGTTTGCACTTGTATGTGTGCATAGTATCTAGAGGTATATGTACATGTTTTCATTTATGTGAGCATTTGCATATATTCTTACATGTATGCATGTTTTTATTTGTGTTCTTATGTTTATCTAAGTGTGTGTGTGTGTGTGTGTGTGCATGTGTTAGTGTGTACATTTTTGCATGTATGTATATGGCCATGTTTGTGTTTATTTTGTGTGTGTGTGTGTGCATGCCTATGTTCATCTATGCATATTTGTGCATGTGTGTGTTTATGAGCACAACTATGTTTGAGCACTTTATGAGTATGCATCCTTATGTGGCATGTTTGTGCATTTTTATGTATGTTGCATGCATCTGTGTATGCATGCATGCATATGTACATTTATGTGTGAGTGTTTTTGCGTGTAACATTGTTTGTGCTTACAATTATGTGTGGGTGCATGCATGTGTCCTTGTGTGCATGAATTCATGTGCATGTGTGTGTATTCATGTGTATGTGCTTGAGTATATATATAAGTGGGTGTAATTGTGAATGTTTGTGTGTTGTGCATACATGTATGTAGGTGTATGGGTCCTTATGGGCATTTGTGTGTGTGGGTGCATGTGCATATGTGTGTGCATCTGTGTAAATGCTTGTGTGTATTTGCAAGTGTGCATGTGCATGCATGTACCTATGTATTTGTATGAGTTTTTGAGTTTTCATGCATGCATGCCTGCATATGTGTGTGTGCATGTGTGTGTGTATATGTATGTATGGCTTTGCACATGTGTGTTAACTTATTTGTGTGTGTTTGTGTGCATGCATATTTATGTGCACATGTGTATATGGGTTTGCATGTGTGCACACATACATGTGTTTGTGTGTGTTTGCATGTATGTATGTCTATTAATGTGTGTGTGTCTATGAGTGCAAGGCTATGTTTTTTGATAAGTAAAAAGGCCGAGGCCAGTACAAAATACCTCAAGGAGGCTCAAAAACAAAATCAGCTAACAGTAGCTGGAGAAGAGGTTCGGGAAGGGGCATACCCCAAACCCAAACAAAATCTGCATCACAAGCCAAATGTGCTACCCAATCAGCAGGACCATTTCCCTCACAGGGCATATGGGTGATGTGGAAAGCACTGAGGTGGGCTGCATGAGACACCGCAGCGGCAAAGTAACCCCTTGAGGGCGGGTGAATGATCATCTTACTAATTTCGTGCATGGCAAAGGTGGAATCCGTCTGAATCTCAATAGCATGGTGCTCGATAAAAGACTCAAGTATGAGTCTAAGTGCTTCAAGAATCGCGAAAGCCTCCATGCCGTCAGTGGAGTGCGAAAATATCTGCTTCCCAATAATATGAAGTGGCCGACCATATGAATCTCTAACAACGATGCCAATGCCGGCACAATGCACCCAAATAGCAGCATCACAGTTCACCATAAGCCATCCTGCGGGAGGGGGAACCCAATTGCGGGCTACACACAACTCAGTTGAGTTGAAAAGGTTCCCGGTGGGCAAGGATGACAACAAAGACTCCCGCTGCATGCTGCAAAGAATGTTAATGTTGATGCTTCGTGAAAGTGAGGAGTTGTTCATGAAAGGCTGTCCATGCTTTTTAGCATTCCTGTTCATCCAAAGGCCATGTAGTGCAGTGGCAAAGTGATGCAAATGCATGAAATTAGCATCACGCCGAGAGGCGCACTCAGCGCCAAAGCAAGCCAAGTCGGCGACGAAATTAGCACCGCGACACGCACACGTAAAGGCGATAGCCGCGTCGCGCAAGGCGCGCGCAGACCACAGCGCGCGTGCCCGTGGGCACTCCCAGAATGCGTGGCAGCGCGTCTCAGCATGAGGGCACCCCCAAGCGCATAACTCAGAATCTGCGAGGCCCCTGCGCGCCAGCCATGCCGCAGTGGGCAGAGCATTGCGCACGAGTCTCCAAAGGAAAATACGCACCCTTGGTGCGATCTTAAGCTTCCAAATCCAGTTGTGCTGCTCGTGCTATATGTTGCACACATCCTCCCCATAATGCGCCCGTGTCCATAGCTCCTTATAGATTCCCGCATTATTAATGTGGACAGCTTCAGTATGTAAATGCATCAATGAATCCGTGTGGCTTCTATGATTCCAAGGTAAGTGCATGACCCTAAAGAGAAGGTTATCATCAGCCCACTGCCACAGCTTGCAAATATCCCAAACTCCCGGCTGAATCATGCATTCAGCAACGAAACAAGGCCAATCAGAGTCCATGTTAATGAATGTAGGCCACCATCTCAAGGGAAGGATCCCCAACCAATTGTCCTCAAGAAACGAGGTCTTAGTCCCATCATGCATTCTCCAAGTTAAGCAAGAAAGTGTTGTGGGAAGAGTACCCATCAATAATCGGCACGCATGGGACGCACTGCGCGGAGCGCTCAACCTCTTGTGCACACCAAAATATTTGTTGTTCATGATGTTTGTCCAAAGGCACTCCTGTTTAGCAATGACTCTCCTGCAATGTTTGATTTGTAGTGTGCGCTGCCAAAGACGGAGGTCATGGACACCAAGTCCCCCCAAATCTTTGGGCATGGTAACAGCTGCCCAAGAAACATAGTGAATTGAGTGTGAATTGGATGATCCACACCACAATAATTGCCTCATGATCCGATCAATGTCATCAAACAGCCCCTTAGGAACAACACAATGTGCCACCACATGATTGGGGATGGCAAGCAGCACATAATTAATCATCATAACTCTCCCTGCAAGTGAGAGATGTCTAACTTGCCAGTTCGAAATTTGTTGCATAATCCTCTGAACGATGAAATTAAAATCATCCTTGGTAAATAAATTCGCGGCAATCGGCACTCCAAGATAATTAAGTGACTTCCCCCGAGGAATTTGAACTTTTTTGGCAATCTTGCGTTTTATGCGCTCACGCATGGCCTTGCTGAAATAAATCTTAGATTTGCTGAGGTTAGCATGTAGCCCAGCAGAATTTCTGAAATCTAAAAGGGCAGCACGCACCACACGCGCAGCAGCACGCGTGGCAGGTGCATATAGCATCAAGTCATCTGCATACATCAAATGTGAAACAATAGGAGCCTGCTGTGCACACTGAAAACCTAACAACATGCGAGTCTCATACTCATGTAGGAGGGAGGACATTCGTTAAGTCACAATAGTGAAAAGATACGGGGAGAGGGGGCACCCTTGCCTAAGCCCACATCGAGCATGTATCCAAGGAAGCTTTGTGCCATTAAGCAGCACCCCAAATCTAGGAGAGGAGATACATGCCATAATCCAATCACACCAATCTCTAGGGAAACCAAGGAAGCACATCATATCCTCCACAAACCTCCAATTGACACGGTCATATGCTTGCTCCATATCGATTTTAATAGCCATCATACCTTGCTTGGAGGCTGATGAATGCATATGCGTAGCCATCTCTTGTGCTATAAAGATGTTATCACTAATAGACCTCCCCAGGACAAATGCCCCCTGCTCCCACGAAATAATGGTAGGGAGAACCCCCTTCGATCTGTCAACAAGGATACGGGCCACAATCTTATAAATGGTGTTGCACAAACTAATAGGGCGAAACTGACTAGGTTCATTAGCCCCATGCTTCTTAGGGATAAGAGTAATCAATGTATCTTTCCAAGAAACCGGCATCTTCTTATCAACAAAAAACTCCTGAATCGCCTGCACAATATGGCCCTGGGTGATATTGCTATATCCCTGAATAAACTCAGCAGTGATCCCATCCATCCCAGGTGCCTTGTTTTTCCTTATAGCCTTAATTGCACACGTGATCTCCTCATATGTCACCCTCTGTGTGAGAATAGATCCTTGCTCCTGTGAAATCACTACCCTTGGGGCAAAGTTAGCAAGTGGAGAGGTAGGAGTCTGGTTGCACCATTTTGCCTGAAAATGCTTCTGAACAATGTCACAAATGTCCTCCTCAGCAGTCACAATCTCACCTACATCATTCTTCATATGTAAAACCTAGTTCTGCCTCCAACGTGAAGTAGCAGCTGCATGAAAGAAATGTGTATTTCTGTCACCTAACTTTGTCCATTGCACTTTGGCACGTTGCCACCACCATCTTTCCTCAAGAGCCCCCTTCCTATGAAATTCCACAATAAGCTCACCAAGCATCTTGTTCTCATCCTCATCAAGACATCCTTCGGACTCTTTTTGCTGCAACTTCCTGATTTTACTCTCAAGCTCTCTGTTCAAATAAAAAAGGTCACGCAACTCAGTCTTGCTCCAAGCACGAAGGGCGCACAGGGCGCGGCAGAACCTAGTGCATATGCTTTCCATGGCACTGCCCCGCGCGCATCTCGCCCAAGCGCGGCCCACCACGTTCACCGATTGGGGGGAAGTCAGCAATGTTGAGTCAAAATGAATTCTTTGCCCTTTAGCCGAAAATTGAGGTTGTCCCAGGTGCAACAAGATAGGGCAGTGATTTGATCCAATACGAGATAAATGTGTTACCGTAGATGAGGGAAAAGCATCAATGCCAAACTTATTCATGAGAATGCAGTCAAGGCGCTCCCAAATCCTTGCTCCCCCACCTTTGCCATTACACCATGTAAACTTATTCCCAACAAAACCCAAATCCTGCAGCTGGCAATTATGAATAAACTGCGAGAACTCCAACTGTCCTTGCTTGAACTGGAACTGTTTTCCACCTCTTTTCTCCTCTTGTGAAAGCACAATATTAAAGTCCCCGGCCACAATGCATGGAGAATTCGTAATTTCATGCTGCAATTGATCCCAAACACCTCTTTTCCTATAAGCATCCTTCGGGCAATAGACAACATTGCATCTGAGTTCCTTACTCTTGTCACAAATAATGTCCACCGTAACTACATGAGTAGTCCCACTGGCAACCTTAAGGATAGTATTTTTCTACCATAAGACCACAATTCCTGCCGACTTTCCAATAGAAGGTTGCACAAAGAAATTCCAATCTCTGCCAAGTAGGATATCAGCATCCTGCCTCTAAAAATTCTCCACTCTAGTCTCAACCAATGCCATTACAGCAACACCTTCTTCTCTAACAAATCTCTCCAAGTATGACCTTGACTCGTGATCCTTAATACCCCTGATATTCCAAATTGCAATCTTCATTATTCACCAGGTTGAAAGGAAGCTAGGCAAGCTGCAATAGCAGCGCAAGACCGCAGCACACGCAGCAGCGCGCACAAGCGAGCGCACACAAGCCAGCACACACACAGGTAGCGCGCGCAGGCGAGCATACGCAGGTAGCGCGCTCAAGCGAGCTCAGGCAGACAAGCGCACACCAGCAAAAAGAATGTATGAGCGAGCGCATGCATGCAAACGCGCTCAAGCGAGTGCCCACAGCAACGTGCATGCAAGCGCATGCAACCAAGCACGCGCGGGCACACGCACACGGACAAGCACGCACACCCAGAGCACAGGCACGCACACAGCGCGGTGCGAGGATACACCAAGCATGCGTGCACATCAGTAAGTCTTTCGCGCACACCATGCATCCAGTAAGACAGCATCATCCACCAGCAGCAAACCAAGTCAAGAACAAAAACACTCCAGCACTGTATCCTTTTCAATATCTCGAGCATGCAATCAAACTGCTGCATTCCACGATATGCAGCACCCATGGGGAGGACCCCATCCTCACGATTTAGTAGATTCATCATATATGTATTTGTGCCCATTAGCAATAGCATTGTTACCTTGAGCCTCACTTTGATCAGCTGGCACAACACGTTCCCCATAGTCCTGACTACGTCCAGGTCGGTGGTTATCTCGGTCACTTGGTATCCTGTTATAACCCCGATTGCCATATTGTCCTGCAACAGAGTCTTTCCGTGCCCACATTCTTCTGACTGGCTCTCTGCCCCTCATCACTGAGTTACTACGTCTCCTTCCATAACCCCAATCATGATTTTCCCTGCTGCGATACCTTCGTGAGATGCTGCCATTATTTCCATGCTGGGGCTGTACCCCCAAACCCTTAGTATTCTCCATGGTCCGCCTTCTCCTTGGCTGGACAATCATCCACGGCCCAAACCCATCTTTTCTAGTGTGCATTTGTATGCATGTGTGTGTACATTTATACATTTTTGTGTGCATCTATGTCTGTGTATATTTGTGTGCATGTATAAGCATCAATTTATTTGGCTATGAGCGCTTGAATGTGTACGCATATGTATGTGTGTGTGTATGTGTGAGTGTGTGTACGTGCATGTGCATGTTTGTGCATGAGCATGTGTTTGAGAATGTGCATGTTGCACACATGTGTGTTTATGTTTGTGCACATGTGTGGATGTGTGTGTTCATGTGTTTATGTACATGCAAATGTGTTTGCGCCGACATGCACAGTTGTGTGAATGTGTGTGTAAGAGTGTGCATGTCTATGTGTGTGCATGCTTGCGTGCGTGTGTATGTATGCTAGTGTGTGTGCATGTGTGTATGTGTGTGCAAGTCTAGTTGTGCATGTGTGTGCTTGCATGTGCATGGGTTGTGTGTGCACCTATGTATGTGTGTGTGTGTGTGTGATCATTTGTGTGTTCATGTGTGCTTCTATGCATGTGTTTATGTGTGCATATGTATGTACGTGTGTGTGTGTGTCAATGTTTGTGTATGTTTGTGTGCATGTATATATGAGTGCGTGTGCAGGTTTATGTGCATGACTTCATGCGTTTTTGTGTGTACATGAGCATGTGTATGTGAGTGAGTTCAAGTGTATGCATGTGTACATGTGTGTGTGCATGTCCATTTACACATACATGTGTGTGTACATGCATGTCTGTGTGTAGTTGCATTTGTACATGTACCATGTGTGTGTGTACGAGTAGATGTGCGTGTTTATGCTTGAATGTGTGAATGTGCATGCATGCATGTGTGTGAATGAGCATGTGTGCATATGTTATGCGTGTGTGCATGAATGTGCACATGAGCATGTGTGCTTTCTTGTGTGTATGCATATATGTTTAAGTTCATGTCTATGTGTGTGTGTGTGAAGGCATGCGTGTGCGTATTTGTTAGTGTGTGTGTGCATGCATGTATGTGTGTGCATACACGTGTGTGTGTGTTTGTGTGCATGAGTATGCATGCATCTATGTGTGTGTGTGTCTGCATTTTAATTTTCATGCATGTGTGTGTGTGTGAGCATGTCTGTTTGCTTATTTGTATGATTATGCGTGCATCTAAATGGGTGCATGCACTTGTGTGTGTTTGTGGTTGACATGTGTGTGTATGTCTATAAATGGTCATATGTGTATGAGACTATGCATGGGGATGTGCATGTGTGTGCGTGTGTATGAATGTTTTTGTGCATGTGTGTGTGGGTGAGTTTATGTGTGTCTATATGTTTGCATGTGTGTTCCTAAGATTGCATGTCTATTTGTGTGTGCATGTGCTCGTGTGTGTGTGTGTAAATGAGTGTGTTTTCATGTTTTTGCTTCTATGCGTGTGCATGTATGTGGGTGCATGTGCGTGTTTGCATGCGTGAGTGTGATTGTGTGTGTAACCATGTGCACATGCATACAAATATGTCAACACATATGGGTATAATAGTGGGTGTGTGCAGGTGTGCATGTGTGTGTATGCATGCACATGTGTGTTCTTGTGCGAATGTGTTGGGGAAGGGGAGAGTGAATGCCTGAGTTTGTCTTGTGTGTGTGTGCAAGCATGTTTGTTTGTGTTTGTGTGAATGTGCATGGGAATGTGTGTGTGCACAAGTGTGCTTGTGAATTTGCATATGTATGTCCATGTGTGTCTACATGTGTGTATGTGCACAAGTATGTGGGTGCATGTGTGTATGCAGGTGTATATAAAAGTGTGCATGTGTTTTTGTGCTTGCGTCCAATTACGTACACGTGTATTGTGCACATATGCATGTGTGTGCATCTGTGTGTGTGGGGGTATGTGTGTACGTGCAGATGCTTGTATGCGTGCTTACATGTGTGCTTTTGTTTGTGTGAAAGACTATTCAAGCATGCGCGTGTGTGTGTGTGTTGTTCTTGTGTGTGCATATGTATGTGGATGTGTGAATGGGTGCTTGTTTGTTTGAGTGTGTTCATGTGCACGTTTGTGTGTGTGTGCATGTGTTTATGTTTATTTGTGCGCATGCATGTGGGTTACATTTGTGTAGAGATGTGTTGTGTGTATGTCTATGTGAATGTGTGTGCAGGCATTCCATCAGTGTATGCATGTGTGTGAGTGAGTGAGTGTGTGTGGCTGTGAGAGCTTGCATGTGTATGTGTGTGCATGCATGTGTGCATATGTGCATGTTGTTGGGCAAGCATATGCATGCATGGGTGTGTGTTTGCTTGTGTGTATGTGTACATAAGCACATGTTTGAGCATGTGTTTGCGTGTATACATGTATATAAGTGTGTGTGTATGTGTGTTAGTATTTTTCATGTGCGTGTGTATTCGTGCATGCGTGGTTGTGTGAGTGTGTGTGTGCTTGTTTGTGCATGTAGTTGTGTGCATGTAGATGTGTGTGTAAATACATGCTTGCATGAGTGAATGTGTGTGTAGGACTATGCATATGTGCATGCATGCATATGCATGCCTACATATAAGTATGTGTGCATGTGTATGTGTGTGTGTTTAGTTATGGGTATGCATTCACACACACGTGTGTGTGTGCATGCATATTCATCGACGTGTGTATGCACCTATGTGCGTGTGTGATCGTGTGTGTGCACCTATGCATGTGTTTATGTGTGCATATGTGTGTACATATGTGCATGTGTGTTAATGTGTGTGTGTGTGGTTTAGCATGTATGTGTGTTCTTGTGTGCACGTGTCTATGTACATATGTGTGTGCAATTGCATTTGTGTATTTGTGTGTGTAGGGGTGTGTCTACCCATTAAACTGTGTGTGCATTTGCATGCATGTGTGGATGCATCTTTGTATTCATGTGTGGATGCATCTTTGTATACATGTGTATGCATGAGTGTAGATGCATCTTTTGTCTTGCATGCATGCACATGCATATGTTTTTATTAACATGTATGCATGTCTGTGTTTGTGCACATGCATGTTCAAGTGCATGCATGTGTGTCTTTTTGTTCATGTTTGTGTGTGTGTGTGGTGGGGTGAGTGCTTATGTTTGTATGTGGGTGTGTCAGTGTGTGCATGCTTGTGCATGTGCATGCATGCATATATGGGTGTATTTGTGTGCATGAATATGCATGTGTGTGTGTGCATGGATGTACATGTGTGTGAGCATGTTTGTGAGCTTATGTGTGGGGTAGTACATGTGTGTGTGTGTATGCTTATATGTGTTTGTACATGTGTTTATGTGTGCATCTACGTGGGTACTATGTATGTGTGTCTATATGCACATGTGTAGTTAGGCATGTGTGTGCATTTAAGTGTGCATCTATACAAGGGCATGTGTTTGAGTGTGTGTGTGTGTGAGTGCATTTTTGTGTACCTGTGTGCATGCATGTGTGGGTGCATCAATTTGTGCTTGTATGTACACATGTGTGTTCATGTATATGTGTGTTTGTGCATAAATATAAGTGTGCATTTGTGTACATGTATATTCACATTTGTGCTTTTGTGTTAGTGTGTGTGTCCCTGTGCATGTGTGTGTTCTTATATATGTCTTTGAATGTGCATGCATCCATGTGTATGGACATATGTGTGTAGGTGTATGTGCATGTGTGTGTATGTGTGTGATCACATGTGTATGCATTCATGTATGTCTATGTCCATAGGTGTGTATGCAGGTGTCTGTGTGTGGGTGTATAGATGTGTGTGTGCCCATGTGTGTTGTGTGTCTATGAGCATGTGTGTGTTTGTGTTAAGTGTGTGTGTGAGAGTGTGCATGGGTATGCAATTGTATGTGTACATGTGTGTTTGTGAGTATGTGTGTACATGTGTGCATATGTATATACATGTGTGTGAGTATGCCTGTGTGTTTGCATGTGTGTTTGTGTGTATACAAGTATGTGTGCATGAATATATGCATGTGTGCACATGAGTGGGTGCATGTGTGTATACGTGTGTGAACGCATAATTATGCTTGTGTGCTTGAGCTTGCAAGTGTGCACATGCATGTGTGCTTGTGCATGTATATGGGTGTGTGTGTTTGCATGCATGTGTATGTATGTGTGTCTATCTCCTCTGTGTGAGTGCATGTGTATATGCTTGCATTTATGTGTGCATGCATGCATGTGTACAAGTGTTTGTGAGAATAAGTGTGAATGTGTGTGTGTGTGTGCATCTATGTGTATGTTTGAGTGCAAGTGCATGTGCAAACATATGTGTGTGCTTGTGCTTGCATTTACGTGTGTTCACATGTTTGCATATGTGTGTATGAGTGTGATTGTGTATGTTTGTTTCTATATGTGCATGTGCATATGTGTGCCCATTTGTGTGTTCTTTATGTTTGATTATGTGGTTCCTATGCATATGCATGTGTGTTTGCATACTTGTGTAAATATTTGCATGGAAAGTTGTATGTGTGTGTGCATGCAAGTACTTATACGAGTTTGTGTTCATGTGTATGTGTGTTTGTGTGTGTATGTACATGCACACTTGTGCTTGGGTGTGTGAGTTCATATATGTGTGTTTGTGGTGCATGCACGTGTGCCTGTGTGCATGTGTTTGTGTGTCTTTGTCCACATGAATGTTTGTGTGTGCTTGCATGTTTGTGCTTGCATATGTATGTCTGTGTGTATGTGTGCATGTGTTTGTGCAATGCTTATGTGTGTGCATATATGTGGGTGTGGTTGTGTTTTTGTGTGAGTGCATGCAACTTCATGTTTGTGCATGTGCATCTGTGTGTATTCTTATACATGTTTGTGTATGTTCTTCAATGTGTGTGCATGTACATTTGCATATGTGTTCTTGTTTATTTGTTGTGAATACATGTATGTGTGTGCATGTGTATGTGTTGTTACGTGTATGAATGTGTGTAATGGTGTGTGTACATGTTTATTTCTATCTATGTACGTGTCATGTGTGCATGTTAGTGAATGTGAGTGTGTGTGGGTTTATTTGTCTATGGGCATGTGTAAAAGCATCTGTGGGTGCATGTGAAAGTAGTTGTGTTTATGTTGGTGTTTGTGTGTGCCTAGTTACATTCTTGCATGTATATTTGAGTCTAACTTTGCACATATATGTGTAAGTGAGTGCATTGATGCATGTGTGTGTTTTAATGTATGGGTGTGTGTGTGCTTGTGTGTGTGTGTGCACATGTGGGTATGCATGTACATGGGTGTATGTGGTGCATCCACATATGCATGTGTGTTTAGGTATGCATGTTTGTGTATTTGCATGTGTGTGTGTGTGTGCATGTATGCATACATGTACATGTGTGTGTATATGTGTGTGTATGTGAGTTTGTGTGCATGTGCATCCGAGTGTATGCATCTCCATGTGTGTATGTATGTGTTTGTTGTGTGCATGTGTGTGCGTGTGTGCTTACATGCATGTGTGAATGTGTGCATGTGTGCATCTTTGTGTTTGTGTGTGTGTGTGCACATGTGCATTTGTTCATCCATGGATGTGTGTGTGCATGCATTTGTGCTAGCATGAGTGTTCTTGAGTGTGCACTTGTGTGCATATGTGCTTGTGTTTGTACATCTGTATTTGTGAGTAATGTTGTGGGTGTGTGCAAGCATGTAGTTATGTGCTTCAATTTGTGGTTGTATGCCTACATACATGTGAACATCAATGTGTCCATGTGCATGTTCTTATGTGTTCAAGTGTCTATGTGTGTCTATGTGTGGCTGTGTGTGGGTGTGTGTACATATGTATGTATATAATGCATTCTTCTTGTGTTTGCATGTTGGTGAACATATGTGTGTTTGTGTGCATGTTTCTGTGTCTGTGTCTATGTGCGTGTGCATTTATGAGTTTGTACACGTGTGTATGGGAGTGTGTATGTGTGCATGTGTGTTCGTATTCACGCGTGTGTGTCCAAGTGTATGTGCATGTGTGTCATGTCTGTGTATGTGTGCATGCACATGTGCATATGGGTGCTTGCATGTGTGCATGTTCACACATGCTTGCATGCTTGTGTGCATGTTCATGTGTCTGCATGTGTGTGTGTTTTTCAACATGTGTGTGAGTCGATATGTGTGTCTCTATGTGTTTTGTGTGTGCATGTGTAAGTGTATTTCTGTGTGTTTATGCGTGCATGTGTGGGTGTGTGTTTGTCTATATGTGTGAAAGTATTCGTGCATATGTATGTGTTTGTGTGTGTGCATGCATGTGCAAGTGTGAGTTGATGCGTTAGCATGTGCTTGTGGGTTTGTCCATGCATTTGTGTGTGTTTTAATTTGAGCATGTGTGCATTCCTATGTGAGTGCATGTCTTTGAGACTACACGTGTGCATTTGTGTGCAAGTGTGCCTATGCATGTGCTTATGCATGTGTGTGTGCGTGTGTATGGATGTGTGTTTATGTGTGTATGTGTGTGTGCATATGTCTTTGTGTGTATGTGTGCACTTGTGTTGTGAAAATATGTGTGCAAGTCTACTTGTGCATGTGTGTGTATGGGTAAGTGCATGTGCACATGTTGTAGAAGCATGCAAGAATGTGTGTGTTGAATTGTGTGTGTGTTTGTATGTCTATTTATGCATGCATGTGTGTGTGTATGCAAGTGTGTGGGTGTGTTGTGTGTGCCTATATGCATTTGTGCAAATGTGCATGCATGCATGTGTGAGTGCATGTGCAAGTGTGTGTGCATGCACATGTGTATGAGTGAGCATATGGGTGAATGCATGTGCGTGTGTGTGTGTGTGCAATTATTTATCTATGTGTGTGTGTGTGTGTGTAGGTGTAACCTTGCTTGTGCATGCATCCTTTCATTTAATAGTGTGTTTGCATGACTTTGTCTGTCTGCCTATGTATGCTAATCTGTGTTTGTGTACATATGTGTTTGTATGCATGTGTGTGTGCAATTGTATACATGTGGTTGTGTGAAGATGCATGTGTGAACATATGTAATTGTGCAAATCAGTTTGTGTCATATGCATGTGGTTTATGTGTGTGTGTGTGTGTGATGGTCTCATGTCTGTGCATACATGTGTTTGCATGTATGTGACTGTGCATGTGCATTTGTGTGATTGTGTGTGTTTAAGTGTGTGTGTGTGTGTGTGTTTGTGTGTCTATGTGTATACTTGTGTGTTTTTATAGGCTAGTGTGTTCATGTGCATGTGTGCCTACATGGGTGTGTGGCTGTGTGTTTGCATATGTGGATGTATGTGTGCATATGTATATATGTATGTGTGTCCATTTGTGCTTTTCTGTATATGTTTGTGTGTGTTATGCATGTGTGTTTGTGTGCACACACACATGCATTTAGGTGCATGCACGTCTATGTATATGTGTGTGCCTGCTTGTGTGAATGTCCATGTGCAAGTGTACGTGAGTGTTTGCTTGTGTATCTGCTTAAGTAGGTGAGTTTGTGTGTGCTCATGTATGCACTTGTGTGCTACTACACATGCATGTTTGTGTGCATAAGTGTGTATGTGTGCACATACGTGTGTGTATAAGCATTTGTGTGTATGTGTGTGTCTATGTGTGTGTGTGTGTGTATGTGATCCTACATGTGTGTGTATGTGTGTGCACATGTGCGTATGTGCAACTTTGTGTGCTTTTGAGTATGTGTGTGTGTGTATTTGTGAGCATATATGAGTGTTTGTTTATGGGAGTGTGTAGGTGCATGTGTTTATGTACAAGTGCAAGAGTATGCATGTGTGTGCATGCCTACATGTGTGTGTGTTCATGTATGTGCATCTATGTGCATGCACAATTGTGTGTCTATGCATGCACATGCATATATGTGGATTTGTGTGCATGTGTGTGTACATGTGTGTGGTTGTGTGTGTCCATACAAGTGTGTGCATATGAATGCATATGAGTGTGCGTGCATTTGCATATGCATTTTTGTTTGTGTATGTTCATGTACGTGTGTGATCATGTATGTGTGTGTGTATACACATGCACGTGTGTGCATGCATCTGTGTCTTCTTGTGTGTATGTGTGCTTATGTTTATGTTTGCTTGTGTGTGATTGTGCATGTGTCTATGTTCCTGTGTTTGTCTATGTGTGAGTACATTTGTGCTTGTGTGTGCATATGTGCATGTTGTGTGCATCCATGTCCATATGTTTGTGTATTTGTGCATGTGCATGTGTGCATACTTGTGTATGTGTACGTGTTTATGTGTGTGTGGTAGTTTGTGTATATATGCATGTGCACATGATTTGGTGTGTGTATGCATGTTTTTGTGCATGTGTGTGCCTATGTACATGTGTGCATGCATGCGTTCATCTCTGGGTGCTCATTGGTGTTGGTGTGTGTACATGTGAGTGTGTGTGTGATTGTACACATATGCATGTTTGCATATGAGCACGTGTGTGTGCATGCATATGTGATTGTATATGCTTGTCTACATCTATGTGCAAGTGTGTGTGTGTGCGTGTTTGCATGCACATGTGTGCATGTGTGTGCATGTGTACATGCTCGTGGGTCTACATGATTATTGGATCATTTGTGTGTGCACTTCTACATGCATGTGTGATAGTTCATGTACATGTTTGAGTACGTGCATGTATGTGTGCATGCATACATGTGTCCATCAACATTTATGTTGGTGTGTGTGGGTGTTTGTGCATACATGTGCATAGGTGTGTCTTTTTATGTTCATGTTTTTGTGCATGAGTGTGTTTTTATTCAATTCTATGTGCATGTCCTTGCATGTGTGTTGGCATGTGTTTGCACATGGCTGTGCATGCATTCTTGTATGTGTGCATGTGTGTGTTAGTACTTTTTTTTATGCATGAGTGTGTGTTCATCTATGTGTGCATGTGTGTATGTTTTTATGCATATGTGTGCATGTGTGATTATGTTTTCATTTGTGTATTTATGCATTTATGCATTTATGCATGTGTACTAGCATGTGCTCATATGGATGTGTTCAAGCGTGTGTGCAAATGCATGTGTGTGGGTATTCGTGTGTGTAATTACATTTGTGTGCATGCATACAAATATATGTATGTGTATATGTATGTGTGTGTATGTGTGCATATGCTTAAGCATGTGTTTAAATATCTGTGTATGTGAGTGTGTGCATATGAGTGTGCATGCATAGGTACATGTGTGCGCATGTGCATATGTGGGTATGCATGTGTGTGCATTCACTTGCATATGTGCATGCATGTTTGTACATATGTATGCATATGATTTATGTATGTGGATGTCCCTGTCTGTATTGGTACTCGAGTGTGTTCATGTGCATGTGTGTGCATAGGTGCATGTGTGTATGTATGCTTGTGTATCTATCTCTATGGAAGTGTGTGTGCAAGTGAATGCATATGAGTGTTTGTGCATGCTTAGATCATTGTGCATGTGTGTGCATGTGCATATGTGTGCATGGTCATGTGTGTGTGCAAATCTATATTTCTCCATGTTTTTCTGAGGGTGTATGTATGTAAGCATGTTTGTGTGTGTGCATTTGTGTGTATGTTTTGTGCATGTTTTTATGTGCATGTGTGTGTGCATGGTAGTATGTATCTGTGTCCATGTGTTCATGCATACATATATATGCATGTGATAATATATGCATCTGTGTACCCAAGTATATGTCTATATGTTAGCATGTGCATAGGCATGTGTTTGTCTGTGCATGTTTATGCATGTATGTTTATGTGTGTATGTGCATACATGTGTGTAACTACATGCATGTTAGCATGTGTGTGTGCATGTGTGTGCGTGTTTATGTGCATGCATGGGCACGAGTGGGTGTGGCTATGTGTTCATGTCTGTGTATATGTACATTTGCATATGTGTGCATGCGCTTGCATGAGTGGGTGTGTGTGCATGTAGGCATGTGAGTGCATGTGTATGGGTGTGAGCATGTGTGTGTGTGAGCATGTGTGTGTGCATCATGTGTTCATGTGTCTTTGCATGTATCAATGCATGTGCATGTGTGTATGTGTGTGCATGTGCACATGTGTGTATGCATTATGCATGTGTGGTTGTCTATGTAGGCATGCATGTGTGTGAGTGCCTCTATTTGTATGTGAGTCTGCATATGTGTGAATGAGTATGTATGCATGTATGTATGTGCATGTGCATGTGAGTTCATATGTGAATGCTTGTGCATTAGTATCTTTGTGCACTCGTGTGTGTGTGATTGCTTGTGTGGGATTACGTGCATGTGTGTGTGTGTGTGATTACTTGTGTGGTCTTGTGTGTGCATGTGTGTGTTCCACTATGTGACCATTTGTGCACTTTTTCATGTGCATCTATGATTGCATGCTAGTGAAGGTGCATGTGTATTTGTTCATTGGTTCAAATGTGTGTGAATGCATGTGCTTTTATTCTTAGTTACATGCATATGCGTGTGCATGTGTTTACATGTGTGTGTGTGTGTTCATGCATGGGTGTGTATATTTTGATGTGTGGGTGTGCATCTATGTGCATGTACATGTTTGTGATTAAGTATCTGTGTCTACTTGTGTGTGCATGTTTGTATGTTCATTGGGTATATGCATCTAATTGTTTGTATGAGTAGGTTTATGTGTGTATGTATGTGTGCTTGGGTGTGCATCTATGTGCATGTGCATACATTTTTGTGTGTTCATGTGTGGTTTTAAATTTGTGTGTGTGTGTGTGCTTCTATGTGCACGTGTGTATCCATTAGTTTGCACATGTGCATCTATGAATGTGTTCATTTGTGTGTGCACTAGTGTGCTAGTGCATGCATTTTTGTGTGTGTGTGAAAATATGTGTGTGCATGTCCATGCAAGTGTGTGTGTGTGTGTGTGTGCATGTGTTTATGCAAGTGCATATGTGTCTACATGCATGTGTATAGGCATGTGTGCATTTTTGCATATTTGAGTGTTTGTGTGTGTTCATGTGTGTGCTTTGTGTGACTTTGTGTGTGCGTTTTCCCATGCTTATGCATGTGTGCGTGTGTGTGTGCATGTGTTCGTGTGTGTGTGTATGTGCATGCATGTGTTAATGTGTGTGTTTGTGCATGTTTGTGCACATGTTTGTGTATATGAATTTATGTGTGCTTGTGATCGTGCGTGCATGTGTACGTGTGTATGTGTGCATGCATTTATGCTCATGTCTTGTTGTATATGTGTGGGTGTTTGCCTATGTACATACATGCATATGTACATGGACATGTAATTTTTGTATGCATGCATGTCTATGTACATGTGTGGGCCTATGTATGTGTGTGTTGGTGTGTATTTATGTGTGTGCAAGTATGTGTGCATTTGTACAAGTATGTACGCATATGTGCACTTGCGAGTGCATGTTTGTGTCTGAGTGTACATACGTGTATGTGTGTGCACTTGTGTGAGTGCATGTGTGTGCCAGTTGATATGTCTGTGTGTATGTGCATGCATGTGTTCAAGCCTGTGCAAGTGTTTATATGTGTGTGCATGCATGTACATGTGTGTGTGATTGCATGTGTGTTTATATGGGAGTACAACTATGTTCTTGTACATGCACGTGCATGTGTGTGTGTGTATTTGAGTACACAGGTGTGTGTTTGTGCGCATGTGCGTCCATGTGTGTGTATGTGTGTTTGTATTTGTGTGCATGTGAGTGCATGCATGTGCATGTAGGTTCATGTGCGATAGCATGTGTATGTAAACATGGGTACACATGTACGTGTGAGTGGTTGCACATGTGTGTGTGCAAGTGCATATACATTTGCATTGATCTATGGTTGTGGGCATGTGTGTACGTGCATGTGTCTATGCATACATGTATGTGTGTTTGTGTCATCATTCACATCTGTGTATGTGTACATGTTTGTCTTTCTACATATGTGTGTGAGCATGTGAGTGTTCATGTCTGTACCTACATGTGTGTATGAATGTGTGTGAGCAAATGGATGAGTTCATGTGTTTGTGTGTGTACATGCATGTCATCTAGTGTGCCCATGTGTTTACGTGAGTGTGTGTGCATTTCTATGTACGTATGTTTGAGTGTGTGCATGCAAGCATGCATCTATATGGATGTGCACGTGTCTCTATATGTGTGTATGTGTGTGTTCACTTGTGCATGATTCTATGTGTGTGTGCACATGTGTGCATGTATGAGCATGCATGTGCAAATGTATGTGTGTGCTTTTTTGTGTACTTGTGCATGTTTTTTCTTCTATGTGTATGTGTGTTGGTGCATGTGTGTGTGTGTGACATCTAATTGATAGCATGAATGTGCGTGCATGTGGCTATGCATGCATGTGTGTGTGTACTCGTGCTTATGTTTGCTTATTTGTGTGCAAGTGTTTGTTTGTGTGTGAATGTGCATGCATGCAAGTTTATCTAAGTGTGTGCATTGTGTGTTCATGTGCATGGGTGCATGTAGGTGTGGGTATGAGTGTTGATGTGTTAGCACGTGGATGTGTCTGTCTATGCACATGTGTGTGTGTATGCAAATGCATATATTTATCCATATGTGTGGGTGTGTGTGCACCTATACGTTTGCATTTGTTTGCATGTGTGTGCATGTGTATACACAAGCATGGGTGCATATGAGCTTGTGTTTGAGTGCACGAATGTGTGTGTGTGTGTGTGTGCCTATGAGTATGTGAGTGTATTTTTTTGCAAGTGTGCTTGTGCATGTGTGTGTGTGTAGTTTTTTGTGTGCCTACATGTGTGTACGGGTGTGTGTGAATGTGAGTTTGTTTCTACATGCATGTGCATTTCTACGTGCTATCCATTTTTGTGTTTGTGAGAAAGTGTTTATTGTGGGTCTGAGAACATGTGTGTGCATGTTTGTGTGTGTGTATGTGCATGTGTATGTGTTAGTTGTACATATACGTGTGTGCACAGGTGTGTGTATGCATGCTTATGTGTGTGCATGTGTGCGTGTGTGCATGGTTGTGTGTCTGCATAGGTGTGCATGCATTTCTTTTAGTGCATTGCACATGCATGAGTGCATGGCACTATGTGTGTGTGAGTTTGTCTTGACTAGTGTGTGCCAATTTGCATGTGCATATGCATATGTGTGGGTATGTGATTTGATTGTGTGTGAGTGTTTATACATGTTGTGGACATGTATGTTTATGTGTGAGTGTGTGTATTGTGCTTGCATTCTTGTAGGTGTGTGTGGGTGTCTATTTGTGTGCATGTGCATGCATTTGTATGCTTATGCATGTGTGCATGCATGTGTGTGTGTACAAGTGTGGTTGTGTGTGCATCTACAGGTATGTGTTATTGCATGTGTATTCCTCTATGTGTGCATATTTATGCATTTGGGTGTTCAAGTGTGTGTGTGTGTGTGTGTATGTGTGTACGTGCATCTATTTGTGTTGTTACGTGCATGTGCATGTGTGCATGCAAGTGTATATGTGTGTGTGAACATGTGTCCATGTATGTGGGTTTGTATGTGTATGCATATGTGTATGGGGGCTAGGAGGTGTAAGTGTGTATGCATCTGTTTATGCATGTGTGTGTGGGGGGTCGGGGTTGTAAGTGTGTATGCATGAGTTTGTGCATGTGTGTGTACACACTTGTGTGTGTGTTTTTGTGTAGGCACATATGTGTGTGTCATCTTTGGTGTGGGTGTGGGTGTGTGTGGGTGTTTTTGTATATGTATGTGTGTGGTTTGTACATATATGTGAGTTCATGTAGGCACTTGTGTTTGTATGTGGGTGCATATCTGTGTTGGTTCGTGCGTTTGTGTGCATTTGTATGTTTGTGATTATGCAAATGTTCTACAAGTTTGTGCATGTGTCTGTGTATATGTGCATGTGCTTGTGTGTGTGTGTGTTAATATTTGTGCATGTGTGTGCACTTTCATGTGGTTGTGGATTCTTGCATGTGTGTGTGCATTAAAGCATTTTTGTGTGCCATGTGTAGGTGTGTCGATGTGTTAGTATGTGTGTGTGTGGGTATATGCATATGCATGTCTATGTGTGTATGTTCTCATTAAGGTGTGCATGAATATGTGTGCATGTGTACATGCATTTGAGTGTCCATGCACTTGCACAAGTGTGTGTGCGAGGACATGTGTGTGCTTGTTTATTTATGCTGTGTTTTTTTGTATGTGCTTGTGTGTGGATGTGTTTGCATATCTGGGCCCACACTTGTGTGTGTATATTAGTGTGTGCTTATGAGTACATGTATGTGTTTTCATGTATGTGTGTGTGTGCATGTGTATTTATGTGTGAGCATGTGTAGTTTTTTGTGTGAGCAAGTGTAGTTTTTTGTGTGCTTGCATGTGGGTGCATACAATTGTGTTTGGGTATAAGTTTTCTTTTATGTGCATGTGCATTTGTATATGTCTATCCATTTTTTTGGCGAGTGTCTTGTATGTATGTGCATGCATGTATGTTTGTGTGCATGTGTGTGTACTTGCTTGTGTGTACGTGGGTGCACACACATGTACATGCAATTGTGTGATTGTGATGTGCATGCGAGAGTGTATGGCACTATATATGTGTGTGTGTGAGTTGACGAGTGTTTGTGTGTGCAATTATGCATTTGTCTGTATGTGTGTGATTGTGTTGATGTGTGTAAGCATGCCATTGTATTTATGTGTGTGTGTTTATGCGTATGCATATGCATGCAAGTGTCTGTGTGCGAGCAAGTGAGAGTGCATGTTTGTGGTCTTGTGCTTGCATGCATGGAGATGTCTATGGATGTGTGTTTCTGGGCATGCGTATGCATGCATTTGCACACACATTTGTTAATGCATGTGAGTGTGTGCATTTTTGCTAATATGTGTGTATGCATGTATGTCTTAGGGAGTGCATGTGTTCCTCTGTGTATCTATGTTTATGCATGTGTGGGTGCATTTGTGTGTGTGCTTGTGTGTTAGTGTTTTACATGATTGTGTGTGTGCCAACGTATGTGTTTGTGTTATTGTGTGCATGCAAGTGTATCTGTGTGGGTGAGTGTGCATTCATGTATACATGTGTATTGGGGTGAGTGCATTTGCATGTGTTTGTACATGAGTGTTTGTACACCAATAAACCCATGTGTGTGTGTCTATTGACATGCATGGGTATTTGCACACAAGTGTGTGTTTTTCTGCATGCATATGTGTGTGTTAATTGGTGTGGTTGCGTGTGCATGTTTGTATATATGTGCATGTGTGTGTGCAGGCGTGAATCATATATGTGTGTTGGTGCAAGTGTATTTGTACATGTGTGTGTGTGTGCATGTGTGTGATTGTGCATGTGTATGCACGTTTGTTATTGTGTATGTATGTGCATATGTGCATGCATGTGTGTGTATATGTTTTTGTTGCTTGCATATGTTTGTAGATGCTTGCATGTGTGCATGCGCACATTCATGTGTGTGTTTGTTTTGTTGGTGTGTTTTGTGCATGTGCTTGTGTCTATTTGTGTGTACCTACTCATGTGTGCATATATGTGTATTTGTGTGTGTACATGTGTAGGAGTGACTACACATTTGTGCAAGTGTGTGTGTGAGCACATCTATGTGCATGGTGGTTTATGTTATGTCTGTGTGTTAGTACTTGCATGTCCATGTGTTTGTGTATGTGTGCTTGCATGCATGTAGATATGCATGAGTGTATATTTGAATATCTGTGTGCATGCATGTTCCTTTGTATGTGAGTGTGTTTGTGTGGGTGTGCATGTGTATACTGTTATGCACATGTAATTATGTACATGATTGTGTAGTTGTTTGTACATTTATGTGTGTGTCTGTGAGATAGAGAGTTTGTATATGTTAATGGGTGTGTGTGTGTGTGTGTGTGTGCATGTGCATGTGTGCATGTTTTTGTGTATTTGTGTGTGGGAGGTATATGTGTATGTGTGCATTTATGTGCATTTATGTGTGCACTTGTGTACATGTGTGTGAGTCTACATTTGTTTGAGCATACATTTGTTTTTGTGGGTTCATGTTTGTGTGTTTTTGTGTGTGTAGGTTTTTATTTATTAGCATGTTTGTTTGTGTGCATATGTTCATGTTTGTGTGTGTGTGTGCACGTAGGCACATGCATGTGTGGGAGGGTGCATTTATGTGTTTTTGTTAGTGTGTGTACTATGATCTTGTGCATGTGTGTCTATATGTGTGTATATGCATGTGTGTTGGCATGCATGTGTGTGTTTTATATATGCAAGTGCAAACATGCTTATGTGCATGTGTCTCTGTTTGAATGTGTGCATGTGTTTGTGTGCTAGTGTATTCACACATGCTTGTGCATACACGCATGCATGTGTGCTTATGTATGCATTTGTGTGTGTGTGCATGCATTTGTTCTTTTGTGTGTTTATGTGCATCTATGTATATGTGTGTCTATGTATGTGTATGTATATGTAGGTTTGTATTCATGTGAGTGTTTATGTGTGTGGGTGTGTATCTATACACGTGCATGCTTGTGTGTATATGTGGGTTCATGTGTATGTATGTTATTATGTGTTTTTGTGTGTACGCAATTATTTGTGTGCATGTGCATGTGTGTCGGCATGTGCGTGCATGCGTGTGTGAATGAGTGCATGTCCATGTGTGTGGTGTGTAAGTGTGTGTGAGTTTATGCAAGCATGGGTGTGTGGATGCATGTTTTCTTTTACAGATGTGCATGTGTGTGAGTGCATGCTTTTGTACACTAGCATGTGTGTGTGTGTTTATTTATCTGTGTTCTTATGTGTGTATGTGTATTTATGTGCATGCTTCTTTGTGTGTGTGTGCACGTGTTTATTTTTGTGCGTGTGTGCAAACATGTGCAAGTGTAGTGTGTGTGTGTGTGTTTGCATGTGTGCATGTGTGTTTGTGAATATATGGGTGCATGGGTATGTGTATGTGTGCTTATATGAGTGTGTGTGTGTGTATGTGTGTGCATGTGTGATATGCATTTGTGTGTGTGTGTGTGTAACTTTGTAGGCATACATTTTAGCATGTGGATGTGGGTGTGCTTGTGCATACATGTGTGTATGTGTGTTTGTGTATTCATGTGTGTGTTTATGCATTTGTGAGTGTGTGTTAGTACATGCATGTATAGATGTGTTTGTGTATATATATGTGTGTGTGCTTGCTTATGTGTGCCTGTGTGAATGTATGCATGTTTGTGTGTGTGTGCGTGCATTAGGTGTGTGTGGGTGTGCATGCATGTGCATATAAGTGTGCATGTATGTTTTCTTATGCATGTATTTATGAGTGTGTGCATGAGCATCTATGTGTGTGTGTTTACATTTGCATGTGTGTGTGGGTACAAGTGTTTGTGTATGTGTGTGTCTATGTTTATGTCTACATGTATTTGTGAGTGTGTTCTTGTGCATGTGTGCACATGTCTATTTGTGAATGCATGTGTGACTAGGTACACATGCATGTGTGTATATGTGAGTATGCATGTGCATATGCATGTTTGTTTTTTATGTCAATGACAATGGGCTTGTGTGCATGCATGTGTGTGTGTGTGTGCACTTCTGTCTCTATGTGTGTTTGCAAGCTTGCATGCATATTTTTTTGTGAGTGAGAGCATGTTTGTGCACATGTCTACATGTCCATGTGTGTGTATGTGCATGAATATGTGTGCACATGCATGCATGTGTGTGTGTGAGTTTGTGTTCCTATGTGTATATGTGTGTGTACAAGTGTACAAGCTATATTTTCAATCGTTTGTATGTGTGTGTGTGCTTATGTGCATGTGCATGCACATCTGTGATTGTGTGCGCATGTTGTGTTTTTGTGTGACTGTGTCTATTGGCATGTTCCTATATGTGTTTGTGTGCATGTACATGTGTGTGTGTGTGATTATTTGCAAGCATGTGTTTGTGTTTGTGTGCATGTTTGTGTGTGCATGTGTGTCTATATGTAAGTGTTTGTGTGCATATGAGTGCTTGGGTGTGTGTACATGAATGCATTTGCGTGTGCATGCATGCATGTGTCTGTATTATGTATGTGCATATGTGTATGTTAGTGTGAGTGTACATGTGCATGTATGTGCACTTAAGCATGAGAATGAGTGCACGAGGATGTCTGTGCATACATATGCATGTTTGCATGCATATGTGTGTATGTATGCAAGGGTCTGTGTGCATGCGAGTGTATGTGTGTAAGAGTGTGTGCATGTGTGTTTCTCAGTATGTGTTTATATTTATGTCTTTATGTGTGCATATGCATGTATGTGTTTGTTTGTGTGGTGCATGCATGTGTATGAGTGAATGTTTGTGTGTATGGATGTGTATAATTATATCTTAGTGTGCATATGTGCATCTATGTGTGTGCTTGAGTAAATTAATGTCAATATGTGTTTGTGTGTAGCTATGTGCATAGTGTGCTTATGTGCATTTGCATGTGCATGTGTGTGCCTAGGTGTGCACATGTGTGTGAGCATGAAAGTGTTTGTGTGTGCATTTGTGTTTGTGCATGTGTGCATGTGTGTATGTGTGGGTGTGCATGTATATGTGTGTGTTGTTGTGCATGCATGTACATGTGTTCTATGCCTGAGTGTAAGTGTGTGTGTGTGCATATGCATGTGTGTGTGTATGTGAGCATGTTTTATTACATATGTGTATGCATTTGCTTAAGTGCGTATGTGTGTGAATGTATGTACATATGTGTGTATATGTACATATGTGCTTCAGTGTCTGTGGGTGCATTTGTTTGACTATGTGTGTGTGCATTAATGCATGTATGCATGTCTATGTACACATGCACATGTGCATACGAGCTTGTGTGTGAGTGTGAGAGTAGATGTACGTGCTTGTGCATGTGTACATGTGTGTGACTAGTGTGTATTAGTTCATGTGTGTGTTTGGATTTGCATTTGTGTGCATGCTTGCACATGTGCAGGTGTGTGAGCACATCTACATTTGTGTGTATGTGTATGTGGGCATGCATGAGTGTCCTATTTATGTTTTTGTTTGTACATTACAAATACATGCATGCACATGTTTGTGTGCATGTTTGTGTGTGTGGTTGTGCACATACATATGCATGAGTGTAGGTGTGTGTTCATGCTTGGCACATGCATGTGTGTGTGTGTGCATACGTATGTGTTTGTTTCTATGCGAATTTGTGGATGTGTGAGCGTATATGTCTGAGATTGTATGCATATGTATGCACATTTGTATGCATGTGTGTCTTTATAGGTGTGCTCATGAAGGTTTGTGCAAGTGTGTGTGTGTGTATATATGTGCTTGTATGTGTGTGGATACGAATATGTGTTCTTATGTGTATGCTTTTGTATATGTGTGTTTAAGTGTGTGTCTCTATTCCTATGCATGTTCATCTGTGTGTCTAAGTGTGAGTGTGTGAACATCGTGCATATACATGCACATGTGTGCATGTGTGTGTGGTGTGAGCATTTTTTTGTGTGCATGTGTATGCCTTAGTGTATGTGTGTGTGTGTATGCATGTGCCTGTATGTGTTTGCATGTGTGTTTGTGTTCTTGTGTGATTGTTTGGGTGTGTTAGTTGACTTGTTTGAGAGTTTCTTCCTATATGTGTGCTTGTGTGCATATGTATTTGTTTAGGTGTGTGCTTTTGTGTTGTTGTAGTGAGCTTGCATTTGAGTGTTTATGTGTGTCTATGTGTCTATATGCATGAACAAATTTGCATGCATGTTTATGTATTTATGCGTGTGGGTGTGCAAGTGTGTCAATTTGTTCATGTGTGTGTGTGGGGGGAGGGGTGTCTGTGCATGTTTGTGTGAGTGTGTATGTGTGCCAACATATGCATGCTTTTATGTGTATATTTCTATGTGTGCACATGTGCATATTTATGCATGCATAGGTGTTCATGTGTATTTATGTATTCATTAGTGATGGTGGATGTGGGTGTTTGTGTGTGTGCATGCGTGCACATTTATGTGTGCATGGGTGTTCATGCATTTCCATGTGTTCATTAGTGTTGGTGTACATGGGTGTTTGAGTCTATGCACATAGGCACATGTGTTTGTGTGGGTGTGTTTGTTTTTGTGTATGTGTGTGTGCACATATGAGTGGTTATGCCTTTGAGTCTACGTGTTTGTGTGCTTGTTTGTGGATATGTGCATGCATGTGTTTGCATATATGTGTGTGTGCTTATGTGTGCATATGTGTGTATATGTACATGTCATTGTGTGTGCATGTGTGTATGTGTCATAATAGACGTGTGCCTATGTGTGTATTTACATGCACATGTGCATGTGTGTATGCATGTTTGCATGTGTATATGTGTGTTTGTATGTGTGTTCATGTGCATATGCATGCACATGTGTATGCGTGTGTGATGGCACGTGCATGTGTGTGTGCATACACTTTTGTGCATGTGACTACGTGTGTGTGTGTGTGTGTGTATGTATGTTTGTATTTACATGTGTATGTGCATGTTTGCATGTGTTAGTGTGTGTGGGTGTGTATACTTGTGTGTGTGCATACATTCATATGTCTGTGTGTGCAAGTGTGTGCATGTGTGTGACTGTCTATAGATGTGTGCGTGAGAGGCTGAGTGCATGCATTATTTGTTCATGTTTGTGTGTTTGTTTGTATTTATGCACCCATGTGTGTGTTTGTGTGTGTGTGCATGTGTGTCTTTGTGTCCATGCATATGTGCCAATGTGCGTGTACATGCTTATGTAGGTCTATGTGTGTGTGTGTGTGCATGTGTGTACATTTGCATGTGCTCATGAGTGTGCGCATGTTCATGTATGAACATATATGGGTGCATTTCTATGAGTGTTTGTGTGTGAATATGTGTTCCTATGGATAAGTTTGTGCATGAATGTGTGTCTGGTTGTGCAAGCATGTGCATGTGTATGTGTGTGTGTTTGTTGTGTGTGTATGCATGCATCTTATTTGTGGATGCATTTACACACTTGTGTTTATGTGTGTATGTGTATGTGCACCTATGTGCATGTCTTTTCTTGTGTGTGTACGAGGGTGGGTGCATGCGCTTGTGTGTTCATGCGAGTGTGTAACCATGTGTGCACATGCATGTGTGTGTGTGTTTGTGCATGTTCGAGCAACTGTGCATGTGTGTCTACATGTGTGTATTTTTGCATGCATATCTACCTCTGTGTGTGTGTGTGTAATTATGTGTGTGTGTGTGTATGTGCATTGGTGTATGCACTCGTGTGTGTGCGTGTATGCATGCATGTGTGAGTGTATATGTGTGCAGAGACACATGTGTGCGTGCATATAAGCATGTCTTTGTGTGGGTGCACTGTACATGTGCTTGCATGTGTATGTGTGCCTACGCATGTGTGTGTTTGTGTGCATTTGAGTGTGTACTAATGCTATGAGTGTGTGCATGTGCATATGTGTTTGAGTGTGTGTGTGTATGTGTGTGCATAAGCTTGTGTGCATTCATCTTTACCAGTTTGTGCATGTGTGTTCATATGAGCATTTGTGTGCATTTGTTTATGTGTTTATGCTATAGATGTGTGTGCATGGTTGTGTGTGTGTGCATGTGCATGTGCATGTGTGTGTGCGTGTGTGTCATTATGTGTGTGTGTGAGTTTGTGTGCACATTTGCATGCTTTCATTCATTTGTGTGTTGGTGTGCTAGTGTGTGTGGACATGTGTGTTTGTGCATTTATGTGCTTGCATTCATGTGTGTGCTATTATTCATTAGTGTGTAGTTGTAGACATGTGTGTATGTGTGTGTGTGTGTGTGTGTGTGTGTGCATGTACATGTGTATGTATGTGTTTACATGCATATGTGTGTGTGTGCATACATGTCTATGCATGTATGTGCATGAGCATATTTGTGTGTCTACAACTCAAAGTGTGTGTGCCTATATGTGTGATTGTACATATGTGCATATTTAATTATCCAAGTATTTGTGTGCATGTGTGTGCTTGTGTGTAGGTCTATGTGTATGTGTCTTTTTTTCTATGTGTTCATGTCTGTAAGTTCATTTGTGAATTTTCATGCACATGTGTGTATTTTGTGTGTACATATGTGGGCATGTGCATACATGTGTACATGGTGGGGTTTGTGTGTTTGTGTTCATGCATGTTTTTGTGTATGTGTGCATGTGTATGTGAGTATGTAGGTGCACATATATTAGTATGTGTATGAATGCATGCATGTGTGTTTTCATGTGTGCATATGTGTAAGTGTGTGTGTATGCATGTAAGCTCATATCATTGAGCATATGTGTGTGTGATTGGGTGTCAGTGTATGGGTGTGTGTGTATGTCTGTGTGCATGTGTATGTGTTTGAGTGCATGTGTATGCATATATGTGCATATGTGTGTGCATATTGACATTTCTGTGCATGTGTGTGCATGTATGAGTGTTTGAACACATGTGTATATGCACGTTAATGTATTTAGGTTCACGCTTGTGAGTGCGAGTGTTTACATATGTGTGCATATATATCCATGAGTATGTGTGCATGCTTGTGTGTGTGTGAGCACGTGTATGTTTATGCATGTGCATGTTTATATGTTTGTGTATACTTTTGCATGTGTATGTCTGTGTCCACAATTTTATGTGCATTTGTGTGTGCATGAGTTTTCTTGTGCATGTGTGTGTGTGTTTGCATGCATGTGTATGTGCATGTATTTGTGTGTGCATGGGTGTGCTAGTGTAAGTGTGCATGTGTGTCCATGTGCTTGTGCATGCAAGTGTGTGTGTGCCTACATATTTCTATGGGTGTGCATGTGTGCACGTGTTTGTGTGTGTGTGTGAGTAGGTAGGTTTGTATTTATGGGCATATGTTGGTGTGTGTGTGTGTGTGGGCACATGTGTATGTGTGTGTGGATGTGTGTGTGTGTGTAAAAGAGTATGTGTATGTGTATGCATGTGAATGTGTGCATTTGTGCATGCATGCATGTGTGTGTATTATGCATGCTTGTGTTCGAGTGTGATGGTTTGTATGTGGCATGTGCCTATGTATACACACATGTGTGAGTGTTTATGCTTATATATTTTTGCATATCTGTGTGTGCACATGTGCATGCATGTTCATATGTCTATGTGCATGCACATGTGTATAGGTGCATGTGTGTGACTTTGTGTTAGTGTTTGTGTAGTTGTGTAAGTGCATGTATCTGTGTGTGCATAAGTGTGTGTCTATGTGCATGTGTGTGTGTGTGTGCATGCATGTGTATTTGTGTGTGTACATATATGCATGTGTTTGTGTTAGAAGGGGGTTTGTTAATGTGCATATGTGTGTGCATGCATGTGTGTGTGCATGTAAGTGTGCACATGCACACATGTGTGCGAATGTCTGTTTTGGCATGTGCGCATGTACATGCATGCATGTGTGTGCATGCATGTGTTTGACTATAACTACACGTATGCGTGTATGTTTATGTGTGCCTGTGTGTATGCATTTGCCTACTTGTGTGCTTATTTTTGTGTGTTCATGTGCTTGTATGTGTTTTCATATTCCTATGTGTGTATCTTTTGTGTATGTGCATGTACACGTATTTGTATGTGTGTGTAGTTATGCATGTGTGAGTGTGTTTGATTGTACATACATCTATGTTTGTGTTTCTACATGTGCATGTGTGTGTGTGTGAGTGGATGTGCTGAAGTGTGAGTGTGTGTGTGTTTTGCATGTGTGTGGGTGTGTGCAAGCACGTGTGTGTGTGTGCATGTCTACATGTGTATGCGTGTTTGTGTGTATGTGTGATTATGGGTGTCTATGCACATGTATGTTGTGACCATACCTGTGTGTGTGTTTATCTACAAGTGCGTGCTTGTTTGCATGTATTTATATGTGCACGTGTGTACATGTATGTGTGTGTGTGTGTGCATGCATGTTGCATATCTGTATATGATTCTATGTGTGCATGCTCTTGTTTATGCATTTTTGTGTGTGTGTGGTTGTGTGTGCATGTGTGTGAGCATATATGTGTTAGTGTGCATGAGGGTATGTTTATCCACATGTTTCTGTGCATGTACACATGTTAATCCATGCATGTGTTTGAGCGTATGCCTATGTGTGTGTATGTTTGTGTGCATGCATCTGTGTGTGTGTGAACATGCATCTTTGTGTTTACATGTGTGCATTCATGTGTGGGCACGTGTATATGTGAGTGTGTGTGTGTGCAAGCACTTGTGTGTGTTTGTATATGAATGCATGCACTTACACTTGTGTATGTACATGCATATGTCTACATGTACATTTGTTTGTGTGTCTGTATGCATGTAATTATGTCTTTGTCAGTGCATATGTTTGTGTGGATTTGTTTACATGCTTGTGTGCATGCATGTGTGTAAATGTGTCTGTGTGTGTAGGTGTATGTGTATGTGCAAGTGTGTGTTCAAGTTTGTGAGCATGTGTGTATGTGTGTGTGCTTGTGTATGTGAGTGTACATGGGCATGCTTGCATTTGCTTGTGCATATATATTTGTCTACATGTGCATGTGTGTGCATATGCATGTGCATGTGTGCTTCTGTGTGTGTTCATTTATGCATGACTATGTGTATGTGCATGTGTGTCTGTGTGTGCCTATGTCAATGTGTGCATGTATGGTTGGTTGTGTGTATTTGCATGAGTGCCTATGCATAGGAATCTATGTGTGCCTATGCCTGGGCATGTGTGCACACCTGTGCATGTTTGCAAGTGTAGTGGATATGTATGAATGTTTGTGTGCAAGTGTGTAGGCATGTTTGTATGCATGTGTATGTGTGTGTGTGTGTTAAAGTGTGTAAGTGTGCACATGTAGGTGTGTGTGTGTGCATGTGTGTTCATTTATATAATCTTTTACAAGTGTTCTTATAAGTGTGCATGTGTGTGCGTATGTGTTCATATTAGTATGTGTTTGTATGTGTGTGGATGCTTACATAAGTGCATGTGTGTCCATGTCTATATGTGTTTGTGAGTGTGTGCGTGCCTCTATCCATGCATGGTCATGTATGTACATATGTGTATGTGTGTGAGTGTGCGTGTGTACATCTGTGCATAGATGTGTGCATGTGCATGTGTATGACTATGGTGTGTGGGTGTATATATATGTGTGTGCATGTTTATGTAAGTGTGTGCATGTCTTGGTACCAATATGAGTACATGTGTGTACATGTATGTGCAAGTTTGTGTGCATGCTTGTGTGTGTGCTTGTGCATGTGTGTTTTCATCAGCATATGTGTGTACATGTGTATGCAAGATCACGAGTGTGTATCTTTCTATGTGCATGCACTTGCATTAGTGTGTGTATGTGTTTCTGTACACATGTTTGTGTGTGTGTGTATGTGTGTATGCAAGTGTGTGTGTGTGTGTGTAAGTGTGACTGCATGTATGTCTTCATATGTGCTTACATGTGTAGGTGTGTGTGTGTTTGTATGTTTCTGTATGTGTGTGCACATGCGTTCTTGTCTTTATGTGGGTATGTACATGCATCTTTGTGTGCTGTGCATGTGAGCAAGTATGCATATATGTGTGCATGTTTTTGTTGGTGGATGTGTTCATGTGCACATGTGTGTGTGCAAGTGTGCATGTGTCTGTGTACATGCACATGTGTGTATGTTTGTCTGTGTGTGCAAATTTATTTGTGGGCTACAGTTTGTTTGTGTGCATGTGCATGTGATTGTGTGTACTATGTGTGCATGTGTGATTATGTGTACATATAGGCATGTGTGTGTGCATGTGTAAGCTTGTGTGTACATGTGTTTGTGCGTGTGTTCACAAGTATGTGTGTGAGTGCATCTTTCTTTTTGCATGTAAGTGTGTGTGAATGCATGTGTGTATGTTTGTGTGTGTAGGTATGTATGCATGTGTGTGTAAATGAGTGTGTATGCATGTGTGCTTCTACTATGCATGTCAGTGTGTGCTTGTATGTGTGTGTGCACATATGCAACTGTGCGAGTGTGTATATGCATGTGCGATTGTGTGCATTGGTATGCACTTGTGCATGCATGTGCATTGCATGTGCATTGCATGTGCATTGCATGTGTGTGCATGGCTACACATGCATGTGTTTGTGCATGCATGTTTGTTCATGTTCGTACATGCATATGGGCTTGTGTGAATGGTTGTGGTGTGTGTGCTTGCATCTGTGTGTGTGTATGTATATGCATATGTGTATGTGTGCAAATATGCTTGTGTATGCAAGCACATATAGGAATGTGTGTGTGCACACATGGGTGTTAGTGTGTACATGTGCATGTGTGTGTGATTGTGTGCGTGGTCATGTTCCTATTTGCATGTTCTTGTGTGCATGTATTCATGCATGCTTATGTGTTTGTACATGTGTGCATGTGTGTTTATGTGCCCATATGTGCATGTGCATGGCTTTGCAAGTGTTCATGTTTGTCAATGTTTGTGTACAATTGTATGTGTCTTAACATGAGTGTGTGCATGTGTGTATATGTGTGTGTGCATGTGTGTGTACATGTGCATGGACATGTGTGTTCATGTATGTGTGTTTTTATATATGTAGTGCATGTGCATGGGAGTGCAAATGAAAGTTTGTATATTCATGTGGGCATGTTGGTGTATGTGTGTGTGTGCATGCATGTGTGTTTACATGTACGTGTGTAAGCATGTTTGTGTGTATGAGTGTAAGTGTGTGTGTCATAGCTTATGTTCACATTTGTATATGTATTTATATATGTTTGCATATGTGTGTGCATGTGTTTGTGTACATGTATGCTTATGTTTGAATGTGTTTGTTAGTGTGCACAAGTTTAGTGTGTGCTTGTGTTGTGTGTTCATGTGTGTTAGTGTGTGCATGCATTCACATGTGTGTGTCAATGCGTGTTCCTATGTGTGTGCACGTGATTGTGCACATGCTTACATCTACATGTGTGCTAGTGTGTTTCAGTGCATGTATGTGCCTATGCATGTGATTTTGTGTTCATGTGTGTGAGTGTGCCTAAATGCATGTTTGTATTTATGGATACATGTGTGTGCATACATATGGTTGCTTGTGTGCGTTGGTGTGTGTGTGTGTGGCTACATGCATGCATGATTGTATGTGCATTTGTGCATGTATGTTTATGTGTGTGGGGGTGCATATATGTGTGAGTGTGTGTATGTGTGTGAGTGCGTGTGTGTTTTGTGTGTGTGCCAATGTGCACTTGTGCATATGTGTGTGTACATGTTTGTATGGGGTGAGTGTGTGTGTGTGGATGTGTGCACATGTCTGTATGCTTGCATATGTGTGGATGTGCTTGTGTATGCATGAGCATGCATTCAAATGTGTGTGTGTGTGTGGGTGCATGTACATGTGCATGTGTTCACATGTGTTCGTGTGTGTGGGAGTGCCTTTGTGTGTGTGCACGAGCATGCATGGGTGCATGAGAACGCAGTCACTTATGTTGCTTGTGTGGATGAGCACATGTGTGTTTGGTCTCATGTGTGCTTTTTTAGCATGTGTGAATATGTCATGGCATGCATTTGTGTGTTCATTTGTGTGTGCATGTCTGTATATACATGTGTATTTGTGTGTGTCCATGCTTATGTGTGTGCGTGTTTGTTCTTTTGTGCATGTGTGCATGTGTGCATGGGTGTTCGTGTGTGTTTGTGTGCACATATGTGGATGTCCATATGTGCATGTGTATGTGTGCATGCATGCTTACATAGGCACAAGTGTGTGTGTACAATTATGTGCATGTGTGTGTGCACATGTGTGCTTTTATGTGTTTGTGTGTGCATGTATTTGTGTGTGTGTGAGTGCACGCATGTTTTCATTTGTGGGTGCATGTGTGTACATAAGTGTGGCTATGTGTTTGTGTAGGCATGTGAATGTCAATTTATGCTTTCATATGTGTATGCGTGTGTGTGTCTGCTTATGTGTGCATGGATGCATACGTGTATATGTGTGTGCATGTGTGTGTCTGTGTGAGTTGGTTTTTGTCTGTACGCGTGTGGTGGGGTATGTGTGTGGATGTGTGTGTATGCATTTGTGTGTTCATGTTTGCAAGTGTTTTTTTACATGTGTGCAGATGTGCATGTGTGGGTGCATGCACAGGAAGGTATGTCAATGTGTGTTGATGTGTGTATGTGCATGTGTATATATGTATGCATATAGGATCATTTGTGTGTGTATTTGGGTGCACATGTGTTTGTATATATTTGCATGTGAATGTGCATGCACATGTGAGTATTTATGCATATATATATTCTTGTGTGTGTGTGTGGGTGTGCATGTGCATATGTGCATGTGTATGAGTGTGTTTGGGTGTTTCTATGCATGTGCACTCATGCACATGTGTGTGTTTATGTGTGCAGGTGTGAGTGGGTGCTTGTGTGTGTGTTTGTTTTCATGCATGTGTGTGCTTACAAGAACATGTTTGTGTGTGTGTATCTTTGTATGCATGTATGTGTGTGCCTATTTTTTCATGCATGTATGTGTTCATGTGTGTATGCACATGTGTGAGCATGTGAAAATTTGCACGTATTTGTGCTTGTGTATATGCAGATGTCCATGCATGTTTGTATACATATTTATGTGTGTGTGCATCAAAATGTGTGTATCTGAGCAAGTGTTTGTGCATATTTGTGAGTTTTGACATGTGTAAGTCTTTGTGTGTTTACATGTGTGCATGTGTACTTGTGTAGATGTCATGTGTGTGTGGCTATCTTTGTGTGTGTATGTATGCATGTGTTTTTTTGCATGTGCATGTGGGTTTGTGTGTGCATTCACTTTCATTTGAATGTGTGTGTTTGTGAGTATGTGTGTGTGTGTGCATTCATATCTGTGTGTGTAGTGCGTTTGTACCTGTGTGTATGTGCACATGTGTGTATAATTGTATGTGTGTGTACATGTGTGTACACATGTGTACACCTAAGCATATGTTTGTTTGTTCGTGCAAGTGTGTGTGTTTTGATGTGTGCATTGGTATGGCTCTTTGTGGGTCTGTGTGCATGTATGGAAGAAGCATGTGTGTGTGTGTGTGCGTATTTGTTTATGCATTTGTGCATGTGTATGTTTGTGTTTAAGTATGTTTTTGCATGTGTGTGTGTGTGTGTGTGTGCATGTATTCATGCATGTGTGAGTGTGTTTGCAAGCATGTATGTGTACTTGTGTGTGGGAGTGTGGTTGTGTTTGTGTGCATGTGCATGCATATGTGTGTGTATGCATGCATGTTTGTGCATGAATGTGATTGCATATATGTGTTTGTGTGTGTGCGTATGCATGCATGTTTATTTATGTGCATGTGTGCATATTTAGATGTGTGTGTTCATGTGTGTCTGTGCATGTTCATTTGTGCATTTGGGTGTCTATGTGTATCTCTGTGTATGTGTGTGTGCATTTTTATTTTTGTGCATGTGTGTGTGCAAGTGTTTGTGCTTGCACATGTATGTGTATGTGTGTGCATGCATACATTCATGTTTGTTTGTGTGTTTGTGCTTTCGTGCAAGCATCAATTCATATTTGTGTGGGTGCATTTGCATGTTCATATTATAGGCTTATGCATGTGGATGCATGTGTGTGCATATGTGTTTATGTGCATGAGTGTATATTCACTTTTTTGTTCATGCATGCATGTGTGCCTAAACATGGGTGTGCATGTTTTGTGTGCATGTGTGTGTGTGTGTATGTGTGCATATGTGCATATCCTTGTGAGTGCAAGCGTGTGTTTTTGTGGATATTCATGCATGTGTTTGTGCATTTGTGTGCATGCATGTGTGTGTGTTACTGTTTATATGAGCATGTTCAAGTATGTGATTGGGTGCGTTTGTTAGAGCCTATGCAAGTGCAAGAGATGTTTGTGTGTGTGCATGCATTTGAATGTGCATGTGTGTGTGTGTGTGCCTATGTTTGATCATGTGTGTGTTCCTTATCATGTTCCTACATGTTGTGTGTGTGTGAAAGCACTTGTGTCTACGTGGCTACACGTGTGCATGTATGTGTTTGTGCATGCTTATTTGTGAGTGTTTGTATGTGTGTGTATGTGTGCCTTTATGCATGTATATTTGCATGTGTATAAATCTATGTGTGTGCATGCATGTGTGTTTTTGTGGGTTAATGTGTGCTTGCATGCATGTGTGCGCATGTGCATGCTTATGGCATGTGTACTTATGTGTGTGCATATGTGTGTGTGCTTGCATGTTTAGGCATGTATTTGCATGTATGTTTGTGTTTGCATGCATTTAACTATGTGCAAGTTGTGAGTGAGCATGTGCATGTGTGACAATTTGTGAACATGTGCATGTGTGACAGTTTGTGAACATGTGCATGTGTTTATGAATGCAAATGTGGATCTATGTGCATGTGTGTTAATCTTTGTGCATGTGTGTCTATGTGAGTGTATGTGCATATATTTTCAAATACATGTTCACGTGTCTTCATGCATGTACTTGACTTTATGCACATATGTGTTTTTTTTGTGTGTGTCTGCATGTGCATTTTAATATGTATGTGTATGTTTGTGTGCCTGTGTGCAGTGTGTATGTGTGTGTGATTGTGTTTTTTTGTGAGTTTGTGCAAATGTATGTTTGTGTGTGCATTCATATGCATGTGTACATGCATGAAGGTGTGTGTTTGAGTGTGCGTGTGAATCAATGTGTATTCATATGTGCATGTGTGTGTATGTGAGCATTCATGTGTGTGCATGTGTTTATGTGTGTGTGCATCTATGTGTGTTCACATGTTTGTGTGTCGTGTGTGCATGTGCATGTATATATTTGAGTGTGTGCATGTTCATGTGCAAATGTGTGTTTGCTCATGTGCATTTGCATGTGTGTGTGTACACTTGTGTGTGGGTACATGTTCCTATATGTGTGGTTGCTTGTGCGTACATGAGTGCTTGTTTGTGAATGTATGTATGCATGTGTATCTATGTGCAGGTGTGTGTGTGTCTTTTTGAGTATATTTGTGTGTGTATGTGTATATATGTGTGTATTTACATGCATTTATGGGGGTGTATGCTCATGTGTGTGTGTGTGTGCATTCATACATGCATGTGTGTGTGGGGTAATGCTTCTCCACACATGTGTATGTGTGTGGGTACATAGGACTATGGGTGTGTGTGTGTGCTTATACTTGTGTATGTGATTATACATTTGTTTGTGCATCTATTTGTGCAATTGTGTTCATTAGTGTGTGTTTGAGTATTACTATGCATAAATGTGTGGGTGCATGTGTGTGCATGTCTTTATGTTTCAATTTTCACTCATGTGCATTTGTGGATATCTACATAAGTGAGTTTGTGCATATCTACATAAGTGAGTTTGTGAGTTTGTGTGTGTTTGTGTGCATGTTTGTTAGTGTGTGTTTGTGTGCATGTTTGTTAGTGTGTGTTTACATGAACACATGTGTGAATTTGTGTGTAAGTGAACGCATAGTGTCTTTGTGCATGTGTGCTTGTGTGCATATGTGCATGTGTGTGAGTTGGTGTATGCATATGTAGGCATGAGAGTGTGTGTGTGTGTGTGAGGGAGCTTGTGCATATACATGGGTGTGTGTGTCTATATGTGTGGGTGTGCACATATGTGTTTTTGTGTGTGTGCATGTGCAAGCATGCATGTGTGTATGCATGTATGTGTATGTACATATGTGTGTGTGCATGTGCATGCATCTATGTGTACATGTGCCCATGTTTGTTTTTGCATATGTGTGTGTATGTATGCATGTGTGTGCATTTGTTTATGTGTGTCCATGCATATGTGTGGTGTGTATGTGTGCATGTGTGCACAAATGTCTTTCTATGGGTGTGTATGCATGCACGGGTATGTGTTTGTGTATTTATATGTGTGTGATACATGCATGTGTGCATATACATGCATTTGTGTGCATGTGTCTGCATGCTTGTGTGTTTTTATAAATGTGCATATGTGTGTACTTATGCTTGTGTGTATATGGATGTGTTCCTATGCATGTGTGCATTCTTATTTGGGTGAATATGAGTGAGAGTCTGTGTGTGTGTGTGTGCATGGGTGTTTGTGTGTATGTGTGAGTGTGTTATTGTGTTCATTTGCATGTGTGTATGTATTCATGGGCATGTATGTCCATGTTTGTGTATATGGATGTGTGTGCATGTGTGTGTATCTCTATGGGACTATGTGTGTATGGGCCTATGATGGTCCTTATGTGGATGCATGTGTGTGTTTGTGTGTGTTCATGTTTATGTGTGTACATGTGTGTGAGTGAGTGTGCATGTGTTGTGTGTGTATGCATGTGCATTTGTGTACTTTTTTGTGTGTGTTAGTATATGTGTGTATGTGCTTTATGCTATGCATGCTTATGTATTTACCTACTAGTAAACTTGTGTGCATGGCTTTGTGTGTGTTTATGTGTGTATGTGTACACTTGTTGGTAAGTGCATGTGTGTGTTTATTGTGTGCATGTGTCTATGTGTACGAATATGTGTGGGTGAGTGTTCTTGTGTGTGTGCATGCGTGCATGTGTGTTTGAATTTATGTATGAGTATGCATGTGTGTGTGTGTTTATTTGTATGTTTGTACATATAAGTTTGTGAATGTGTGCACGAGTTTATGTGTGCACATGAGTGTGCGTCTAAGCATGGAAGTGCATAAGCAAGAGTGTGAGTGGGTATGTGTACGTGAGTGTGTGAATGTATGTGCATGTGTGTGTGTGCATGTGTGTTTTCTTGTAAGTGTGTGTGTCAACATGCATGAACGTGTCACCATGTGTGTGTGTACAAATATGTCTATGTGTGTGCATGTATGCATGCATATGCTTGTGTGCATAGATGTGTAAGTACATATGTGTGTGTGTTTGTGCCTACTTATGTACAGGTTTTATGCATTTGCATGTGTGTACATGTCTACACACACATGCACATCTGTGCAAGCTTGTATGTATATTTGTGTGTGTCTGTGTACATGTGTGTGTAGGTGAGAATGCATGTGAGTATAATTATGTATGGGTTCATATGCTTGTGCATGCATGTGTATATTCTTGTGCATGTGTAGGTGTTTCAATGCATGTGTGTGCATATGTATGTGTGCATTTTGTGCAAATGCATGTCCATTTTTGTGACACAAGTGTGTGCATGTCGATGTGTGCTTTTGTGTGTGAATGTGTGTATCTGTGTGTGTTTGTGTTTGTGCATGTATGAGTGTACATATGGGTGCATGTTACTATGTATGTGTGTATGTTTTTGTGTGTGCATGTGTGTATGTATATTAATGTGCATATGTTTGTCCTTATGTTTTATGTTTGTGCGTATATGTGTGTGCCTGTGCATGTGTGTGTGCATATCTATGTGGTTGTATGTGCGTTGGAGTTTGTGAATGTCTGTGTGCGTGCATGGTTGTGTGTATGTATAGATTTTTGCTTGTGTGCATGCATGCACACATTTGTGTGCACATATAAGTGCATGCATGTGTGCATTTGTAGATGCATGTGTTGGTCTATTTGTGTGGGCATGTATGTGAGTGTGTGTACATATGTATGTTGTTGTGTGTGCATGTGTGTGTATGCAAGCACATGTTGGCCTGTGTGCTTGTTCACGAGAACTTTTGTTTTTGCATGTTGGTGTATGCATTAGTGTGTGTACAAGTATATGTATTTATGTGTGTGTCATTGTTTGTGCACATGCATGTGTGTTTCTCTCTGAGTATGTGTTTGTGTGAGTTAGTACAATGCATGTGTGTGTGTGTGTGCATGTTCATGTGTCTAATTAGTTGAGCAAGCAAGCATGTACATTAATGTGCATGTGTCAATGTAAGTGTTTGATTAGGTATAAGCATGCATATGTATATGTGTATGTGTATATGGCTATAGTCATATGCATGTGCATGTGTATGTGTGTGAGTATGTATTTGTGTGTGGAGTGGTGTATGTGTGCATGTTTCACATGCGCATGCACATGTGTGTGCATGTAAGTGTGTGTTTGAGGACATATGTGTAGGTTTGTGCACGCATGAGCATGTGTGCGTGCATGCACACACATTCAAGTGTGTGTGTGTGCATGAGTGCTTGTGTGTACTTGAGCATGTGTGTGTGTGGATGCATGCACATGTGTGTGGGTGCATTTGTGTGTGCGTGTCTACTTGTACATGTATGTGATAGCGCATATTTGTGTGCATGTGTGTGTGCTTGTGTTGCATGCCTATTTGTGTGTGTGTGTGTTTATGCGTTTGTGCATTTGTGTATATTTGTGATTGTTTGCGCCTATGTGTGTGTGTGATTGTATGTGCATGCATGTGTGTGTCGTAATGACACATGTGTGTGATTATGCATGCATGAGTGTCTTCATGCATATGTGTGTGCATAGGTGTGTGCATGTGTGTTTGTGCAAGTGCATGTTTTGTGCGAGTGTGCTTGCATGCTCATTTCTATATGTATATGTGTGCTTATATTTGCTAGTTTGTGTACATGTGGGTGCATACATGTTTGTGTGTGCATGTGTTTATGTGCATAGGGGTTCATGTTTGTGTATTTGTACTTGCTTGCATGTGTGTGTGTACATATGTATGCATATGTTTCCTTATGTGTACATATGTGTGTGATCATGCACACATGTGTAAATGTGTTTCTCTTTGTGTGTGCATGTGTGTCTATGTCTATGTGTGTGTGCATGTCAGTGTGCGTGTTTATGACTGCATGTCTACATGCTTTTGTGTGTGTGTGTTGATGTCTATGCACACATTTATGTTCTATATGCTTGTGTGCATACATGTGAGTGTTCATAGGGATGTGTGCATATCTATGTGTGTGTGAGTGTGTCTGTGTTTATATGCATGTGTGTGTATGGGTGTGTGTGTGTGTGTTTGTGCATGCTTGCGTGTGCATGTGCATGTGTTTGTACACACATGTGTGTGTGAGTGTATGTGCATGTGTTTGCATGGTATGTGCATATTTGTGCATATGTTTATGCCAGTGTCTCTGTTTGTGTGTGTTGCATGCATGTGTATGTGCATTGTGTGTGTGTGAGTATACGTGCATGCAATTTTTTGTGCATTTGTATTTGCATGTAGTCATTTATGTAGGTGCACGTGTGTGTACATTCACATGTATGTGTGTGTGAAACTTTGTATATGTATAAATGTGTGCATGTATGAATGCATGTGTTTGTTGATTTGTGCATGTGTGTGTGTTTGTGCATTTAGACATGTGTACAAGCATGTACGCATGTGTGCATGCATGTGCATTCATGCGTGTGCCTATGCACATTTTTGGGTGTGTAAATACTTGTGTTTTTTGTGTATGCATGTGCATTTGTTTTTGTGTGTAGGTGTGTATGTGTGTGTGCATGTGTGTGTGTGTGTAGAATACATGTGTGTGGAGTACATGTGTGTGCCTATGCATGTTTGTGAGTGCTTTTTCTTGTGTGTGCATGCATGAGTGCACATGTGCATGTACATGTGCACGTGCATGTGCATGTGCATGAGCATGTGTGCGTGCATAGGGGTGCATATGTTTGTGCACGTGTGTGTGCATGCATGTTTATGTGGGTGCGTTCCTACAAGTCTGTGTGCCTTCCTATGTGTGTGTGTGTGTGTGTGTCTGCATTCTTCTGTGTGCATGAGTATGAATGTGTGCATGTGTGCTTTTATGTAAGTGTGCATGCATGCATGCAGTCACATGTATATTTTTGTGTGCATACATGTTGTCTATGAATGTGTATGCATATCTGTATGTGTGTGTGCATGGTCATATTTGTGAGCATGCGTGTGGGTGTATGTGTGTATGCATATGTCAAGGTTTGTGTGCAATTGTGCTTGTGTTTATTTGTGTGGCTATGTGTTTGCATACCAAAGTTTGTGGGCAAGCATGTGCATTTGTTTGCATGCACATGTATGCGTGTGTAAGTTTGTGCTTGTGCATGTGTGTGTGCTCATGTATGCATTTATGTGTACGATTGAGCGTGTTTGTGTGTACATGCATGTGTGTGTGTGTCTATATGTGTTCTTGTCTGTGTTCATATGTTTGTGTGTGTGTGGATATGGATGTCTGTGTGTGCATGGGCATGTGAGCCTTCGAGGGTGTGCATGGATGTGTGGTTTCATGTGCATGCATACATGTGCATGTGTGAGTTTAAGTGCAGGCATGGTGTTTAGGTGTGTGTATGTGCATGCAAATTTTTGTGTGCATGTGTATGTGCTTGTGTATTTGAGTTTGGATGTTTACATGCATTTGTGTGTAGGTGTTTGGGTATGTTTGTATTTGTATGTGCATGCATGTTCATGTTTTTGTGTGTGAATGGGCATGCACATGTGTGTATGTGTGCATATGCATGCTTCCATGCATTTGTGTGAGTGTGTATGTGTTTTATTGGCCATTCATATGAGTCTGTGCATGTGTGTGTGAGTTTGTTTGCATGATCTTTCTTGTGTGTATGTGTGTGCATGTATGCCTATGCATGTATGCGTGCTTACGTCTTCATGTGGGTGTGTTTGGGCATGCTTATGTGTGCGCTTATATGCATGCATGCATGTGCATGTGTGTATGTTCATTTGTGCATAGGGTTGTGTGTGTGTGTTTGTGTTTGTTCATGCATGTGTGTGCATGCTCGTGTATGGGCGGATGTGTGCATGTATATGTCTTTGTATGTGTATGCATGTGTGCATGTGCTTATGTGTGTGTACATTAGTGTCTATGTGTGTTTATGTCTACGTGTATATTTATGTGTGCATGTGAATGCATATGTGCGTGTGAGTGCCTATGTGCGTCTATATGCATGGGAATATGGGTGTATGTGTGGATATTTTTTGACATGTTTGTGTGTGTGGGCATATCCATGTATGTACACAAGTTTATGTGTCCTTATGTGTGTGTGGGTGTGCATTTCTGTGTGCATGTGCATATGCATGCATGTTTTTGTATCTGTGCTTGTAGATATATGCGTGCATATGTTTGTGTGCATACTTCCATGCAGGTGTGTGTTTATGTGCATGTTTGTCAAGTCGTACATATCTGTGTGTGCATGTGCATAATTTTGTGTGTGCTTGTGTGCATGTGTATACATGTGTTTGCATGGTTAATCATGTGTGTGTGCACCTATGTGTGCATGCACGTGTTTGTGTGCATGTGCATGTGAGTGCATGGGTGCATGTACATATGTGTGTGTTCGTGTACATGTGTGTGGTTATGTTAATGCGTGTGTTTCTACATCCATATATACATGTGTGCCTATGTGTGTAGACATGTTTGTTTGTACATGTGAAGTATATTTGAACAAATGTGTGAATGTGTGTGTGCATATTTGTTTGTGGGTTTGTGCATGTGGGCGCATGTGTGTGTGTGTGTGTGTGCATGTGAGCATGTGTGTGTATGTATGTTTGTGTATGTGTGAATGCATGAGCATGTGTCTTTGTGTATTTGTGTGGGCTTTAAAGTGCTCTAGTGCATGTGTGTGAGCTTGTGTGTGTGTGTGCATTTGTGCATATATGCATTTGTGTATATGTGCCTATATGAATATGCATGCATGTGTGTATGCATGCCTATGTGTGAGTGTATTTGTGTGTGTGCATGCATGTGTGTGCCTATGTGAGTGTATGTACATGTGTGTATGTGTCTGTGTGTGTGCATCGGTGTGTTTCGGTGCATTTTTGTGTGTGTGTGTGTGTGCGTTTGTGTGCATGCATTTGCATGTTTGACCTCATGCACGTTTGTGTGTGTTCATCTATTTATTCTAGTGCATTTGTGAATGTGTGACTATTTATAAGGGCATACAAGTTATGCATCTACCTATTGTGAGTGTGTATGTGGATGTGTGCTTGTGCACTTTTGTGGGATTGTGTGTGTGCAAGCATGTGCATAAGCCTATGTATATGTGGGTGTACAGGTTGAGGTGCATGAGTGTGCATGTGTGTGTATAAGTGGGTGTGTGTGTGCATATTTGTGTATGTATATAGATGTGTATTTGTATACATTTGTGCATTACTATGTTTGTAAATTGTATGCTTGTGTGTGTGTGGGTGTGTATGTATGTATGCATGTATATTTGTAAATGTGCTTGTGTGTGTGGACAAGTACATGTGTGCTTGTGTGCGTGCATTCTTGTGTGTTTGTGCATGCATATGCATGTGTATGTGCTAGTTAGTATATGTGCTCATGGGTGTTAGTGTGTGTATTTATGTGTGTGCATGCACATACGAGAGGGTGTGTGCGTGCATGTGCATGTGTGTGATTATACACATGCATGCATGTATGTGTGTGTGAATGTGGATGTGTTTATGTGTGGATGTGTGTGTGCACGTCTTTGTGTGTATAAGTGTGCACGTACATGCATGAATGTATGTGTGTGCATGTGTGTGCTTGTGTGTGTGCATTTGTGGTTGTGAGTACTTGTACTTATGTGTTTATTTGTATGTGTATATGAATTTGTGAATGTGTGTGTGTAGGTGTATATTTGTGTACATGAGTATGTTTGTGTGGGTCTGTATGCCTCTCTACATATGTTTCTATCTATACCTATGTTCATGTGTGTGCGTGTGTGTATGTTTGTTCAATTATGTGTGTGTTTGTGCAAGTGTGTAAGCACATGTGTGTGTGCATGTCTATAGACATGTAAGTTTGTGCATGTGGGTGGGCTTGGTCATGTGTGTGCTTGTGTGTCTATGTGTGCACATGGGTATAGGTGCATGCATGCATTTGTTTGTTTATATGCATGCGTGTGTGTATATGCATGTGTATCTACACATGTATATGTGTTCACATGTGTTTCTATATGTGTGTATGCATGCACAAGTGTATTTATGTGTTTATGCATGGATGCATGGGGATGTGTGCATGTGCATGTTTGTGTGTGTTTGTATGTGTTTGTTTGTGTGCATATGTGTGTGTGCATTAAAGTATCTTTGTGTGCAAACTTAAGCATGTGTGTGTGCATCTACATGCATGTGCACACAAGTGTGTAAATTTGTTTGTGCACATGATTATATGCATGTGTGTGTGCATGCATGTGCAAGTCTATGTGCACATGTGGTTCATGTTTGTGACCTTATACATGTGAGTGTGAGTGTGCATGTGCATGTTTGCCCAAGTGCATATGTGTATGTCTACGTGGGTGCATGTGAGCATTTGTGTGTTTGTCTATGTGTGTGCATGTTTATGAACATGTGGGTACATGTGTCTATATCTGTGTGTGTATGTGTGTATATGTTCATTTCTTTGTGAGTTAACATGTGTAGTTGGATGAGTGTGAATTTGTATTTGTGTATAGGCATGAGTGTGAGCCTATCCTTGGGCGTGTGTGCATTTAGGTGTATGAGCATGCATGTATGTTTGTGTGTGTACATTTTTATACATGCATGTGTACATATATATAGGAATATATGTGTGTGTATGTTCGTATCTGATCATGTGTGTGTCCATGTGTGAGTTTTTGTAGCCACTGTATGTGTGTGCTTCTATGCATGTTGATGTGCAGGCATGAGCACGTACATGTATGTGCTTACATGCTTGTGTGTCTCTTCATAAGTGTATTTTCATCCATGCATGAATGTGTGTGTCTATTTGTGTTGATGTGGGTGCTTGTATTTGCACGTGGATGCCTGTGGGTGTACATGTACATATGTATGCATGTGTTCATGTGTGTTCTTGTGTATGTATCTGTGTCACTACACACATGTGTGTGTTGTGTGAGAGCAATCATGTATGTTTGTGGATGCTTGTTCATGCATCCATTCGGGTAGGTGGCTATGTGTGTGTGTGCCTGCATGTGTGTGTGTGTGTCTTTGTGTGCATGTGTTTATGTGTATATTTTTTCAATGTGCACACATATGTGTGGTCTTATGTGTTGTTTGTGTGCATGCATTGGGGTATTTGTGTGTGTGTGTGTGCATGTGTGCATGTGTGTTGGTGTGGGTGAGCGTGCGTGTCTAGGTTTGCATGCACATCTATGCCCATTTGTGGTGTATGAAGGTTAATGTACATGTGTCCATGTGTGTGTATTTTTGCATGTGAGATTGCTTTTGCATGCACATGTGGGTGTGTGTACATCTATACTTATTTTTGCGTGTGTCTGTTTGTTTACATGTGCATTTGTGCGCCTGTACGTTCGTCTGTACACATTTGTGTGTGTGCATACATGTTTGAGCATCTATTCCATTTGAGTGTGTATGGGTGTGTATGTGTTTGAGTGCATATGTTTGTTTGTGTGTAGGTGCTTATGTTTATGATTTTGTGCTTGTTTTTATGCAAATGTGTGTATGCATTTTTGTAAATGCATGTGGGAATGTGGGTAGGTGTATGTATGTGTGTATGTGTGTGTGCACATGTATGTGACCATTTGAGCATGTGTCATGCATGTGTCTGCATGTGTGCATATGTATGCATGCTTATGTTTGTGGGTGTGTGCAAATTTCTATGTGCATCTGTCTGTGTACATCCAAGTGTCTATGCATGCATGTGTGTGTGTTCATGTCTGCTTATATGCATGTGTGTATGTCTATAAGTGTTATAATGCATGTGTGCATTTGCATGCATGGACACATGTGTGTGCATGTGTTTGTGTAGGTGTCTTTGTGTTTGTGGATGTCTGTGTGTGTGTATAAGCATGTACACATGTGTGTTTGTGTGTGAGTGCATGCATGTGTATATATTTGTTTATCTGTACATGTGTGCAAGTATGTGCAAGTGTGTTTTTGTGTTTGAGTGAGTGAGTGTGTGTGTATGCATATATGCATGTGTGTTATAAGGGTGTGTGCATATTTATTGTGTGTATGCCTATGCATCTGTATATGAGTGCATGTCTTTATGTGCATGTGCATGAGTGTGCATTTGTGCATGCATTTGTATGTGTCTGTGCAGATGTGTGTGTGTGCATGTGTCTTTATCTATGTGTATATGTGTGGTCATTTTCCTTGCATGTGCATATGAGTGTGTGCACATGTGTGCATATTCGTAAGCTTGTCAACGTGATTGTGCATTCAAATAGCCATATGTGTAAGGGTACACACACATATTTGCGTGTGTGTGCATGTGCATGTGTGTGCATGGGTTCACATGTGCTTGTGTACATGTGCATGTGTATGTGTTTGTGTGTATATTTATGGATGTGTGTGTGCATGAATATTTCTTTGTGCATGTGTATGCATATATACTTGTGTATGGGCACATGTGTGTCTCTGTACACATATGCATGTGCGTGTACATATGTGGGTGTGCAAGTAAGGCTGTTTTTGTGTGTGTGTGAACGTAAGTGTGCATGCAAATTGGTGTGTGCATGAGTGAGTCAATATGTATGTGTGCATGTTTACATTTGTGCATGTGAAACTCTATTTCTATGTTTGTATGTATGTGTTGCATGTGTGCATTTACATGCATGTTGTAGGTGTGTGTGTGCATGTTTGTGCATTCCTATGCATATACATATTTTTTTGTGTAAGCATGTGAATGTTTCTACATGTGGGTGTGTGTGTGCATGTGAGCATATGCGTGTGTGTTTATGAGTGTGTGTGTCTGTGTTTGCATGCATGTATGTGCATGAGTATGTTTGTGGGTGTGTACATGCATACCTATGTAAATGTATATGTGTTCGTGTGTCTTTGTGTTTGTATTGAATAGTGTGCTAGTGTGTGCTTACACATGCATCTATGTATGCATGTTTATCTGTTGTGTGTCCATGTGTGCACAAACTTATGTGTGTGCATGTGCATGTTTGTTCATAATTGTGTGCATATGTTTTTGCAACTTCTATGTTTGTGTACTTGTGCTTGTTTGAGAATGTTTTTGTCAGTGTGCACATGTATGTGTGTAATAGTCGATGCATGTATCTGATTCAAATGTGTACGGGTGTGTGTGTGGTTCCGTGTGTGCATTTGTGTGTGTGTTGTCTACATTGAGCACAAGTGAGTATGCATGTGTGTGTTTGGGCAAGAATATGCTTGAGTTTGTATGTGTGTGTGCACAAGCACACACAAGTGTGTGTGGGTGTGTACACATGTCTATGTGTTCATTTGCATGCATGTGGTTATGTGCTTGCAAGTGTGTGTGTGTGTGCATGTGTGTTTGTGCATGCAAGCACATGTTTGTCAGTGTGTCAGTGCAAGAGGATGGTTTTGTTTTTGTGTGCATGTGGGTGCTTGTGTGTGTGTGTTTGTACATGTGTGTTATGCATGTGTGTGTGTGTGTGTATGCATATCTTTCTGAGTGCAGGTGTGTCTATGAAGCTGTGCATATGCATGTGTATTTGTTTATGTTTGTCTTCCTATATGGAGAAATGTGTATTTTTGTATGTTCATGTGTATTGGTTTGTGTGTATTTGCAAATGTATGTGATCAAGAGTGTGTGTTGTAAGTGTGTGTGTATGTATTTCTTTGCATATGTATGCACAGACATGTGTGTGTGAGTGGGTGTGTCTATGTCTGCATGTTTATATGTGTGTGTACTTGCATGTGTGTTTGTGTATTCCCATGTATATGTGCATGGGTGTGCTAGTGTGTACACACATGCATGTGTGTGTGTGTTAGCTTATGCATGTGTGTGTGTATGTGTGTGCATAAATGTCTGAGTATTTGTATGTGTGTTGGTGTATGCAAGAGTGTGCGTGCATGCATGTGAATGTATGTGTGAGCTCATGTGTTTATGTGTACGTCAGTTTGTACACGTGAGAGTGTTTGTGGGCATGTGCACATGTGTGGGTGTAGGTGTGTGTGGTTATACGTGTGTGCATTGATGCATGTGTGTGTGTAGGAACATGTGTGTGTGTGCATGGATGTGTATGTTCTATTTGGATACGGATGTGTGTGCACAAGTATATGTGTGCATATGTATTTGTTTGGGTATTTGTAAGTGTGTGCACATGTGCATTTGTATCTATCATTATGTGGTTGTGTGCTTTTGTGTGTCCCTGTGTGTGTATGTGTGTGTGCTTTTGCTTGTGTGTTTCATAGTGTGTGTGTTTGTGTTTATGCATGTTTTTTTTGTGCATGTGTTTTCTTATATACTTTTGTGTTTTTACAAGTGTGTGTCTGTTTCTACATGCATATGCATATGTGCATGTGAGTGTATGTAGGCATCTGGATTTTTGCTTGTATGTAGCTTTTTGTGTGTCTACATGTTTATGCTTATGTGCACAATTGTGTTCATGCATGTGTGTGGGAGTGCATGTATTCGTGTGAGTGTGCATGTGTGTGTGTGCATCTATATACAATTGTGTGTGTTCTCACATGCATGTGCTCACATGTGTGTGTGGGTGCATATATGTGTGTGTATTATTGTGTGTCTCTGTGTGTGCGTGTTTATGTTCTTGTGCATGTGTTTATGAGTGTTTGTGCACGTGGGCACATGTGTGTGTGTATAGGTATATGTGTCTATTCTTCTATGTGTGTGTTTGTCTAAATGTGCATGTAGGAATGTGCATATTTGTTATTATACATGTGTGTGTATGTATATGCATGTGTGTATGCATATGTGTGCATGTGCATGCTTGTGCAACTGTGTGTGTGTATGTGTTTACAATTGTTTGGGTCTTTTTTTAGCATGAGAGCATGTTTGTGTGTGTATGTTAATGCACAAATATTGAGTGTGCATCTATATATGAGTGTGTATATGTGTGCTTAGGTGTGTCTATTTGTGCACATTTGTGCATGCAAGTGTGTGTTTCTATGTGCATATTAGTGTGCATTTGTCTACGTCTACATGTTTATGTGTGTGTGTGAGTTTGTGTGCATGTGTGTGTGTGTATGTCTATATGTGTGCTAGTATGCATGTGTGATGATGTTGGTGCTTCTATGTTTGTGTGTGTGTGTGTGCATTTTTGTGCACATGTGTATGTGTGGTTCTATATGTGTATGTGTGTGTGCATGTTGGTAAGTTCTCATGTGTGTGTATATTCACATAAGTGTGTGTACGTACATCTTTGTGCGCTCAAGCATGCGTGTATGTGTGCATGTAGTTGTCTATGTACACACATGTGATTGTGTGTGCATTTATGTAAGTGCATGCCTATGTGTAGCTAGGTGTGTATGTGCATGTGCCTTCGTGTGTTCGTGTGTGTGTCTGCATATATAGGTGTGTGTATACACAACTGTGGTTGTGTGAGTGTATGCGTGTTTGTGTGTAAGTGTATGCATATGTGCGTGTATGTGTGTGTATGTTCGTGTGAATATAAGTATACATAGGGGTGCTTGTGTTTATGGATATGCCTGCATGTGTGCTTGAGTGTGTGCATGAGTAAAGGTATGCATGTGCATGTAGGTTGTCCACACATGCATGTTTTCATGTGAGTTTGCATATGTGTGCATGCATGTATGCATATGTGTGACTATGTGTGTGTGTGTGCATATATGTGTATTCATGTGTGTGTGTGTGTGTATTTGTGTGAGCATATGCATCTTTTTGCATTGGTGTGTGTGAGCGCTAGTGCACGAGTGTTTGTTTGTGTGCAAATGCTTGTGTGATTTTTCTTGCATGCATGCACATGCAAGTGGGTATATGCATGAGCACATGTGTGCATCAGTGTGTTTGTGTTTGTGTGTGTGTGTGTGTGTTTCTAATTGTGTCTTGATGTGCATATGTGTGCATGTAATTCTGTATGTGTGTTTGTGTGTGTTTGTGCATGTGTGCATAAGCCTTTTTATGTGTGTGCTCACATGTGTGTACATGCACATGTATATATGACTGTGCGTGCATGTATGTGCTTATGTATGTGTGTGTGTGTGTATGTGATCGTGTTTGCGCATGTATGTGTGCATGTGTGAGAGATTGTGTGGGCATGCATGTGTGTTTACCTATACATGTGCATATGCTTGTGTGAATGAGAATTCATTCATGTTTGCATGTGTGTGCATGGGTGTCCACATGTGTGTGTTGTATGAATGCTTGTATATGTATGTGTTTGTGTGTGTGCATGTGCTCTTGTGTGATTTTGTGTGTGTGTTGGTGTGCTTGTTTGTGCATGTGTGTGTTTGTGCATGTTTTTTTGGCACATGTGTACAAGTGTATTTATGGGGGTGTGTTTGCATATACATGAACTAGTGTGTGCATTTGTGTACTTGTGTGTATATGTTTAAGTATGTGTGCATGTCCATGTGCATGCTTATGCACATTTTTGTGCCTGCGAGTTACCATGTGCATGTTTGCATTCACATACATATGTATCTGTGCATGCATGTGAGTATGTGTGTGTGTTTGTGTCTGCGTGCATGGATGTGTGTTTGTATGTGTCTGCATGTGCATGTGTGAGTATTTGTATGTTTGTGCGTACTTGTGTGCATGTTCGTGTATGTGTTCATGCACATTGATGTGTATGTATTTGTATTTGTGTGTGTGTGTTTATGTTTGTGTGCATGTTTGTTTGTGTGTGTATGTGTGTTTGTGTTTATGTGCATGTTTGTTTGTGTGCATATGTGTGTGTGTATATGTGTGTTTGTGTGAGTGATTATTCATGTGCAAGTGTGTGCATTTATGTGCATGTGTGTGGGCTTGTGTGTATGTGTTATTGTGTTTTTATGTGCCTTGCTTGTTCTTTAGTGCATGTGCATGCATGAGAATGTTTATGCATGTGTAGCAGCATGAGTGAATGTGTGCGTGTATATGCCAGTGTGTAAGCATTTTTGTGTGTGTGCATGCATGTGAGTGTTTATGTGTGTGTGTGTGTGTTTTTGCATGCATTCATATGTGTGTGTGTATGCATGTGTGAGTGTGTGTGTGTGTGTGTGTATATGAATGCTTGTTTATGAGTGCTGAATTACATGTGTGTGTGTGCATGTATGCCTATGTGTGTCAGTATGTGTGTGTGCCTATACTTCTGCACATTTGGGTGAGCATGTGCATGCAATTGTGTGTGCTTGTGCATGTGCATGTATGTGCTTTTGCTTGTGTGCATATGTGTGGTGGTGTGTGTGCATGCATTTGTGTGCATGAGGGTGCATGTGAGTGTGTGTGCATGTGTGAATGCATGTGTGTGTGTTGTGGGTGCATGGTGATGTACATGTGTGCATTAGGGTGTGGATGTGCGTGTGTGAGTGTGCTTCAATGGCTGTGTGGTTGTATTTATGTGTGTGGATGCATGTGCAAATGTGTATGTGTGTGTTCACATCTGCTTGTGGTTGTGTGCGTGTGCATGTGTGCCCTGGTGTGGCAACATGTGTGTGAATGTGTGTGTGTGAGCATGTTGAAATGAGGTTTAGCAAAGAGGGGAGTGAATTATTAAAAAAAATTAGTTTCTTAAAAAATATTTTAGGAAAATATTTAAAATAATTTTTAATATGGTTTAAAAAATATATAAAGTTGATTACTTTTACAAATTTTAATTTTATTTAAAAACATATTAAGTTTTACAAAAACTATGTAACTAAAAAATCAATAATGTTTAAAAATGCACAAAATTGTTTTTTAATAAATTTGGTGTATAAAACAAGTCTACGTTTACCCCAGCAAAAATCTGGCAAAAACAAACACAAGATAAGCCTTTTGCCAAAAAAAGAGCTCACTAAACCCTCACAACAAATAAACAACTCAGACAGCTATAACGACCTTATAATGTAATCAACCAGACAGCGTTATAATTGTCTTATAACAAATGACAATGAAAGAAAAACATTTAGCAACATAAAAAATCAAAATAAATAAAAACAAAATATTATGCTTGATGAAATGATTAAAAAGGCATAAGCATTTTAGTTAAATCAATTAAGAACAAAGAAATTGATTACTTAGTTGATTTGAGATAGAAAAAGAATTTCTTTGAGTGAATGATGGAGCAGTGTGTGGAAGCGACGAAATGTGAATGGGCTGCTAATGGGCTAAATATTCTTGCATAAAATTTTTTTATGACATAAAAATTACTCCATCTAATTTCATACAAAAATCTCTTATTTATTGGTAATATGTAGTGGCTAAAAGTAATCACCTAACACTTAATTTAGTCATTATAGTTTTCACAATTTTTTAATTAAGAAATTAACAAAAAAATCTCAAATGACTAAAACAGTCATTACGTAAGTGCTGTTCGGTCGAAATTCTTCAGGAAAGTTTGATTGCAAAATTGTGCAATCAGACAGATGCAATCAGATCCATGCCTTTAGAAATATGAAATTGATATAGGCCATTAGATCTGAATCAAAATCAGATGGCATGATTTAACTTTCGAGTGGATAAAATTTGGACCATGTGATCTTTAAATTACATAGTAAAATGGTTGATAGAATTACTACTTTTGAAAAATGCGATGTGATGGTGATTTTTTGATCAAAATGCAGGATCAAATGATTCACATTACTCCCATAATTTTGGAGTTCAAAAAACGTTAGTATTTTTAGTCTTACATTGCAAATTTGCTCTGTTGTTTTCTCCATATGAAGATTTCAATAACCTTCGTACACTATTGAATAACTAGTTTGGTTGCCCAATGTTAAGTTAAGAAATTAATCACCTGTGCGACCAGCTACATATTCTTTATTTTATTTAATTAAGTGGGATTGATGACTAGATAAAAAATGCAATGTTTTGGGGTTGCTTTTGGAAAGTATTTAGTGTATCGAACCCCACTTAGAATTAGTTACACCATAGCGGTTCAATGTAGTGACCCAATTGGTTTAGGAATTAATTACTTATATGAACATGTTATTTTTTGTTATTAAATTTTCTACTTATTAATTAATATTATTAAAACATTTTTTTAATAAATTAATTAAATATTTCAAAAATATTATTAAGATAAAATTATGGTCAAGATAATCAATTATGATGGATCATAAATATTTGAAACTTTATTATTTTAAGATTAATTTGAATTTAATTTATGTACCTTATGAAAAATATTTTAATCAAGCTTAACATTCTAATCGAAGTTAAAAAAAAATACCTAAAGTTAAATTTGGAATGCATGTCTTGGTGGTTTGCCACTCACCAAGATGATCTTCATAGGATTTAATATTTTCACAACTTGTTCTTTTAGTTGTCCCATGAATATGAGTATCAGCTACTTAAAATCTTAAAATTCACTTAAACAGATTAAGTATAAATGTTTATAATTTATTATCATCAAGCAAAGTAGCATAGCTAGGGGTTAATAATATAATGATCTCTCTTTTGAAGATAACAAAACTTATAATAAAATTAATAAAAACATAAACTATTTAGGAAAGAATATACAAAATAATTAAAGATAAACTCCCCTTGTATGTATGTCATGACTAGATTAATGCTACCTCTTAATTTTGGTTTATTTTTTCAATTTTTATTCTCTCCCATTTTTTTTATTACTTAAAGGGAAATAATCTAAATTTAATAAATTATTTCTAACGTTAAGATTTTATTAAATTATCAACCAATTGGTTAGTTAATAAATTATTTAAAAAAATATTTTGTTTTAATTACAGTGTTATCTAATGGCTTAGGAGTCAACTCATTCAATTTCTTTCAATTTAACTTAATTATTTTCCTATAACTATTATCCAAAACATAATATATTAATATTAATTTAAAATTTACTGCAAAAGATTAATTCCAAAATCAACCAATATTTCACGAACATCTTGACATTTAGGATGATCCTAAATACGTTTTAATGTTTTAGGATTTTCTTCAACTATATTTTTAATTTATTTCATTTAAATCTGTTAAGTCATATTTCTCACCTATCATTTATTTTTTCAAATTGCTTACACTTCTTTTTTATTGAAATTTATTTATCAAAGTTTATATGTACAATATTTTCTTTTAATTATCAAATTTGAGAACAAAACTATTTGTGATTCAACACATTTTTTTGTAATAGGTCCACTATTTTCTTTTGCAATCAACACAAATGTAAGAAATTTCGAATGAATATTAGTTTTAATCCTACATGTGTGTAAAGTATGTCCATGTTTCACGTAATAATGACATGTAAGCTTATGTTTAAAACCATATAAAATCTTAATGTGCATATACATATGAGGTCTTCTAGCATTTGTAATAAAAAACTTATCTATTACTTGGTTTTACATTTGAAATCGAGAAGTAGAATACAAAAATTTAAAATCATTAAATTCCTTAATTAATGATGCATGCTCATGCAAGTTTTGTTTTAAATCATCATTTCCTTTTTCATATTCTTTAAAAAAATGTCATTATTTTTTCTAGTTTGTTCGTAATTACCTCAATATTCACTATGTTCTTTTAATTTTTTTGATTTTTTATTAAAATTTTAATCTTTTTGCGAAATAAAATAATAATTTGCCAATTTTTCTTTGGAATTATTTACCTCTTCTTTACTTGAGGATGCACTCTTTTCTTCCTCTTCTTCTTTAGCCATCATACAAAGTAGTCCCTGATTGTTTTCTTCCCTTTCGCTTGCACTAGTTTCTTCTAAATCACTCCAAGTTATTTTCAATGCTTTCTTCTTATTATTATTCTTACTTTTCTTCTTAAAATTTTTATTTTTATGATTCCCAATAATACTAAGAACTTTGGATAATTTATTAGAAATTAAACCAATACCATTATCATTGGTTGATGCCTCTTCAAAAATGCCTTCCTTCATCTTCATTGCTATTGATTATAACTTTTTTGTGCTGTTCTTCTCAACTAATTCTTCTTGTTCTTTTTTACTCTCAATTTCTAGAACATTTTTCATAAGCTTACTCATCAAGTCATCTAATGTTATCGTGGAAATATTTTTGGTTATCTTGATAGTAGTGGTCAACAGTTCACATGTTTTGGGCAAAATTCTATGAATTTTCTTCACCAACACATTCATAGAAATTGGCTTTACCAAACTAGCCAATGTATTATTAATATTAGTAAATCTTGTAAATATGTTTTTAATGTATTCATTTATAAGTATCCTAAATAACTGAAAATCATGCATTATCATGTTTATTTTATTTTACTTAACTAAAGAGGTTCCTTTATATGTTATCTCTAATTTGTCCTAAATTTCATAAGTTATTTCTAAATTCATAATTTTATTAAAATTGTTAGCATTCAATATACAATATAAAATATTTATGGCCTAATATTTTATTATACTTTATATTTTTGACTTTTATCCATTTCATAAATAGCTTTGTATACAAAAGTACCTTGTTCCTTTTTCTTCATGGAAAAATTGAATGCAACTTACATCAATTCTCACATTTCTTTATCTACTAATTTTAAATGTCTAATAATCATAGTTTTCTAATAAAGATAATAATTCCCACAAAATAGTGGTAACCTAATTGAAGTTGAACCTTCACCCAAAATCACTAGAGCATCAATTTGAGCTATGGAACTTCCTTGAGAATATTTTCTTAGAAGAAAAAGACCTCATTTTGATATAAATTGAAGTGAGATTCAGCATAAGGGGTGAATTACTAAGAATAAAACTTTAGTTTCTTAGAAACATTTAAAGAAAATATTTAAAATAATTTTAATAAGTTTTAACAAATATATAAAAGTAATTTTCTACAAATTTTAATTTTATTTTAAAACATATTATGCTTTATAAAAATCATGTAATTTAAAATTCAACAAAGACAAAAAATATACACAATAAAGTTTTCGGTGCTTTAGCTTAGAATGTTAGGCTACGTCCACCCCAAAAAAATCAAGTAAAAGCAAACAAAACATAAGTGTTTCATTAAAAGACCAGTAGGCTATATCCTCTAAACAACAAAACAATCAAGATAAGATATAATGCCCTTATAATGAATCAACAAGAAAGGCTACAACGATATTACAATAAATGATTAGAAATATATTTTGCCACTTGAAATTTAAATTAATACTAACAAAATCTTATGCTTGATAAAATGATTAAAGAGACACCAATATTTCAATTAAATCAATTAAGAATAAAGAAATTGATTACTTAGTTGATTTGAGACAACAAAATTTTAAAAAGTGAATGATGCAATAGCATGTGCAAGTGACAAAATGGGAATAAGTGCTAATGCCTTGAATATTATTGCATGAAATTTTTTTATGACATAAAAATTTCCCCATTAATTTCATACAAAAACCTCTTATTTATTGGCAATTTGTAACGGCTAAAAGTACTTACCAAACACTCAATTTTGTCGTTAGAATTTTCTTATCTTTTATAATATTTCAATTAGAAAATTTGTAAAAAAATCTCCAACGGTTCAAAGTAACGGCTAAAATAATCATTGCATAGGAGCCATTTGGTCATAATGGTCTAAGATCGTTCAATCACAAAAACTACATGATTAGAGTTATGCAATCAAATCCACACCTTCAAAAATACAAAATTGATATAGGCTGTTAGATCTGAACCATGATCTGATGATAGGATTTAAGTTTTTGAACATATTAAATTTGGACCTTGCAATCACAAAATTGTGTGATCAGATGAGTGATAAAATTATTCCTTTTAAAAAGCGCAATACGATGATGATCATTCGATTGCAAGATTCATTATTGGAGGATCACATTACTGCTGCAACTTGAGAGTTCATCATGCAAAAATGTTAGTTTTTTAGCCCCATATTGCACTTTTTTATGTTATTTTCTCCTTATAAAGATTTTCATAACCTTTATACACGGTTTAATAACTGGGTTTGGTAGTCCTTGTTGATTTAGGGAATTAATCACCTATGTAACCAGGTACATATACACTATTTCATTTACAGAAGCAAGATTGATGACTCGATCCAAAATGCAATGTTTTGGGATTGATTATGGAGAACGTTTGGTGTACCGAACCCTATCTAAAATTTGTTATCACAAATCATAGTGGTTTACTATAGTGACCCAATTGGTTTAGGTGTTAATTACATGTATTAATGGGTTATCTTTTGTTATTAAACTCTTAAATATTTAAGTAATTTTATTAATAAATTTTTAATAATAAATAAGTTAAGGATTTTAGTAATATTATTAAGAAAAAATGATGGTCAAAAAAATCAAAGAGGATGGAACAAAAATATTGAAATCCTAAATATTGTTCTAAGATTAATTGTAATTTAATTTATGTACCTTATAAAAAATATTTTAATAAAGCTTAATATTCTAATCAAATTAAAATTAAATTTGAAATACATCTGTTGGTGGTTTGCCACTGCAACCATGATAATCCTAATAAGATTTCACATTTACACATTTTCTTTTAGTTCTCCCATGAATTTGATTATCTACTATTTAAAATCTAAAAATTCACATAAACAAATTCATTGGAAATGTTTAGGGTTTGTTGTTAACAAACAAAGTGCCATGGTTGGTGGTCAATAATATAATAATCTCCTCTTTCTAAAGATAACAAAACTTATAACAAAATTAATAAAAACATACTGTATTTATAAAAGAATATGGAAAATAATTAAAGATAAACATTCCCTATATGTATGTCATGACTAGATTAATTCTCCCCTTTAATTTATGTTTATCCTTTCAATTTCTATTATTTCACCATTTTTGTTATCACTCAAAGGGACACAATCTAAATTTTATAAATTATTGATAACCTTAAGTTTTTATTAAATTATCAAACGATTCATCATTTAATAAATATTTTAAACAAATATTTTGTTTTAATTATAGATTTATCCAATGGTTTAGGGAGAACTTACTCTTTTTATTTAAAATTTATTTAATTAGTTTTTAATAATTATTATCCATTCATAATATATTAATATTGATTTAAAATTTACTACAAAAGATTAATTCTAAAATCATTCAAAGATTCACATACAAATTGGTCTTTAGGATGATCCTAAATTAGTGCTAAAGTTTTAAGAATTTCTTCAACTATATTTTTTTATTTAATTCATTTAAATATTTTATATTTATTTTTCAAATTTTATTTATTTTCCACATATATTTATATTTTTTTTTTGAAATTTATTTGTTAAAGTCTATATGCATAATATTTTATTTTAATTATCAAAATTTAAGAACCAAAATATTTTGGGTTCAGTTAATTTTTGGGTAATTGGGCTACTATTTTCTTTTACTCTCCATGCAAAAGTAGGAAATTTTGAATGACTATTTTCTTTAATCCAACATGCCTGTGAAGTATGTCCAGGTTACATGTAATAGTGGCATATAAGCTTTTGATTAAGACCATGTAAAATGTCAACGAGAATATACATATGAGATATTCTAGCATTTGTAATACAATATTGTCATTAATTAGTATTATATTTTAAATTGAGCAAGTAGAGTGCAAAGATTTAAAATCACTAAATTTTTAACTAATGATTCTTACTAATTCAATTTTTTTCTTAAATCATCATTAGCTTTTTCATATTACTTTAATAATTGTTAGCATTTTCTCTAAATTACTCATAGTGACCTAGATATTCACTATATCCTTCTTTTATGTTCTTAATGAGGCATGGATCTTCCCTAAGAATTTCTTCTCAAAAGAAAGGGACTTTACTCTTACACCAATTGAAGTGAGATTTAGCAAAAGTAGGGGGGGGAGGGTAAACTTCTAAGAATTAAATTTTAATTTCTTTAAAAATATTTTAAGAAAATGTTTAAAATAATTTTTGATATGATTTAACAACTACATAAAAGTGATTTTCAAAAAAATTAATTTTATTTTAAAACATATTAAGTTTTTTAAAATTTGTATAATAAGAAAATCAATAATAATTGAAAATGTATACAACAAAGTTTTAGGGAGTTCGACTTATAAAAAAAGCCTACAACCACCTCTGACAAAAACTAAGCTAAAACAAAAATAATATAAGCCTTTCGCCAAAAGATGATTAGATTAAACCCTCACAACAAATGAAAAACCAAGATAGGGTATAACAACCTTATAATGAAATAAACAAGATAGGCTTCAATGGCCTTATAACAAATGACAATAAAAGAAAAATCTTCAGTGACATAAAATCAACATTAACACTAACAAAATATTATGCTTGATGAAATGATTAAAGAGATAAAAGTATTTTAATTAATTTAACTAAGAATAAAAAATTGATTACTTAGCTGATTTGAGGCAAAATAGAATTTCAACAAGTGAATGACACATAAGATTATCGAAGTGGCAAAATGGGAATGGGTTGCTAACAGCTTAAATATTCTAATTTGATGAAAAAATCTATTATTTATAGATAATTTGTAATAGTTAAAAGTGCTTACCATACACCTAATTTAGTCATTATAATTTTTGAAATTTTTGTAATATTTTAATTAGGATACTAATAAAACAATTTCCAACGATTCTTTATAATGGTTAAAATAGAAGTTTTGTAGGAGCTGTTCGATCACAAAAATTGCATGATCAAATAGATGCAATCAAATCCATGTCATTAAAAATATGAAATTAATCTTAGTTGTTAGATATGAATCACAATCTGATGATAGATTTTAACTTTTTGAGCAGATCAAATTTGATCCGTGTAATTGTGAAATTGAGAAATTGGATGCCTAATAGAATTAGCACCTTTGAAAAATATGCTACGACGGTGATCTTTCAATCACGAAATGCACTATCACATGGTTCACATTACTTTTTATATTTTGGGAGTTCATCATGCAAAAACAAGTTTGTGTTTTTAGCCCCACACTACACATTTATTATATTATTTTCTTCTTATATAGGTTTTTATAACCTATTTACATAGCTGAATGACTGGGTTGGCTATACGTTTCTAAGTTCAAGAATTAATCACCCATGTGACTAGCTGCATACACCTTATTTGATTTAACAAAGTGGAATTGATGATCCAATCCAAAATACAATGTTTTGGGATCCATTAAGAAAAGCATTTCGTGCATCGAACCTCCACTAGAATTAGTTATTGCTAAACCGTGCTGGTTCATTGTAGCGACCCTGTTGGTTTAGGTGTTAATTTCTTATATGAATTGGTCGTTTTTTATTAAATTTTTTTATTAATTAATTAATATGACAAGCACATCTTTTTTATAATAGATTAATTAATGATTTCCATAATATTATTAAAATAAAATAATGGTCAATAATTCAAAGAGGATGAAACAAAAATATTGAAAATCTTAATATTTCTATAAAATTAATTTTAATTTAATTATTTTTCTTATAATAAAGCTTTCAATCGAACTTAACATCCTAATCAAAGTAAAATAAAATTTAAAATGCATCTCTTTGTGGTTTACCACTCCAACAAAGATGATCTTAATAAGATTTAATATTTATATATATTCTTCTTATAGTTCTAACCAAGAATACAAGTATCATCTACCTAAACATTGAAAATTTACTTCGACAAATTTACTAAAAATTTTTAGGATTTGTCATCTTCAAATAAAATGCCATGACTAAGGGTCAACAAAACAATAAATTTGTGCATACGTGCTTGCATTTGTATTTGCATGTGTGTTGCTATACATGTACATGTGTATTCTTATGTGTGTAGATATGTGTTTGTTCTTGTGTATACATGTGTGTGTGCTATTGTATCTATGCATGCATGTATGACTACATGCATTTGCTAGTGTACATGCATGTGTATTTGTGTTTGTATTTGTGTATGGGCTTGCATGTGTGTGAAGTCATGTGCGTGTGTGTGTCAACAAACATGTTTATATGTGCACACAAATACATGGGTGTGTGTCATATATGTGGATGTGTTTGGGTGTTTGTGCATCTACATGTGTGTGTGTGCATGCATGTCTATAGATTCTGGCATAAGTGTGTATGCGTGCATGATTTGTGTTTGTGCGTGTGAGTGTGTGTGTGCACTTGTGTGATTGTACATGTGTCTCCATATGTTTGAGAGAATTTATTGTGTGTTAGTGTGTGAGCATGCGTTTGCTTATGTGTGTATCTATGCATATGAATATGTGTGTGGGAGCACTTGCATGATTTTGTGTGTACATGCATGTTTGTGCTCATCTGTGTGAGCATGCATGTGTGTGCATATGAGTTTATGTGCTTATCCATGTGTGTGTATGCGTTTTTGTGTTTTCATGCATTTATGTGGTGGGCATGTTTATATGTGTGTGTGTGCATCTACGCATATGTGCGTGTGGGTGCATGTGCTCGTGCACACATCTGTGTTGTTAATTTATTTTCATTCAAGTGGGTGTTTGTGTGCATGGGTATGTGTGTGTACACAAGCACCTATGTATGTCTATGTTCATATCTTTGTGTAGTTATGTAAAGTGCATATGTGACATTATGTGTGCATGCTTACAAGTGTTTTGGTACATGTGTGTATTTGTGTGTGTGTGTGTGATTATGAGTGCATTTGTTTTTGCATATGTGTGTGCTTATGTGGACATTTTTATGTGCATGCATGTATGCAACTATGTGTGCATGCACATGTGTAAGTGTGCCTATTGTCATTTATGATTGTGTGTGTGCTCGTGCATGCATGTCTCCGTGTGAATGCCTATGAGTGCATATATATATGCATATATGTGTGTATGTGCATTGCCTGTATGTGGGTTTGTTAAAATGCATGTGTGTGTAAGTGGATGCGTGTGTTGTTTGCGTATGTGCACACGTGTGATTGTGTGCATGTGACTGTGTGTGTGTGCATATGTGTGATTGTGCATGTCTTTGTGTGCATCTATGTTCATTTATTTGTACGTGCATATGTACAAGTCTGTGTGTATGAGCATGTGCGTGTATGTGGCATGTGTGTATACCTGCATGTGTGTCTATGGATGCATGTGGACATTTGCATATGTGCTTGTGTTGGTGGGTGTGTACATTTGTGTCTATGTGTGAGCATTTATGTGTTTGTACATTTGTTTATGTGCATGATATCTACATGCATGTCTTTGTAGGTGTGTGTACGTGTATGTGTCCATGTGTTTACATGTGTGTATGTGTGTGCATGTTTCTATGTATATGTGTCTATGTGTGCATGCATGTGTATATGCATATATGTTAATGTGTAGATTTGTGTGTACATATTTTTATGTGTGTATGTGTGTTTTCATTTACACATATACATGTGCGTGTGTACATGCATGCATTTTAGTGTGTGCGTGTATGTGTGTTTATATATGTGTTCTTCTTTGTGTGTATTTATTTGTTTGTGCATTTGTGTGAGCATGTATGAATGTGGGTGAGTTTGTGTGAGTGTGTATTCTTGTTTGTGGGCATGTGTTTGTGTATTATTACATTTGTGCATATGCATGTGTTTGTGTGCATGAATGTGTATGTGTGTGTTTGTGCATGTGGGTGTGCATCCATGTGCATGTGCATGTGTGTATGCCCATATTTGCACATTTTGTGTGTGTGTGTGTGTAAATGTGCATATGTATAAGTGTGTGTGTGTGTGTGTATGCATGTGCAAGTGTAGATGTGTGCATGTACATATACATGTCAATACATGCATGTATGTGTGTTTGTGTGCATGTGTCTATGGGTAGGCTTCTGCGTGTTCGTGTGTTTTGGTATGCATTTGTGTGTGTGCATAGGTGTGCAAATGCATATGCATTTGTGTGTGCATGCATGTTTTATTGTTTGTGTACTTATGGGCATGTATATGTTCATATTTGTGTGTATGGATGTGTGTTTGTGCATGTGTGTATTCATATTCGTATGAGAGTTTGTGTGCATGTGAGTGCTTATATGTGTGCATGCATATGTGCTTATCTATTTGTGTGAGTGCATGTGAGTGTGTTGTCACTTTCATGGATGTTTGTATGTATGTGTCCATGCACTCATGTAGGAATATGTCTGTGTATTATTGTGTGTGTTGTTTGTTTTCGTGCTTGTATGGATGCTTATGTGTAAGGTTGTGTCTGCTAAAGTGTGTGTGTGTTATGTTTGTGTTGAAGTGCATGGTTTAATTTGTATGCATGTGTGCATCGGCATGTGTATATGTACTTAGGTGTATGAGTATGCATGTGCTTTCATGTAAGTGTTCGTGTGAGTGGGAGTGTGTAATTATGTGTGTGTATATGTGTGTATGTGTATTTGTTTGTGTTGTGGTGTGTACATGTCTGTCTATGTGTGTGTATCCACATGAGTGTGCATATGTGTATGCTTGTGTTTGTATCAGAGTATTTGAAGATGCATGTGTATGTATGTGCTTGTGTGGGTTTGTATGTGTACATGTGTGTGTGTGTGCTTGGGTGTGTGTATGAAAGTGCATGCAAGTTCAAGTGCATATGTTTTCATGTATTTGAACAATGGCACGTGTGTGTGTGTGTGGGTGTATGTGTTGAAGTGTGCATGTGTTTCTATGTGTGAGTTTGTGTGCATACACGTTTTATTGTATGTGCATCTCTTGTAGTGTGTGCATTCATATGTGCATGTATGCAAGTGCATGTTCATTTGGAATTATGTTTGTGTACACATGTATACTTGTGTCAGTGTGTGCATGTGTGCATAGTCATGTGTGTGTCTCTGTATGCATATGTGCATGGGTGTCAAAGCATGTATTATGTGTGAGCTTGTTTTTGTGTGTTTGTGCACATGTGAGCGTGTGCACATCAATGCATATGTTTGACTGTACATGTGTTGCTAGCTGTGTATTTGTAGGCACCTATGTGCATGTGTGCTTGTCTCAGTGTGTGTATGTAGACATGCATGCATCTGTGTGCCTATGTGTGTGCATGCATGCATCTATGTGCCTATGTGTGATCAATTTATATGTATGTGTGCATGTACATATGTGCTTGTGTCCATATGTGTGCTCGTATGCCTAGATATGTGTATGACTCCCTCTCTTTCCTTTATGTGTGTTTGCATGTGTTTTTGTGCAAGTTGATGTTCTTGTGTGTGCATGGGTCCATGTATTTGTGTATGTGTAAGTATGCATGCAAGCTTGTGGGTGTATGTGTATAGGTGCTTACATGTGTGTATGTGTGTTGTGCATGCATGCATGCATGTTTGTATTTGTGCTTTTGTGTGTGCACATGTGTGTATCTATATATGGTTGTGTGTGTGTGTACATGAGTGTGTTCAACTATGTGTGCATGGGCATGAGTGTGTGTGGTTGTGTGTGGGTTTGTGTGTGCGTGTGTGTGTGTGCATGTGCTTGTGTATGTGTGCATGTGTTTGTGTGGTTGCATGTGTGTGTGTGTGTGCATGGATGTTATCATGTGTGTATGTGACTATGCATGTATGTGTGCTTGTGAGTATGTATGTGTGCTTGTGTGAGTGTATGTGAGTGTGAGTGCATCTACATTTATGTGTATATTTGTGTGTCTATGTGTGTGTTTGTATGTGTATGTGCACGTATATGTACATGGAGGCATGTTGGTGTGTATGAGAATGTGTGTGTATGCCTGTGGATAAGTGTGTGCTTTTAAGTTTGTGAGATTATTTGCATGTGTGTATATCTATGTGTGTGCATGCATGCATCCATGCTTATGTACATGTGTGTGTGCAAGTATGTGTGTGTGTGTTCTTATTTGCATATGTGAATGCATGCTTAGTTGTTTGTTTGTGTGCAAGTGTATTTGTCCTTTCGTGTGCCTATGTGTTGGCATGTGTGTGTGTTCATGCATGTATGTGTTTGTGTGTGTGTGTTTAGGCATGTGAATGAGTATGTGCTTGTGCATATATGTTCATGTTCTTGTTTGTTGCTGAGCATGTTTGTATGTGTGTGTATGTGCATGAGTACATGTGTGCATGTATGCTTGCATGTATTCATGTTTGTACGTATGTGCATATTTGTGTGTGCATGAATGTGAATGTACATGTTTTCATGTGTTTATGTGTGGGTGCGTGTGTGCATTCATGCTTGTATTTTTATAAGTGCACATGTTTGTGTACATAGATGCCTATGCTTACATGTGATTGCATGTGTGTGTGCATGTGCATGCACATGCGTGTGTGTGTGCATGTGTGTGCATAGTTGTGTGTGTGTTCATGTGTGTCAATCCATGTATGCGGTATGTGTAAGTGCATGTGTACAGCTTTGTCAATGCTTGTGTAGTTCTATACATGCATGCACTTGTGTCTTTTTTTTGTTTGTGTGCATGTATATGTGTGTGCTTGTGCATGTGTAGGTGTGTGTGCACATACATGCACCTATGTATGGGTGTGTTTGCATCTATAGATGTGTGTGTGCATTTGTTCACATAGATGTGCGTGTGTATGTTTATTAGCTCATATGAGTTTGTGTGTGCATGCATGCAAGCTTGTGTGGGCATGTGTGTTTGCTAAGCATGCATGTGTGTGGGTGTGGATGTGCGTGCATATACCGATGTGTGTGTGTTTGTGCTCATGTTTGTTGGCTTGTGTGTATTTGTATGTGTACATGTTTGTGTCTGTGCTTATGCATGGGAATGCATGTTCCTGTCTGTGTGTGTGTGGTGCTTCTATGTGCAAGTTTGCATGTGTGGCTATGCACATGCACATGTATACATGTGTGTGTGTATGTTCATGTCATGTATGCATGCATGTGTATGCATATGTGTGTGTGCATGTGTGTGGGTTTAATGTGTGCATGCAGATGCATGTGGGTGTGAGTTTTTGTGTGCATGCATGTGCAATTTGTGCATGTCTATGTGCATGTTTACATGGGGCTATGAATTTTGGTTCTTGTGTTTGTATGTGTGGGTGCATCCAAGTGTGTGTGCATGTACGTGTGTGTATGCATGCGCATCTACGTAGGTGAGTGTGCAGGCACATGTTTATGTTTAGGTGTGTGGGTGTGTGTTTATGTGTGTGTTCGTGCATGCATGCATGTGTGTGCATGCATGTGGGTGTGTATTACATATGCACATCTGTGTATGTAGATGTAAGTGCTTTTGTGTTCATGTGCATGTGCATGTGTGTGTGTGGGAGCATGTGTACATGCAAGTAAGTGCATATGCATGTATGCATACATTTGAGCATTTATGAACAAGTGTGTGCATGCATATGTGTGAACATATGTGTGTGCATCTATGTGTTTATGCATGTCTGCATATATGTGCATGCGCATGTGCTTATGCACAAGGATATATGTTCATGAGCCATTTTTTTACACACGTGTATATGTGTGCATAAGCGTGTGTTTCCATGTGTGTTTGCAAGCATGTGTTTTTATATGTGTGTGTGCATTTGTTCATATGTGAGTCTATGTGCATTTGGGTGCATATGTGTGTATGTGTTTGTGCATGAGTGCTTATGTGCATGCATGCTCCTGTGTGTGTATGTGATTGCATGCTTGTGCATCTGTGTGTTTTTTGTGTGAAAATGTACATATGTGTGCAGGCATGTGGGTTTGTTTATTTGTATGTGTGTGTGTGTGCATTTCTGCATGTCTGTGTGTTTATGTGTGCATATGCTTGTGCTTATGTGTTCATGCATGCATGTATGGCTGTGGGTTTGTGGGTGTGCATTTGTGTATGTGCATGGGTGTGTGCACATGTGTGCCTAATTATGCATGTATGTGTATTCATGTGTGTACATGTATGTGTGCATGTGGGTGTAAGAGTGTGTTTCTATGTGTGTGGGTGTACTTGTGTGAGCACATGTGTGTGTGTGTGCAAGTGTGCTTGCATATGCCTGTGTGTGTGCATGCATTTTTATGTGTTGGTAAGAGTTTGTACATGTTTGTGTTTGTGCTTGTATATTATATGTACATGCCTTCATATGCATTTATGCATGTGTTTGTGCATATGTGTTTGCCAATTTGTGTGCACTTGTGAGTGTATTAGTGCATTTGTGTCTGTGTGTGTGCATGTATCTATGCATGTGATTGTGTCTCTTTAAGTTTGCATGCACATATATTCTTGTGTTCATGTGTAGGAGTCAATGTGTGCTTGTGTCTATATGTGCTTGTGTGTGTGTGTGTGGGTGTGCTTGTGTGAACCTGTGTGTATGCATGTGTGTGTACATAAGTGGGTGCATGTGTGTGTTTGCATATGTGCATTTTTGTGTGTGCAAGTTTATGTACGTGATCGTGTGTGAGTTTTCAGATTTTTGTGTGTGCATGCTTGTATGGATGTGTGCATGCATGTGTGTGGGTGTGTGTGTGAAGTGTGTATGTGCATGCATATGTGTTTTGCATTTGTGCATGTGTGTGTGTGTCTATGTGCATGTTCATGCATGTGTGTCTACTTGTGTTTGGGTCTATGTGTGTGTCCATTCATGCATTTGTGTGTGTGTGTTCATGTGCATGTGTATGAGCTTTAGATTTGTTTGAGTCTGTATACACATGTGTTTTCATATGTGTTTGTGCATGACAGTGCATATGAGTGTGTTTGGGGGTGTATGTGTGTCCATGTGTATACATATGTTTATATGTGTGTACATATGTGTGCTTGTGCATGTGCCTAATTTTTTTTTGTGTGTGTGCCATTATGGGTGTATGTGTTTTAATGTGTGTGCATATGTGGGTGGATGTATCTACATGACTATGTCTATATGTTCGAGCATCATTGTGTGTACGTGCATCTACATGAGTGTTGTGAATGTATGTATGTGTGCATGAATTCATGTGATCATGTATATGCATGTGTGTGTGTGGGAGGGAGGGAGGGGTGAGTATGTGTTTGCATGTGAGTATGTTTGTGCTTGTGCAATTGCCTATGTGTGTGAATGTGTGTATGGCCATGTGTGTATGTGCATGTTGTGCATGTGTTTACATATGCATGCATTTTCATGTGTGCATGTGAATGTTTGTGTTTGTGAGTGCGCATATCAATATGTTTGTGTGTGTCTTTATGTGTTTATGTGCATGTATGCATCGATGGATGTGCTTGTGTGTGGGTGTGTATGTTCGTGTGTTAATAAGTTTGTATGTGGATGTGCATGTGCATGGGCCTAAACATGTGTGCATGTGTACATGTGCAAATGTGCATGTGCAGATGTGCATGTGTGTGCATGTGTTGGTGTGTGTTTGTATGTGCGTGTGTTAATGTGTGTGTGTGTGTGTGCATGTTCATGCTTCTGTGTGTGCATATATGCTCATGTGGGTGTATGTGTGTGTGTGTATGGGCATGTGTGTGTATGGGTGTTTCTATAAGCATGTGCATGCATGTGTGTGCAATTTTGTGCATGCAAGTGAATTGATACATGCATATGTGTATGAATGTGTGTGTGTGTACTGGTTGTGCACTTGTGCAAGCATGTCTATGTGCATGTGTTTGTGCACACTTGTGTGCATGCATGTGGGCGAGTGTGTGCATGCATATATATGTGCATATGTGCATATGAGTGTGTGTACTTGTGCGTGTGTTTGCATGTGCATGTGCAGATAAGTGCTTGCATGTACTTCTACGCATGTGTGTATGTGTGTTTTTATTTCTGTATGCATATGTATGTGTGCACACATGAGTGTGAGGGTGTTTGTGCATGCATATCTATTTGTTTGTGCGTGCCTGTATGTGTATGCATGCATGTGCTGCATGTCCTAAACAGACCCAAGGACCAAGCTGATCGGCTTGACCAGCATCGACCCGCTTGATATGCTTCAACCGATGACGACCCACATTAACTCGCTAGTCTTCAATCACAATGCTATTCTCCTTGAACCATGAGTACCTGAAAAAAGTTTGAAAGCTCTATCCCTTGCCCAACCATTTTGCCTCCCCACCATTTCACCACATGTCGTTACTACTGCCTAAAACTCATTGCCCATTGAGAACCATATAATTTAGTTAATTTTATAGATGTTAAAGTCAATTTTTTTTCAAAATATTTCTTTTATAATTTTGGTTGAATTTTTGAATTATGAAATGTCATTTAGAATTACTAAAATTGTTATTTGTTTTTTTAAATATACTATTTGTATTGTAAGATAGCAAACTACTATTGTATCATTGAGGTCTTTATAAATGTGGATGATTGCTAGGTTGTCAAGACGAAGATCATTATTATGGAATCACAATTTCACTTATTTATGTGCGTTAACCTTTGTGAGCAAAGTGTGTGCATCCATCCCTAGTTGGAGAGATTCAAAGGATTGAAGGTGAGAAACCTTCTACTAAGAGAGCCTACAACCAAATTCCCTTATGATAGACAAGTGTGTGTGTCAACTCTAATTGTTTCAATTTGCATTTGTGTGCCCACATGTGAGAGTAAGTGTGTGCGTGCATGTGTGCTTGTGTGTGCGCATGGGCATGTGTGTGCATCCTTTAATGTATGGTGTGAGTGCATGTATGTGTTTGTACGTGTACTTACATGTCTGCGTGTTTTTGCATTTGTGTGCGTGTGTTCATGCATATGTGTGTATGTGCATATGTGGGATCATTTTTGTTTGTGGATATGCTTATGTGTGTGTGCATTTGCACGTGTTTACATACTTGTGAGTGGGTGTGCGAGTGTGTCTACCTTTGCATATGCATATGAGTGTGCACATGTGCATGTGCGAAAGTGTGTGGGTGCAAGTCAGTGTGAGTGTGTGCGAGTATGTGTGCAAGTGTGTATATGTACATGCACATGTGTATGCATGTATGTGTCCATTGGTACATACATGCTTTATTATAGGTGCATGTGTGCCTCTATCTTTCTTTTCTTATATAAGATAATATTAGTCCACTTCCATGAATCATTCGTACATTCATGTGATGATGAGACAAAGGGCCAAACTACCTGACTAAAACAACAATTACAGTTCACTGCTAAGCTGGAGTTCAGAAGTTCAAACCTACCAAACAAAGCGATACTTAAAGTGCACATGTGTGAATACATGTATGTTTGCATGAGTGTGCGCCTTTAATTGTGTGTGCATTTTCATGTGTGTGTGTGTGTGTGCATGTGTGTGTACATGTGTGCAGACATATGTTTTATACATGTGCTTGCTTGCATGCATTTGTTTGTGTTGGTACATAAGTGTGTGCGTGCACATGTGTGCATGTGTGTGCGCATAGACCTATATGTGTGTGCATGGTTGTTGATGTGTGTGTACATGTGTGTCTATGCATTTATGTGTATAGGCTTATTCGTGTCTGTTTGTGTGCAAGCCCACATGTGTGTGTGTGTGTATGTGTTTGTGAGTGTATATATGTTTTTGTGCATGCATGTGTTTGTGTGAGTGCATGTTTGTGTGCATGTGCACGTGCATACATCTGTTTGTGTGCATGTATTTGTGATTGTGTGTGTATGTCTACGTGTGCATATTCACATATGTGTGTATAGATATCTATGTGTGTGTGTGTGTGCAAGTGTGTTCATGTTCATGTTTGTTTGTGTATGCATGTGTTTGGTTATGAGTGCATGGGTGTGTGTGTTTATTGGGGCATATGTGTGTGTATTTGTGTATGTGCATTAATTTGTGCATTTATGTGTGCATGTGTGTAAGTGTGTGCATGAGTGTCCAAGTGCATGTGTGTGTGCATGAATGTGAGTGTGTGTGGATGTGTGTGTGCATGTGCATATGTGTTCATGTGTTTGTGAGCATGTGTGATGTGTATAAGCTTGTTGCATGTGTCTGTTTATGCTTGGGTGAGTGCATGTGCATATCTGTATATATGTATGCATCACTTTGTGTGTGTGTGTGTGTGTGTGTCTATGTGTGTTTTTATGTGTACGTGCATTTGTACATGTGTGCGTGTCTGTGTACATTCCTATCTACAGCTATGCATGTTTGTTCATATGTATTCGTGTGTTTTTCCATGTGTGTGTGTGAGTGTATATGAGTGTGTGTGTGTGTGTGTGTGTGCATGCGTGTCAATATGGGTGCCTTTGTTCATGTCTATTTGTGCATTAGTGTGCTTATGTGGGTGTCGATCTATGATTATGCATGGGTTCGTGCATATGTGAGTATATATCTGATATGCAATATTTGTGCTTGTGCAGGTGTGTGAGCTAATGTGTCAGCTAATGTATGTGAGCTAATGTGTGTGTGCATTTGTGCATATTTACACATGCATGCATGTGTGTATGTGTGTCTATGTGCATGTGTTTGTGCATGTCTGGTTCTATGTGAGTGTATGTGCATATGTGTGTGTGTGTGCATTAGTGTGTTTAGGTGTATTTGTGTGCATGTGTGTGTGAGTTTGCATGTCTGTATGTGCATGTTCAAGTTTACGCATGTGTGTGTGTTCATCTATGTATTCTACAGAATTTGTGTGTGTCTCTTTGTGCATGTGCGATTGTCTATGTGGGCATATAAGTGTGTGCACGTGCCTGTGTGTGAGTGTGTATGCAGATGCATGCTCGTGGACTTGTGTGTGCATTTGTGTGCATGCATGTGCAAACGCTTGTGTGCATGTGGGTGTACGTGTTCAGGTGCATGTGTGTGCATGTGCATGTTTGTGTGTGGGTCCATGTGCATGTATAATTGTATGTGTGTGTGTATGTGCACATATTTATGTATTTATGCATGTGTGTGTTTTTGTGCACTTGTGCATTTTTGCATTACTGTATTTGTGCATTGTATAAATGTGTGTGCAGGGTGTGTTGGTGTGTCTATGTATGAATACATGTATATGCGTAAATGTGCCTTCGTGTGTGCAAACAAGTACATGTGTGCATGTGTTCATGTGTGTGTGTGCGTGGTTGTGCAAGTGTGTGTGTTAGTATGTGTGCACATGTATGTGAGTTGTGTATGTGTGTGTGCAAGCTCATATAAGAGCATGTGTGCATGTGTGTGAGCACATGCATGGGTGCATGTGTGTGTTAGTCTGGATGTGACTACGTGTGAATGTGTGTGTATGTGTTTGTGCACGTGTCTTTGGGTGTAGAAGTGTGGATGTGTATGCATGTATGCATGTGTGTGCATGTGCTTGTGATTTGTGTTTTGGTGTGTGTGTGTATATGGGCATGTGTGTGTGTCTGTGCATGTGTGCTCTTGTACATGTGCATTTATTTGTACATGTGCATGCATTTGTTTGTGTGCATGTGTGGGTGTATGAGTATATTCTGTGTAGTTGTGTGTACCAATCTTCAAATGTTTGTAACTATTCTTATGTTCATTTGTGTGCATGTGTGTGTGTGTTTTGTGGAAGTATGTGTTTTTGGAAGTGTGTGTGCACATGTTTGTGTATGTGCATATCTAAAGACTTGCATGTGTGTGCATGGTGTGCTTGCTCGTGTGTGTCCATATGTGTCTATGTGCATGTGGATATGTGTGTGTGCATGTGATTTTCTATTTATATATATATATGTATGTGTGTGTATATGTGTGTATTGATGTATGCCTTTGTGTTCACATATGTTTCTATATGTGTGCATGCCTGCACGTGTATGGTTATGTGTTTATGCAAGCATACATGCATGTGTATGGGTGCATGTACATGTCTATGTATGTGTGTGTGTGTGTTTGTTTATGTGCATTAAAGCATGTTTGTGTGCAAGTTTAAGTGCATGTGCTTCTACATGTGTACATACTTGTTTGTGTATGTGTATGTGCACACACAAGTGTTCATGTGTTTTTGCACATGATTATGCTTGCATGTGTGTGTGCATGTCTACGTGGACATATGTGTTCTTGTCTATGAGCTTATACGTGTGAATGTGCATGAGGGTGAATGTGAGTGTGCACATGTTCATGTGCATGTGCCAACATGTATATGTGTATGTTTGCTTATGTGCATCTGTGTGTGTGTGCATGGATGCATGTGAACATGTGTGTCTTTGTGTGTGTGTGTGTGTGTGCATGTTTATGAGTGTGTGGGTGTGTGCATGTTTATGAGTGTGTGGGTGTGTGCATGTGTGTGTTTGTGTGTGTCTACATCTGTAGTTGGATGAGTATAAATTTGTGTTTGTGTGTAGGTATGAGTGTGGGCCGAATCATGGGCATGTGTGTGTATGCATGTATGATCATGCATGTTTATCCATGTGCATGGTGTGTGTATGTTTGTGTGTGTGTGTATGTGTGTATTTGTGCACATGTGTGTGTGTATATATATCTAGGCATGTGTGTTGTGTAATTATGTTCATATGTGTGTGTGTGTATGCATGTGCATATGTGTGCGTGAGAGAGTATGTGCATATTTGTGTTGTGTATGAATACCTATGCATGTGTATGTGTGTGTGCATGTGCGTGAGTGTGCATTTTTGCATGCATGCATACGTGTGTGTGCTTGTGTGTCTGCATGTGGCTTTATCTATGTTTATCAATGTTGTTGCATGCCTTTGCATGTGCACTTGAGCACATGTGCATGTGTGTATGTAGGTAGGCATGTGCGAGATTGTGCATGCTCATTTGCATGTGTGCATGGGTACACATGTGTGTGTGTGTGCATGGGTTCACATGTGGTTATGTTCATGTGAATGTGTGTGTGTGTGTAAGTGGGTGTGTGTGTATGCGTGGAAGTGCATGTGTATGCATGGAAGTGTGTGTGAATGCATGTGTCTATGCATGTGTGTGCATGTGCACCTTTTCTTGTGCATGTTCATGTGCACAAGCTTTTGTGTAGGCACATATGTGTCTCTGTGCACATGTCCATGTCTGTGTATGTGAGTAGGTGTGTGATGGTTGTGTTTTTGAGTATGTGAATTTATGTGTGCATTCATACTTGTTTGTGTGTGTGTGCATGAGTGCATATACATGTGTGTATGTGTACATTTATACATGTGAAACTCTATTTCTATGTTTGCATGTGGTGTTGTGCATGTGTGTGCTTGTGCATGAGCGTGTGTAGGTGTGTGTGTGTGTGCATGCATGTGTGCACCTGTACATATGCATCTTTTTTTGAGTATGTATGTGAGTGTTTCTACAAGTGGTTTTGTGTGTGTGTGCATGTGAGCATTTGTGTGTACAGGTGTCCATGGGTTCTGTGACCATGTTTGCATGCATGTAATGTGTGTGAGTATGTTTGTGGGTGTGTATGTGCATACCTCAGTTAATGTTTATTTATTTGTGTGTGTCCATTTGTTTATATGCACCGATGTGCTTGTGTGCATGGGTGTGTGTGCTTGCACATGCACTTAGTTTGCATGCATGTGTGTTCTATGTTTGTGTGTGCATGTGTGCAAGTTATTGTGTGTGTGCATGTGCAAGTGCATGTTTGATCATAATTATGTGCATGTGTGTATGTGTGCGTGCATATGTGCATGTGCAATTTTGTGCTTGTGTACTCGTGCTTGAGTAAGAATGTTTATGTGTGTGTGTGTGTGTGCATGTGTGTAATAGTTGATGCATGTCCATGATGCAGATGTGTGTGTGCGTGTTTGTGTGTGTGGTTGCATATGTATACATCTATGTGTCTGCTATCTACTTTGAGTGCAAGTGAGGATGCATATATGTGTTTGAGCATGTATATGCATGAGCTTATATGTGTGTGCATCAGCATGCATGTGTTTATGTGTGTCTGTGCATAGGGAGTGTTTGGGTGTGTGTGTGTGTGTGCAAGCACACAGAAGTGTGTGTGGGTGTGTGCATTTGTCTTTGTGTTCATTTTGTGTGTGTGTGTATGGTTATGTGCATGCATATGTGTGTGTGAACATGTGTGTTTGTGCATTTTAACACATGTCTGTGTGTGTCGATGCCAGAGGATTTTTTGGTCAATGTGTGCATGTGGGTGTATGCGCGTGTGTTTATGAATGTGTGTATATATGAATATGTGTGATATTATAGGTGTGTCAATGCAGCTGTGCACATGGATGTATATATCTTTGTGTGTGTCTTCTGGCATAGACAAATGCATATGCTTTTGTATATGCGTGTGTTTGTATGTGCATGTGTTGGTTTGTGTGTATTTGCACATATTTTTTCAAGAGTGTTGTGTGGGTGTTTGCATGCATTTATTTGCATATCCATGCATGTACATATGTGTGTTAGTGTGGGAGTATGTGTGTGTATACACTTTTGCATGTGTGTTTGTGCTTTCATGTGTAGGTGTGTTTGCATGGGTGTGCTAGTGTGCACAAACATTCGTGCACATGTGTGTGCTACCTTATGCATGTGTGTGTGTGTGTGTGTCTATGTGCATACATGTCTACATGTGTTTGTATGTGCGTGTGTGAATGTATGCAAGTGTGTGTACATGCATGTGAATGTATTTGAGTTCATATGTCAATGTGTTCTTGAGTTTGTACATGTGAGTGTGTTTGTCTACATGTGTGTGTGTGTGTGTGCTTGTGTTTGTGTGTAGGCACATGTGTGTGAATGTATTTGTGTGCTTGTGTGTTCACACATCTGTGTGTTGTATTTGCATATGTATGTGTGTGCATGGGTATATGTGCACATGCATATGTGATTGGGCATTTGAGTATGTCTGTGCATGCACGTGCATGTGTCTATCATTGTGTATTTATGTGTTTGTATGCATGCTTGTGTGCTTTTGTATGTGTGTTCTTGCATGTATTCGTGTGTTTCATAGTGTGTGTGTGTGTGTGTGTTTGTGCATGTGTTTTTGTCAGTGTATTTGTGTTTTCTTATGTGCTTATGTTTGTGTATGAGTGTGTATATCTGCATGCATATGCATGTGTGCATGTGAGTGTATGAGGGCATCTTGATTTTGCATGTATGTAGGTTTGTTTGCATGTGCATGTATATGCTTATTTGCATAATTATGTGCATGCATGTTTGTGGAGGTGTGTGTATGAGTGTCAATGTGCATGTATGTGTGCATTTATATACATTTGTGTGTGTGTATGCATGCATGTGTATGTGCTAACATGTGTTTGTGGGTGCATGTGTGTGTTTTTATGTGTGACTGTGGGTTTTAATTTTTGTGTACATGTGTTTGTGAGTGTTTGTGCATATGTGCCCATGTGCATCTATGAGTGTGTGTATAGGTATGAGTTTTTATTCTTCTATGTGTGTGTAGGTCTGCATGTGCATTTAGGCATGTGCATATGTGTCATTATGCATGTGTCTATATGTATATGTGTATGTGTTTACATGCATGTGTACGTGTATGATTGTGCGAGTGTGTTTGTGCATGTGTTTATAATTACGTGTGCCTGTTTGAGCATGAGAGCATGTGTGTGTGTGTGTTAATGCATGAACCTCGAGTGTCCATGCATATGTGTGTCCATGTGTGTGTATGTGTGTGCATATGTATGTGCATGTGTGTGTGTGAGTGTTTATGTGTGCATATAAGTGTGCATGTGTATACATCTGCATGTTTGCATGTGTATGTGAGTTTGTGTGCATGTGAGTGAGTGTGTGTGTGTATGTGTGTGTGTGCAAGTATGCTTGTGTGAGGATGTTGGTGCATGTGTGTGTGCATGTGTTGTTCTTTGTGTGTATGTGATTGTTCCAGTTTGTGTGTGTGTATATTGGTAATTATTCATGTGTGTGTATGCATACATGTATAAGTTGTCCACACATGCATGTGTTCATATTTGTTTACTTATGTGTGCATGCATGTATGCAAATGTGATTGTATTTTCACATTTGTGTGTGTGTGTGTGTGTATATGTGTGAGTGTGTATGTATCTTTGTGCATTGGTGTGTGGGTATGCATGTGTGAGCACTAGTGCATGAGTGTTGGTTTGTGTGTGCATGCTTGTGTGTTTTTACATGCATGTATAAGTGGGCAAGTGCATAAGTGCATGTGTGCTTAAGTGGGTGTGCATGTATCCAATTGTGTGTCTTGATGTGCATATGTGTGCATGTAATTATACATGTGTGTGTGTGTGTTTGTGCATGTGTGTATGCTTATACTTTCGTATGTGTGTTCTCACATGTGTGCGCATGTACATATGTGTGTGTTCATGTGTGTACTTGTGCATTTGTGTGCACATTTGTGATTGTGGGTGTGGCCATCCGTGTGCACATGTGTGAGAACTTGTGTGTGCAAGCATGTGTGTTTACCTGTATAAGTGCATATGTTTGTGTGAATGTGCATGCATGGATGTACATTTGCATATGTGTGCATTGGTGTCCACTTGTGTGTGTATTTTTTGTGTGCTTATGCGTGTTGTGTGTATGCTTGTATATATACGTGTATGTGTGTGTTCATGTGTGCTTGTGTGTTTGTGTGTCTATTTGTGTGCATATGTTTGTGTACCTATGTGTGTTTGTGCATGTTTTTTGGCATATGTGTACAAGTGCACATGTGGGCATGTGTTTGCATATACATGAATTAGTGTAAGCATTTGTGTATTTGTGTGTATATGTTTGCATATGTGTGCATGTGCATGTGCATGCTTCTGAACTTTTGTGTGTGTTAGTGTGCATGTGGGTGTGTGCATTGGCATACGTGTGTATGTGTGCATGCATATTAGTATCTATGTGTATTCATGTCTATGTATCTGTATATGTGTTTGTGTGTACATGTATGAGTGTTTGTATGTTTGTGCATATTTGTATCCATATTCATGTATGTGTTCATGCACATGTATGTAGGTATATTTGTATGTGTGCGTGTCTATGTATGTGTGCAAGTTTGTTTGTGTGTGTGTGTGTAGCTTGTGTGTGTATATAGGAGTGTGTGCATGCATGTTTGTGTGATTGACTATTCATGTGTAAGTGTGTGCATGTATGCGCATGTGTGTAGGATTGTGTGTGTGTGTGTGTTGTGTTTATGTGCCTTGCTTGTTCTTGTATGCATGTGCATGTGATAGAATGTTTATGCATGTGTAACAACATAAGTCTGCAAAACTATAAATGTACGAGTATGGGCCAGTGTTTGTCAGCATGTGCATGCGTGTGTGTGTGTGTGCGTGTGTGTGCATATGTGTGGCTACCTACGTTTTTGCGTTGGTGCGTGCATGCATGTGATCGAGTATGCATGCACAGTTGTGTGGTTGTATGTTGTGTGTGGCTTCATTTGCATGTGTGTATGTGCATGTGGATTGTTCTCATGTGCTTGTGTATGTCGATGTCTTTGTGCATGTGTGCATGCATCTGTGTTTTGTGTTTTGTGCATACATGCTTGCATGAATGTGCACATGCATGTGTATGTGTATGCACCTGTGCTATGGTGCATAGAAACATGTGTGTGAATTTATGTGTGAGCATGTTGAAGTGAGGTTTAGCAAAAGGGAGAGGTGAAGTGTTAGAAATAAAATTTTACTTTTATACAAAATATTTTAAAAAATATTTAAAATAATTTTTAATATGGTTTAAAAGATATATAAAGTTTATTTTTTGTACAAATTTTAGTTTTATTCTAAAACATATTTAGGTTTATAAAAGTTATGTAATTAAAAAAATAAACAATAATTAAAAATGCACACAATCAAGTTTTAAGTGATTCGACTTGTAAAACAAGTCTATGTCCACCCCTGACAAAAACCATGCCAAAACAAACACAATATAATACTTTCACAAAAAAAAGGTTGGCTAATCCCTAACACAAGATACACAACTAAGACAAGATAACAACCTTATAATGAAATCAACAAGACAGGCTATAATGACCTTATAACAAGTGATAATAGAAGAAAAATATTCGGCAACATAAAATTGAAATTGATATTAATAGAATCTTATGCCTAATGAAATGATTAAAGAGGCATAAGTATTTTAATTAAATCAATTAATAAAAAAAATTGATTACTTAATTGATTTGAGATAGAAAAGAATTTCAATGAGTGAATGATGTAGTAGGGTGTGGAACCAGCGAAATGGGAGCTTGCTACTAATAGCTTGAATATTCTTGCATGAAATGTTTTTATCACATAAACATTTTTCCATCTAATTTCCTACAAAAGTCTCCTATTTATAGGCAATATATAATGGCTAAAAGTACTTACCAATCACTCAATTTAGTCATTACAATTTTCATAATATTTTAATTAAGAAATTAACAAAAAAATCTTTAGCGGCTAAAATAGCTATTATGTAGGAGCCATCCAGTTGAAATGCTTCAGGATAGTTCGATCACAAAAATTGCATGATTAGTTGGATGCAATGGAATACGTGGCTTTAGAAATATGAAACTTATTTTGATCGTTAGATCTTAATCAAATCTAAGGACAAGATTTAACTTTTTGAGTGGATAAAATTTTGACTGTGTGATCCCAAAATTGCACTATCGGATGGCTGATAGAATTACCACTTTTGAAAAATGTGATACTATGATAATATTTTCAATTGAAATTCAAGATCAAATGATTCACATTATTCCTACAATTCTAGAGTTTATCGTGCAAAAAAAGTGTGATTTTAGTCTCACATTGCATGTGTGCCCTGTTGTGTTCTTCATATAAAGATTTTTGTAGCCTTTATACACCTTCAAATAACTGTGTTGGCTGCCCCTTGCAAAGTTCAGGAATTAGCCAGTCGTGCGACCAGGTACATATACTTTATTAGATGGATTAATGACTCGATAAAAAATGCAATGATTTGTGATTGATTATTGAAAATGTTTAGTGTATCGAACCCCCTTTAGAATTAGTTACTACCATATCATAGTGGTTCACATAGTGAACTGATTGGTTTAAGCATTAATTGCTTATACAAATGAGTTATGTTGAAATTTATTTATCAAAGTATACATCTATAATATTTGATTTTAATTATTTGATTTTAGAACCCAAATTATTTTGGGCTTAACTCATTTTTTTGTAACTGGTCTACTACTTTATTTTGCTATCCACACTAAAGTAAAAAAGTTTGAATGAATGTTGATTTTAATCCTACAAGTGTGTGAAGTATGTCCAGGTTGCATGCAATAATGGCACGTAACATTATGATTAAAACAATGTAAAATGTCAACTTACATATGCATATGAGATCTTTTAGCATTTGAAATAAAAAACTTGTCTATTAATTTGTTTTACATTTGAAATTGAACAAGTAGAGTGCAAAGTTTTAAAATCACTAAATTCCTTAACTAATGATACATGCTCACTTAATTTTTGTTTTAAATCATCATTGGCTTTTTTCATATTCTTTAAATAAATGTTAGCATTTTCTCTAATTTGTTCATAATGACCTAGATATTCACTATGTTTTTCAAGGTTTTATATTTTTAATCCAAAAATTTGAAACTTTTTGCAAACATAAAGTAATAGTTTTGCCAATTTTTCTTTGTAGTAATTTATCTCTTCTTTACTTTGAGGATGAATTGTCTTCTTTCTTTTCTTCTCTAACCATCTTATAAGATAATCCTTCATTGTTTTTTTCCTTTTCACATGTATTTTTTCTTTTGAATAAGTCTAAGCTATTTTGAATGCTTTCTTAGTCTTATTATTCTTACTTTTTTATTAGAATTTTTATTTTTATACTTGCTTGTAATATAAAAAACTTTATATAATCTTTTAGAAATTAAAGCAATACCATTATCATTTGTTGATGCCTCTTCTAAAAAGCCTTCCTCCATCTTTAATGCCATTGATTATAACTTCTTTGTGTTGTTCTTCTTAACTAATTCTTCTTCTTTTCTCTTCTCTATTGCTAGCTCATTTGTCATAAGCTCATCCATCAAGTCATGTCATCATGGAAATGTTATTGGCTATCTTGATAGTAGTGGTCAATGGATCATAGTTATTGGGTAAAATTCTAAGAATTTTCTTCACCTACTCATTTATAGAAATTAGCTTTAAACTGGCAAGTGTATTATTAATATTAGTAAATATTAAAAACATGCTTTTAATGAATTCAATTGTAAGCATCCTAAATAACTCATAATCATGCATTATCATGTTTATTTTATTTTCCTTAACTAAAGAAATTCCTTCATATTTTACCTCTATTTTTTGCCAAATTTCATGAGTTGTTTCTAAATTTATAATTCTATTAAATTCATTAACATTCAATGTGCAATATAAAATATTTATAGACTTATTACTTAATTGTACTTTATATTTTTCACTATCATCTATTTCATCAAAAGCTTTATGTACAAAAGTACCTTGTACATTTTTCTTAGTGAAAAAATCAAAGGGAACTTAAATCAATTCCCATATTTCTCTATCTACTAATTTTAAATGACAAACCATCATAGTTTTTTGGCATAGATAATAATTGCCACAAAATAATGGTAGCCTAATTGAAGATGCACCTTCACCTAAACTCAGCAAAAATTTGAGCCATGGACCTTCCTTGAGAGTATTTGCTTAAAAGGAAGGAACTTCACTCTGATACCAATTGGTGTGGGGTTCAGCATAAGGTGGGTCAATTGTTAAGAATAAAATTTTAATTTCTTGCAAACTATTTCAATAAAATATTTAAAATAATTTTTAATAAGGTTTAATAAATATATAAAAGTGATTTTTTATAAATTTTAATTTTATTTTAAAACATATTAAGTTTTATAAAAGTTGTTTAATTGAAAAATTAACGAAAATTAAAAAATGTACACAATCAATTTTATGTGTTTCAGCTTAGAAAACAAGCCTACATCTATCAGCAATAAAACCTAAGTAAAAGTAAAGACAATAGAAACCTTTCACTAAAAGATTTGTAGGCTAAACCCTCATGAGAAAAATAATTGAGATTGGCTATAACTACATTATAATGAAGTCAATGAGATAGGGTAACCATACAACAAATGATAATAAAAGAGCATAAGTATCTTAATTAAATCAATTAATAATAAAGAAATTGATTACTTAGTTAATTTTAGACAGAACAACATTTTAACGAGTGAATCACATAACAGCTTGTAGAAGGATGAAATGGAAATAGCTGCTAATGGATTGAATATTCTTACATGAATTTTTTTTATTGAGTAAAAAATTCTCCATTTAATTTCATACAAAAGTCTCTTATTTATTGGCTAATTGTAATGACTAAAAGTACATACGAAACACTCAATTTAGACATTATAATTTTTGCAGTTTTATAATATATTTATCAGGAAATTAACAAAAACAATAATGGTTGTTGACTAGGAGCCATTTGATCGAATTGCTCTAGGACTATTTGATCTCAAAAACTATGAGATCGAACATATGCAATCAAATCTACACATCTAGAAATATAAAATTTATGTGGCTATCAAATTTGAATCATGATTTGGCGAAAAGATTTAACTTTTTATGTAGATGAAATTTGGACTATTCGATCGTAAAATTGTTCAATAGGGTGGCTGATAGAATTACCACTTTTAAAAAATGTAATATGATGATGATTGTTCAATTACTCTCACAACTCCAGAGTTCATATTATAGAAATTTTTTGTATTTTTAGTCCCATGTTGCATATTTGTTATGCTACATTTGCTTATAAAGATTTTAGTAACCTTTACACACAACAGAATAACTATGTTAGCTATCCCTTACTAAGTTAAGGAATTAATCATCTATGCAACCAGTTAATTATAATTTATTTGATTTATGAAATTGGGCTTGACTGCTAGATCCAAAATGTAATGTTTTGGGATTGATTAAGAAAAGCGTTTAGTGTAGCAAACCCTATTTAGAATTAGTTACCATTGAATCATAATGGTTCACAGTGGCAACCCGATTGGTTCAGTGTTAATTGCATGTATGAATCGGTTGTTATTTGTTATTAAATTTTTAACTAATTTGTTAATATTGTTAAAATATTTTTTGTAATAGAATAATTTAGGATTTCAAAAATATTGTTAAGATAAAATATTGGTCAACATAATCAAGGAGGATGAATCAAAAGTATTGAAAACCTAAATATTGTTCTAAGATTATTTTGAATTTAATTTGAGTAACTTATAATACATATTTCAATCAAGTTTAACATTCTAATCAAAATATCTAAAGTTATATTTGAAATTGATCTAATAGTGCTTTACTACTCCAACTAAGATGATCTTAATGAGATTTAATATTTACACATCTTCTTTTAGCTCCTTCATGAATATGAGTACTAACACATAAAATTTTTAAAATTCATTTAAATAAATTCATTAGAAATATTTAGTGTTTATTGTCATCAAACATAGTATCATTACTAGGGGTCAACAATCTAAAAATCTCTCACTTTCGAGGATAACAAAACCTATAATAAAATTAATAAAAATATAATCTATTTATAAATAAATATGCAAAATAATTAAAGATAAACTTTTCCTATATGTTTGTCATGACTATCAAAGCTCCTCTTTAATTTATGTTAATCCTTTTAATTTCTATTCTCTCCTCCTTTTTGTTATCACTCAAAGGGATAGAATCTTAATTTTATAAATTACTTATAACCTTATGAGTTTATTAAATTATCAACAATTTCATCATTTAATAATTTTTAAAGGAAATATTTTGTTTTAATTATAGTTTTATGCAATGGTCTAGGAGTCAACTCATTCAATTTTATTCAAATTTATTTAATTATTTAATCATAACTATGATCTAGACATAGTATATTAATATTGATTTAAAATTTATTTCAAAAGATTAGTTCTAAAATCAACCAAAATACTACATACAACTTGTTCTTCAAGATTATCCTAAATTAGTTTTAAAATTTTAAGATTTTCTTTAACTATATTTTTTATTTATTTCATTTAAATCTATTAAACATAGTTTGTCAAATGTTATTTAATTTTTAAATATGTTCATACTTAGTTTTTGTTGGAATTTTTTTTATCGAAGTTTACATGCAAAATATTTTATTAATTACAAATTTGAGAACCTAAACTATTTTGGGCTCAACACATTTTTGTGTAATTGGGCAACTATTTTCTTTTACTATCCACAAAAAAATTAGGAAATTTCTATTGAATATTAGCTTTGATCCTACATGCGTGTGAAGTATGTCTAGGTTGCATGCAATAGTGACATGTAAGCTTATGATTAAAACCATGTAAAATGTCAATATACACATGCATATGCAATCTTCTAGCATTTGTAATAAAAACTTGTCAATTAATTGGTATTATATTTGAAATTGAGCAAGTAGAGTGCAAAGATTTAAAATCACTAAATTCTTAACTAATGATGCTTGCTAATTCAATTTTTGTTTTAAATCATCATTAGCTTTTTAATATTCTTTAAATAAATGTTAGCATTTTCTCTAATTCATTCATAATGACCTAGATATTCACTATATTCTCCTTCTTAACTTCTTGTATTTTTTTACTCAAATTTTTAAACCTTTGCAGTCATAAAGTATTGGTTTGGCAAATTTTCTTTGGAGTAATTTACCTCTTCTTTTTTTGAGGATGCACTCTCTTCTTCCACTTCTTTAGTAGCCATCATATGAAATACTCCTTCAATCTTTTCTTACTCTTAACTTGTATTGGTTTCTTCTAAATCACCCTAAGCTACTTTCAATGTCTTTTTCTTGTTATTATTCTTAGTTTTCTTCTTAGAATTTTTATTTGTTTACTTTCTTGCAAAATTAAGAACTTTAGATAATCTTCTAGAAAAAGTGATACCATCATCATCAGTTGATGCCTCTTTTGAAATGCCCTCCTCCAGTTTAATGTTATTGATTATTCCTTTTTTTGTGTTGTTCTTCTCAACTAATTCTTCTCCTCCTTTTCTCCTCTTCATTTCTTATTCATTTGTCATAAGCTCACCCATTAATACATCTAATGTCATCATGGAAATATTCTTGGGTAGAACTCCAAGAAGTTTCTTCCCCTATTCATTCATAGAAATTATTTTTCCAAAACTAGTAAGTGTATTAGTAATATTAGTAAATCTTGTAAACATGTCTTTAATGGATTCATTTGTGAGCATCGTAAAAACTCAATGTTATGTGTCTTCTTATTTATTTTATTTTTCTTAAGTAAAGAGTTTCCTTCATATGTTACCTTTAATTTATGCCAAATTTCATAAACGTTTTTTTAATTTATAATTTTATTAAAATGTTTTAGCATTCATTACACAATGTAAAATATTTAAAGTCCTTTTTCACTATTATCCATTTCATAAAAAGCCTTTTGTACAAAAGTACCTTGTGCATTTTTCTTGCTAAAAAATCAAATAGAATTCGTATCAATTGTCACATTTCTCTATCAACTAATTTTTAATGATTAACGATTTTAGTTTTTCAATAAAGATAATAATCTTCAAAAAATAATAGTGGCCTAATTGATGATGCATCTTCACCCAAACTCATTAAATCATTTATCTGAGCCATGGATCTTCCCTAAGAATTTCTTCTCAAAAGAAAAGGACTTCACCATAATGAAATTGATGTGAGGTTTAGCAAGGAGGGGAGGGAGGGGGTAAACTACAAAGAATATAATTTTAATTTCTTTCAAAATATTTCAAAAAAATATTTAAAAAAATTTCTAATAAGGTTTAACAAAAATTTAAAAGTGATTTTCTTCAAATTAAATTTTATTTAAAAACATATTAAGTCTTATAAAATTGTGTAATTAGAAAATCAATGATAATTATAAATCTATATAACTAACTTTTAAGTGGATTAGCTTATAAAGAAAGCTTACGTTCACCCTCGACAAAACTCGAGATAAAACGAACATAATATAAGCCTTTCGACAAATGATGGATAGGCTAAACCCTCACAACAAACAAAAACAGAGACACACTATAATGGCCTTATAATGAAATCAATAAAATTGCTAGAATAATCTTACAACAAATGATAATAAAAGAAAAACATTTAATGACATAAAGTCAAAATTAATAATAATAAAATCTTATGCTAGATGAAATTATTAAAGAGACATAAGTATTTTAATTAAAATAATTAAGAATAAAAAACTTGATTACTTAGTTGATTTGAGAAGATAAAATTTCAGTAAGTGAATGACACATAAGTGTGCAGAAGTGACAAAATGGGAATGGGTTGCAAACGACTTCAATATTCTTTTTTTAAATTTTTTTAATCACATAAAATCTTCTCCATCTAATTTCATACAAAAATTTATTATTTATAGGAAATTTCTAATGGTTTAAAGCACTTACCAAACATCCAATTTAGTCATGATAATTTTTGTAGCTTTTGTAATATTTTATTGATTATATTAATAAAAAAATCTCCAGCACTAAAAATAATTGCTAAATAGCCATTGCGTAGTAGTTATTTTATCACAAAAACTGCACGATCAGATAGATGCAATTAAATCCATGCCTTCAAAAAATTGAAATTGATCTTGATCATTAGATCTGAATCGCAATTTGATGTTAGGATTTAATTTCTCGAGTAGATGAATTTTGCATTGTGTTATCACAAAATTACCGGATTGGATGGTTGATAGAATTACCACCTTTGAAAAATGTAATACGATGATGATCTTTCGATTAGGAAATGCATGATCAGATGGTTCACATTACTCCCATAATTTGAGAGTTCATCATGCAAAAATGTTTGTTTTTTGTCCACACTGTACATTTGTTCTACTATTTTTCCTTATATAGAATTTTGTAACCTTTATACATTGTTGAATAACTTGGTTGGCTGTCCTTGCTCCATTCAGGAATTAATCACTTGTGTGAACTATTACATATACATTATTTGGTGTATCGAACCTTATTCAGAATTAGTTAGCACTAAACTAAAGTGGTTAAATATAGCAACCCAATTGGTTTAGGCATTAATTTCTTATATGAATGTGTTATTTTTTATTAACTTTTCTACTAATTAATTAATATTATTGCCACATTTTTTTATGATATATTAATAAATAATTTCAAAAATATTATTAAGATAAAATGATGGTTAAGATAATCGAAAAGGCTAGAAAAAATATTAGGAACCAAAATATTATTCTAAGATTTATTTGAATTAATTTATGTTCCATATAATAAAAATTTAAATTAAGCTTAATATTCTATTCAAAGCAAAATCAAAATACCTAAAATGAAATTCAAAATACATCTCTTGGTGGTTTACCACTCCAACAAAAATGATCTTCACAGAATTGAATATTTGTTTTATTTCTTCTTTTAGTTCTAGTATGAATATGGGTATCGTCTACCTAAAAGCTAAAAGTTTACTTAGACAAATTTACTAGAAATGTTAGGATTTGTTATCTTCAAATAAAGCATCATGATTAGGGGTTAACAATGCAACACAGGTGTGCTTATGTGCACGTGTTTGTATTTACATGTTTGTGGCTATGCATGTAGATGTAAAATTTTATGTGTATGGATAGGTGTTTGTGCTTGTGTATACATGTTTATGTGTTCTTGTATGTGTGCTTGTATATGTTGCTGCAAGCATTTGCATGTGTGCATGTGTCCATGTGTGTGTATATGTGTATATGTGTGTATCTATGTTTAAGCTTGAATGGGTGTACAATCATGTTTGTGTGTGTAAGGGTGTTTGTATTTGCATTTGTGTGTGTGTATCATCATACATGTTTGCATTTTCCACAAGTACATGTATGTGGATGCATCTGGGTGTTTGTCAATATGCATATGTGTATGTGTGTGCATGATTCGTATTAAGGTGCATGTGAGTGTATGTGCATACTTGTGTGATTATTGATGTGTCTACATATGTGTGAGTACTTTCTTGTATGATTGTGTGTGGGCATCTGTTTGGTAATGTGTATGTCTGTGCATATGAATGTGTATGCATGTGTGTGTCTGAACACATGCATGTGTGTGCTCATCTTTTTGTGCATGTGCATCTGTGTGTGTGTGTGTGTGCATGTGTGTGTCTGAACACATGCATGTGTGTGCTCATCTTTTTGTGCATGTGCATCTGTGTGTGTGTGTGTGTGTGTGCATGTGTGTGAGTTCACGTGTGCATGTATTTTTGTGTATGCATGTGTTTGTGGTTGGTGTGTATATATGTGTTTGTGTGCATCTACATATATGTGTGCATGGGTGCATGTCCTCGTACGCACATGTGTGTGTGTGCATTCATTTATATGGGTTCATGTGGTTGTTTGTGTGCATGCATATGTATGTGTGCACAAGCACCTATGTGTGTGTTCATATCTGTGTTTGATTATGCATGGTGGATGTGTGTCTTCATGCATGCATGCATGTGTATATGTGTAGGTGTTTGTTTATGTGTGTGATTATGTGTGCATTTATGTTTGCATATATGAGTGCTTATGTGCACATTTATGTGTGCATGCATATATGCAAGTGTGTGTGTGTATGCATGTGTAACTATGCCTGTGTGCATTTGTGATGGTTTGGCCCTCATGCATGCATGTGTATGTGCACGCTAATGTGTGTATGTATACTTGTATACATATATGTGTGTATGTGCCTTGCTTGTACATTTCTCTATGCACATGCCCGGGTGTGTAAGTGGATATATGTGTTATTTGTATCTATACACATGTGTGATTTTGTACATATGAGTGTGTTTGAGTGTGTGTGTGCATATGTGAGTGTATGATTGTGCATGTGTTTGTGTTTGTGTGCATGTGTGTGTGTGTGTGTGCATGAGCACATGTGTGAATGTTTCTATGTTTGTGTGCACCTGTGTTTATTTATTTGTATATGTATATATGCATGTGTGTGTGCATGAACATATGTGTGCATGTTGGCTATGTATATGCCTGCATGTGTGTCTATAGACATATGTGCTTGTTTGCATATGTGCATGTGTTTGTGTGTTTATATGCATGGATTTGTGTGTTTGTGCAAATTTTTTGGGTCTATGTGTAACCATTTGTGTTTGTACATTCGTGTATGGGCATAGGTATCTGTAGGATGTCTTTGTGTCTTTATGGTTGTGCGTGTTTATGTCGATGTATGCACAAGTGTGGGTGCACTTATGCACGCATGCATCCCTGTGTGTGTTATATGTGTGTATGCATGTGTATGTACATATATGTGTGTCTGTATATGCATTTATGTGTATGTGTGTACGTTTATGCCTACATATATGTGTGTGTACGTTTATGTGTGCTCCTTTGCACGTGTGTGTGTATATACATGTGTACTTTTTAATGTGTGTGTATGTGTGTGTTTGTATGCTTGTGATTATGTGTGTGTGTTATTTTGTGTGTTTATTTATATATTTGTGTATTTGTGCGAGCATGTATGAATATGGGTGTGTTTGTGTGAGTGTGTATTCTTTTTTGTGGGCATGTGTTTATGTACTATACATTTGTGAGCATGCATGTGAGTGTGTGTGTGTGTGTCCATGTGCATGTGTGTGTGAGTGTGTATGTGTGGTTATGCATGTGCATGTGAGTGCATGTGCATGTATTTTCTTGGGAATGCATGTGTGTTTGTGTGTGCATATGTGTTTTGTGTGTGTCCATATGTAGTGTGTGTGCACATTTGTTTTTATGCATGTATGTCTATTAACATGTTTGCATTTGTGCATGTGGGTACATGTGGGTTGACCTATGTGCATGTGTGTGAGTGTGTGTGCATGGGTGCACATGTGCTCTTGTTTAGCTATGTGTATGTATGTGTGTCAATGCATGCATGCATGCTTGTATGCATGTGTGCAAGCATATGTGTTGATGTGTGTGTCTCTATGTGTGTTCATCTTTTTATGTATATGCATGTATGTACGTGTGTGTTTGTCTTTGGGCATGTGTTTGTGTGTCTCTATGTATTTGGATAGGTGGGAGTGTATGTGTATGTCTATATGTGTGGGGACTTGTGAGAGTGTGTGTGTATGTGCATTTACATTTGTGTGTATGTGTTGATGTGCATGTATGTGTATTTTTTTGTTCATATTTTTGTGTGTATGGGTGCATGTTTTGTGTGCATGTTAATGTGTGTGCAAGTGCATTGTTGCATGTGTGTGTGTCCGTTCATGCATTTGTGTGTGTGCGAATGTATGTGTGTGTGCATATGTGTATGTGTGTGTGTATGTGTGTGTGTATGTGCATGGGCATGAGTAGTTGTGGGTTTGTGTCCAGGTGTGTCTTCGTATAGGTGTGTCTATGAGCTTGTGGGCATGCATATGTTTATGTTGATGTGTACAAGTGTGTGCATGTGTGTGTTTGTGTGTACATGTGAGTGCATATGCACATGTGTATGTGTTTGTGTGTGCACCAGTGTCTTTGGGTGCATTTGCTTGTGCGTGTGTGAGTGTATGCACATGTATATATGTGTGTGAGCATGCTCATTAGCGTGTACGAATGCATGCATGCATGTCTGTATGTGTGCATGTGTGTGTGTATGCTTTTGTACATTGTGGTTGTTTGCATGTGCATGTATGTGTGCATATGTGTGAGTTTGAATGTAGGTCTGCATGCGTGCATATGCATGTATGTATGCGTCTATGTGTGTGTGCTTGTTTGTGTAAGTGTGTATGTGTGTGATTATGTGCATGCTTATGCTTATGTATGTTTTTGTGCACATGTTTGTATGCTTGTGTTTATGTATGAGTGTGTTTGTGTTGTGTGTGTGCTTGTGCATGTACATATGTGTGCGAGTGCATGTTTGTGCATGGGTGTGCATGTCTGTATAAGTGTGTGTGCATGCTTTCTTGTTTACGTGTGAGTCCTGGAGTGTGTGTCCACAAATGTTTGCATGTGTTTGCATGTGCATGTTTTTGTGTGTGTGTGGGTATGTTTATGTGGGTATGTATGTTTTTGTATGTGTGTGCACTTTTGTATATGTGTGCTTGTCTATGTGTGGGTGCATGCATGCGTGCTTGTGTGCATGCATTCATGTGCTGTGTGGTTATGGGTATGTGTTAATATGCATATGTGCATTGTGTATTTTTTGTGCTTGGGTGTGCATATGAGTGGGTGCATGTGTGCATATTATGCACACATTTGTGTAGGTGTATGGCTTATTATTAGTGTTTGTGTGTGTTGGTGCATGTGCATATGAGTGTATGAGCATGTGTGTATATTTGAATGTGTGCTTGTTTGGGAAAATATCATGATTGTTCTTATGCATTTGTTTTAGTGTTTTTGTGTGCATGCATGCATATGTGCATATGTGTGGGTGCATGTGTGGGCATGTGTGTGCATGTGTATGTATGGTTGTTGCATACGTGTGTAAATGTGTATGTGTTTATGCCTATTACATGTGTATGTGTGTGTGTATGTGGGTTCTGGTGTGTGCACTCATGCATGTGCATGTGTGTACATATATTTTATATCTGTTGGTGTGTGTGTGGATACGTTTTTGTCTATCATGTGTGTGCTCATTCGTGCCTGTGTGTGTGTCTGTGTGTGCATGAAGGTGTGCTTATTGGTGTGTGTATTCACATGTGCATGTGTGTACATGTGTGTTTGTATATGTACACATTTGTGAGTGCATCCTTGTCGATGTTTGTGTGTGTGTGTATAAGTGTGAGTTTGTTTGTTATAAGTGCTTGCATGTTTATGTGTGTGCATGTGTGTGTGTATGTCCATGTGCTTGTGAATGTGTGTGCATGCATTTATGTATGCTTGAGCATGTGTTTGAGCGTATTTGTCTACATAAACACACATGATTTGTGTTTGTGCATGTGTGTGTGTGTGTCTATATATTTGTATTTGTGTATGTACATGTGTGTGTGTGCATGTGTTTGTATGCATATGGATGTGAGTGCATGGACAATTATGTGAATGTGTGTTGGAGTGTGCATGTCTACAAGTGTGCACATGTTCGTGTATGTGCATGCATACTAGAGTGTGTGGATGTGTGCTTGTGTGTGTACATGTTTAGTTACAGTTGTGTGTGTACCTTCATGTGCATGGGTTGTGTGTGCACCTGTGTATGTGTGATCATGTATTTGTTTGTTTTTGTACTTCTATGCATGTGTTTATGAATGCATGCTTGTATATGTGTGAGTTTGCAATTTGTGCATGTATGCATGTGTGTGTGCATGTGTGTATAACTAGATGTAGTTTTGAGTGTGCATGTGCATTTGTGTGTGATGCATTAACGTGTATTTGTGTGTGAACGTGTATATGCAAATATGCAAGTGTGTGAATGTCTATATGAATGTGCGTGTGTGTGTGTGCCTATGTATGAGTGTGTGCATGCATGTATGTGTGCATTTGTATGTTCTTGTTTGTGCATGTATGTGTGTTTGTGCACATGAGTCTATGTGTGTGTGTGCATCCTTACAAATGTGGGTGCAATTATATACATGTGTCTTTGTGTGCAAGTAGAAGTTTGTGTTTATGCTTTCATGCATGCACGTTATGTGTGTATGAAATGCATGCATGTGTTATGATTGTGTGCTTGAATGTGCATGTGGATACATGTTTGGGTGCATGTGCATGTTTATGTGCATGTGTGTATGTGTGCATATGTGTGTGTGCTTGCACATATGTGTGAGTGTGCATGCTTCTGTTTGTGTGTATGCATGTGTGCATGCAAGTGTCTGTGTGTGAGTATGCATTTGTGTGTGTTTCTATCTACATGTGTGCATGTCAATGTCTATGTTTGTGGAAGTGTATGTGTTTGTATGCATGTGCATTTGTGTGAGAATATCTATTAGCTTGTGTATGTGTGTGCTTGTTCTTGTGCATATGTTTTTTAGATGATTTTGGATGTGTCTACATGGGTGTATTTGTGTGTTTAAACATGTGTGTGCATGCGAGTGTGTATGAGTGTGTCTGCGAATGGGCATGCAAATGTGTGACTATGCATGGGCATGCGTGTGTGTGCATGATTGTACGTGTGTGCAGGTGCACATGTGTGTATGTGAATGTTTATATGATTGTGTACATGTGGGTAGCTGAGTCTATGCATATTTGTAGTTGTGCATGTGTGTTCTTATGCATCGATGTGTGTGTATGTGCATGTGTGTGTGTTTACTTACATATATATTCACAAGAGTGCTTGCCTATTTACGTGTGTTGCATGTGCATGTGTGTGTGTGAACATGTGTGTCTTTATATGTGTCTACATCTATGTTTACACATATATGTGTGCTTGTGTGCGTGTGTGTGTGCAACTGTGAGCGTGTATTCGTTTGTGATCATGTGTGTATGCATACAAGCATGTATGTGCACATGGTTATGTGTTTGGGAGTCTATGTCTGGGTGTGCATGTGTGTGTGTATGTGTGAACATTTTTGTTCTTTTGTTTGTGTGTGTATATGAAGGTGGAGGAGGGAGGGGGAGGAGTTTATGCATGGGTTTGTATTGTGCATGTATGTAAGCATATGTGTGTATGTGCAAGTGTGTTTGTGTGTGTGCTCATGCACATCTATATGTGCATGTCTAGGAGCATTTGTGTGTATGTATGCATGTGTGTCAACATGTGTGTGTCAATGTATTTGTGCAGGTACATCTATGTGTGTATGTGCATGGATGTTTGTGTGTGTGTATGCATGTGTGTGTACAAGTGTAAATGTGTTATTGTGCTTGCATGCATACATGTGCATGTGTGTGTCTTTGCATGCATGTGTATGTGTGTGTATCTGCATGTATGTGTTGTGGTTATGTGTGCATAAATGTGCTTCTATACATGCTTGAATGTATGTGTGTGTGCGTGTGCATGCTTGCATGTGTGTGCTTGTCTTTTTTGCATTACTATTCATGTGTGTGTGTGTCTATGCATGCATGTGTGTGGTTCTATGTGCAAAGGTGTGAGTGACAACATGTGTTTTTGTGTGTGCTTGTACATGTATGTGTGTCCATGTCGGCATGTGTGTTTGTGTGCGAATGTGCATTTGCATGTGTGTGTTTGTATGTGTATGTGTGTCTACACATGCGTCTATGGGTGTGTGTGTGTGCTTGCATGTGTGGGTGTGTTTGTGTATGCATGTGTGTGTGTAGAAGTGCACCTGTTTGTGTGTGTGTGCTTGTGCATGTGTGGATGCTGGTGTGTATGTGTGTATGTGCACAAAAGCATATGTAGGTGTGTTTGTGTGCATGAATATACATGTGTGTGTGCCTATGTTTGTGTCTGTATGTGCGTGTGCATACATGTATATGTTTGTGAACTTAAGCATGTGGTTGTGTGTGTGTTGTATGTGTGTGTTCATATGTTGATGCATGCATCTGTGTGGGTATGTGCATGTGTGTGTGGCACATGTTTGGTTGGGCACATGTGCATCTTAACGTGTGTTTATTCATGGACATGTGTATGTCTATGATTATTCATAGGTATATGTGTGTGCACGCAGGTGTTTGAGTGAGTGTGTGTGTGGGTGCATTTATGTGTACCTAGATATGCACGTGTGTGTTCTTATGTATTTGTGTGTGCATGTATATGAGTGTGAATTTCTATGCATGTGCATTGACATGTGTGTTTGTATTTTTGTTCATGTGTGTGTGTGTGTGTGTTTATGTATGTGTGTATATGTCTTTGAATGATGATGCATCTACGTATGTGCACATATTTATGTACATGTGTGTGTGTATATGAGTATAAACTTTCATACATGCATGTGTGATCACATGTGTTTATGCATTTATGTGTGTCAACATGTATGGGTGTGTTAAGGGTGTCAATGTATGGGTTTCCATGTGTGTGTGTGTATGTGTGCACACGTGCATTCTTGAATGTGTGCTTGGAAGAATGTAAGTGTTCATGTTGTGTGTGTGCCAACATGCATGTGTGCATGTGTGATACTTTGTATGGGTGTGCATTTGTGTGTGTGTGTGTGTATGTGTGTGTGTAGGTGTGTGCAAGTGCTCATGTGCATATGCGTGTGTGTAAGCATGCATGTATTTTTACATGTCTATTTGTATGGGTTTATGTTTGCATGCACTTATGTGTGTGTGCGTTCATGCATGAATGGGTGCATATGTGTATGAATGTATTTGTGTGTATAAGCATGCATGTGTGTTTGTGCTTGCAAATGTGCACATGCACATATGCTTGTGCATGCATGTGGGTGTGTATGTTTGTTTATGTGCAAATGTGTGTGTATGTGCATAAGTATGTCTATCCATATGTGTGTGTGGGTGTGTGTGCATGTAGTTTCGTGCATACATGCTTTTGTGTATATATGTATATGTGCACACATGCATGTCTACATGTGTTTGTGTGCATGACTGTGCATGCATAAGAGCCTATATGTGTGTGTGTGTGCATGTGCATATGATAGTTCATGTCATAGTGCATTTGTGTGCATGTGCTCGTGTGTTTATGTGCTTATGTGTGCACATGCATGGATGTGTGTGTGTATGTTCATGTGTTTGCATTCGTGCATGTGTAGTTGTGTGTGTGTATATGCATGTGTATCTCTATGTATAGACATGTGTGTGACTATACATGGATGTGTGTTTGCATGGATGGGTGCATGTGCATGTGTGTGTCTATGTCTGTGTGTGTGTGTACATGTTTGTGTGGATGTGTGCATGTGTTTGTGTGTGTGCATGTGCATGCGTGGATGCATTTATGTGTGCCAAAATATGTATGTGTGTGTGGAACATACAAGCATGCATGCATTTGTCTGTGTATGTGTGTGTGCATTTGTTTGTATTTGTATTCACTTGTGATCATATTTGTGTATGTACATGTGGTCTCTATACGTGCATGCATCTATGTATGCTCACATGTGTGTGTGTGTATACAAGTGTGTGCGCCCTTGCATACTGATGTGTATGTGTGTGTGTGCATGCATATATGCATGTAGGTGTGTCTCTTTGTATGGACATGTGTGTGTGCCTATTTGTAGTTTTACATGTGTGTGTGTATCCATTCATGTGAGTGTTCTTGTATGTGCATCCATGTGCATGTGTGTCTATGCATGCATGTGTGTGTATGTTTGCATGTGTGTGCATATGCACATGTTATGAGCATGTACGTGGATGTATGTTTGATATTGAACATGTGCGGGTGTTTATGTCTATGTGTGTGCTATGTTTGCTTGTGTGCAAACTTATGTGGGTATTTATGTGTTTGTGTCTATGTGTGTGTGCATGTTTGTTTATATATGTATGTATGTGTAAGTGTATGTGTGTGTGTACATGTGTATATGTGTGCATATGTATGCCTGTGTGCTTTTTTGCATGTATTCATGTTGGATCACATGTGTGTGTGTTCCATTGTGTAAGTCTAAGTGTTTGTGTTTGTATGTGTGTGTATACATGCATGAGTGTGTGTGTGTGTATGTGTGTGAGTATGTGTGCTTTCATGTGTGTGGATGCGTGTGCACGTGAGTGTGTGTAGGTGGACATGTGTTTACATGTGCACTTATGTGCATGTGTCTATGTGTTTGTTTGTATATATTTTTGCATATTTGTGAGTGTGAATTTGTGTGTGTGGGAGTTTTTGTTCTTGTGTGTGTGTATGTATATGAGTGTGGTTGTGTGCATGTGTATGTGTATGCACGTGTGTGCTTGGGTGCCTATATGTGTTTGTGGATGGGTGTGTGTGTGTATTACTTGCATTTGTATGCATGTGCTGGTGAATGTGTGTGTGTGAGGAGGGTACGTATGTATGTGTGTGCTTGCACATGTGTTTTTATGTGTTTTTGCATGTTTGTGTTTGTTTATGCCTTTGTGCATATGTGAATCCACATGCATTCTTGTGTGTGTATACATGTGTTCACGTGTTTGTATTAGTGTCTATGTTTGCTAGAATGTGCGTGTGTACATACACGTGGACGTGCATGTTTGTATTTTGTACATGCTTGTGTATGAGTGTGTATTGTTGTTGGTATGTGTTTGTGTGGATGTGCATACATAGGTGTGCATAACCATGTGTGCATGCCAGTGTGTGTATGTACTTGTGTGTGTTTTCATGTCTTTATGTGTGCCTATGCTTGAGTGCACTTGTGAGTGTATGTGTATATGCATGATAGTGGGTGGGTGTAGTTGTGTGGGTATGTGTGTACATGTGCATGAATGTGTGTGCATGTTAGGGTGCATGAATCTACAAGACTATGTCAGTGTGCTCGAGTATCATTGTGAGTATGTGCATATACATGAGTGTTTGTGAATGTGTGTATGTGTGCATGAATGCATGTGATCATCTGTATGCATGTGTGTGTGTGTGTGTGGAGGGAGAGGGGGTGACTGCATGTGTGCATGCAAGTATGTGTTTTCTTATGCAACTACCTGTTTTTATGAAAGTTTGTGTGGCTGTGTGTGTATGTTTGTGTGCACATATGTGTCCATGCATTTGCATGTGTGCATGTGTGTATGCATGTGAATGTGTGTGTCTATGAGTGAGCAAGTGTATATGTTTATGTGTTTCTTTATGGGTTCATGTGCATGAGTGCATTGATAGATGTGCTTGTGTGGGTATGTTGGTTTGTGTGTTACATTATTAATGTGTGTGGGCACATGTGTGCGTGTGCATGCATTCAAACATGTGTGCATGCATACATGTGCATATGTGCATGTGTGTGTGCATACATGGGTGTGTGTTTGTATGTGAGTGTCTACATGTGTATGTGTTGGTGCATGTCACTGTCTCTATGTGTGCATCTATGCTCATGCATGGGTGTGTGTATTATGTGTGTCTGCATGTGTGTGGGTATCTATGTGGGTGTTTCTATGAGTGTGTGCACACATGTGTATGCATTTCTTTGCATGTGAGTGCTTGCATGCATGCACGTGTGTATGAATGTGTGTGTGCACTAGTTGTGCACTTGTTCAAACACATTTTTGTGCCTGTTTGCATATGTTTGTGCACACTTGTATGCATGTGTGCATGTGTGTACAATCATATATATATTTGCATGTGTGTGCATGTGAGTGTGTACTTGTGCATTTGTTTGCTTGTACATGTCCATATGCATGCTTGCATGTATTTCTGTGTATCGATGCATTTGTGTTTTTTTTGTGTGTGCACATGAGCATGTTTGTGTTTTTGTATATGTGTCTATGTGTGTATGGATGCATTTGTGTGTGCAAACATTTGTGTGTATAGATGTGTTCATGTGTGTGTGTGGATGTTTGTGTGTGTTTATGTGTATGAAAGTGTGTGTGCTTGCTTGTGTGGGTATGTGTGCACATATGCTAATGTGCATGTATGTGGATGTGAGGTGCATATGCATGCTTGTTTGTGTGGGTTTGTGTGAGATTATGCCTGTGTTTTTAAGTGTGTGCTTGTGCATGCATGTGTGTGTGCATGTGTTCATGTGCCTGTGTGTGTCTTTGTTTGTGTGTATATATGTATGTGTTTGTGAGTGTGCAGATGTGTATACATGTGTGTGAGTATGTGCACATATGCGGATGCACAATCTTGTGTGTGTGCACATGTGCATGTGATTGTGCATCGATGTGTGGGTATGCGTGTGTGGACATGCATGTGTGGATGTGTGTACATATGTGTGTGAGAGAGAGACCGTGTGCATGTGTTTTTGCATGTATGTGTATGTGCATGTAGGTGGGTATGCATGCATGCATGTGTGTTTTTTTAAATGTCCATATGAGTGAGTGTTTGGGCATGTACATATGTGCATGTTTGATTGTGTGTGCATATTGTTGTGTTCTTGAGCATGTTTCTTTCTGTGTATGTGTGTGGTAGAACATATGTGAATTTGTGTGCATATGTGTGTGTGTGTCAGTTTTTGTGCATGTTTACATGCTTACATGCAAGTGTGTTTGTGCGTGCATGCATGTACATGTGTGTATATGTTGCATGTGTGTATATGTGTCTATGTGTGCACATGCATGTATGTTGGTTTGTGTATTTGTGCATCTATGTTTATGTACATGTGTGTACATCGATGTGTTTGTGTGTGAACCTTTTTGTGTGCATGGATGTCCATGTGTGCCTATGTGTGTGTGCAAATATGTGTGCAATTGTGTCCATGTGTATGTATATCTACATGTGTGTATGCATGTTCTCTTATAATGTGTGCATTCATGTGTCTGTGTATGTGCACGTGTGTGTGATTATGTATTTGTTTGTCTGTGCATGTATGTGTGCATGAGTCCATGTATATGTGTGCTTATGCCTATGTGTGTACATGTGTGTGTATATGCTTGTGTTTGTGCTTATGCTTGTGTGTGCATGTGTGTGTGTTTTGTTGTATACATGTTTCTCTGTGTCTATGCATGCACATGCGTGTGATTTATGTCAATATACATGTGTGTGTAGGATTGCACGTGCAGATGTGCACTTGCATGTATTATAGCATATATATGTTTTTATTTGTGTGTGTATTGTTTTGTGCACATATGTGTGTGTATCCATGTGCATATATGAGTGTGCTTATGTGCTTGTATGTAAGTGAGCATGTTCAAGTGTGTTTGCTATGCATGTGTAGTTATGTGTTTGTTTATGTGTATGTGTCTGAGTGTTCGTGTTCGTGTTCATGCCCATCTTTTTGTAGGTGCATGAGTGTGGACATGGGTGTGTGTATGCTTATGTTTTGTTTTTGTGTGTATGTGTATGCATGTCTATGCCATTGTGTGTGTGTGCATGTGTGTCAGGCTTTTTTTGTATGAGTGTGTGTGTGTGTGTTTGTGCTTATGCATGTCCATGTGTCTACTTGTGTTTGTTCATGCATGTATGTGTGTGTGAGTATCTTTGTGTGTGCATGTATGTGCATATGTGTGCGTGTATGTGAAAGCATGTACATGCGTGAATTTGTGCATGTGTGTGTGTGTGTTCATGGACAAGTGTGCATGCGTGTTCTTGTGTGTGTGTGTGCATGGTTACATGTATGTGTGCATGTCATGTATGGGTGCAAGCATACCTATGGATTTGTGTGTGTGTGCATGGTATGCATGCCTGTGGTAATGTATGTATGTTTGTGTACATGTATGGATGTGTGTGCATTTGTATGTGTTTGGGTGCATGTATATTTATGCATGGGTATGTGCATGTATGTGTTTACAAAGTGCATTGTGTGTTGTTTTTTGAATGTGAATGCATGTGTAGGGTTGTGGATGTGCATGTGTGTGTCTATGTGTGCATGCATGATTGTTTGTGTATGTATGTGTGTACATGTCTGTGTGTGCATGTGTTTGTATACATGTTTATGTATGTGAGTGTTTGTTGTGTGTGGGTTTACATGTGTCTATATACATGCGTGTGTTTGTGTGGGTGTTTTTATGTGTTCCTACGTACAAGTGTGCATTTTGCATGTGCACATGCACATATATGTGTGTGTTGGTGCACGCATTAGTTTTTGGAAGTGCATGGGTAGATAGGTGGGTGTGTATGGGTGTTTGTGTGCATGCATATGTATGTATATATGGGTGCATGAGTGTGTGTGTGTGTGTGTCATTGTCTATGATTGTGAATGTGTTTCCATGTTTACATGCACATGTGTGTGCATATTTGTTGTCAAGCATGTGTGAATGTCTGTGTGTATCTATGTTTGTGTGTGTGTTCATATGTATTGATTTTTGTGTGTGTGTGTGTGTGTGTCGATGCAGGTGCACATGTGTAAATGCATGTGTTAATGCATATGAGCTTGCATTTTATTTGTGCTAAGTTGTGCACATGCACGTATGTGTGCATATGTGTCTTCATACATGATTGCATATGTTTGTGTATGTGTATATGTGTGAGTAAATATGTGTGTGTGCACCTTTTAGGTGTGCTTCTGTGTTTTCATGTATGTGTATGTGCTTGTGTCTATAATGCATGTGTGTGCTTTGTAAGCACATGTGTGTGAGTGTGCACATTCATGTGCATGTGCATGACTATATGCATGCTTGTTGGTATTTGTGTGTTTGTACATGTGTACATGCGTTTGCACAAGTGTTGTTTTGTCTATGTGAATATGTTTGATTGTGGGTGTGCAAGCATGCATGTATGTGTGTGTGCATATGTGTGTGTGTGTCTGTGTGTGTTTGAGTGTGTATTTGTACATGCACATTTGTTTATGGGTGCATTTGTGTGTGAGTTTGCACGTCTTGTTATGTAGGTGTGTGCATGTGTGGGTGTGTTCATGCATAAGTGTGTGCAATGGTGTGCATTTGTGTTTGTGTGTACATGATTATGAATTCGTGTGTGCATGTGTGTGAGTATGGATTTGTGTGCATGTGTGTATGTGTGTAGGAGGGATGTGGATTGAGCAAGTCTATCTTATGTGTGTGTTTGTGTGTGTGCATGTTTGTTTGTAGGTGTGTGCATGCATGAATGCATGTGCGTGTATACATGCTATGTATGTGCAAGTGTGTGTGCATACATATTTGTATGCATGTTTGTGTTCTTGTGTGTTTTTGTGAGTATGTGCTTATGCGTGTATGTGCATTCATGTATGTATGTGTATGTGTGCCTCTTAATGTGTGGACATGTGTGTGTTCATGCACATACGTGTGTGTGCGTATGAGCATCCACATGTCTATTTGTACATTTGTGTGTGTGTGTGTGCAAGTGTGTGCATGTGTGGGTGTGTTATTGTGCATGTATGTTGGTATTTGTGTGTGTGTTATTTCCTATGCGCATGTGTGTGTGTGTGTGCATGTTTATGCATGTGTGTGTGTGCTTGTCTATGTGCATGTGCTTTTGAGTATGTGTGTGTAGGTATGCATTCATGTGTGCATGTGATTATATATGTGTGTCTTTGTGTACGTGTGTACTTGTGAGTGCATACGTGTGCTTGTGCAGTTACACATGCATGCGTGTTTGTGTGTCTATGTTATGAGCATGTGTGCATGCATTCTATGTGCATGCATATGTGTGTATTTGTGCATATATGTGTGTGCATGTGTAGGACTTTTGCATGCTGGCGTGCATGTGACTATGTGAAAGTGCATATTTGTATGTGAGTCTTTGTTGCATATGCATGTGAATGTGTGAGTACATGTTTGTGTGTGGTCATGTGTGCATGTGTGTATGCTCATGTATATGAATGTATATAGATGTGCATGTGTGTGCCTGCATGTGTGTGTGTGTATATATAAATGTGTGCCTACTGTATGCACCTATGTGAATGTGTGGGCTAATATCCTTGTGTGTGCATGGGTGTGTGTGTGTTCATGTGTATGTGTATGTCTCTATGCATCATACTTGTCTGTGGGTGTATGTATGTTTGTGCATGTGTGTGTGTTTACATGTATCTGTGTGTATGTGTAAACATGTGCATTTGTATGTACGTGTCTGTTAGCATCTGAGGATGTCTATGTGTGTACGTGTGTGCATTTTTGTGTGTGTGTGTGTGTGTGTTTGCATGCATGCCTTTGTGTGCATGTGTGTACATGGGTCTGCTAATGTGTGTATGTGTTTTGTGTTTGTACTTGTGTGTGAGTGTGTGGGCATGAGTATGTGTGGTTGTGTGTGCATGCATTAGTGTATGTGTTCATTTTTGCATGTGTCTATGCATGTGTACTTGTGTTTGTGCATGTGTCTATGTGAGCATGTGTGTGTGTGCATATGCAAGTGATTATGGGCATATATATATATATATATATATATATATATATATATATATATCTCTATTTATGTTTGCTTCAATGTGCATGGGTGCATGTGTGTATGTCTCTGAGTACATGTGCATGCTTTTGTGAGTGTGTGCTTGTGTATGCATGTGTGTGCAGGTGCATATGTGTGTGTGTATGAGTGCATGTTCATGCATTTGTGGGTGCTTGTGCTTCTATATGTGTGTACTTGTGTGTATGTGCATATGTGTGAGATGACTGAAGGTTCAATTTTTTATTTTGGAGCCAAAGACTATGCTCTTTGTGGAGCGACTAATCCACATAAAACTATGTTTCTAAATATCTATATGGTTAGTATGTTAAACTTTTTCTTCTTTGTAATTGTGGCACATAGGATTATCATGATTTTTGTATATTTGAGTTAGTTTTCGTAGTGATGCACTATGTTATATTTGGGTTTTAAACCTAAGTCTTTTTCAGTTCTAAAATCTTATAATTTTTATAAAAGATGTTTTGACCTAAGCAACCAACCCCTCCGTCAAGCCTGAAGGCTTGAGTCAAGTGTCCATTAGTTCTTGGCACTGGGTCATGAGTAGCCATGAGTTAGGAGTTAGATTAAAATCAATTTGGGTCCAACCCAAGTATTGGTCATGGTTCAAATCCTACAGTAGCTTCAGTTAATCATTTAATTTGTTTAGGATAGGTGGAACCAATTTTAATATTATGCTAAGGTGCCTTAGGTAATGACATTCAAAGGGTACCATGGGGTAGACAATTCTAATAGGGTTAATTGTATATTATGCATTGAGGAAGTCATATATTGATAAATCACTTGCATTGCTTTGTAATGTGGCACTAAATAAATGAAATCTTTTATCTAAACCCGAGCACATTTTTACCAACCAATCACATGTTTTTTGATCGAATGGCCATGGTACCTCCACATTTATAAATAGTTTTTTAATCTAGTCATCATTTGGAATGCTTGATCGAATGGTTGAGAGGGTCGTTGTCTTTGTCAAACTTATACTTATCTTCATCACTGTCCATCCAACTTTTTGATCTAACGATCCATATTATATCGTGCTGCGATTAAATCTAGAACCTTTGACAATTATTTTTATTCGATGCTTCCTTCTTTGTCTTCTCAGAATTGAACAATAGTTGCATTTTGTCTTTCTTTTTCATCTCTTGTAATGATTATAATTTGGAAAAGCTAATTCTTGATGTCGGGGAGTGATTTTGAGATGTTTTTATTGAATCAACTTGGAAAATTTCATAAGAACTCAAGAGAAATTAAAAATTGGGTGCATCAAATTTCAAAGTGCTTGTAAGAGCTATGGGCTCATTCAGTTATTATTTCTTCTACTTTTTCCTATAATCTTTTTGCATCATTCTAGTAATATCTATATTATTGATAATTTTGTGCCACTATTGCTTAAAAGATTAAAGGTGTAGAAATTTCATGCAAAACATTTTGTAAAGCTTTCATATTTTTCTTGTTGCCAATTTTTGTAGATTTTCATGATTCATTCAAGCGCTTGTTTATAAATTGTTTACCCTTACAAACATTAGTGAAAGAGAGTTGTTAGTGAAAGCTTGAATGTTTGTTGTTAGTAGATGTTGGCATGTCTTTTGCTCAAACCACCAAAAATTTTCTGTTATATTTCTTTTATTGTTGAGCAATTCTGTTTCATTGACTATCTTCTTGAAAATAAATTTTTATTTTCATGCATAAATATTTTTTTCTTTAATTAAAAAAGTTTTCTAAAATTGAAAACTTTTTAAATGCATAATTTATGACTTCTTAATTATATGTTTTGCCTTACATCATTCACATCAAATGGTATTAGACTAAGGTTTCTAATAAAAGAAAGAACTTTTAAAGATAACATACTCAGGACTCTTCCTTGTGTTGAGGATAATGTGATCTTATCTGAGAGATCTTTATCATATCAACCACCTTTGTTCAAAGGTGAGTTTTATCATTATTAGAAAAATTGCATGAATTTAATTTTTGATTCTAATGATTTAGAAATTTGGGATATAAATAAAAATATATTTGAGTTTTCAACTAGGAGTATTGTTAGAGAAAAAGGAAGAAAATCATTAGATGAACTCACTTCTAAGTGAGAAAATCTTTCTTGTCTACATCCATTTGCATTTATGTGTGATGTGTAGGCATGTGTGTTTTGTCCATGTGTGTATATGGATTTGTGTGTATGTGGGCATACATGCATGTGTGTGTGTGCATGAGTGTGTACGTGTGTCTGTGCATAAGCATGTGCACACTTACATAAGTGCATGCATGCACAAGTGTGCAAGTGTGCTTGCATGTGACTGTGAGTGAGTGCATGTGTGGGTGTGAGAGTGTGTGCATGTTGGTGTACATGTGCATATGTGTGTGTGTATGTTGTATGAGTGTGCATGTTCATGACTATGAGTGCATGTATATGCACTTTTCCATGTTTGCAAGTGCATATGTTTACATGCATGTGTGCTTGCTTATGCACATGTGTGTTTACATATGCATGTGTGTGTGTCGATGTGTTCAAGCATGTACATGAGAATGTGTGTGTGGAAGTGTGCATGTGTATGTGTATGTGCATGTTGCACATAAGAATGTGTGTCTATGGAAATGTGCATATGTACATGCCTGCATGCTTTATGTGTGCATGTGTGTGCATAAATTTGTGTGTTTGTGTGCATAAGTATTTGTGTGTTAGTGCGCATGCATTGTTTTTAGTGTGTGTTTAAGTGCATGTGTATGTGTAAACATGTTTGTGTGCACTTATGTTGATGCATGCATGAGTGCATGCATGTGCATGTGCATATGTGAGTTCAAGTGTGTGTGCTTGTGTGTGTGGTTATTTGAGTAAGGGTTGGTGTATGCAGGTGTGTGTGCATGTTTACATATGTTTTTATGCATGATTATGCATGTGTGTGTGTACATGTGTATTCATGTATGTAAATAAGCCAATGTGTATGTAGTGTGCGTGCATATGTGTTAGTATGCATTTCTATATGTCCCAGTGAGTGTGCATGCATCTATGTGTGCGTGCAAGTGTTGATGCATGTGCGTTCAAGCACGCACATGTGTTTGTGCATGTCTATTTTGTGTGTGTTTATGGGTGTGTGCGTGCATATGTGCTGTTACATTTGTGCTTATGTGTATGTGGTTGTATGCATGTATGTCTATACCTATGTGTCTGGTTGCTTATGCATGCATGCATGTATGCGTGTGTGTGTTTGTAGATTTATCTATGTGTTTGTGTACAACAACATGTGGGTGTGTGTGTAGATGTGTGTATGAATGTGTTTGTGTGCATGTGCATGCATGTGTGTGTGTGCATGCAAGTATACACATGTGTAACTATTGATACATACACATGTGTTTGTTCATATGTGGGTGAATGTGTGTGTGTGTGAATGCACCCATGTGTGTGCATCTTCATGGGTGTATGTGTTTTTGTGTGTGTCTATGCACATGTGTGTGCTTGTGCATGTGTGTGTACATGTGTATGTGTGTGTGCATTTGTAATTGCATGTCTGTGTGTGCATGTGCATGTGTTTGTGTGATGCAAGTGTGTGTGTATGCTTGGGCATGTTCTTATGCATTTTTGTGCACGTACATGTGCATGTGTTGGCATGTACATGCATGTATTTGTGTATTGGCCACATGTGTGTATGTGTGTGCATGCATATGTGTATGTGTGTATGGTTACATCTATGCCTGTGTGTGTGCATATGTGTAAGTGTGCATGTGTGTGTGCGGATGTTTGCATGTGTGCTTATGTTTATGTGTGCATGGGTGCTTGTGTGTGTGCTTATGTGTTTGCATGTATTTTTGCATATGTGTGTGTGTGGGTGTGTTTGAATGTATATGTGCATGTGTGTTGGTGTGTGCACATTTGTGTGCATGTGAGCATATATGAATGTGTGTGTGTACATATGCATGTGTCGATTTGTGAGAATGTGTGGTTTTGCTTATATTTATGTGTCTGTGTGTGTGCGATCACATATGAGTTTGTGTGTGTGGGCATAAGGGCATGTGGGTGTGTGGGTGTGCATGTGTGTATGTTAGTGTGCGTGTGCATATGCGCTAATGTATGTTCTTGTGTGTATATGCATGTATGTCTACAAGTGCGTGTGTGAGCATATGTGTGTGCATATGTTTGTATCTTTGCAAGGATGTGTGTTAGCTTTCTTGTGTGATGTGTGGGTGTGTATGTACATTCCTTCCTATGTGTGCATCCATTTGTGCATGTGTGCATTAGTGTTTGTGCATGTATTTTTGTGCATGTGCTTGCTTATGTAAGTGCATGTGTTTGTGCAAGCACATATTTGTGCATGCATGCGTGTGTCATGTGTACATGTGTGCATGTACATGCAAGTGTGCATGTACACATTCATGCTTTTGTGTTTTCATGCATATGTGTGCTCGTGTATGTGTCAACCTATTCATGTGTGTGTGTGTGTACATGTGTGCAATTGTGTACACATGTTTGTCAGCCCATATGTATGCGTGTGTGGATGTGTGTTGGTGTAGGTGTGTGTGTCTATATTTGTTTGTATTTGCTTATGTGAGCATGTGTTTGAGTGTGTGTGCATGTAAGGGAATGTGCATGCCTACATGCATGTGTGTGTATTTTTGTTTGTGTGCATAAGTCTTTATATATGTTTTTGTGTGCTAATGTGTGTATGTGTGCTTACATGTCTATTTGTGTGTGCTCATGTGTTTGTTGTGCTTGCATATGTGTGCATGTGTTTGTGTATTTGTGTGTGCCTATGGATGTGTGTATGATTGTCTACATGTGTGTAATTGTGTGCATGTTTTCTTGTGTGAGGTTGTTTGTCTATGTTTGCTTATACATGCACTCACATGTTTATGGGAGTTTGTGTTTGTTTGTTGGTATGTGTCAGTGCATGTGCATGATTACATGTGTGTGTGGGTATGTGTGTGTGGCTGTGTGAATGCTTGTGTTTATGTGGGTGTCAACTCTTGTGTGCATGTGTGTGCATGCATTTGTGTGTTCATGTGTGTGTGTTTGTGAGTATTCGTGGGTGCATGTGTGTGTGTTTGTGAGTATTCGTGGGTGCATGTGTGTGTGTGCATGCACACACATGTGTCTCTAAGTGAGTGTGTGCATGCACACACATGTGTCTTTAAGTGAGTGTGTGTGTAGTCTTGCTCATGTGTGTAGGTGTGCTTAGGGTGTGTGTGCATCCGTGTGTGTGTTTATGCATGTGTATATGTCTGCATATGTTCACACAAACATATGTGTGTGTTTGTTCATGCATACACACATGTGTGTCTTCATGTGTGTGTGCATCCATACATGCACATGTTATATGTGTGTCTATGTGTGCATGTATTTGTGCTTGTGCTTGTGTGTGTGTGTGTGTTTGTATGTGTGTTTTTATATATGTGTGGATGAGTGTGTGTTAATGTGCGCTTGTGTGCATCTGTGCTTGTGTATGTGTTTAGTGTGTTTGTGCACGCTTCTTTGTGCATGTCTGTGTGTGTGTGTACTTATGTGTGTATATGTGTGTGTGTGTCGATGTGTGTGCATGTAATTGTGTCCATCCTCACATGCATATGTGCTTGTGATGTAAGAACATTTAGCATTATGTCATTATTGCACATCTATTGTTATTGCACCAATTTCGCAAGTATGTCGACAAAAAATTTGGCTGAAAATTTCTTCAGAAAATGCTTATAATTTAGTTTCGGCTATTTTTGCCATCGTCTATCTTTTGTTGTTATTTGTCATTTTTACTATCATCGTTAGTAGCTGTTGTTACCACCTAGCCATATTCATTCACTTGCATGACCAAAACTAACCCCTAGAAGCTAGCTGATTGGCTCGACAAGAATTGACCCACTCGATACGCTTTGACCTATGATGACCTGAATTAACTCACCAATCTTGAATGACCCATGCTATTCTAATGAATGATGTGTACCTAAAAACTAGATTGAAAGCTCTACCCACGCCATTTGCCCAACCATTTTGCCTCCCACCATTTCACCACTCACTATTACAACCATATAAAGCACATAGCCCATTTAGAACTACTTAATTTAGTTAATTTTATGGCTTTAAAGTAAAATTTTATTCAAAATATTCCTTTTATAATTTATATTGAATTTTGGAATTCTAAAATGTCTTTTAAAATTCCTAAAGGTGTTATTTGATTTTTTTAAATATACTTTCTATATTTATAAGTTAGCAAACTACTATTGTATCATTAAGGTCTTTATAAATATGGATACTCACTAGGTTGTGAAGATGAAGATCAATATTTTGGAATATAAATTTTATTTGTTTATATGCTTTCACCTTTGTGAGTAGGCTAACTCTAGTTGGAAAGAATCGAAGGATCGAAGGTGAGAAACCTTCCATGCATAGAGTCGTTAACCAAATTCTTTTATGAAGACAAGGATCTAAGATGAGAGTCCTTCCATTAGAAAAGCTTACAACAAAATAAAATATTGCTTCCTTTAACACCTGTACGTCTACACCCGTCCTTTCACTCTCTTGATCTAATCAAAGAGCAACCACCATCCTGAACAAAGCTTCAAATCTTGGTCTTCTATCTTATTACTTTTTTAAGACAAGTTTCCTTACTAACCCAAAGCATCACCTTGTCACCCTTTTTAATCTTTGGTGCTCGATATGCCAACTTTAACAAAACTATAAGACATCAGCACAAAAAAGTTACACTCTTTCAACAACTTTTCTTTTTAGCACATTTCATTTTCTCATGCATTTTTGAAGTTGAACGATGACCATCATAACGAATTTTTCAACATTCTAATTCTATTAGTCGCCCATTCACAAAGTTTCATAATAGCATGGTCTATATTTCTTCTCCTCAACAAGTTAAATCCTACCCTCATATCGCAATTCTAATTTAATGACCCAAATCAAATGTATATTTCCAAAAGGAAATGATTGAATTCTATTTGGTATAGCGCAATATTTGCAATCGAACTACCGTGTTCAATCTAATCTAATAGTTCCAATGCAATGACTCTTTTAGTTGTTATTTTGAGCCATTGGAAAATTTTTAAAATATTAAATTTCTAATTAAAAATTATGGGAGTGAAAATGTAATGGCTAAATTGGGAATTTGGTAAGTGCTTTTAGTTGTTACAAGATATTTATAAGTAGGAGAAAGTTTTAGCAAAATTTATTAATTTAGAATTCTACAAAATTTCAAAGAAGAATTCTCAAGTCATGACCTTAAAGAAATCAGCAACCACTGCTAATTGTCGCTTCTTTACACTGCACCACTCTTCAACGAACTCCAAATCTTTCAATTCATCATCCAATCAGCTAAATTTTCATTTTTTTCTCTTTATAAATAATTAAATTAAAATAATTTTACATTGTTAAAAATTACAATAAGAATTGGAATTTATTTGTACATATTTTTAACATCATTATCTTTCCTCATTCTACCAATTCTATTATTTTGTAAGGCTATTATAGCTTGTTTTATTTTCTTATTATAAGAGTTTAGAATAACTATTATTTGATGAAACGTTTATATTTTTTTTATACCTAATTTTTATTAGGGGTGATTGTACACTTGATTTTAAACCAAACCACCTAAACATTACTTATGTACATGTTTAAATTTTTGTACCTTATTATTTCACAATTTCTAAAGTTTTATTATCAAAATAAAAATTAACACATCTTGAAAATATTAAATTTTTTAATTTTTGTAATTCCTCCCTCTTACTAATCAATATTTCAATTGGTATCAAAGCAAGGTCTCTTTTAGTGAGAAGAAACTATTTAGGAGATCTATGGGTCAAATTGATGCTTCGACTAGGCTGAGTGAAGATGTTTCTTCCAATAGGTTGCCACTCTTTTAGGATGATTATTATCTTTAATGGAAGATTAGGGTGGCCAGTCATTTAAAATTTGTTGATAAAAAAATATGGGAGTCGATGCATGTTTCATTTGATTTTCCCTTAAAGAAAAACTAATAAAGAACTCTTGTACCTAAAGTTTTTTATGAAATGGTTGATAACAAAAAATATAAAGTGCAATTAAATATTAGGGTCATTAATATTTTATATTATGCTATGAAAGCTATAGAATTTAATAGAATCATAAATTTAGGAACTTCTTATGAGAGTTTTTTTCATAAATTAGAAGTAACATATGAAAGCACTTCTTTTTTAAGGAAAAAAATAAGCATAGTGACGCATGACTGAGTCATTTCGGTTTCTTTCAAATGAGTCCATCAAAAGCATGTTTATTAGATATACTAGTATTACTAATGCACTTGATAGCTTGGAAAAGCCAATTTCTATGAATGAATAGGTAAAGAATATATTACAAATCTTGTTGAAAGAGTATGATCCTTTAGCCACCGCCAACAAGAGAGCCAAAAATATTTCCATGATGATAATATATGTATGGGTGAGCTTATCACAAATGAGTTAGAAATAGAGAGGTGGAAATAAGAAGAAGAACTAATTGAGAAGAATAAAATAAAGAAGGAACGATAAATAGTATTGAAGATAGAGGAAGGCATTTTAGAAGAGGAATCTAATAATGATGTTGAAAAGCTTTAATTTTTAAAGTCTTATTTAAAGTTCTTAATGGTGTAGGAAAGTATAGAAATCAAAACTTTAAGATAATGATAATAAGGAAAGAGAAAAATATTTGTCATGAATCTAAAAAACCAAGACATATTAGACTAGAATGTCCTACCATACAAGAAAGAGTTGAAAAAGAGAAAAATGAGAAGAAAAAAGTATGAAGAAGAATAAAGCATTAAAAATAGCTCAGAATGATTCAGAAAAAACATATATAAGTGAAGAGGAGAATAATAATGAAAGATTATTTACATGATGGCTAGAGAAGAAGAGGAAGAAGAAGAGTGTGCATCTTCAAGTGAGGAAAAGGTAAATTATTTAAATGTGAAATTAGCTAAATAATTTCTTTATTTTGTAAAACTATGAAACTTTAAGTAAAAAAATATAAGAAACTTGAGAAAAATACTGTGAATGTGTTGGTCTTTGTGATGAAATACGAACTACAAATGAGGCTTAGTATAGAACATTAATGTGCATGCTTCCTTAGTTAAAGATTTTAATGATTTTAAATCTTTGTGCTTTAGTTGTTAATTTTCAAGAGCAAAGTCAATCAGTAGAGATGTTACACTTCTTGAAAGATTTTATATGCATAAGTTTAATTATAATTCTTACTTGTCACATGGTTATAATATACTTATATGTAACTATTACATGCATTAGGTCCCACTTTATATACTTGTAGAATTAGAAATAAGGTTCACTTAAACCATCTAACTTATGCATGGGTAGTGAAGGCAAATAGTAGTTTAACTACTCTTAAATTTATTGATCCCAAAATGGTTTGGGTTCCTAAACCTAACAATTAATTTGTGAGTGCAAGCATTTCTTCTTTCAAAGGTTAAGGAGATGATGTGGTTCTTAGAAAATGGGTGTTCATGACACATGTTAGGAAACATCAAGCTATTGACCTAACTAAAGGCTTATGATAGAGGAAATGTTGTCATTGTGATAATTCAAAGAAATTTATCAAAGCAATTGATATTATTGGGTACCTTACTTTTTTTAATTACTATAGTTTTATTTGTTCAATGTTTAAAGTTTAATTTACTTAGCCTTAGTCAACTTTGTGAGAGTAGTTTTAGTATTTCATTTGATACTATTACATTTAAAATTTATAAAAAAGAAAATATAATAATTATTGTACCTAGATGAAATAATACTTAATTACTAGATTTAAAAACTATAAATAATTCTCAAATAAAATGTGTTGCATCACATACTAGTGACTCAAATTTGTGGCATAAAAGATTTTGTCATGCTAGTACACATATCTTAAGAAAAATGATTAAGGATAGTAAGAGATTTACTTGAATTAACTTTTGTAGATAATTTTTTATGGACTATATAATTTAGAACAAGAAATAAAAGCAAGCTTTCAACTAGGAAAGATGTAACTTCTAAGAAGATTTTGGAACTTGAACATACACTTTTTTGGAACAATACATCCCATGAGTTTAAGAGATAAGAAATATGGATTTGTTATACTAGATGATTATTTTATGTATAAATGGCTTGCTTTCTTAAGAAAAAAGAGTGAGTCATGTAAACAATATAGATATTAATGACAAAATTACAAAATGAGTTAGGTCATAAGTTAATTGCCAATAGACGTGATAATGGAAGAGAATTTAGAAATGATGAATTAATTGAGTAGTGTAATAATAATGGACTTTTTCACATATTTTGGGCACCAAAAACTTCACAACAAAATGGTATAATGGAGAAAAAATGATAGTTCATTAGATTTAGCTAGAACTATAACGAATGAGTATGATATAGAAAAATTCTTTTGGGCAAAAGCTATGCATATAGCTTGCTGTGTTCCAAATAGAATAATTTTCTAGGCCCATATTAAATAATTCACCATATGAATTAGTATTTGATAAGAAATCAAAAAGTAATAATTTACATGTATTTGGTTATGAATGCTACATTTTAAAAAATAGGAAAAGAGAATTGGAAACTTCAATCTAAAATTAGATGAGAGAATCTTCCTAAAATATTGTAGTAAGGTTAAAATAATCAATGTTCCAACTCTTAAGGCTCATCCATTCATATTTGAATATTTTACACAATAATAAAATTTTTTTAATGGCTATAAGGTTTCACCCAAAATAATCTTACATTTTGGCTATAAAACAAAATCAAACAACTTTCTACAATGTTGATTATTAGTGGAAATAGCTATTGTTGTCCAATATAGGTTGATGGAATAAGAGTTGCTCACTTAGAATGCTGAACAAACGGTCTAGATTTAATCCAGGTAGGATTTGATTTCGATCATTGGATGTCACCTGATGGATAGATGTTGATGCGAAAGAGCACTATTGACAAAGGTGAAGATAATATTAGGAGTTTGATTGAGCTTTATGGATGGGTGACTAGATGTCACAAATGCAATGAAGATTTCAGTCATTTGCTTAAGTGTTATGGATGGATGGTAAGATGAAAAGTTACTATTCCAAATGATGGAGCTAATCTCATCCATTTGATCATGATCGTCTGATGACTAGTTAGATGGAATAAAGAAGGATGTGAACCTGGCTATTCAATTGTAAACACACATGATTAGAAAATCTACTTTGCTCCAGTTTGGAAGGCAATAGGACTAATTTTTGTCCCACATCACAAGCTTGTATATGATGTTTGGTATTCATAATGCTTACTCTATGTATAAAGGTCAATCTAATGGGGTTGGTTGGCCCTTCGCACTCTAAGGAAATAATGAGCCAATTCATTTGCATATATATATATATATGTGGGTTTGACCTGATTCAATCCCATTACATAACACTTCATGAGTCTGTCCTAACTTGTTACACCTAAGCTAATTTAAGAGTTACTTCATAACCTGATTTACTCCTTGTGCATAGGGAATTGTGCCATGATCAAGACCCTAGCCTAACATAATTTTGTTGACCACATTTTTTGACCTATGGCTCCCTAACGTTTACAGCATAATAAAAGTTTGGGCGACCCAGACCAAGCCTTTGGGCTTCGCCTTGTGTAGGTGGTTAGGCCAAAGTTTTGTTTATTTTAAGCCACCTATTAAATATTAGTTATTTTTTTTTCTTTTAAAGCATTTTTGTAGTTGCTAAAAAATAAAATATTTTTGTAATTAATAAAATAATAATGCATAAGAAATTATATGATCATGCAAGCGAATGAATAATGTTTTGCAAATTAATTTTATAATATGTAAATCAGTGTTCGGATAAATAATGAAATATGTAGATATTTTTGAGATCAACTTCTGATGGTCACCTAAATCACCAAAAGTTTGATCAATGGCTCCTAGATATGTCATTTAAGCCATAATTGTCACATGACCAACATCACTACTTGACATTGCTTCACTTATAGAATGCTAATCGTATTCTTTACAACCAAAAAGTCACTTCAATATGAGAAATTCAAATCCATAAAGGCGACAAAATGACTTGAAATATACATTGATGCTAATTATGGAGGTTCACTATAGAGAAGAGATCTACTTCAACATTTTGCACTTTCTTGAGAGGAAATTTGATTATCTAAAGGAAGAACAAATAGAAAGTTATGACTAAATCAAGCACATAGACATAATTTATACCCATGGCATTTGGGGGTAAACAATATCTTCTGATAGAAAGTTGTCATATGCTATTGGTTTATGTTGAAGACATTATTATTAATAAAATAATGAAAATGACAAAATCTTAAAAGAAAACTCAACAAGATAATTTAAGATCTTAGGCTTCACGAAGATGAAATACTTGTAAGGCATACAACTTACTCTAAAAACAATACCTTTTTATCACAAAGAAAATATCTCTTAGATCTTTTAAAAAAATAAAGAAGTTGAATAGGAAGGCTATAAGTTCTCTTATTGATCATAACCATAAAATAAGAGTAAATTATGTAGGGAGCATTGAGTATAAAAGAATATGACAAAGGATGATTGATTAATTCTATAGGAGCGTAAGTTGCATGATCTAAAAAAAAACTTAAATGTATTAGTGAAGCTATCAAAATTATTTTATTGTCATCGAACAAGTAGTGCCTTAACAAAAGGTATATTAATCTTCCCTATTTGGTGATGACAAAACCATTGACAAATAGCGAAATGAAAAGATATAAATCATACAAGCATGCATGCCCTCTCCTTACATTTTTGCTTGACCTCAATGTATGAAATTCATATAATTATGCCACAAACTTGGGATACAATTAATATTTTTTATTTCATAGGTATCTCTTTCGTTTTTTGTCATGCATCAAAAGATTAAATAAGAATAAAACTTGTAAACAACGGGTAAACACAATAATACTATTTATGCACGATTTTTCTTTAAACAACCAAGGGTACAAGTTATAAGAAATATTTGTAAAAATAACAAATAACAAAAATATTTGCTTATTAATAAGCATAAACAAAAGCTAATCATCAACCTTTATAATAAAAATATTAAAAACCCTATAAAATATAACAATATATTTAGATATCATACATTTTATCCATGTTTAGTTTAATAACATTTATGATTTTGAACTTTGTTACATTCTTTATGTATATTTTTGGTAATTTCTATAAGAATTCAACCTAAATCAATTCCATTAGATTAAACATGCTTGCATGGGATTCTCCCCCTTTAAATTCAAAAAGATAAAATGATACAAGATAGACCATGGATTTGCATCTATAAGTTCTAAGAACTACACTTAATTCCTAATCATTAAACCATTTGTTTTCAATTCCAACTAAAAAGACTAATATGACCTTGTGGGCTGTATATTCGGGAACACGCTGCCTTTTCCGATGATCGCCAGAGTATTGCTCAAACGCTGGGGCCACCATAAGAACTTCAGAGTGTTTGATCTGTCCGCGAATTGCTTCTGCTTACACTTCGAATCGAAGGAGGCAAGGAATGAAGTGTGGCTCGGGGGGCCATGGAAAATTGCCAGCCAAGCCATGGGCCTGGATGTTTGGTCGCATGAATTCAATCCTGGTGACTCCCACGCTATGTGTGCACCGATTTGGGTGCGGTTTCCTGGTCTTCCCCTGATTTACTGGGATACGGACAACATCTTGCGGATTGCGAAGGCTATAGGGGATCCGTTCCTTCTCGATGGGTGGACGGCGGCAATAGAGAGATCATCCTATGCACGGGTATGTATTCGCACAGACCTTTCGAAACCCTTGAAGCCGGGGGTTTGGCTAAAAGGGGACTATGGGAGAGTTTACCAAAATTTCGAATATGAGGGACTGTCGAGGATTTGTTTCTCATGCTGTCGCGTGGGGCATCTTGCAAGCCAGTGCAATGGGCAGGCTATGAAGGAGGTGTCTCAGCCCGGACAGAGTGAATGCTCTGGAATGAAGGCGAATGGGGAACAGAGGAATGGAGGAGATATCCTCACCGAGGTTGCGGAAGAAGCGCATAAACTTGGGCCTTGGATGCTAGTCCAACACAAACGGAGGAAGACGGGTGCTGATGCTCGTAGGGGTCCAGCGGCCATGGCTACTCACGGACCCAGGAAAGACACTCAAAGAACCCGTGGGAGGATGCATGCCGGCTCATCTAGGGGGGTTAGTTGCTCCTCGAGGGAACGCGGGAGGAGTAGACCAAGGTGAGGCTCACCAACCAAGAGTCGAGCTCAACACGGGAGGGACCCTGGTGACCGGAGCTTGGGGTGGAAGGCGCGAAGCTGGAAGCTCGGAGGGGCGGAGTTAAGGGAAAGCTGACAGGGTCTATGACGGCTCAGGAGAAGGAGCCGCCCACTGGTGTGGGGGGCAGTGCGGCCTAAGAATGTGGCTTGCGGCTGCGCTTCGTGGGGCACAGCGGCCACCTCTGGTGGTGGCGGAAGGTTGGGGAATGCAGCAGCTTGGCTAGGGGCTCCTTGATGACATTATCAATGAACATTATTGTGTGGAATATAAGAGGCATCAAAAAGAAGAAGTTCATGAGCTATTTGCGTAGGTTGATCCGTGAAAGGAATGTTGCTGTTGTGGCGTTAATGGAGACAAAGGCTATGGAATTCTCTAGACAAGATGATAATTGGCTGCTTGGGGGAGGATGGGACTTTGAGGCACATCCCTCAGAGGGACTATCTGCTGGACTTCTTATTCTGTGGAGGAAGGAGGTGGAACTTGTGGTTTCTGGTGCTTCATCTCATACTATGGCCTGCACAATCAAAACCTCACATGATGGCAGTTGAATTGCTACTTTATCTACGGCCCGAAGTGCCATCACAGACGACGGATTATTTGGGAGGATGTCCGAAATTTCTGCGGAAGTAATGAGCTTTTGCTAGTTGCTGGAGATTTTAATTTGATCTTGGCACCAAAAGAAAAGCAGGGGGGTCGGCGCTTCTTTTATGGCAAGGACCAACAGGAATTTGCGGAACTTTTGCAGGAGCTTCAACTTGTGGATTTGGGGTTTTCCGGCAACAGGTTTACTTGGAGCAATGGGAAGCAGGGGGGAGCACGTATTCTTGAACGCCTGGACCGGGCTCTTATGAACTCGGCGGGGCTGATTGCATTTCCCAATTGTTCGGTTCATCACCTCAGCAGGCTGGGTTTGGATCATTGTCCATTGTTGGTTAAGGTGGGAGGCGGAGATCAGTGGCAGCAGTCCAGCAGGCCATTGTTCGATAGTGTGTGGCTGGATTTCCCTCAATCATTCCAGGTGGTGGAAAAAGCTTGGAGGAGGACTGTTCAGGGCAACAGTATGGAGATTGTGATGACAAAATTTAAGCGGTCGATGTGGGCACTACGTAGGTGGAGCCGTCAGCAGGTGGGGAATATTGTTGATCGGAATAAGGTGCTGGAGCAGGATATTGATGAGCTCCAAAATAGGGAATCTGGCGACGGTCTGTCGGAAGAGGACCATAAGCGGCTTGGTGAGTTGGTTGCTGCCTTTCACCGGGGGTGTGCTCTCGAGGAACAGTGGTGGTGGCAACGCGCTAAGGTGCATTGGGCGCAGCTTGGGGATTGCAATTCGAGGTTCTTCCACATCGCGGCATCGGCTCGGAATAGGGGGAACCATATTACATCCTTGCAGGACGCTGACGGCAACACTGTGGACTCTCCCGACAACATTAGACGACTTGTCTTCGAGTTTTTTGAACGGAAATGGGGTGATAGCAACATGGCGCCATTGCCTCCATTCTCCCCGTTTTCCGGTTTTGTCAGTGAGGAGGCTGGCTCCGACCTTTGCCGAAGGGTGACGGAAGATGAGATTTTGGTGGCTATGCGGGGCATCAAAAGGAATCACGCCCCGGGTATCGACGGCATTACTATGGACTTTGTCAATGGATATTGGAGGGTCACGCAGCGGGACATTATCAAGGCTGTCTTGGCATTCTTTGAGGAGTGTAGAATGCCGGAGAGTTGGCAGCAGCGATTTCAGCCTGCCAACAAGAATTCGAGCCACCAATTTATAGATTGTGTCACACAGACTAATCGGCCTAAAATGCTCCGGCCGGCATTGCTACTTGGTGTAACTGGATCACTGCATGTATTTCTGGTCCGAGGTACGCTGTACTTATTAATGGAGCGCGTCTTCCCTGGGTGTCGGCGCGTCGTGGTCTCCGGCAAGGTTGCCCATTATCCCCTTCCTATTTGTCATGTCCATGGAATACCTATCGTGCATGATGCGGGATTATGAGTCCCGGCAGCTGCTCAGGTTTAGGCCAGGAATGCATACACCGCTGGTCTCCCACCTCTTGTTCGCCGATGATGTGCTGATTTTTGCTCCAACATCCAGGGAGGCTGCGTGCGTTGTTCGCCGCATTTTGCGGATGTTTGAGGGCAGTGCTGGATTGAAGGCCAACTTGTCCAAATCCAATGTCTACTTTAGCAGCAGATTTAGCAAGAAGCAGTCCAGCTTAATCTCACGGAAGCTTGGAATGACAATCGGCCGTGCCTTGGTGTACTTGGGGGTCCCCATTACTGCGCGCCGAGTGACTAAGGAGGATCTGAGTGCCATAATCCAAAGAATTGATAACACAGTGATCAGCTGGCGTGGACGGGTTCTGTCGCTTGTGGGCAGGGCTGTGTTGGCGTCCTCGGTTCTGTGTGTAATACCCAACCATATTTTGCGCCACTGTTGGGTGCCGGCGGGAACCATTGCAACAATTGAACGCAGAATCAGGCAATTTCTATGGGGCGGCACGAGTAGTGTTCGGAAGCTGCACTATGCTTCCTGGGACTGTGTGTCTTTGCCGAAGGTGGCCGGCGGGCTCGGGCTGCGGGACCTTCGCATTTGGCACCAGGCTCTGCAGATGGGGAATTGTAAGGGCATCCTGGGGCGCGAAGGCGGACTATGGGTCGAGATGATGAGAAGGAAGTACGGGTTCATTGACCCGTTGATGAAGACACCCCGGAATGCCTCGGCCATTTGCAAGATGATCCTGGGGGCCATGCCGACGGCGATTTTGTGCTTCGTGTGGCGCATCGGCGACGGGCGAAGAGTGAGATTTATGGAGGATAATTGGCTTGGGGTTCTTCCTATCAGCTGCTGGCCCACGTTTATTAATGTCTGCATAAGATGGCAGAAAGCGTTGCTGAATGCATCAGGGACGACGGTGCTTGGAATGTTGAGGCGATTTCCAGCTTGGCGGGTGAGGAGCTTGTTGAAAGAATTAGACACCTCCCGCATGCTTGGGACTCTGTCCAGGACTGCTTGGTCCAGACGCATACGAAAAAGGAGAAGGCTCACAGTGGCCGAGTCTATGCACAGATCAAATGCGAATCGTCCTCTGCGGGAGGCGGCGACCGGCGGCATGATGAAGCTACGGGGAGAATTTGGAAATTAAAGGTGTTGCCGAGGGTTCGGGTCTTCCTATGGCGGGCTGCCGGCGACTTTCTGCCAACAGCGACATGGAAGGCTCGCCGGGGAATTAGCTGCGATCCCCTGTGCCCGTTCGGCTGCATGGAGGAGGAAACCCTGCAGCATGCGTTGTGGGAATGCCCACGTGCCTGGGACGTGTGGGGGACCAGTCATGCACGTCATGTGCTAAGGGAGCTGGGCTGGCCCACGGGTGCGGCGTCCGGGTTTGGCATTTTGGAGATGTTGATCAGATTCTTGAGCTCTCCTACGGCGCGACGCGATGGTGCGGTACAGCATGTGGCAACTATTGCTACCACCTTGTATTACTTTTGGTCGAGGAGGAATGCGCTTATACACAACGGCTTCGTGCCCACTCTTTGCTCAGTGTCTCAGACGGTTAGGTTCGAGGTAAGCACAACCCTCAGGAGGCATCTCATCCATTCATCTCGGTCCAGTGGGAATCCTGGCAAATCCTCGGATTTGATTGTCACGAACGGTTGGCTTCCCCCCCCTACAGGATGGATCAACGTCAATTGTGATGTCGCGGTTGGTGATTCCATAGCTGGTCTTGGTGTCATTGTTAGAGACTGCTCTGGCAAACCCCTCATGGTGGCCGGTAGGAGGATGTTCTCAGTGGCTGCTGATATGATGGAGGTCCAGGCCATAATTATGGCCTTTGACCTTCTGAGGGAGTTTCTCTCCCAGTTTCGTGCAGTTGAGTTCCAGTCTGATTCGATGGCTGCACTTCTGGAGGCTCGGGATATGGTTACTAAACCCAGTGGGGAGGGGATGCTTGCTGTTACTCTACAGTATGTTAAGGCCATGGAGGCTTGCCAGTTTTCTCATACCTACAGGGAGGGAAATGAGCCTGCTGACTGGGCTGCTCGCAGAGCTTGCACTCATGAGTTCATTTGGGGTCCTTGGGAATCTCTTCCTCAGCCTCTCATTCAACTCATGCTGTCTAATTTTCTGTTTGATCCCCCTTGAGGATCTAACTGTAAAACCTGTGTGGCTTTGCCACTTTTGATATAATGATATATCCTTTTCAAAAAAAAAAAAAAAACTAAAAAGCTAAGAAAGTTCACTTATAGAAATTATTTGCAACTTTAACATAACGATAAGGACTAATTAAGGATTTTCATTTTAGTACTCTAAATCTCATTCTTAACATAGCAACAACAACATTCTACTCTTTAAAAATAAATTATTTCTTTAATCTCAATTATTGAATGTTTTAATAAAGAATGACCAAAGGTATAATTAATAGATAAAATTATTAACTCGACCTAAGTTCCAGCACTAATTTCTCGTCCTTTTAGAATCACTCAAATGGGTTAATACTTAAGGGTAATGTGAGCTTATGAAAGGTTTTAATAGATAATAATTTGATACAATGAATCAGAAATTACTACATGAAATGCAACATTTCAAAATTAATCTATAATAAAAAAGAATAATATAATAATAATTTGTCAAAATTCTTCACATTTTTTCAATATATCTCTTACTTTTACTCACCATTTCTTGTGTCTTTAATTTCCAACAAGTTGTTTAAGAGCTTAACATGTATTAACACTATCTATCGAATTAAGCTCCAAGTTTAATTTTTTCAAATTCTATCTCTAGAATTCATAACTTATAGTTTTACAAAAGGCAATTTCACTTACCTCACATGTAATTATTAATTCAATAAAACGGACAAGACTTTAATGAAACACTAATTAGATTCATATTTCTTATATCGATAATTTAATAATCTATGTATAAGACCTTGATTTTGCTTTCTTGTTATCTTGGGTAAGAAACATAACCTATTTTTCATATAAATTCTCTAGTTCCTTCAAAGCCTCAAAAGGCGTTTTTAAATGACAAATAATGATTTCAAATTGTTGGGATAAAGCAAAATAAAGATAATTATTTCAATTAGCATTAATTTGCCTTAAATTTCTAAATTATTCATTAGAATCATTTAAATCAATAAAAGGATTTTTATATAAAAATAATAAATTAGTACTAATATTTAAAATAAAAATTTTGAATTCATTTTTTCACAAAGCAAAATTTGAACCTTCGAACATAGGTGGATCAATGTTCTTAAAAATATAAATGGCAACTCAGCATACAAAAAAGAAAAAGATGGGATCTTCTGTACGAAAATTCTTCTCTCGATGCAACCTGCTCTTATACCACTTGATATAATCTATATTGATCCAATTGAAAGGATGGGGGACGGGTGAATTATGCTTTTTAATATTTTTTTACTTTTAAAATCTTTTCTTGAGTGAAACTTTTTTAATTATTAAATTATTCATTTAAAATTTTATCAAAAAAAAATTTTAAAAGAAAATGTACATTTTATAATTTTAAAAACATTTTTCAATAAACTACTTTTTGCTTCATAGAAAATAATTTTTATAAATATATTATAAATATTATTTTTAATTAGTTATTATTAAATAAGAAAATATCATAAATTATATAATAATAAAGAAAATAAAAATAACGATAGGTTTTTAGATGGCTCAACCTAGCATGTGTCAACATGTAATCTCAGTTAATAAGACATGGATTTCACTAACAAAGCCACTTTCTTTTGCTATAAGAGGTAGAGGAAACCTTTACAGACCATATCCTTTTGTCGTAGTAGGTAACGGTTCACCATCATAGTTTCAATTATAAATGCTTATAATATTGAAGTATAATAAAAAATTATAATTAAACATAACATTTCATTATTCACTTATAAAAGCATATATAGCATAATTATATGGATTATGATGTTGGAATATGAATGCATATGATTTTTCAATATGTACTAATATTTTCTAAAAAAAAGAAATAGGAAAATAAATATTTAATGGTAAAAAAGTCACTAATAAGATATGCAACAAGGAAAATGCAAAGTAAAAAAGATAAAATGAGTTGCAAATATGGTTCCAATAAAGGCGTTGAAATTAGATTGCAATTTTTTATTTTGTACTTGTTCTTCAAAAAATATTAATGTGGTAAGGTAAACATCAATAATCCTCTAACACAAAAGGTTCCATTATTTATGTTAGAATATTTTAGACTAAAATAAAACTTTTCCAATCGCATCCATTCAATCAAGATTATTAGATGAATGGTTAAACGGAATGTACTTTTGTAAAGGTTGACATGATCCTTATTATTCAATTAGAAAGTGCAATTATATGTCACTAGATCACTATAGTTTGAAAGTAAACAAGGCTAATTTTTTGTCCCATAAATCATGCTTGTATATGTTGTTTAGCATTTCAAATACTTCCTCTACTTATAAAAGTCAGCCTAATGGGGTTTGCTATCCCTTGGTTCTTTTAAGAAGTAATGACCCAAGCCACCTATGCATATATTTATAGGTCTGACTTGACCTATTCCCATTACTTTACACTTCACGAGTCCAACCTAACTTATTATGCTTAAGCTAACTTAGGAGTTAATTCCTAACCTTATTTAATCTAGTGTGTGAGCATGTGTGCAATTATACAAGTGTGTCTTCATGTGTATGCTCATGTGTGTGTGTGTGAGTGTGCATGTTTAAATGCTTGTGCGCATACATGTATAGCTATGTGTGTTTGTGAGTGTGTGTTGGCATGGAAATTGATCTATGCTATGTGTGTACATGTATGCGTATGTGTGCATTTGCATATAGGTGTATGCCTATGAATGCTGGCATGCACATGTGTGTTTACATACATGTGTGCATATGTGCGTGTGTGTTCATGTATGTGTGTGTGTGTGCATGTGCATGTTTGAGAATGCATATACATTCATTAGTGTGTGTGTGTGTGTGTGCATGTGTAAATGCATGTGTGTGTGCATTTGTTTGTGTGTCAAAACAAGTGCATTTGTGTGCACATATATGTGTGCATGAGTGTGTGTATGCATGCATGGTGCCTATGTGAGTGTTTATGTACGTGTGTATTTAGGCATGTGTGCATGTTTGTGCACATGTGTGTGGTTGTGTCCATGTTTGCATGCTTGTGTGAGTCTATATGTGTGTACACATGGATGCTTATGTGCATGCATGGGTGCATGTGCACTTATTTACATTGTGGATGCATTTGCATTTTCTTGTCGTGCATGTGACTGTGTATGTGTGTGTTTATATGTGTGTATATAAAAGTATGTGTGTGTGTGTGTGCATGCACATGTGTCTATGTGTATGTGTCAATTTGAGTTCACAAATGAATGATTGAGCATTTGTGTGTGTTTGTCTATGTATCTGTACTTGTTTGTGTGTGTTTGCGCCTATGCATGTGTGTAGGATTTTGTATGTTTGTGTGTGTGTGTGTATGTGTGCATGTGTGTTTGTGCATCTACTATTACTACTACTACTTCTTCTTCTTCTTCTTCATCATCATCCTCTTCTTCTTCTTCTTTTTCTTCTTCTTCTTTTTTTCTTCTTCTTTTTGTGTGTTCGGGTATGTGTCTATATTTCTGAGTGCATGTGTGTGCATGTATATTTGCTTATGCACATTTGTGTGTGTGCATTTGTGCACAAGTGTCCATATGTGTTGGTCTATTATCGTGCATGTGTATATGTTCATGTAATGTGTGTATGTATGTGTGTATGTATGGATGTCTCTATGGGAGTTTGGTTGCATGTGAGTGTGAATGTGAGTTTGCATATGCATGGGCACTTCTGTGTGTGTGTGCATGTGTTTGTGCATGTGCTTGTGCATGTATGTGTGCATGCTTGTGATTATGTGCATGTGCATGTGCATGCACATATGAACATGTATCTATGTCTGCATGTGTGTATGGGAATGCATAAATGTGCATGTATTAGTGTATGTATGCATGTGTGTAGTTGTGTGTGTGTGTGTCTATGTGCATATTCTTGTGTGCAAGTGTATGTGTGTGGCAATATGTATGTTTGTGTGTATTTGTCATCATGGATAACTATGTATGTGAGTGCATGTGTGCGTTTGTCAATGTGCATTATGGTGAGCATGTGCATGTGTGTGTGTTTGTATGTGTGCCTATGTCTATGCGTTTATGGCCTTGTCCATGTTTAGTGCAGGTGTATATGCATGTGTGTGTATGTGTCTACATGTATGAATGTATGTAGGTGTGTTTGTAGGTGAATATGCATGTGTGCATGTTTTTGTGTTTGCAAGTGGGTGCGCATTTGAGCACACGTGTGTGTGTGGCTTTTTGTGTATGCGACAGTGCATCTGTGTGTGTGTGTATGCATGTTTTTGTACATACATGTGTGTTGTGTTTGTGTGTATTTATATGTGTTTGTGTGTGTATGTATATGCATTTCTTTTTGTGTATATGCACATATGTATGTCCATGTGTGTATGTGTTTGAGCATGTGTGTGCTTTTGTTTTCTTATGTGTGTGTGTGTGCAACTATTTTTGTTCATGTGTGTGTTTGTGTAAGCATGTGTTTGGGTGTGCATGTCTTATGGCTGTGCTTCCACATGGAGATGCAAGTGTTTGAGTAAGTGTGTGCATGCACATGTGTGTATTCATGTGAGTTTGTCTATGTGTGTACATCTGCATATGTATGTAAGTGCATGGGTGTTCATGCATGTGCATGTGTGTGTGTACTTATGTGTTTTTGTATGTGCCTATTTGTGCTTTGTGTGCATGGGTGCATGTGTATGCTTTTGTGCATGTACGTGTATGTTTGCATGTATGTGTGCCTATGGGCATGTGTGCATTCTTATGTGTGTCTATGAATGTCTATGCATATATGTGCATGCATTCAAATTTATGTATATGTGTGACAATGTGCATTCATTTGTGTGCATTCATGTGAGTGTTTATATGCATGTCTACGTGTATGTGCTTATATATGTATGCATGAGTGTGTGTATTTTCCTATGCGCCTGTGTGCTTCTTTGCATTTGTGTGTATGTGTAGTGTGAATGTGTGCATTTATGTGCATGCATGCATGTGTGTGTGTTTATGGATGTGTGCATGTGTGCATCTATGAGTCTTCATGTCTTTCTATATTTGTGTGCCCATGCATATGCTTATGCATATGTGTGTGTGTGCATATGTTTGTGTTTGTGTGTTTGTGCTTGGACATGTGTATGCATGTGATCTAATATGTGTGTCTGTGTGTGATTACATATGTATGTTTGTGTGCATCTGCATATGTGTATGTGGGTGCACATGTTTGTGTGTGTGTATGTGTGTGTCTCTACATGTGTACATGTGTTTGTACATGTATGCACATCAGCGTGAGAGTTTGTGGATGTGATTGTGGGTGTGTATCTGTGTGCATATGTATATGTGTGTGCACATGTAAGTGCATATGTATATGTAGATATGTCAGTGCATTAGTGTGTGTGCTAGTGTGTGTGTGCTTATGCATGTGTGTATGTCTATGTGTGCATGCATGCCTGTGTGTGATTATGTTTGTGTGTGCATTTGTACGTCATATAGAAATGTGTTCATGTGTGCACATGTGTGTGTGTGAGTGCCTGTGCATATGGGTGCATGTACTGGTGCATGAATGTATGTATGTTTATTCAAATATATGTGTTTATACATGTGTGCATTTGCATGATTGTGTTTGTATGTGTGTCAGTGTGCATGTGTTTGTGTTTACATGTATGTGCATGTGTTTATGTTTGTGTGTGTCTGTTTGCATGTGCTTTTATGAATAGATGAGCTTGTCTGAGGAAGTGTGTATGCATGTCTAGACAAATGCATATGCATACATGTGCATGTGCATATGTGGATGCACTTTGGTGTGTGTGCTTCTATGAATGTGTTTAGGGGTGTGTACATGTGTGTGAGTTTGTATAAGAGGGTGTGTGCATGTTTAAGCATGTCTGTATGTGCATGTTTGCATGTGCAAGTGTGCAGGTGCATGCATACCTACATGCATGTGTGTGTAGGTGTGTGCATGTGTGTGTTTGTGTGTGTGTGGTGCATATATTCCTATGTGGGCATATCTTTTTAGGTGAGTGCACATGTGTGCATGTGCCTGTGTATGTGTGCTCATATGTGTGCACATGGTTCTATGTGTGTATTTTGTTTATCTTTGAATGTCTATTTATGCATGTTTGCATGTATTTTTGTGAGCACGCATATGAGTGTGTATGCATGTGTATTCATGTACTTGTTTGTGTTTATTTAAGTGTTTTTGTTATTTTGTGTTTATGTTTATGTGTGTTCATGTGCACATGTATTAGCATGCATGCATGTGTGTGTGTCCTTGCATGTGTGTGTCCGTGGGGTATGTGTGTGAGGGTGTGTTTATTTGTATATATGTGTGTAGGTGCATGAATGTGTGCTAAAGTGAGTTCATTCGAGTGCATTATTTATGTTTTTGTGTTTTGGCTTATACATTTGTGTATATGTGCATGTGTGTGTGTTCATGTGTCTATTCATGTATGTGTGTGTGTGCATATATGTGTGTATGAGTGGGCTTTTGTGTGGATGTGTATGTGCTATGCATGTTCCTATGCATGTGTGTGTCTTTATGTGAGTGCATGTGATAGTGTGTGTGTGTGCATGCACACATGTGTGAATGCATGTGTGTGTTTTTAGGTGCACATATGTGCTTGCAATATTATTTGCAAGTGAGTCCATGTGTCCATGTGTGTTCCTTTGTATGTGTATAGGTGTGTGCAATCGTGCATACATGTGCGTGTGTTCATCTATGTGCATGTGCATATGCATGGCTATACACATGCATCTGTCTATGTTGGTGTGTATGTTTATCTACATGTGTGTAATATGTGTATGTATATATATGTGTGTGTGTGTGTGTATATGTGTGTACCTGAGCATGTCTGTGTCCACATGTATTCGGATTTGTGTTGGTGTATATTTGTATGTGTGTGCATGCATGTGTGTGCGAATGTGTGCATGCATGCATATGTGCACGTGTTGACTACATGTGTTTGTTTGTTCATGTGCCTAAATGTGTGTGTGCATGTATGCGTGTGTGTGTATCCATTTGTGCATGCATGTTTGTCTCTATATATAAGTGCACGCATCTTTGACTTTGTAGATTTTTGCATGTGCTTGCATGTGTGCATTTGTACGTGTATGTACACGTGTATGTGGTCTCATCTATGTGTGCATGTGCTTTTGCATGCATGTGTGTGTATGAATCTTTTTGAGTGTATATGTGTGCGTACATGTGTGAGTGTGTGTGCACGTGTACATGTGTGTGCATACGCTTGCATGTGTGTGTGTGTGTATATGTGGATGCATGGATATGCCTATATGTGCACATATGCTTTTGTGTGTGCTTGCATTTGTGTGCATTCATTTATGCAAATGTGTGCATGTGCATGTGTGAGCGTGTGTTTCGTTGCATGAATGTCTATGAGCATACTGAACTGTGGTCATGTGCACATTACTATGTATGTGTGTGTGTGTGTGTTTGTGTGCACCTATGTGCATGTAAGCTTGTTTGAGTGCTTTTATGTGTGTGTGTGTGTGCATGTGTGCATATATGTGTGTGTGCATGTGTGCATGCATGTGTTTCTGTGCGTGTTCTTGTTTGACCATAAGTGTGTGTGCACTTGAGTGTGTATTTATGTGTTTGGGAGGACATGTTTGTGTGGGTAAGCATGTACATGTATGTGTATGCATTCATGTGTGTGTAGGCATCTATTTTTGTATTTGTTTTGATATGCGTGTGTGCATATGAATGTACATGCATGTGTTCGTGTGCGAGCATGTGTGTGGATGTGCATGTGCTTATACACACATACATGTGTGTATGCATGCTTGTTTGTGTGCATGTATTTGCATAAGTGTATGTTTACACATTTGTTAGCATGTGTATTTGTGTGTATTTTTCTTTGCACGTGAGTGTGTGTACATATTTGTGTGCGTGTGCATACACATGTGTATGGGTGTGCATGCATGCATGTAAGACTGTTTGTGTGCGTGTACATATGTATTTGTGTTTGAGTATGTGTGCATGTGTGCATACATGCATGTTTGTGTTTGTGCATGTGTGTGTGTGTACAGTGAGTGTACTTGTACATATGTATGCTAGTGTATGCATCTATAGTTAAAGGTGTGTGTGTTCATTCATGCGTGTATGCTTGTGCATTAGCATGTGCCAGTGCTCTTTTTTGTGTGCACATGTGCATGTTTGTGTGTGTGTGTGAGTACATGTGTGTTTGCTCTAGTGTATAAGTGTGTTTGTGGGTGTGAGTATGCATGTGTGCATGCTTATGTTGCTGTGTGTAGGTGCATGTTTGTGAGGGTGCACTTGTGTGTACGTGCATGTGTGTGGGTGTGCATGTGTGCATTGTTGTGTGCATGTTTGTGAGTGTGTATAAGAGCCTAAGTCTTTTGATATGTGTGTATAAGTATGTGGGAGCTTGTGTATGTGTGTGAATGTGTGTAAGTGTACGAGTGTGTGTGTGCACACATACATGTATGTGTGTATCTTTACATGTGTATTCGATTGTGAGTGCATGTTTGACTTTATGTGTGTGCATGTTTTGGTGCGCAAGCATGTATGTGTGTCTGTGTGCATTTGTACGTGGATGCTTATATGTGGTTGCATATCTTTGCGTGTGTGTGTGTCAGCATTCAAGCATTTTGGTGTTTGTGCATGTGTATTTGTTTATCTATTTGTGTATATTTGCAATGTGTTTGTGTGTGTGTGCATATGTATGTTCTTATGTGTCTGTGTATGCATATACATATGTGTGCTTGCACATATGCTTGTGTATGCAGATGTGATAATGTGTGTGTTTGTGCTTGCTTGCATAAGTGCATATATGTGTGTGTGTGCATAGTTGAGTGTGTGTTCCTATGCATGTGTGCCTCTGTGCTGTTTATGTGTATTCATAAGTGTGGGTGTGTTTGTTCATGCATTTGTGCATGTGTATGTGCATGCCTATGCTTATGTTTGAGTGTTTTGGTGTTTGTTCATGTCTGAGTGCTTATGCATGTGTGACTATGTCAATGCATATTTATGTGTATGTGTCTGCGAGCATGCGTATGCACATTTATGCAAATGCATGTGCATGTGTATGTGCTTGTGCACATTTGATTGTGTTTATGTGCACAACTTTGTGTGCTTGTGTGCGTGCTCATTTTTGTATGCTTGTCTATATGTATAGGTGCATGCATTTATGACTTTGTGCATTTGTGCATGTGCATGCATATGTGCATTTGAACATGTGTGTGCACGTGTATGTGGCTTCATCTATGTGCATGTACACTTGTATGCAAGTGTGTGTGTGTGCATCTTTGTGAGTGTATATATGTGCGTACGTGCGTGAGTCTACATCTGTGTATATGTGTGTGCCTAGGTATGCCTATAGGTGCATATATGCTTTTGTGTGTGCTTGCATTGGTGTGCATGTATTTATGTAAATGTATGTTTGTGTACATGTGAGTGTGTGTTTCTTTGCATAAATGTGTGTGATTTACTGGAGCATGTTTATGTGCACATTCATAAGTATGTGTGTGTGTGTGTGTGTTTGTGTGCACTTATGTGCGTGTGAGCTTGTGTGAGTGCTTTTGTGTGTGTGTGTGTGTGCATGTGTGCATGCATATGTGTCTCTATGTGTTCATCTTTGACCATAAATGCATAAGTGTGTGTGTTCACTTGTGTGTGTATTTATGTGTTTGTGTGGATGTGTTTGTACGAGTAAGCATGTAACTGTATGTATGTTTGTGTGCATGCATGTGTATGTGTGTTCATATGCTGGTGTGTTTGTTCATATGAATGTAGATGCATGTGCACGTGCATGACCATGTGTGTGCTTATGCATGTGTGTGTATGCGTGCATGTTTGTGTGCATGTATTTGCATAAATGTGTGTTTGCAATAGCATTTGCATGTGTATCTTGTGTATTTTTCTTTGTGTGTGATTGTGTTTGTATGTGTGTGTGTGTGTGCATATGTGTGCATACGCATGTGTGCCGGTGTGCATGCATGCAAGTAAATTGTTTGTGTGTGTCTACATGTGTATTTGTGTTTCTGTAAGTTTGCATGTGTGCATACATACATGTTTGTGTTTGTGCATGTGAGTGTACTTGTACATATGTATTCTAGTGTATGCATCTTTAGTTAAGAGTGTGTGTGTTCATGCATGTGTGTGCATTAGCTTGTGGAAGTGCATTTTGTGTGTTTGTGTGTGTGTCTGCACATGTGCAGGTTTGTGTATGTGTGTACATGTGTGTGTATGCACTAGTGTATAAGTGTGTTTGTGGGTGTGAGTTTGCATTTGTGCATGCTTATGTGGCTGTGTAGGTGTGTGTGCATGTGTGTGTCTGTGCACTTGTGTATACGTGCATGTGTGTGTGCATTTGTGCATTTTTGTATGCATGCTTATCAGTGTATGTGAGTGCCTAAGTCTTTAGATATGTATGTGTATGTAGAAGCTTGTGTATGTGTGTGCATGTGTGTATGTGTATGAGTGTGTGTGTGAGTGTACATGCACACATGCACGTATGTGTGTGACTTTATGTGTGTATTCGATTGTGTGTGCATGCATGAGTTTGTGTGTGCGCATGTGTATTCGGGCAAGCACATGAGTTAATGTATTTGTTCTTTATACATGCATGCAATTATGTGTGTGTGTGTGTGTGTGTATTTGTATGCATATGCTCATATGTGGTTGCGTGTCTTTGCATGTGTGTGTTGGCGTACATGTATTTGGGTGTGTGTGCTTGTGTATTTGTTTATCTGTTTTTGTACATGTGTGAATGTGTCTGTGTGTGTGCAAGTGTGCATTTTTATGTATGCGTGTGTGTGGGTGGATGGGTGCGTACACATGTATGTATGTGATTATCTACACACATGTGTGCATATGTGTGTGTGTGTGTATCTATATCCATGTGTATGTGTGTGTATGTCTATGCATGTGTGCATGTGCATTTTTTTGTATATGTGATTGTGTTCACTCTTGTACGAGCATCGGCATGTGCATGTTTATGTATGTGGGTTTGTTTGTATGCGCATACGTGCATTTGCATGTGCATATACATGGGTGCATGTGTACATGTGTGTTGCATGTGTTTGTGAGTTTGTTTCAACATTTGCACACATGTGTGTGTGTGTACTTACATGTTTGTGAGTGTGCTTGTTCGTGTGCATGTGTGTTTAATTGTGTGTATGCTTGTGTGCATGCTGGTGTGTGCATGTGTGCATTTGTGCTTCTGTGTGTGAGTTTGTAAATATGCATATGCATATGTCTATGCATGTGTTTGTGTTTGATTGCTTGTGTGTGTGTTGTTGTTGTGCATGCATGTGTGGATGTGCCTGAGAATGTGCATGTCTGCTTGTGTGGGAGTATGCATGTGAGCATGTGTGCATGGATGTATGTGCATGCAAGTGTCTGTGTGTGTGTGTAAGTATGCATGTGTATGTGTTTTGAGTGTTTAGTTGTTGGTGTGTGTGCCTGTGTATATGCTCATATGTGTGTGGATGCGTGTACATGCAATTTTTGCCAAAAATAAAAAAAATATATTTTAAAAAGATATTTGAAATAATTAATCACATATAGCTCATTGAAATAAGTTCAATGATGTTTGTTTCTCCTCGATCAGAGGTTGTTTAGAATTATAACCAAATGCAAAAATAAGTAGGCATAAATAATATAAATTATTTATATTATTTTTATATTAACTAAATATATATTAAAACAGTGAGATTAATTGAAATAATATATTATAATAAAACCAAAGTGTTGTATTGTTCACTTTAGAAGAAAATTAGAGTTAAGTAAATTAATAATAAGGCTTAAATGAGGTAAATTAAAGACATGTAATATAACCAAATTAATGTGAGAACATTAAAAAAAAGAGATAAATTATATAGGAAAGTTGCATTCAAAGGTAATGACGTGATTTTGTCTAACATCTATGATCATGAAATCATGTACAAATTAAAATCTCTTAAGATATACAAACATTAGATAGAGCCCATAAGGTGTAATTTCATCTTGAAATATCATTGTTTGAAATTACTACAAATTTACAAAGCAAATAATAAAAAATTATTATTGCAATACTAAGTAAATATATTTTAAAGTTAAAATACGATAAATTAAGGGAAGGCAAAATAACCAAATCAAAACAATAAAAACATGACACAAAAATAGATTTAGATGTATATAGTAATATAACCAAAGAAAGGAAAAAATTTGAATAAATGAGCTAAATTACATGAGAAACTTATATTCCAAGCACATAAAAGGTCAAGTGTAATATCCTTGAATGCTAATATTGTAGAAATCAAAATGTCAAGTAAAGCATACCAAAACTCCATAAAATAAAATATCTAAAAATATTTAAATGAGTATTTAATTGGATACACCTTGTTAAGGCGAGTCCAATGATGACTTTTTCTTCTTGCTTAAACCTCAATTTGCAAAATTACTATTCTATTATTTAAAAAAAATATATAAATTAAAGAAGAGATTTGTGAAATTAAAGTAATGTAATATAGCAAAATATGGCATAAAATTAGAAGAAACGACATAAATTATAAGGGAAAGTTGCATATCAATTATGCAAACGAGATTGGGCATAACAACATAGGCTAACAACTTGGTCAAATAGTAAGCATTCACATTCCTTGCTAAAATGAACAAAAAGAAAATATTTAAAAAATATTTAAGTGATTATTTAGTTGGATGGAGCACATCGAGTCAAGATTAACAATAATTGTTTTTTCTTATTCGAACCTCATTTTGGAGTACAGTGAATTGCCAAAATATAAACATGAATTATAATAAATTGTAATTTTTTATCTTAAGTAACTAGATAATAAAGCTAAAATAAGTTTAATTGAAGCAAAGTAAAGTAAACGAATAAAAATGTTATGAACATGACGCGAAAGGAGATTTAGATCTATATGGTAATATAACCTAACGAAGAAGAAACATTGAAGAAATCGAATAATTTATAAGTGAAAGTTGCATTCTAAGTACACAAAAAAAGTAAGTGTAACATCCTCGATTATCAAATATAATACAAATAAAAATGACTTGTAAAGCAATGCCAATACCCTATAAAATAAAATATCTAAAAAAAATTTAATTGAGTATTCAATTGGTTATAACTTGTCGAGGTGCATCCAATGTTGATTTTGTCATGTCAATCGAACACCATTTTGTAATTTACTATTTTCATATTCATAAAATATACAGATAAAAGGAGAGATTTGTAAAACTAAGGTAATGTAATATAGTCAAATGGGTCATAAAAGTTGAAGAAATTAGATCATTTATAAGAGAAAGTTCTATTTCCATTATTAAAAAAATTCAAGCATAAAATCCCTAATTAACAACCTAGGAAAAACTTAAACATTTGCATTCCTTACAAAAACCTTCAAAAAGAACATATATATAAATATAAAAGTTATTATTTAATTAGATGGAGATCATCAAGACAAGTGTAATAGTGATTTTTTCTCAATCAAACCTCATTTGGAATTACTATGAATAAATGAAAGAAAACAAACAAAAATAAAAATAAATCATTATTTTAATATTGAGTAAATAAGCACTAAAGTTCAAATGAGTTTAGTTAAAGCAATGTAGAATAACCAAATCAAAATGTTATTAGCATGACACGAAAGGGGATTTAGATGTATATGGTAATATATCTAAACAAAGTAAAAATTTTAAAAACATTTGATAAATTTTTAGAAAAAGTAACATTCCAAAGACATGAAGGGTCGAGTGTAACATCCTCAACTATGAAATATGGTACAAAACAAAACTTCTCATAATGCATACAAAAACTCTACAAAATAAAATATCTAAAAAATATTTAAATGACTTTTTAATTAGATACAACTTATTAAGGTGAGTTTAATGATGACTTTTTCATATCAATTGAACCTTATTTTATAAAATTACTATTTTAATATTTAGAAAATGTATAAATTGTATAAGAGATTTATAAAATTGAAGTAATGTTATCTAGCAAAATGAGGATAAAATTAGAAGAAATGAGATAAATTATAAGGGAAAGTTGCATTTCCATTATGCAAATGAGAACGAGATTAACATCCTAGATCAACAATCTGATCAAATGTTACGCTTTTCCATTACTTGCCAAAGCACTCAAAAAGAAAATAATTAGAAATATAAGAAGGACTATTTAACTAGATGGAGCTAATGGAGACAAGTCTAAAAATGTATTTTTACTTAATTGGACATCATTTATAATTATTATGAATTACGAAAAGAAATAAATATAAATAAAAATAAATTATTAATTTAATGTTAAGTAAATAGATAATAAAGCTAAAATGAGCTTAATGAAAGCAATGTAAAATAACCAAATAAATGTGTTATATAAATGACATGAAAGAAAATTTAGATGTATGTGATAATATAATTAGACAAATGAAAAAATTTGAAGAAATCGGCCAAATTGTAAGTCAAACTTACAGTCGAAGCACAAAAAAGATCAAGTGAAACATCCTTAGTTATTAAATATGGTAGAAATCAAAATTTCTCATAAAGCATACCAAAACAAAAGAAAATAAATATCTAAAAATATTCAAATGAGTATTTAATTGAAATTTTCTAGTTAAGTCGAGTTCGAGATGATTTTTCATCTCCATTGAGCCTCCTTTTGTATAATTACTATTTTAATGTTTAGTAGATATATAAATTAAAGAAGAGATTTGAGAAATTGAAGCAATGTAATATAGTGAAATGAGGCATAAAATTAGAAGAAGTGATATAAATGATAAGAGAAAGTTGCATTTGCATTATGTAAAAAGGTTGAGCATAACATTCATGATCAACAACTTGATCAAACACTAGATGTTCACACTCCTTACCAAACCTTCAGGAATAAAATTTTTAGAACTATAGAATTGATTTTATGTTAAATGGAGCTCATCAAGATGGGTCTAACAATGATTTTTTTCCTAATCTGACCTCCCTTAAAATTACTGTGAATTTTAAAAAGAAATAAATGTAAATAACAATAAATTATTATTTTAATGTTTAGTAAATAGATAATAAAGCTAAAATGAGTTTAAATGAAGTAATATAATGCAACTAAATTGAAGAGATGTAAAAGTTCCATGAGTTAAGAAATAGAGATTCTTATAAATATAAACAAATCATAGAGAAAATATTTAAAAATGAGATAAAGTATATTGAATGTTGTACTCCATGGTTCTAGGAAAATCGAGTGTAAATCCTCAATCATCAAATCATGCACGTATCAAAATATCTAATAAAGTGACCTAAAATGTAATTGAGTTTTTTAAGTCGAGTTGAACTACACTTGTTTTAAAATTATTGATAATTGAAAATTAAGTAACAAAAAATGACAATGAAATATGATTTTAAGATTAAGTAAATATATTTTAAAGAAAAATTTTGATAAATTGAAGTATCATAATATGAAAAAATCAAAGTGATGTAAGCATCACATGGGAGGAGAACTATTGGTAGACAGAAATTTAACCAAGCAAAGTAAAAACAAATAAAAAAAATGAGATCAATTACTTAGGGTAATTGCATTCAAGATGCTAAAGAGATTCAGAATAATTCCCTTGATCGACAAATCAAGTACTATTTGAAAATTGTCATAAACTTATAAAAGAAATATTTATATGGATTCAGGTCAATGAGATTAGTCTGATGATGTTTGTTTCATCTCAATCTTGGCTTTTTAAGAATAACTACGAATTACCAAAGTAAAAAAAACATAAATAAAATACATTTTTACTTAAATATTAGGTAAGTTTATATTAAAGCGAGAATGAGAAAAATTGAAGCAATATAATATAACAAAATCAAGACAATATAATTGTCACATAAGAGGAAATATAAAGTAACATAATAACGTAATAACATCAATGAAAAACATTTTAAAAAATAAAATAAATGGCACTACAATGTTGAATTCCAAGATATTACCAAGATCAAGTATAACTTTACCTATAATTTAAAAAATAATAAACAAAATTATCTCATAAAATATGCAAAACAATATCAATTAGATATTTAAAAATATAAAAAAAGAATATATAATTATATATAAGTAGTTAAGATGCATAAATAATGTTTAGTTCTTATCTATCAGTCCTTATTTAGAATACCATGAAGTGAAAAATTAAACATAAAAAAATAAATTATTTTTTAATATTAAAGCAATATATAACAAACTTAAGATGACACAATTAGAAGTTACGTAATATAACCAAATCTAAGTCAAAAAATTAAAAAAATGTTATAAATTGTATAAGAAAGCTGCTTTCTAAGATACTTAAGAGATTAAGCATGACATCATTGATTACCAAAAGATGAAGGAATCAAATTATCTCATAAATTGTGTCAATAATTGATAAAGCCCATCAGGATAAGTGGAACATCTTTTGTTTCATCTCAAATAATTCCAATTTGAAATTACTAGAAATTATAAAATTAAATAGGAAAAAAAATAAAAATTATTATTTTAATTTTTAGTAAATATATATTAATGATGAAAATGATAAATTGAAGCAATGAAATATATAAAAAAGAAAGGAACATAATTGCCACACAATAAGAGATTCAGACATACGTTGAAATAAAACCAAACATAGTGAAAAATCTAAAAAATAGTGAGATAAATTATATCAAAACATCACATTTCAAGATACTAAGGAGTTCGTGCGTAAAATCCTCAATCATTATATATGGTAGATATCAAAATGTCTTATAAAGAATGCCAAAACCCTTATAAATAAAAAATTTAAAATGTTCATATGTATCTTTAATTTGACACAAATTATCGAGACTAGTCCAATGATGTTGTTTCATCTCAATTGAGCATTGTTTGAAATTATTATGAGTTGCCAAAGTCAATAAGAAAAAATAAGATCAAAAATATCTTTTTAATATTAAGTATATGTTAAACCTGTGATGTAGAGAAATCTTAACGCTATGTAATGGACACACGATATTAGTTTTATAAGAAGATAGTAAAATGACTTAGCAGGGCAAAATATTTGAAGAAAATAAGATAAAATATAAGGAAATGTTGTATTTCAAAAATATAAAGGTGCTAAAGTGTAACATGCTTAATTAATAAATTAGTTGCATATAAAAAATGTCTCATATTATATGCCAAAATCGTAAAAAGTAAAATATTTAAAAAATATTACGATAAATATTTTATTGCATTGTGATCATAGAGATGAGCGCAACAATGTTTCCTCTCAATTGGACCATGTTTGGAATTTTTGCAATTTTCCATAACAAAAAATCATAAATAATAATAAATTAATTTTTAAATATAAACTAAATATATATTAAAGTTTAAATAAAATAAATGTATGTAATGTAATATAACCCAAATAAGAAGAACATAAAGATCAAAAAATAGAACAATTAGAGTATGATAATCATAGAGTCAAATGAAAGAGAAACATTTGAAGTGAGATAAATTATATAGGAATCATGTATTATAAGATAATTAGGAGGTAGTGTGTAATGTCATTAATCATCAAATAATTTGACAATAAAAATATCTTATAATGTGTAACAAAACACTAGGATATAAAATAATTAAAAACATAGAAAATGTACATTTTAATTGAATAGAGCTCGTGCAGGCAAGTTGAATGATGTATGTTTTGTCTGGCTCAAAAATCATTTGGAATTACTCCAAATAAACAAAATAAATAAGCATTAATAATAAAAAATTATTATTTAATTTTAAATAACTATATGTTAAATCTAAAATTTGATAATGTGAAGACAGAAAATACAACCAAATCAATGCATTGTCAAGATCACATAAGAGTAAACTTAGTATTTCCTAGTAATATAACCAAATCAAAAAGTTTTAATTAATGTAATAAAGTATATGAGAAATTTGCACTAAAAGATATAAAGGAGATTGAGCATAACATCCTTGATCATTAAAACTAGTACAAATCAAAATATCTTGTGTAACATGGCAAAACACTAAAAAACAAAGCATTTAAAAATATAAAAGTGAATACTGTATTGGATAAAGTCCATTAAGATGACTCTAATGATATTTCTTTGTATCAATTTGACCAAGTTTGGAATTAATTGAACTACCATAGTGAATAGGCTTAAATAACAATAAATTATTATTATTTTAATAATAAGTAAATATATATTAAAGAAAAAAATGACATAAGTTGAAGTAATGAAATATAACCAAATAAAAGTAATGTAAAAGGTCACATGAGATGAGATTTTGAGTTAAATAGTAAAATAACCAAACTAATGTAAAATATTTAGAGAAATTAGATAAAATTCATAAGAAAGTTGCATTTTAAGATACTAATGACATTAAGTGTAACATCCTTAGCTATCAAATTAGGTACAAATCTAATATCTTCTAAAGCATGCCAAAGCTATTAAAAAAATAAAAAGTTTGAAAATATAGAAATAAAAATTTAATTTGATAGAGCTCATTAACACATGTCTATTTATGTTGGTTGTTTCCATTAGACCTCAAATAGAATTACTATAAATTATCAAAATTAATAATTATAAATGATAATAAATTATTAATTTAATATTAGGTAAATATATAATAAAATAATGATAAGAAAAATATAATCAAAGAGAATCAAATTAATATAAAAGTCACGTTAGAGTAGACTTAAAGTTACAATGTATTATAGCCAAATCAAATTAAAAAATTTTGTGTGAATGTTGTATTCCAAGTTACAAAGGAGATGAAGTACAATATCACGATCATCAAACTAGGCATGAAAGGAAATGTCTAGTAAAGCAAGCAAAAACCTCTGAAAATAAAATTTTTAAAGATAAAAAAGTAAGTATGGACTAAGATAGAGCTTATGAGGATAACTCCAATGAAGATTATCTCAACTCATTTGGACCTCATTTTGAATTGATTGTATTACTAAAATAATTTTAAATCTCCTTTCGTACGACTGTTATGTTGCTTTGATTTACTAGTGTTACATTACTTCAATTTATCTCATTTCAACTTTATTATATATTTGCTAAATATGAAAAAAATATTTCAATATTATTAATACTCATTTACTTTAGTGATTAGTAGTATAACAAAGAAGGCACAATGAACACAAAACACATCATTGGACTTATCCCAATTAGCTCTATATATTTAAGTATTCATTTTATAATAAAATAATCATTTTTATGGTTCTATAATTTAGCAATTCATAGTCATTCGAAACAAGGTGGTTTGGAGGCAAAACAAAAATCATTCGTCTCATCACAATGAACTCTATCCAACTAAATATTTTTTTTGCAATTTAAAAATTAGCTTATAAGATTTTGCACAATTTTTGGAGATATTTTTATTTATATCTAAATTGAAGATCATGGATATTACAACCAATCTTCTTAATATCTTTGAATTTAACTTTTCTATAAAATTTATCTCATTTCTTGAAACTTTTTTCTTTGATTAAGTTTGGTTACTACTCGAGTAAAAATCTCCTTTGATGAGATCTTTATATTGTTTTTATTTCATAATGTTATATTGCTTCAATTTATCCTATTTAAACTTTAATATATTTTTTAATATTAAAATAATAATTTATTATGTTTATATTTATTTACTTTTGTATGTTGTCATAAATCAAATGATGTCTAATGAGATGAGACTATCTTCATTGGAGTTATCCCCAAAAGCTCTGTCTAAGTACATACTAACTTTTTTATCTATAAAATTTTATTTTTTAAGGTTTTTGTTTGCTTTACTAGACATTTCCTTTCATGCCTAATTTGATGATCATGAAATTGCACTTCATCTCCTTTATAACTTGGAATACAACATTCACATAAAATGCTTTTCATTTCTTCAAATTTTTTAATTTTATTTGGCTATAATACATTGTAACTTTAAGTTTGCTTTGACGTGACATTTATATTAACTCGATTTGATTGTTTTTCTTTGATTATATTTCTCTTATCTTTATTTTATTGTATATTTGCATAATATTAAATTAATTATTCATTATCATTTATGCTTATTAATTTTGATAATTTACAGTAATTCTATATGATGTCCAATGGAAATAACCAATATAAATAGGCATGTGTTAACGAGCTCTATCAAATTAAATTTTTGTTTCTATATTTTCAAATATTTTTTTAATAGCTTTGGCATGCTTTATAAGACATTAGATTTGTACCTAATTTGATTGCCAAGGATGTTACACTCAATGTCTTTAGTATCTTATAATGCAATTTTCTTATGAATTTTTTCTAATTTCTCTAAATCTTCTACTTTAGTTTGGTTATTTTACTCTATAACTAAAAATCTCCTCTCATGTGACCTTTACATTACTTTGATTTGGTTATATTTCATTACTTCAACTTATGTCATTTTAGCTTTATTAAAAAAGATTATTTCAACTTATGTCATTTTACCTAATTTGATTACCAAATCATGTTTGAATTGAATTATTTTGTAAATTTTGCTAAAACCCAAGATAGTAAATTGTGTTAAAAATAATATATAAAAAGGTTTATTGAATTTGATAGAACTCGTCGACACAAGTCCAATGACATTTGGTTCATTTTGATGAAAGTCCAATGGGAATTACTGCAAATTACAAAATTAAATAAGCATAAATAATAAAAATAATTATTCTTTAAATTTCAAGTGTGTGTTAAAGTATTAGGTCACATAAGAGGAGTGTTAGACTTTCCTAGTAATTTAACCAAATTATAGGAAAAACTTTAAAGAAATGAGATATTTTACAAAAATGTTATGTTCCATGATACTATGGACCTCGAGTATAATTTCTTTCATCATCCATTCTTCTATAATTTGAAATTCCTTATAGAACATGCAAATAAGAAAATAAAATATTTAAAATATAAAAATTAATTTTTAATTAGATAAAGTTTTTGAGATGAGTGCAATGACATTTATTTTGCATTGATCATAGATCATTTTGAATTACCATAAATTATCAAAGTGATGTTGTAAATATAATAATAACTTATGATTTTAATAAAAACAAATTATATACTACGGTTCAAAATAAGATTAGTAGAAGCAATGTAATGTTACCAAATCCAAGTGATGTAAAGGTGACATTAGAGAAGATTTAGAGTTATATACTAATATAACCAATTCAAAGTGAATAACTTAAAGAAATAAGATAATTTGAATAGAAAAGTTGCATTCCAAGATACTTTGAAGATCATTTGAAATATACTCAATAATTTAATATAAAAAAGTTAAAACATCTTGTAATCCTTTCGAAATAAATTAGTAATTAAAATAATTAAAAATATAAATGAATACTTAATTACGTAAAGCTTATTGACATCAGCCCAATGACATTTGTTTCACCTTGTTGTGCCTTGTTTGTTATACTACTAATCACTAAAAGAGTATCAATAATAACACAATATTTTTTTTCATATTTAACAAACATATAATAAAGCTAGATTGAGATAAATTAAATCAGTGTAATGCTACTAAATCAATGCATCATAATAGTCACATGAAAGGAGATTTGAAGTTATATACTAATATAAACAATTCATAGAGAAAAACTTCTAGAAATAAAATAAATTATGCAAAATGTTGCATTTAAAGATCTTAAGAAGATTGAGTGTAACATTGTGGATCATAAAATCAACTATGAACAAAACTTCCTGATAAAATAAGCCAATAGTCGAGAAAAATAAACATTTTGAAAAATAAAAATAAATAGTTAATTTGACAGATCTCATTTAGAAGAGTCCAACAAAGTTAATTTCTTCTCAATTTCTAATACTGAAAAATTGAGAATGTAAATAGTCATAAATAATAATAAATTATTATTTTAAGACTGTAAAATTCACTTAATAAGAGAATAAAAGTTTAATAGTATAATAAGATATATTGAATGCAACATCTTCAATCATTAAACAAAACATGAATCAAAATATCTAATAAAACATGTCTAAACCTTAACAAATAAAATATTTTAAAAAAATAAAAATGTATATTTAAAAGGATAGAGCATGTTGAGATAAGAATGATGTAATTATCATAGTAAAAGTGATTTGGAGTTATATATTCATATAAATAAATTAAAGTGAATAGTTGAAGAAATGAGTCAAAATATATAAGAAAGCTGCATTCCAAGTTATAAAATTTATTGAAGATCATATCATTGACTCTTTAATCTAGTTTGAATCAAATAGTCTCCTAAGGTATGCAAAAAGGACTATAAAGTAAAATATACTACAAAAAAAAATATGAAAATAAATATTTAATTCAATAGAACATGTCATGATGAGTTCAATGATATTTGTTTCATCTTGATTGGACATCATTTAAAATTATTTTGAACTGTAAAAGTATGAAGACATAAATAATAATAAACTAATATTTTAAAATTAAGTAAATATATATAAAATCTAAAATGAGTCAAATTATAGAAGTGTAATATAACCAACTTAAAGTGATATAAATTTCAAAGGAGAGGAGAGTAAGAGTTTTATAATAATGTAACTAAATCAAACAAAAAATTTAATAATATGAGATAAATTTTGTGAGAAAACCACATTTGAAGTTACATAGTAGATTGAGTAAAGTCATTAATCATCAAATGCGATATGAATCTAAATGTCTTATAAAATATCCAAGGTCTTAGGAGAAAAGTGCTTAAAAATATAAAAGATAACATTTTATGTGATAGAACTTGTCAAAATGAGTCTAACGACATTTGTGATGTCTCAATCAGACATTGTTTGAGATTAATATAATTTACCAAGTTAATTATGAATAAGTAGTAATAAATTATTGCTATATATTATGGCGAAATAAGATAAATTGAAGAAATTTAATATATTAGAATAGAAATGATGTAAAGGTGACATGAAAGAAGAATTAAAGTTATAGAGAAATTTATCCAAATCAAAGAAAAAAATAAAATAGAGAGATAACTTGTAATTAAAAGTTGCATTTCTAGATAAAAATTAGATTGAGTGTAATATCATCAATCATCAACATAAGTAAAAATTGAAATCATCGTAAAGCATGTTGAATCAATAGAATATAAAATATTAAAAAATATTTTAATAAAAATTTCATTGGATCATGATGTAAGGCCAAATAAGATGAGATTTAGGGGCACATATATGCGTAGCTAAATAAAAGTGAAAAGTTCTATGAAATTAGAAAGGTTTGCATGAAATGTGTATTCTTAAATACTAAAAAGATCAAATGTGACATGCTTGATTATAAAATGAAGGATGAATAAAAATATCTCATAAAATATACTAAATCATTAGAAGATGTATTATTTAATTAGATAGAGCTTTAGGGGTTGAGACCAATGACATTTGTCTCATCTCGATAAGAGTGCATTTCAAATTATTGGGAATTACCAAAGTACATAAGGAAAAATTATATCTTTTTTCTATATTAAAGTTCAAAAGATATAAATTGAAGCAATATATCTTTAAAAAGTCAAACTGATTCCAAGGTTTTATGATAATAAATTTTCCAGTGACATAGAAATATATCTAAGTTAAAATGAAAAATTTGAAAATGTGAGATAAATTGTAAAGAAACATTGTATTCATAAATATTGAGAAGATACAATATAACATCCTTGAATGTTAAATATGTATGAATAAAAATATTTTTCAAAGCATTCCAAAACCCCTTAAAGTAAACTATTTTAAAATAAAAAAAAATTGTTATTTGATAGAGTTAGTTGAGTTGAGTGCAATCATGTTTCATATCTGTCATAACTCATTCGAAGTTATTGCAAATTATGAAAGGAAAGAAGCTTAAATAATAATTAATTTTTTAATATTTTTAAATATATATTGAAGCTAAAATAAGATAAACTGAAGTATTGTGTTATAAGAAAACCAAAGTGATGTATTTATTGATCACACTAGAGGAGATTTAGAGTTGCATAGCAAACTAATAAAAAAAAAGTAAAACATTAATGAAATGGGATAAATTATATAAGAATGTTACATTCCAAGATACTAAAGAATTTTATTATAATATTCTCGATCACAAAATAAGGTGTCATTCAAAATATCTCATTTGGGGTAGCAGAATCCTTGAAAATTAAATATTTAAAAATATAAAAATAAATTTTTAATTAAGTAGTGGTCTTCTTGAGTTGTCTAATGATGTTATTTGTATACATAGGACAATTGGTTGGAATTACTACAAATAACAAAAGTTAACATACATAAATAATAATAAATTATTTATTAATATTAAATAAATTTATTTCAAAGCACAAATAAGAAAATAAATGTAATATAATATATCAAAATAAATGTTATGTAAACATCTCATAAAAGGATATTAAATATATTAATATTAATATGACCAAACCAAATTAAAAAGTTTGAAGAAATAAAATAAATTATATGAAAAAGTTTCATTCTAATATAATAAAGGGATTGAGTGTGACTTTTTTGATTGCATTCCAAGAGAGTTGAAACTAACATTATTGGACTCATCTAAACTAGCTGTGTCAATTTCAATAAGTTTTTTTTAATTTTTATATTTTTCATTTTGTTTTGTTTTTGTGCACTATATGAGACATTTTTATTTGATTCTACTTTTAAAATAAATGATGTTACAATTGATCTACATAACATCTTAGAATACAAATTTCATTTCTAATTTATCTTATTTTTTAAAATATTTCATTTTGATTCTATTATATTACTTTGTTAATTTAATTGTCTCCTTATAAGAACTTTACATGACTTTGATGCAATTGTAATACAGTATTTAAAATTATCTAATTTTAGCTTTAATAAATATTTACTTTATATTAAAATAATAATTTATTATTATTTATATTTATTGACTTAGGTAATTCATAGTAATTGAAAATAAGCTTTAACATCATAAAATGTTATTTGACTTATTCCAAGGAGCTCTTTTTAATTAATTATTAATTTTTAATATTTTGAAAAACTTTATTTTTTTATTATTTTCCATTATTTTCTAAGTATTTTAATTCATACATGATTTTTTGATTGAGAATACAACACATGAATTACTTAATATCTTGGAATGCAACTTTTTGTCTAATTTATCTATAATCCTCAAATGTATGTTTTGATTTGTTTATACTATTTTCAAAATCTAATTCTTTCCTCATTTTCCTATTATATTGTTCTAATTAGGTTTTGTTACAATGTTTCAATTTATCATATTTTAGCTTTAATATATATTTTCATAATAATAAATAAATTATTTTTTTTATTTATGCTTATTTACTTTAGTAATTCATAGTAATTCCAAAGGTGGTTGAGTTTAGAGGAAGTGAATGTCATTCGAGTCATCTCAAATAGCATAATTTAATTAAATATTTACTTTTGTATTTTAAAATATTTTCTTTACTAGGGTTCAAGTGTATTTTATAAGCCATTTTGATTTATACCTAATATGACCGTTGAGTATGTTATGCTCGATCATCTTAGTTTATTCGAGTGCAAATTTTTTATATAATTAATGTTATTTTTTATAATTTTTTCTTTAACTAATTTATTTTACTTTATAACATTAAATGTCTACTCATGTGACTTTCACATCACTTTGATTTGGTTATATTATGTTATTTCATTTTACATCATTTCACCTTTAATATATTTATTTACTTGATATTACAATCTTATTTTGTCAATATTTATGGTTATTTACTTTGGTAATTTCTTTATAATTCCAAATCACATTCAATTATGACAAAAACACATTGTTGAAGTCATCTCAATAAGTCATATCAATTTATGTAATTATTTTTATAATTTAAAATATTATATTTAAGGGCTTTGGCATGCTTTACAAAACTGTTTACACGTAATTTTTTTGACGACTAAGGATGTTACACTCATTCCCACTAGTGCCTTAGAGCGCAATAATTTTGTATAGTTTATTTCATTTCTTTAAATTTATCCTCTTGATTTAGTTACATTAACTTTTAACTCTAAATCTTTACTTAAGGGATGTTTTCATTTATTTTATTTGATTATATTATATTGTTTCAATTTATCTTATTTCTTCTTCAATAAATATAACATAGCACTAAAATAATAATTTCGAATTATTTATCCTTATTTACTTTGGTAATTTATTGTAATTCAAAGCATTATCTTATTGAGAACAACCAAACATCATTGGACTCGTCTTAACTAGAATTTTTCAATTAAGTATTCATTTTGATATTTTTAGATATCAAATTTTCAAGAATTTGAAATTTTTTTAAAAATTCAATTCATACCTATTTTGATGATCGATGATGTTGTGCTCATTCCTTTAGTATCATGGAATGTAACTTTTCTTTAAATTATTTCATATTTCTTAAAATGTTTTGCTTTGATTTTGATATTTTCATTAATTCTCTAATCATTTGATATTTAAATTATTTTTATTTGGTTATACTATATTATTTCATTTATTATATTTCAATTTTAATATTTGTTTATTTAATTTTTTAGTAATTACATGTCATTACTTAAGCTTTTTATTTCCTAACTTGTAATAATTGTATAGGAGATCTGATCGAGATGACAAAAAAATCATTCAACTCATCACAATGAGCTCTACCCAATAAAATTGCACTTTGTTATATTTAAGTTATTTATTTTTGAGGTTTTGGCTTATTTTTTGGGCCAATTAAATTAGTACTGATTTGTTGAAAGGGGATGTTATACTCAACTTTCTTTGCATTTTAGAGTTTACTTTTCTGCAACCTTTATCCCATTTTTTCAAATGTTTTGCTTTGGTTTGGTTATATTATTATGATACTCTAATTTTCTTTCCATATGACATTGATAACACTTTGATTTTGTTATATTTTATAACCCTAATTTGTATTATTTAAGCTTTAATATATATATATATATATATATATATATATATATATATATATATATATTTACTTGATATTTCAATAATTATTTATTGTTATTATTTTTTTAATAACTTTAATAATTTCTTCTAATTCCAAACATGGTCATATCGAGAGTAAGAAAATCCTTTGGTCCCATTTTGATGAGCTTTATCGAATTTAATATTTGTTTTTTATATTTTTTAAATATCTTATTTTCTAAGGTGTTCAAATGCATGACGAGATATTTCAATTGGTCTTAAATTTTATTACAATCATTTCCCTTAGAGTTTTTGGAAGTTAATTAGCTCATAAAATTCATCTTATTTTTTTGAAGTTTTTGCATTCACTTTGTCATATTAGTATGTAACTCTATCTTTCTTCTTATGTGATATTTTTTAATTTGGTTATGTTATATTGCTTCTAATTGTGTTATTTCATCTTTAATTTGCAAGAACTTGATATTTAAAAAATAATTTATTATTGTTTATCCTAATTTAATTCTTTAATTTGATGTAATTCTAAAAAAATTACTATGAAGACGAAACTAACATCATTAGAGACATCTCAATGTGCTTTGTCCCATTAAATATGATCTCAATATTGTTTAAAAATTATTTTTTATATTTTTGGAATAGTTTATGAAATTTATTTTTTTAATTATTTTGGTATTATTTATGAGATATTTTGAGTTGTTCTTAATTTGATAACGAGGATGTTATATTTGACCTCCTTAGTTTCTCATAATGACACTTTCCCAATTAATTTAACTCATTTAATTAAATAATTTACTTTTGATTTAGTGATATTACTATGTAACTCTAAGCGTCCATACGATTTTTGCTTTTTTTTGTTGTATTACATTGTTTAAATTTATCTTACTTTATATTTTATATATATTTTGTAAAAAATAAAATGATAAATTATTATTAGTTGTGTTTATTTAATTTGATAATCGAGGATGCTATATTTTACCTCCTTATTTTCTTGGAATGGCACTTTTCCACATAATGTATCTCATTTTATTAAATATTTTATTTTCATTTAGTTATATTACTATGAAACTCTAAGTTTCTTTGTTGTGATTTTTGCATTGCTTTGATTTTGTTGTTTTATATTTTAAATTTATCTTATTTTAAGTTTGATATTTATTTTCATAATAATAAATTAATAAGATATAATTCATACTTATTTAATTTGATAATTTGTAGTAATTCCAAACATGGTTTGATTGAGACAAAATAATTACCTTTTGGGCTCTTCTCGACAACTTCCTTGCAATTGAATATCTTATTTATATTTTTAAATTTCGTTTAATTCTTTTTTAAGGAATTAAGAGACGTTTTTATTTTTTCTTTATTTGATGATCAATAATGTTATACTTGATCTTCATAGTATCTTCAAAAACAATTTTCGTGTATAATTTATCTCTTTCTTGAAATTTTTTTTTAATTATATTATTTCACTACGTAAACCTAAATCTCTTTTCCATGTGAGCCTTACGGTTATTTCATTTAGTTGTGTAACAATACTCAAATTTATCTTATTTTATCTTTAATATATATTTTCATAATGTGAAATGATATTTTCTTGATATTTATGGTTATTTCTTTTAGCGATTATATTAATTGAAAATAAAGTATGATTGACATGAAACAGATATCATTGGACCTATAATAATGAGCTTTATCAAATTAATTTTTGTTTTTTCTATTTTTTTTTAAATTATATTTCTCAAATTTCATCATGTTTATGAGATAATTTTACTTTTTGTTGATTTGATGATCAAAGATGTTACACATAAAACTTGATCATATAATTTATCAGATTTGTTTCACTTTTTTATTTTTATTTTGTTATATTACTATCTAACTCTAAATCTCCCCTGCTGTAGACTTTGCATTTGTTTTAATTAGCTAGATTATATTACTTTACATTTCCTTATCAAAACTTTAATATATATTTACCTAATATGAAAACAATAATTCATTATTATTTGTTCTTATTAAAATTTTTTTTTAATAGTAATTAAAGTTGAGGCATCATTTCCACAAAACAAACATAGTAATTTAATAATATTGATGTTTTTTCAATTCAGTGATTGATAGTAATTCAAAATGAGGCATGATGTAGGAAAAAATGCCTTTGGGCTCATTTCAAGAAACTTTATCAAATTGAAAAGTCATTTTTATATTTTTAAAATATTTTATTTGCAAAGCATAGTTTATGACACATTTTTAATCACACCGAATTTGATGATCAAAGATGTTACACATGATCTTTTAAGAATCTTAGAATACAAGTTTCTCTTTTACTTGATCTTTTTTCATTGAATATTTCATTTTGATTTGGTTATATTATTATAATATTTCAAATCTCGTCTTGAGTGACCTTTAAGTTTCTTTGGTTTGATTATCTTACATTTCGTCAAATTATCATATTTTAAGCTTTAGGATTTTTCTACTTTATATTAAAATAATGAATTATTTTAATTTATGGTTATTTTTTTTGATAATTCCTATTAATTTGAAATGAGATTCATTTGAGTCAAAACAAAAGCCATTGGGCATAGCCGGATTACCTCTGCCAAATTAAATATTTGTTTTTAGATTTTAATTTTTTTATTATCTTTTTGTTTAAAATTTATTTTGATTTGTACCTAGTTTGGTGATCAAGGATATCAAACTTAATCTTTTAAATATCTTGGAATTCATCTTTCTCACACAATTTATCTTATTTCTTTAACTTTTCTACTTTGTTTTGGTTATATTACTTTGTATTTCTAAATTCTTCTTGTGTGACCTTAACTTCATTATATCATTGATTTAATTTATCTTATTTTAAGTTTAAAATATAATAACAAAAAATTAAAATAATTATTTTTTTATTATTTGTTAAAATTCTTTTGTTATTTACAATGATAATTCATCGAAGTTACAAATGAGGTATGATAAAGATAGAACAAATGTTGTTTCCCCACCTTGATGAACATTAACCAATTGATTGTCATAATTATTTTATTTTTGATAGTTTTTGCACTCTTTAAAAATTATTTTGATTCATACCTAATTTGATGATAAAGGATGTTCCATTTGGTTTACATAATATCTTAGAATGTAGAATACTCAAATAATTTATCTTATTTCTACAAACCTTTTTCTTTGATTAGGTTACATTACTTTAAAGCACTAACTCTCCTTTTTGTGACATTTCTATCACTTTGATTTTACCATATTATGTTACTTTAATTCGTCTTAGTTAAGATTAATGTATACAAATTGAATATTAATATAATAATTTGTTGTTATTTTTTATTTACTTTGTTCATTTGTTATAATTCTATATTTGGCATTATGGAGACAAATAAACATTATACAATTCTTCTTGACTAGTTCCATTTAATAAAATATTTTTTTAGATTTTTAAATATTTTATTTTTAAGGGTTTCAAGGTGCTTAGATTTGAACATAATTTTATGATCGAGGATGTGATAGGTCACCCTTATATTTAGTGAGCCAATCCATAAATGTTGAGCATTTTATTATAACAGACTTATTTTAGTGTGAATTAGGCTTAATTGTGTTGAACAAGTCATGCACTTTCCAAGTTTGTCGATTAATGACATTGAAAATTCCTTGTGGTGTTCATCAAGGTTTAATGATTAAAGACAAGCACATTAGTTTTGAAAAGTTTCTTCTTTTATTATGAAATATAAGTTGACTTGTTTAGTATTAATCATAAAGCACATCTCTCTATTCAAATCCTTTCAAATCTTGATTAAAACTTTCCTTTATTTAAGAATTTTAAGATTTCATCTTTTTAATCATTTAATATTTTAAAATTTTACTTAAACCATTATTGGATTTGTAGATTTTAAGATTTCATTTTTCAATTATTTAATTATATCATTGGTTAAATCCTAGTTATATGTCTTTGTCAAAGTTCTTGTTAAACTTTTGTTATATAACAAAACATAATTATATTTAAATTTTCATATCTAAAAATGTTGAAATATCCTGACCACAATCTAGGCATGTGACCAAGTGCAATACTCTCGGACAGAAAAAGCTTGAGTGCTCACTCTTAAGACTCAAGTTAGAAGACCAACTGAAACCATGTTAAGTCATACCTGATCTTTCTTAGGGGGTAATCAAGAAACTTGATTATAATAAGGTAGAGCAAGCATAAGGTTGGGTAGAACTCAAATCAAGTGCGTAATGTGTCAGGTTAGGCCCATAATCATGTTATATTTGTATGCTTCCAATTGGCTCAGGTTATCAAATACTCAATACACAACGGCAACAAGGTAGGCTTGATTTTAGCTATAATTAATGGTTTGCAAAAGATTATACAAATAGGAAATAACTTTGATATTTCATAGTGTAGTGTTAAACTTTTGTCCTAAGTCCAAGCCATATCACCATTACATGAATTCATACCATCTGATTGTTGGTCAGTTTGATAAGGTTGAACATATTCTTAGATTTTCTTCAATGCTCAGATCAGACAACCATAGTCTCATCCAAATTAATTCAATAGAAGTTTATTTCAAAATTTTCCTTGAATCACGTTGCCTAAATTATCCATTTTAAATCTTATACCTAAAATCAGTTTTACATTTACAATTGATAAATCAAAATATCTAGATCTCATTCAAAGAGATTGGATGGCCTAGGTCTAATCTTTCTTGATTAAACTATCCATAACACATCCATTCTTATAGTCTTTAATCTAACAGACTAGTCTTCTATGATCAGATCAAATGACCCATGTTGTTCATGCCTAAAAACTAATTCCTTGGCAACTATTTGAGCTATTGTGCACCATTCTTAAGGAAATATTTAAGTTATTTCGTAATAGATCTTAAAGAAACTTTTTATTAACTTTCTAACAGCTATGATCAAACTCTTCCTAGATAAACCTGATCATTATTAATGAAAAGCCTAATAGAAATGCAACAACTTTTAAAATCCCAAAAAAGCATTACATGGTAATCTATTATTGTAAAACTTTTCTATCAACACACTACTACTTAGTACTCCATGTTAAAAAAATTTTCAACTAAGCATAACACTTCTAAGATTCCAATTTTGTGTTTCTCTACATAATTCTTAGCTCTTTTTTTCATTTTTTTGTTGAAAACATCTTTCCTTAATGTATTTTCTTTTTCTTTTAGGTTTGGCTACCTAACAACACCCAAGGTTTAATTTTGTCTTCTAAAATATTTAGTTAGGGTTAAAGCTTGGGTCATAATTGATTTAGTAAAAGCTAGTAGGAAGGAGTTGAATGGCAAGAAATAACCTCAACTAGGTAAAGAAAGACCTTAAGTAGATTAGAGGTGAACTATAAAGCAAAACCTCAAATGTCAACTCTTTTAATAATGAAGTTCTTCACATCACCAATTAGGAGTGGATGAATGCTCTAATTTAAATGGAATAAAATAAACTTTTGTTGTAACATTTTAATTTTTTTCATTTTTGCCAATCATAAGAATTAAGAATAATCAAAGGTTTTTTGAAAAAGTTCAATTGTTTTTATAAAATATTTATGAAAATAAACACTACATCAAAATAAAAAAATATTTTAAAATCCAAAATTCACTCCTCTCTTATGGGATTCACACACAATTATTTTACAAGAGAATGTTACTCAATCTCAATTGTGTTTTGGAATGCTGGTTTCTTATACAATTTTCTCTCATTTCTTCAAATTTTTTACTTTAATATGGTTATATTACTACGTAATGCTAAATCTTCTATCATGTGACCTTTACATAGCATTAATTTAAATATATTACATTGGTTATATTAATCTCATTTCAACATTAATAAATATTTAGTTAAGATTAAAGCAAATTTTATTATTAATTATGCTTATTTAGCATGATAATTCATAGTAATTCTAGAGTAGGTGAAGTCAAGTTACACAAACATCATTAGACTCATCTTGATGAACTCTATCCTATAAAAAATCATTTTTTTATTTCTAAATGCTTCGTTTTCTAGTTTTTTTACATGTCATATGTCGTAGCTTTTTTCATACTTGATTTGATAGTGGAGAATGTTGTGCTTGGACATTATAACATCTTACAACTTAGTTTTCCTGTATATTTTACCATATTTTTTCAAATCTCTCATTAATTTTGTATAATAAAATTATAACACATTTGCCATGTGACCTTTATATCACTTAGAATTAGTTAAATATCGTTGCCTTAAATTATATGATTTCAACATTTATATACGTACATAATTAATATTAAATTAACAATTTATTATCACTTATGTTACTTTAGTTTGACAATTTTTAGATATTCCAAATTAAGTCAAATGAGAGAAAACAAGAATCTTTGAAACCATCTAGATGAATATTATCCAAATAAATAATTTTTCTTATTTAAAAAATTATTTTCTTAGATTTTGGTAATTTTTATCAGATATTTTGTTTCGTACCAAATTTTATGATCAAAGATACCACACTAAATCTCCTAAGAATAATAAAATACAACGTTAACATGTATTGTATGTCATTTATTTGATTTTTTTGCTGTGATTTAGTTATAATACACTAGTTCAATTTATCTTATTTTAACTTAAATATACATTTATTAACTATTGAAATAATAATCTAATACTATTCATGTTTATTTATTTTGGTAATTTATCACAATTCAAAATGAGCTCCAATGGTGACTAATAAAATTGTTGTTAATTGCTTCAGTTTATCTCATTTTGGTCTTGTCATATAATTACATAATATAGAAATGATAATCATTATTCTTTATTTTTATTCATATTAGCAATTCATAGTAATTCTAAATTAATCCTATTAGAGATGAAATAAACATTACTGAACTTATCTTCATCAGCTTTAAACAATTAAATTTTATTTTTTTATTTTTTATTTTAATTTTATAATATTTGGCATGTATCATGATAATTTTCAATTCTTACCTTATTAGAAAACCAAAGATGTTATACTTGATTTTCTTAGCAACATAGAATTCAACTTTTCTATATTATTAATCTTATTTTTTTTCAATCTTTTTCTTCTCATTTCATTATTTTGCAAACAAACTCTAATTCTCTAATAATATGACCTTTATATCCCTTTGTCTGGTTGTATATATTGCTCGACTTTAACTTCTTTTAGCTTTAATATATGTCAAGTTAATGTTCAAATAATATTATTTTTTGTCCTTATTATTTTTCATAATTTGTTGTATTCTCGATGAGGTCCAATAGAGATGAAACTAACTTCATTGAACTCATTTTGATGAGTTCTATTTAGTTAAATATTTAATAAGTTTTTTTAGATTGTGGTAATGCTTTATGAAACATTTCGATTCACACTTAGTTTGACTACCAAGGATAGTACAAGTTACCTTTTTAGTATCTTACAAAGCAACTTTCCTATTTAATTTATCTCATTTATTAAAAGTTTTAGTTTGAACTTCAATATTGCATGGAATTCAATGAGCTATTAGCAATTCAAAATTTATTTTTATATTTTTAAACATTTGATTTTCTTTTATTTTGGGCTTGTTTTATGAAACACTTTTATTTTTTCCTTATTACATGATTGAGGATGTTATATTTGATATTCATAGTATCTTAGAATGCAACTTTCCAATAAATTTTATCTCATTTATTGAAATCGTTAGCTTTGAATTAGTTATATTACTACGAAACTCTAATTCTTTTCTTATGTGACCTTTTCATTGCCTTGGTTTGTTTAAATTACATTATTCAAGTTTACATTATCTCAACTTTAATATATATCTACTAAATATTAAAGAATTATTATTTAATATTTGTTCTAATTTAATTTTGTAATTTATAGTAAATGTAAATGAGGTATAATTATAACCAAATCAAGGTTGTTAAAGTCATGTCTTGAGGCTTTGTCTAATAAAATATTTATTTTTTAAAATTTTTTTAAATATGTTCTCTTGATTTTTACAGACCTCAAATTACATTTAGATTTGTACTTGGCTTGATGATCAGGGATTTTATACTCAATCTCCTTAGTGACTTGCAATATAACTTTCTAAAATAATTTATCACATATTTTTAAATATTTCACTTTGATTTGCTCATACTACTATGAATCTCTAATCTACCTTTGAGTGACATTTACATCATAATGATTTGCTTACATTACGTTACTTTAATGTATCTTACTTCTTTTTTAAACATATTTGCACAATATAAAAATAACTAATTATTATTATTTATGCATTATTAAATTGGTAATTCATATTAATTTCAAAGAATATCTAAATGATGCAAAACAAATGTCATTGAAATCTATTACATTAACATTATCAAATTAAATACTCACTTTTATAATTTATTAAATATTTTTTAAAGTTTTGGTGCATTACATGATGATTTAATTCATACTTAATTTTATGATTGAGATTTTTACACTCAATCTTCTTAATATCTTAGAATACATTTTTTGGTATAATTTATCTCATCTATTTAGATATGTTATCTTAATGTGGTTAGATTTGATTGCTATAATTTATCTCATTTTATCTTTATTATTCATGGTTATTTACATATGTAATTTGTAGTAATTACAAATGAGGTCCAATCATGATGAAGCAAACATTTTTGGCTTGATTTTATGAGCTCTATCTAATTAAATATTATTTTTTATTTTTTAATTTTTTTCTTCTTTAAGATTTTTTCAAGCTTTATAAGTCATTTCAATTTATTTCTATTTTAATGGTTACAGAAGTTGCACTTGGTCTCCTTAATATCTCATAATGCAACTTTGTTGTACAATAAGTCTAATTTCTTAAAACTTTGGTTATGTCACTTTGTAACTCTAAATTTTCTCTTATATAACCTTTACATTGCATTGACTTTGATGTATTACATCAATGCATCTCATTTCAACTCAACCTATATATGCATAATATTAAAATAATAACTTAATATTATATATGTTCATTTACTTCCATAAAATAATTGAGGTCCTATTGAAACCAAACATATGTCCTTAGACTAATCACGACCAGCTCTATCAAATTAAAAATTCAATTTTTATGTTTCTTATATATTATATTTTCTTGGGTTTTGGCATGGTTTATGAGATACTTTGAATTATAAATCATTTGGCAGTTGAGAATCTTGTAATCAATCTCCATTGTATCATAGGATGAAATTTTCTAGTATAATGTCTTATTTATTAAAGGTTTTCACATTGAATTGGTTACAAGATTATTTTACTCTAAATCTCCTCCCATATGATGTTTACATTGAATTTATTTAGTTAAATTTCATTGCTTCAATTTATATCATTAAAACATAAATATATATTTGTTAAATATTAAAATAATAATTTATCATTAATTATGTTTAATTATATTTCTAAACCATAGTAATTCCAAACAAGATACGATGGAGAAGAAATAATTGTTGTTGGATTCATCTGAAAAAACATTTTTAACAAATATAAATTTTTTATATTTTTAAGTATTTTTATTTTCTAATGTTTTGGTAGCTTTTAGAATAATTTTGATTTGTGCATGATTTGATAATCAAAAATTTTTATTTTGATTTGCTTAGTGTCTTGGATTGAAACTTCCACATAGAATTTGACATATTTATTCAAATATTTTTGTTTGACTTGGTTATATTACAACATAACTCTAATTCCCTTCTCGTGAGATAGTTACATAGCTTTTATTTGGACACATTATATTCTTTTAAATTATCGTATTTCAGCACTATTACATATTCACTTAATATTAAAAAGATAATTATTAACTTTTATGCTTATTTAGTTTACAAATTCATCATATTTTCAAATGAGGCTAGCTGAACATGAAACACACGTTGGTGGTCTCATCTTGACAAGCTCTTTAAACATAAATATTTATTTTTTGATATTAAATATTCTAAATTCATGAGACTTGAATGTAGCTTTTCTATGTAATTTTCTCATTTGTTTTAATATTTTTTCTTGAATTCATTATATTACTATGAAACTGAAATTCTTCTCTTTTATGAAAATTACATTGCTCCAATAAGGTTAGATTACATTGCCTTAATTTATCTTATCTAGCCAGCAACTTAATGCAAAATAATTCCAAGAGGTCTAATGATGAATAAATAAAAGTTAGTGCTCATCTTAACATGTGTGACCCAAGTAAATGTTCATTTCAAATTTCTTAAACATTTTAATTTCCATGGTTTTTGTATTCTTTAAAAGATATTTTGATTCATATATGAATTGATGGTCCATGATTGTACACGTGATCTCCTTAGTATATTGAAAAGCAACTTTCCCATATAATTTATCTCATTTAAAAAATGCTTTAGTTTATGTTGGTTATGACTATGAAATTCTAGTTCTCCTCATATTTAACTTTTACATTACTTTGATTTGCTTATATAACATTTGTTTCAATTTATCTCATTTCAACTTTAATATATATTTTCTTAATATAAAAATAATAATTTATCATTATTTACGTTTAGATAATTTGGAAATTCATAGTGATTCTTAAAGATGAGCGAAATAGAGAAAGCAAACATAGTTGGAATCATTTGGATAAGGTCTAGCCAATTAATATTCACTTTCATATTTAAAAATACAATATTTTTAAGAGCATTGCCAATTTCATAAGAATTTTTTATTTGTAACTAATTTAATGATTGATGATGTAAAACTCAATCATCTATGTACTTTGGAATACAACTTTTCATAAACCTTATGTTATTTGTTCACTTTTTCCCTTTGACTTGGTTATATTAATTCAAAACTCTAATTCTTCTCTCTTATGACATTTTCAACACTTGATTTAGTTATATTATGTAATTTTAATTTATCTCATTTCAACTTTAACATATTTATATATATATCTAACATTAAAATATTAAGAATTTATTATTTATTTATTATTAATTACTTTCGTAATTTATAGTATTTGTAATAAAGGATTGATCAATATGAATCAAGTGTCACTTGAATCTTCTAAGCAAGCCCCATCCAATTAATGACACATTTTTTATATTTTAAATATTCTATTTTCTAGGGTTTTCATGCATGTAAACATACATTTCAATGAGTACCTGATTTGAACACCAAGGATGCTACACTTAATGTCCATATTATCATGCAGCTAACCTTAACATATACTTATCTCATTTTTTAGAAATTTTCCTTCATTTTTGCAAAATGATTATGTAAATCTGGATCTATTCTAGTGTTATCTTTAAATCAATTTGTCTTGCTTATAATTATGTTTCTTCAATTTATCGCATTCATCATAAATGTATATCTTTTTTTTTTCAAAATAATAATATAGTTTTATTTGTGTTTATATAATTTAACAATTCCTAGTAATTCTAAATGAGGTTTATTCGAAACGAAATAAATATCATTGGACTCATTTTGATAAATTCTATCTAATTTAAAATTCCTTTTCATAATTTATTTGATAATTGAGGATGTTAGACTCGCTTACCTTAGTATCTCAGAATGCCAATATATTGGATAAATTATATCATTTTTTCTAATTTTTTTCAATAATTTGGTTATATTATTATGCAACATTAAATATCTTATATTGTGACCTTGACATCACTTTGATTTGGTTATATTATATTGTTTCAATTTTTCTCATCTCATTTGTAACATTTATGTAGTTAATATTAAAATAATATTTTTTTCTATTATTTATGATTAACAACATTTGTGATTCATAGTATCCCAAATGAGATCTAAACGAGATGAAATAAATGTCATTGGAGACATCACAAAATCTATTCAAATTAAATAATCATTTTTAGATTTTTAATTATTTTTTATGGGTTTTTGCAATTTTCATTTGACTTTTTTGATTCATAATTAACTTGAGGATTGAGGAAGCTAAACTAAATCTTTCAAGTACATTTGAATGTAACATTCAAATATAATCAATTTTGTTTCTATAAAAGTTTTGATTTGATTTATTATATTACTATGAAACTTTAGTTATCCTTTATTGTGACTTTTACATAGTTTTCATTTGGTTAAATTTTTTTGCAACAATTCATCATATTTTTATTTTTAATATATGGAATTAATATTAAAATAATAATTTTTTATCATTTTTTAAACGTTATTTTAATAATTCATAAAAATGCCAATTGAGGTTTTTTTAGACAAAACAAATGTTGCTGGACTTAACTAGATAATTAGTATCCAATTCGCTATTAATTTTATATTTTAAATATTATATTCTTTTAAGGCTTTATAATGTATGATGAGACATTTTGATTTGTACTTGGTATGATGAATGAGAATGCTACACTAAATCACTTATGTATGTTAATAACACTTTAATATACAATTTATTTACTTTGTTTTAAAATGTTTTTACTTGTCTTGGTTATATTATAATGTAACATAAAATCTACTCACATCTCACCTTTACATTTTTTGTATTTAATGAAAATTACATTACTTTAATTTATTTTATTTTTAGTTTAATATATATCTTATTAATTTTAAAAGATAACGCATTTTTATTTGTGCTTATTTACTTTGATAATTTACCATAATCCCAAACAGGGTTCTATGTAGACTAAATCAATGTTATTGGAATCATTTTGGTGACCTCAATCTAATTAAATATTCTTTTTAATATTTCTAAAAATATTTTATTTTCTAAAATTTGTGCATTATTTATGAGAATTTTCTTGTACCTAACTTGACAATCGATGATGTTACTATCTATTTTCCTAGTATTTCTAACTATAATTTTCCTATATAATTACCTAATTTCTTGAAATTGTATGCTTTCGTTTTGTTTTATTATATGAAACCCTAAATCTCAACTAGTTTAACCTTTCATCACTTTTGTTTAGTTATATTATATATGTTCAATTAATCTTATTTCTATTATTATTTATATTTACTTAACACATTAATAATTTCTTATCATTTATTTTTATTTAATTTGATAATTCACAATAATTATAAACAAGACGTGATGGATAAAAGAAAATGTCATAAGGCTTGTCTTGACCAGGTCTATTGTAATATGAATTTAAAATGTTTTCTTTTATAAGAGATTTTTTATTTAATGTCATATTTTATTTTGTACTTAAATAGACGATTTTGGTGTCGCACTCAATCTCTTCAGTATAAAAGAATACAACGTTCTCATAAATTTATCTCATTTGTTCAAATTGTTTGTCTTGATTTTCTAATATTATTATGAAATTTTGAATCTCATCTTGTGTGACATTTACAAGAATTTGAAATAATAATTTATGTTTATTTATACTTATTTATTTTGATAATTCATAAATTTTAGGGGAGGTCTGATAGAGATGAAACAAATCTCATTGGACTTAACAAGATATGCTTTTTCTTCTTAACTATTTATTTGTATATTTTTAAATACTTCAGGTTCATGGGAATTTGCATACTTTTTAAGACATTTAAAATTAGTCTTAAGTTGGCAACTCAAAATTTTGAAGTCGATCTCCTTAGTTTCCGAGATTGTAATATTCATACAAAATTTATCTTTTTAAACATTAATATACTTTTAATTGACATTAAAATAACAATTTAAAATTTTTTATCTTTATTTAGCTTGACAATTCATAAAGTTCCAATGAGGTCCAATCATGAAACAATAAATGTAATTTTGCCACCATTTAGGAAACATTTTCATTTGTGTTGAATTTGATTATTAAGGGTCCTATAATTGATCTTTTTAAAGTCTTTAAATGCTATGTTTCTCAATAGTTTATCTTATTTATTCAAAATGTTTTACTTTTATTTTGTTTTATTACTATGTTACTCTAATCCTCCTTTCTATCACATTTCCATTACTTTAGTTATATTTTATTATATTACTTTGGTTTATCTTATTTTGTTGTTATTATATATCAATTAGATATTAAAATATTATTTTGTTATTATTTAAATTTATTACTATTATATTTGTTAAATTCTAAATGAAGTCCAATAGAGATAAGATAAATGTCATCTGTCACATCTTGATGAGTTGTACTCCATTAAATATTTTTTCTAAATATTTTATTTTGCTTACTTTTGAGTCTCATTTTAAGGCATTTTTATTTCTACTTAATTCAACAGTCATGGTTGTTAGACTTAATCTCCTTCATATCATGAAAAGAAATTTTTCTATATAATGTACCTCATGTATTCAAGTTCTTTTCTCTTTGATTTGGTTTTATTATTATATTTCTCAAAATCTTCTTTCATGCGACCTTTCCATCACTTTGATTTTCTTGTTTACATTTTTTTTTGTTTACATCATTTTAGTTTTAATATATATTTATTGAGTATTGAAATAATGTTTTCTTATTATTTATTCTTAATTTTTTAATTCATATTTATTCCAAATAAGGATAAAATAAGATAAAAAAAATATATAACTAGATGCATTAGATAAGCTTTATTCTATTAAATACTCAATTTTTAATTTTAAATGTTTAATTTTGTTTATTTTTTTACTTTTTGTGAGGCATTTGAATTTGTAGCTATTTTGTTGATCATGGATGTTTTGCTCAATGTGCTTAGTATTGTGGAATGCAACTTTTCTACTTATTTTATTTAATTTGTTTACGATTTTCACTTTTATTTATTTTAATGATGATGTAATTCTTAATCTTCATTCATGTTACATTTATATTTCTTTTATTTGGTTATATTACATTTTCTTAATTTCACTAATTTTTAATTTTTAAAAAATTAAATAATATAAAAATAACAATTTATTCTTATTTGTGCTCATATATTTTGATAATTGAACATAAAACTTATGTCGATAAGCTTTATCTATTTAAAAATTTATTTTTAATATTTATAAATATTTCATTTTCTATGTCTATGGCATGTTTTATGAGACATATCAATTGGTGCATGATTGAAATATCGATGTTGCCATAGTCTATTTTCTTAAAATTTTAGAATGGAAAATTTTTATATAATTTATATCATTTTTTAAAAAACTTTATTTTATTTGGCAATATTAATTCAATTTATCTCATTTTTTAGCTTTATTATATATTTTCTTGATATTAAAATAATAATTTATTTATTATTTAAGTTTATTTACATTATTGGTTCATAATAATTACAAATGAGTTTTGGTTGAGAAGAAAAAACATGGTTCTACTCATCTTTACAAATTCTATCACATTTAATATTTATTTTATATTTTTTCTCAAATTTTTGTACATATTATGTGATATTTTTTATTCATACGTAATTTGATGATTGAAGATGTAAACTTGATATCTTAGAATGTAATGTCCCTAAATAATTTGTTGAGCTTATACAAAAAGTTTTGTTTTATTTGGTTAGATTACTATTTAACCCTTAACATTCTGTCATTTAACCTTTACTTCATCATGATTTAGCTATATTATATTTCATTGAATTATCTTATTTTAGCTTTATTATATATTTAAATAATTTTAAATAATAATTTTTTATGCTTATTTAATTTAGTAATCCAAAATAATTCTAAGTGATATATACAATCGAGATCCAACAAATGTCATTACACTTCTCTTGACGGGCTATATCCCATTAAATATTTATTTTGTATGTTCTAATAAATTTTTAATTTCTTTGATTTTTTGACCTTTTATGAATTATTTTTATTCATACCTTATTTAAGAATCAATGATATTGCATTTAGTGTACTTAATATCTTATAATAGAACATTAATTTTATTATACTATAATATATATCTAAATCTCCTATCAAGTGATATTTACTTTTACATTATTTCAATTTATCTCATATAAATTATAAAATATATTTACCTAAATTTAAATAATAATTTATTGTTACATATGGAAATTTATTTCTTTAATTAGTAATATTTCCAAAACTTAAGTCAGTTGAAGATGAAATGGACTTGATTGATCTAGTCTTGAAATACTTTATCCATTAAAATATATGATTTTATGATTTTAAATATTTTACTTTTCAAGATATTTGCACACTTTAGATATTATTTTTATTTGTATATGATTTGATTATTAATGTTCTTACCCTTGATCTATTTAGTATCTTGGATTATAGCTTTGTGATACTATTTATTTCATTTCTTCAATTTTTTTTAATTGATTTTATTATATCATTATGAACTCTTTTCTTCTTTCATGTGATCGTTACATTACTTTGATTTGGTTATATCACATTTTTTCAAATTATCACTTTTTAGTTTTATTATATATTTATCAAATATTAAAATAATAATTTAAAAATTCCTTCTTACTTATTGTGATAATTTGTAGTTATTCCGAAAAAGAACTAATTGAGATATAATAGAAGTTATTGGGCTCTTCTTAATGAGCTCTTTCAAAGTAAACATTCATTTTTAGGTTCTTAAGTATTTCATTTTATAGGTTTTAGTATTTGTTATGATAACCTTTAGTTCACAACTCATTTGATGATCAATGATGTTGTAAACCATGTTCTTATTATCTTAGATTGCATCTTCTTTTTCATTATTTAGCTCATTTCATTAAATGTTTTTTCATTGATTGACCATAAAATTTTGAAAGGCTTAGTCTTCTCTTGTTTGACCTTTACATCATTTTGTTTTAGTTATATTATGTTTCTTCATTTGATCTCTTTTCAATAATTAAATATACTTAATATTAAAATAAAAACTTATTATTATTTTGTTTACAGTAGTAATTCGCTATAATTCCAAATGAGGCTTGATCGAAATGAAATTAACATCATTGAACACATCTCGATAAGCTCAATATAAATCAATATTTGTTTATACATTTTCAAATATTTCTCGAGGGTTTGGCATGTTTTACAAGATATTTTAATTCGTATTAGATTTGATGATCAAGGATGTTGCACTCAATCTTCATAGTTTCTTGGAATGTAGCTCATGTATATAATTGATCTCTTTTGCTTATATTTCTTTTATTTCATTTACTTATATTACTATGTACTCTAATTCTCCTCTCACATAACCTTACCTCACTTCAATTTTTTTAAACTGCAATTCTTCAATTCTACTTAATTGGAATTTTTTATATATTTACTTAACATTAAAATAATAATTTTTTTCATATGCAAATTTATTTTCATAATTTGTAGTAATTCAAAATGAGGTTAGTTTCAAACTAAATGAGCAAAGGACACATCCAGACAAGCTTCATCAAAATAAATATCCATTTTTTAATTTTTAGGCATTTTATTTTTTAGAATTTAACATGCTTTACAAGATATTTAATTTTCACGTGATTTAACAATAAATGATTTTACAATGTTTTTTTAGTATCTTAGAGTATAACTTTCCAGTACTATTTGCCAAATTTTTTAAAATTTTTTTTCTTTTATTTAATTATATTGCTATACTGCTCTAATTCTTCCCTTATGTAACCTCTATATTTCTTTTGTTTGGTTTTATTACAATATTTCATTTAATCTTATTTTAAATTTAATATATATTTACTTAATATTAAAATAATAATTTATTATTATTTATTTTTGTCTATTTAATTAACTTGCCATAATTCTAAATGAGGTTCAATTGAGATGAATAAGGCATTATTGGATTCATCTCAGCAAGCTTTATTAAATAAATTATTCATTGCTTCATTTTAAATAATTTTTCACAATCGATCTCCATAATATCCTAGAATGCAATAATTGTACTTAATTTATCTATTTTTTTAATTTTTTTGCTTTAATTTTTTATGTTATTATATAACTCTATATCTTCTCTTCTATGACTTTTACATCGTATTGATTTGATTATATTATTTCAATTTATCTTAGTTCAATTTTTACATATATTTTCTTAATATTAGAATATTTATTTTTTGTTATTTATGGTTATTTACTTTACTAATTCATAGTAATGTTTGAGGAGGTTATCTTGAGATGAAACAAACATCATCTTGATAAAATAATTTTTTTGTTTTACTTACTTTTTTGTTATTTATACTTATTTATCTCATTTCCTCAAATTTGTTGTTTCAATTGATTTGACATGCATTACCAAGTATTATAATTTAATGTTAATTTGATAATGAAGATGTTGCCCTCAATCTCTTAAATATCTTCAAATGTAACTTTTCAATATAATTTATTTCCATTTAGCTTTATTATATATTTACCTAGTATTAAAATTATACAATTTATCATTATTTATTTTTGTAATTCCTAAAAATTGCAAACAAGGACAAACTGAGAAGAAAGAAACATGATTTTAGTTCTCTTAATGGTCTCTATCCATTAAATATTCATATTTATATTTTTTTGTATTTTATGTTTTATGATTTTAACATATTTTGCAAGATATTTTGATTAATAAATAATTTGATGATGAAGAACTAAACTGCATCTCATGTCACACTTAAAACTCTTTCATTGTATTATATTATACTTTTTAAAGTTTTTTTATTTCAATTTTAATATATATCCCTTTAATATTAAAATAAAAATCTATCAATATTTATATTCATTTAATTTTGTATTTCAGAAAAATTAAATATAAGGTTCAGTGAAGAAGAATTAAGGACTGATGCACTCATCTCAACAAACTCTACCGAATTAAATGTTTATTTTTATATTTTAGAAAATTTTATAAATCCTTTTCTTGATATTTTGATTTGTGCTTATTATGATGAGTGAGGATGTAGTGCATGGTCTCCTAAATATTTTAAAATGCAAATTTATTGTTCAATTAATCTCCTTAATTAAAAATATTTCTCTTTGATTTGGTCATATTATTATGTAACTCTAAACGCCTCTTACTATGACTTTATAATGCTTTTATTTGATGACATAACATTACTTAAATTTATCTCATATATATATATATATATATTACTTAATATAGAATTAACAATTTTTTTTGCTTATTTATATTGGTAATGTTTGGTAATTCCAAATGAGATTTGATGGAGATTGGAAAAATATCATTGGGATAGTCTCGAGGAGCTCTATAAAATAAAATTTTCATTATCATATTTTTCAAATATTTTTCTTTACAAGATATTCTGTGTTTTACATAATTTGACAATTGAGTGTATCACATTCGATCTCCTTGGTATCTTATGTTTAGTCTTTTTGTACAACTTAGGTCATTTCCTTAATGCTTTGTTGTGATTTATTTTATTACTATGTAACTTTAAATGACTTTTTCTGTGGCCTTTACATTGTTTTGAGTTCATTATATTGTATTAAGTCAATTTTTTTAACTTTAATATTTATTTATTAAATAGTGAAATTATAAATTATTTTTTGATTTTTTACTTATTTAATTTGCAAATTCATTGAAATTGCAAAACTTGCATTATCGAAATGAAAAACGTCATTAGACTTGTCACGATGAGCTCTGTTTAACAAATTAGTGAATTTAACATTTTCAAATATTTAATTTTCTTTAATTTTTATAATATTTATGAAATATTTTGTTTTATACCAGATTTAATGTTCATGCATGTTTGTCTGAATATTATAACATCTTGTAGTTTATACTTCATGTGTAATTTTCCTCATTTCTTGAAATTTTTTGTCATTGATTTAGTCATATTAATAGTTATCGTAAATCTCCTCCTATGTGACCTTTAATTTTTTTGATTTTGTCATAATACAATCCTTCAATTTAACATTTTTTTAGCTTTATTATGTACTTCATTATTGTTAAAATAATAATTTAATATTTTTATTGCTTATTTAATTTAGTATTTCATCGAAATTCCAAGCAACATTCATTCGAGATGAAGTAAATGTCATTTAACAAACCTCGGTGAGCTTTATCCATTTTATTTTTTTAATATTTTTGATATTATTTTTGGGTATTGGCTTGCTTTGCAAGATATGTTGACTTTTACTCTATTTGACCATTAAAGATGTCACTCTTGATCTCCTTGGTAGGTTGCAATGCAAAATTCCTATGTAATTTATCTTATTTCTTCAAATGTTTTTCTTTTATTTAGTTATTTTATTATGTTACTATAAATCTTCTATCATGTGACCATCACTTAACTCTTTTTATTATATTATATGAATTTATTTTATCTTATATCTATCTTAAGAAATTTTCTCTTAGTATTAAAAATAATAAAATTTTATAATTTTTGCTTAGTTGCTTTTTAATTTGTTCTGATTCCTAACAAGGTTAGATCGAGAAAAAATATATGTCATTAGACAAATTTTAATGGACACAATCCAATTAAATATTCATTTTTATACTTTATTTTTATTTATTATTTTTTAATTTTTTAATTCATAGTATCTCCAAACATGGTTTGATTGAGGTAAAACAAAGTTTGTTGTGCACCTTTTGATGTGTTTTATCCCATTAAATATTTATGTTTATATTATTAAAATAATTTTTACTCAATAGTTTCACTACTCCTTATGAGATATTTCAATTCATGCCTAATTTGATGATCAAAGATGTTGTCTTTGATGTACTTAGTATGTTGGAATGCAACTTTCTTAAGAAATTTATCTAATTTTAGCTTAAATATGATTTATTAAAAAATAAAATAATAATTCTTCATTACTTATGTTTATTTATTTATATAAATATGACTAATTCCAAACGAATGATTATCAATGCATAACAAACGTCATTAAACTCATCTTGACAACCCTTATGTTAATAAATGTTCATTTTTATTTTTTAAGCATTCTATTTTTTAAGATTTTGCATGATTTATGAGATAATTTGATTAGTATGTCATTTTGTGGTCAAGGATGTTACTCTCAATCCCTTTGGCTCTTGGAGAACATATTTCCCTTATAATGCATCTTATTTTTTAAAATTTTTTAGTTCAATTTCATTATGTTATAGTGTGACTTTTGATACCCTCTTATGTGTCATTATATTACGTTGATTTATTTGCATTACATTACTTCAATCTATCTCATTTATATTCAATTTTTTTATTTACTACTAAAATAATAATTTATTATCATTCATGGGAAGTTAATTTTCTAATTCGTAGTAGTTCTAAACTAGTTTAAATCAAGATAAAACAAATATCATTAGACAAGTCAAGTAGTATTACCATATTAAATTTTATTTGTTGTATTTCTAAATACTTTAGTTTTCATGAATTTTGAAAAAATTATGAGTCTTTTTTTTACTCTTACCACATTTGCTGAATGAGGATTTACATGACATTCCTCAGTGTCTTAGAATGCAAATTTCCTAAACAATTTATCCCCTTTCTCTAATTTTTTTTGAAATTGGTTATATTATAGTGTCACTGTAACCCACCACTTATGTGACCTTTAGATGTAATTGATTTGGTTATATTACATTACTAAAATTTATCTCCTATCTTTTTTAACATATTATTTCTTGCTATTGAAGTCATAGTTTATTTTTTAGTTTTGCTTATTTATTTTTGTAATTTATAGTAAATCTTAACAAAGCCTAATTGAATCCAAACAAATTTTACTTGGCTCTTCTGGAAGGGATCTGTCCAATTAAATATATAATTTAATATATTTATATATTTTAATTTATATGACTTTGGTGTGTTTTATGTGAGTTTTTGAATCATAACTAATATAATGGTCGAGTATATTACACTCAATGTCTTAGAATCTTTGGGATCGAACTTTCTATATGATTTATCTGGCTTTTTTATAAGTTTTCTCTTTAACATATTTGTATTTCACAACTTCAATTTGTCCCTTTTTTATTATATACTCACATAATATTAAAGATAATTTATTATTATTATTTGTTTTTATTTGTGTTGGTAGTTCATTATAATTCCAATAGAGCTCCAATCAATACAAAATAAAAGTCATTACACTAGTCTTCATGTGCACTATCAAATAAAGTATACTTTTTTGCATTTTTAAATGTTTTATTTTCTATACTATTGGCATGTTTTAGTGACATTTAAATTCATGCAATATTTGATGATAAAAAAAGCTACACTCAATCAACATAGTATCTTGTAATAAATATTTTCCTTTGAATTTATCTCATTCATTTAAAATTTTTTCTTCCATTTCATTATATAACTATATGATTGTTAGTGTCATGTTGTGTGTTATTTACATCACTTTGATTTTATTATATTGCATTGCTTTGATTTTTTTTTCTCATTTTAGCTTTATTCTCTATCTACATAATTTTGAATTAAAAATTTTTATTGCTTATATTTACTTACTTTTGTAATTTACAAAAATTTAAAATGTGCTCTACTCAAGACAAGAAAACATGGATTAACTTATCTCAATAAGTTGTATCTAATTAAATATTTATTTTATTTTAAAAAATTTAATTTTCAATACCTTCACAATGTTTTACTATATTTTTTATTCATTCCTAAATTAATGATTGGGGATGTTATACTCAACCTCTAAAGTATCTTAGAATGCTCCTTTCTTAAGCAAATATATCTTATTGATTCAAACTTTTTTCTTTGATTTGGTTATATTACTATGTAACTTTGAACCTTAACTCATCTGACCACTACAATACTTTGATTGGTGATTGTACACTTCTTCAATTTTTCTCAATTCAACATTAACATGCATTCAATTAATATTAAGATAACAACTTATTATAATTGTTACTTATTTAATTTGGTTTGATTTAGATGAAACAAATACAATTTCAGTAATCTTAAAGAGCTCTACTAATTTTAATATTCATTTTTATATTTTTTAAATAATTGGTTTTTATGTTTTGACATACTTTATGAATTTTTTTCTATACTAGATTTAATAAATTGAAGATGTTATACTGAATCTTCTTGGTATCTTTGAATATAAGTCTCTTTTAAAATATAACTCATTTTTTATATTATTTTATTTTAATTTATTTATATTAGTATATAACTCTAAATTTTCCCTAATGTGACTTTTCCATTACTTCAATTTAACATTTTCAAATTCATTATTTCATTAATTAATATTACATTTATAATTTTTTTATTTATAATTTTTTTGTTACATTCAATTAAATATTAATTTCTATATTTTTAAAACTCTTTATTTTCTTTAGTTTTAGCATGTATTACAAGACATTTCCATTGGTACTTAACTTAATGATTGAGAGTGTTTCACCCGATTTCATTAACACCTTGGAATTCAACTTTCCTATATAATTTTTCATTTATTCAAAACATTCACCTTTTGATTGGATTGATTTGTTTAATTATAGTCTTACTTTTATCTCATAGCTTCAATACATATTTATTTAATATTACAATAATGAATGTTTTTTTATTTTTACTCATTTTATGGTGTAATTCTCAAAAATTTCACATGAAATTCAATCAAGATGAAACAAATGTTGTTTGATCATCTTGATGATCTTTATCTATTTAAATATTCGCCTTTATACTTTTAGTTAATTTATTCTTTAGGGTATTGGAATACTTTGGCACATTTTGATTTATAATAGCTTTGAATATCAAGATTGTCTCAATCAAACTCCTTAATACATTAGAACATAAGAGTCTCATTCAATTTATCTCATTTCTTCAAATCTTTTACATTGATTTTATTATATTACAATATAACTATTAAATTGATGTCGTTTGAACTTTACATCATTTTCATTTTATTTCATTAAATTACTTAAATTTTTCTTATTTTTAGTTTTAAAAAATATTTTCTAAATATTAAAAAAATAATTCTTATTTATTTATGATTTCTTATTTTTATTATTCATCAACATTCTAGAGGTTTTATGGGGATGTAGCTGATCTCATTGGACTCATCTTGATGAGTTCTATCCAATTAAATACCCTTTTCTATTTATTTTCTTAATAATTTATTTCTATGATTTTTGCGTGTTTTATTTGATATTATGCTTCATTCTTGCTTTAACGATCCTGAACTTACAATCGATCTCCTCAATACCTCTGAACACAACTTTCTTACAGAATTTATCTTATTTTTAAATTAGTTTTTCTTTGATTTAGATGTTTATTATGAAACTCTATGTATTCTCTGATTTGACAGTTACATTACTTTGATTTTAATAAATTACATTACTTCAATTAATCTCATATTAGCATTAATTAATCTGTATTTGATATCAAAATGATTTTTAATTATTTTTTCATTTGTTTTGATAATTCATAGTCAACCATTATGAGGTTTGGTCAAGACAAAAAAATTGTTGGGCTCTTCTTGATGAGTTCAATCCAATTAAATATTTCTTTCATCTTTTTTTAATATTTTGTATTCAATGAATCTTGCATTTATAATGAGGCATTTCAACTCAATCTTAACTTGATGATTGAGAATGCTTTACATGATGTCCTACGTATCTTTGAATGTATATTTGCTTTGTAAAATATCTTATTTTATCTTTAATATATATGTATATTACTTAATATAGAATAATAGTTTATTATTATTTGACATTATTTTCTTTTGTAAATCAGAGTAATTCTGAACAATGTTAGATTGAGACGAAATAAAATATAGATTAGCTGTATCCACTAAATATAAATTTTTATATTTTTTTAGTATTTTATGTTTTAAGGTTTTTGCACATTTTTATAAAAAATTTGATTCATATGTAGTTTGGTTATTGAGGATGTTACACAATCTACATTTATAATTTGTAATAATTTGAAGCATGGTTCGATTAAGATGATACAAACTTTATTAGAACACTTCTTGTCAAGTTTTATCCAATTGAATATTTAATTTTATATTTTTAGGTATTTTTTATTCGATAGTTTCACCATGCTTCACTAGATATTTTAATTTGTTCCTAACGTAACAATCAAAGATGTCGTCTTTCATCTCCTTTGTACATTGGAATACAACTTTCTCATTCAATTTATCCAATTTTAAAATAATAAATTGCTAATATTTATGCTCATTTACATAATAATTTGAAATAAGTTTAAATGAGATTCAATCTAGATGAAACAGGGAATGTTGTACTCATCTTGACATGCTCTGTACCATTAAAAATTAATTTTATATATTACTAAAAATGTTGTTTTCTTTTGTTTTGGAACCTTTACAAGATATTTTTATTTATAACTAGTTTAATGATCAAGTTTTTTGCACTCATAGTTATTGTCATAGAATGTAATTTTCATATATAAATTATCAATTTTTTTTTTCAAATTTTTTTCTTTTATTTGATTATTTATAGTGAGACTCTAACTCCTCTTTTGTGTGACATTTACTTGTCTTTCATTTTTTTATATTACATTACTTTAATTTATCTAAATTTAGCTTTGATACATATTTTTGTCATACTAAAATAAAAATTTGTTACTTTTTATGGTAATCTAGCTTTGGAAATCATAGTAATTAAAAAAGAGGTTAGTGCTGGATAAAACGAACTACATCGAACAAGTGTCAAAGTACTTTATCAAATTAAATATGAATTTTCATACTTTTAAATATTTTATATTCATAAGCTTTAATACATTTTATGATACATTTTGATTCGCACTTAATTTGACTATTAAGGATGTTAGACTCAATTTCCTTTATATCTTGGATTACAACTTTCTTTTATTATTTATCTTATTTCTTAAAATTTTTTGGTTTGATTTTTTTATGATAATGATGTTCTCTATTGCTCTTCTCATATGACCTTTCCATAGCTTTGATTTAGTTATATTTTGATTCATTCAATTTATCTAATTTTAGATTTACTATATATTTATTTAAGATTAAAATATATATTTAATATTATTTATTTTTATTTGATGTTGCTTATTCATTGCAATTCTAAATGAGACTTGTTCGAGATAAAACAAAAGTCGTTAGACTTATCCTGACAAACTATATTCAAAAAAATATTTAATCTTTATATTTTTAAATTTTTTATTTTGTTATATTTTAACATATTTTATGTGATATTTTGATTCCCAATAGATTTGATGATTATCAATGTTGAAATCCTTCTCCTTAGTGTCTTATTAATGCAATTTTTTTTGGATAATTTAGCTAATTTTTTTAATGTTTTTGCTTGGATTAACATTTTAATTGAACGCTTATTTTCCACTGATATGACTTTTACACGACTTTTATTTGAATATATTACATGGCTTCAATTGATCATATTTCAAAACTAAAATATATTTAATTTATATTAAAATAATAATTTATTATTATATTTTTATTTATTTTAGTAATTTATATTAATACAAAATTAGTTGAGATCAAGAGTAAACTAGTGTGGTTTAGAACAACCAAAAAGCTATACCTAATTAAACATTAAGGATTTGGTATGTTTCATAAGATATTTTGACTCATAACTTATCTGTTACTTGATGATATTACAATAGATCTCTTTAGTATTGTAGAAAGCACCTTTTCTATACAACTCATCTCTTTTCTTCAAATTTTTTATTTTATTTAATTTTTTTACTACAAGTTATAATTCTCTTCTCATGTGACCTTTATATCAATTTGATTTCAATGGATTATTTTCTTCAATTTAACTCATTAAACTTTATTATACATTTTCTAAATGTGAGAATAATAATTTATTATTTTTAAGCTAATTTATTTTGATGTTTTGTAATTATTTAAAAAGTACATAGTTTGAGATTAAACGAACTTCGATGGAGTCATTTCAAGTTCAATATCGAATTAAATATTTATTTTTTTATTTTAGATATTTTATTTTCTTATTCTTGGAAATGCTTTATGAGATTTTTTAAATTGTAAATGATTTAACAATCAATGATGTTATAATCGATTTCTTTAGTAGTTTAGAATGAAACTTTCCCAAACAATATATCTAATTTCTTCAAATTTTTTGCTTTCATCTGTTTAATTACAATGAAACTGTAATTCTTCTTTTATGTGACCTCTAAATCACTTTGATCTGATTATATTACATTTCTTTAATTAATCTTATTTCAAATTTAAAATTATTTACTTAATATTAAAATAATAATTAATTTTTATTGATTTTAGTAATTCATAGTAATTTGAAGTAAGGTGAGATTGATATGAATCGATTTACATTTGACTCATCTTGAGAAACTTTATTAAATAAAAATTTCATTGTCTAATTTTTTTTAAATATTTATTTTCTGAGGTATTGGCATAGTTTATGAGATTTTTTTTGTTTGATTTGATGAATAAGGATGTTACACTCGATCACCTTAACATCATGTAATATTTCCTATGCAATTTATCTACTTTCTTCAAATTTTTTAAATTTGCTTAGCTACTTTACTTGAGTCGTTATTTTCCTCTTGTGTGTCCTTTACATAGCTTTTATTTATTTTTTACTTTGGAAATTCGTAGCAATTCCAATTGACGTCTAATCAAGATTAAAACAAATGTAATTGTACTATCTTGATGAGCTCTAACAACATAGAAATTCATTTTAATTATTATACGTATTTTTTTTTTAAATATTTTAGTAAGTTATATAAGTAATTTTTATTTGGGCATTACCTTAAGATCAACAACATTACATTTAGTTCCCTTTGCTTCAAGGAATGCTACTTTCCTATAAAATTTATACCATTTCCTCAACTATTTTGCATTAATTTGCATCTATTACTATTTAACTCTATAGCGACTCATGTTTGGCCTTAACATTGCTTTGATTTAGTTGTATTATAATGCTTCAATTTTTCTTTTTTAGGCATTCTTTATTAGGAGTCGTCTCAATGAGTATTTTTTAATTAAATATTTATTTTTGAATTGTTGTTAAAATGTTTCATTATTTAGGGTTTTGGTAGCTTCTTGAGATATTTTCGTTCCTACCACATTTGATGACCACGATTTCACAATTGATGTCCTTATTATCCTAGAAAGTAACATTCCCTGAGAAATTATCCCATTTCTTCAAATTTTTTGCTTTGATTTTGTCATATTACTATGCAATGCTAAGTCTCGTCTTGTTTGACCTCTACATAGTTTTAATTTAATTATTTTATATTGATTCAATTTAACATATGTCATTTTTAACATATATTTTCTTATTATTAAAATAATTATTTTTACTATTTATACTATTTGTTTTCGTAATTCGTAGTAATTAAGAAGGAAGTTTGACCAAGATATAAGAAATGTCGATCAACTCATCTTGATGAGCTTGATGTAATTAACTAATTTATTTATAGTTTTAAATATGTTTTTTAGGATTTTGGTAAGCTTTATGAGATATATTGAGTCACACATGATTTAAAAATTAAGGATGTTATACTCAATCTTCTTAATATCTTGAAATGCAACTTTCTTATATAATTTCTCATTTCTTGAAATTTCTTTAATTTGATTTAGTTTTAATAATATACAACTCTTATTCTTCTCTCATGTGAACTTAACATTACTTTGATTTGGTCATATTAATTTGATTCAATTAATCAAATTCATTATTAATAAATATTTACTTAATATTAAAAATATTATTATTATTTATATTGATTTATTTCGATAATTCTTTATAATGTGTTACAAGGCATGATCAAGATGACAAAATATTTACTAGGCTCAACTCTATGAGCTCTATCTATTTAAATATTTATGTAAAGTTTACAAGCCATTTTAGTTTGTTTCAATTTTAATAATTGAGGATGTTGCACTTTATTTTCTATGTTAATTGTAATGCAATATTTCTATATTATTTATCTCATTTTTATTTTAAGTTTTTCTTTGATTTGTTATATTACTTTTATTTTTTTTTTCAAAACTTTATTTTTTTAATATTTCATTACTTCAATTTTTTTATATTACAAATGAGGTTTGAGTAGCAAAAAATTTTGATAGAGTATCTTAACAAGGTCTAATGAATTAAATATTTATTTTTTATTTTTTTCTTAAATTTTATTTTTAATAACTTTATAGTTCCTTGATTATTTGATTCATGTCAAATTTTATGAATAAGGATGTTATATTTCATCTACTAAGCACTTTCATAAGACTTACTCATTTAATGTATCTCAATTATTCAAATTTTTTACTTTGATTTGTTTATATTATTACAAAACTCTAAACCATTACTATTACAACCATTACATCAGTTTAAGTTAGTTATATTACATTACTTCAATTTAACTCATTTTAACTCTAATAAATATTTGCTTTATATTAAATAATAATTTATTTTTATTTATTATTATTTACTTTTTTGATTCACACTTATTCCAAATGTGGTCCAATCGAGAGGAAACAAGAATCCTTGGACTCACCTGAAAGAGCATTATCAAGTTCAATATTCGTTTTTAAGTTTTAAGTATTATATTTTTTTCCTAAATTTGATGATCGAGGATATTACCCTTAATTTTTATAATATCTTGAAATAAACTTTTTCGTACAATTTATCTTATTTCTTGAAATATTTTCTTCTTATTTGGTTATGTTATTAATTATCTCAAAATCATTTCACAAATAGTATTTACATTATTTTTATTTTATTGTTCTATATTGCTTGAATTTATCTTATTTTATATTTAAAATTTATTTACTTAATGTTAAAATCATAATTATTTTAATATGCTTTTTTTTGTAACTGACAACATTTCTAAGAATGTTCTAATTGAGATAAAACAAATACTAATTAATTTCTTACTATAAGCTCTACTAAGCTAAATATTGCATGTTATATTTTAAATATTTTGTTTTCATTAATTTTTGTAAGATTTATTAGATAGTTTGTTTTTTTACCTACTTTAATGATTGGGAATGTTTCACATGATCTTTTGGAATTCAACTTTTATATGTAATTTTTCTCATTTCTTAAAAGTTCTTAAATTGATTTGGCTATATTACTATTTAACTCTAAATGTTCTTTCAAGTAACCTTTTGATCATTTAAATTTGGTTATCACAAAATCATTCAATTAATCACATTTTAGCTTTAATATATAAATGAAATATTAAAACAATCATGCATTATTTTTTTTTAATTTTTTTGTACTTCAAAGAATTTTTGAACAATTTTCGAATGAGGTAAAATTAAACTTATTTGACAATTGTGTAAATGCTTATGTTTACTTGGGGAATGAAATCAGAGCCACTCTATTGGGAGAAGTTCCTTATTCGTTAACAAAATTGTCATATTATGTAGTCCATAAAGGGCAATGTGAGGTGCGGTATGATCCACTATGAAGTTGAAGTTGTATGTGTGCACAACAACTGGTTTGCATGCACTTTGTGACTTCTTAAGGGCATCTTATGTGCGTGGTTAGTGGGGCCAACAATGTGCAATCCATTTTATAGATTTTTTGTGCCTTGACTTTCTGGCACTTGGATAAGGTGACGAATTATTAAAAGAGACTTGAATTATTCCTTAGTGAAATTGTAAAAAAATGCTATCTATAGGTGGCAATATGTGACATAGCGTAACTTGCGATGAAGTGGATGTTGGATACTGTAATATGCATTAGGGTTTGTGCATGTTGGACTACAACTCTGGGCACACACCACTGTAGCTGCATGCACGATATGTGACTATGCACATGCACGACGAGGGTCTTTAATTATCCCATGGTTTGTGAATGATTTGTGGAGACCTTAAAGTGTAACTCATTTGGCATATTTAACACTATGGGTTATTGGCACATGGATAAGGTGAAGCACCATTGGGTGACATATTCGTTCATGATTGAATTGACTTAATATTCAATCCATAGGGGGCAATGTGCAGGGTAGTGTGACTTGTAGTAAAGCAGAAGTTGATTGATGTAATATGTGTTAAGGTCTATGCATGCAAAGCTACACCCTTAATCACACACTATACAAAACTACATGTGTTATAACACTATGTCCACTTCTAAAGGCTAGTTCATATGTGCCCAACATCATCCTAGCTTCAGGCTACTGAAGCAACATGTGTGGTAGAGCAATGGGCACATTACAGCACTATTAGTGTACAATTCACACATGCAACAGCAAATATGGATAGTCCATTTATATCCAATGCATGTGTTTATTGGGGCCTACATAGTTCAACTTCTTTTTGGATGTTTTTGTGATGGACTACTGGCACATTCATAAGATGATGTCCTATTAGAAGACTTGTCTTCAATATTGATGAAATTATCAAAGCATGCAATTTGGAAGTGTTTATGTTTGGCACGATGTAGCTTATGATGAAGAAAAAGTTTGATGGTGCAATGCACATTAGGGTTTGTGCATATTGTGCTACATCTTTAATCATGCGTGATAGTCCATTATTCTAAAGAGTGCCTTGTGACATCCTGAATAAGTGACTTGTGATGAAATAGTTTTTGCAATTTTTAGCACTACGATGTGTTTGTACATGCATAAGATGATGTCTTATTGCGAGATCTGTCTTTGTCCAGGTAGAAAATGTCACTTTTTCTCTATGTGGCCACTATGAGATTTAGTTTTGCTCATTTTTTAGTGAAAGACTGACGATGCCATGTGCTCTTAGTAATGTCTATCCCATCAATGCTCTTATCCTCTGGTACGACACATGACAACATCCCCATGTCCTATGTGTTGGAATTCTACAAGTGCAACATTTTTCCCTAAAGCATGTGGTTCTTTCTAACTGTTATCATTTCTTAGGATAATTGAAGCCAGAATGAGGTGTTTGTCTAATGGGGACTTGACATGGTGCAATGTAAAATTTTGATACATTCTAACAACTCTAGGCTTCGTTTGGTGTGATATTTTGTTATGTCATAGTGAAACATCGATGGTGCAAATTGCACTCGTGCATGTGTTGGTTAAGTATGTTGTTTCTTTACAAAAGTATGGGGCATGTGGCAAGCCTCACCCTCATGCAATGTCTTCATATGCTTGCGGCTTGGTAGAGCACCACAAGCGTGACTTGTCAGTTTTGTAATTATAACTTTTTTTGTAAATAACATGGTGCTTCTTCATGGTTGGCCAAGTTTAGAGCATGTAATGTTCTTGCTCTAATTGTCATATATCTTGGACAAAACATTTTATAGTTATATTAGTAGTGTTCAACATCCTTGATTTGGTAGGTGGAATACTTTTCAGCCATTTTAATGATTGTTTAATTGGTGTAGGTCATAATGGATTATTTGTATACCTGTGCCATATTTCTAAGGTTTGTTGGTTGACATGCCATATGAGTTCTAGCTAAGTCCTTCAATTTAGAATTAAACCCTTTTTGCTTCTTTTTATAAATCTTTGAATATCCTTAGACTAATGGGATTAGATTGGCAAGAGATCATTTTTGCATAAGAGATGTTTTCTATGGTCCAGCTTCTTATGGCTTGGCTACCTCTTGGTGTGGTTGGTTATTATGTGTAGGGCTTTTTCATGTAATCAAACCTTGCAAAGAAGGAAGTTTATATGTTTCTTACTTTTCTATTTTGTCATTTGATTATCTTGTTGATGCAACAGTTCTTTTGCATTGGAACTATTGACATTTTGTAATGCTATTAAACAAGTAATCTTCCCTATTTTCATGTTGGCATAATCTTGGGAATCACTCATTTTGTTCTTCGTTCTCTACCAAGGAGGTTTGTCATCAAAGAATGTTGTTATTAAGCGTCAACATTTCAAAACTTGATGGATAATATCCAAACAAGGCAGCATTCGCTCTTCCTTTGTGGAGGGTCGCCAAACATGGTGAACATGTAAACTATGACATGAGGAGATGCCTAAAGCTTTTCCTTTGTTTTTCTATGTGGCTGATCTTACTAGTAGTCATATGCTTGTCGCAATGGTTAGTCAATGCAAGTGTAGTTATGAATATTTTCAAACTATGAAATAGTGAATGACTCAAAAAAATAGTTCTCTTTAATTGTATGCCCATGCTACTAAAAAATCCATAACAATTTAAGAGCTAACACATTCATCATATTTTAACTTTATTAGGGGATGTATTTATTAGGTAAAATTTTAATGTGGGCTTTCACCCAATTCCTTAAATTTTTATGATAACTTGTCATATCACATGATGTTAGGGTAGGTGATGCATCACTCAAATTTTTATCATATCAACTTTTGATGGTAGTAAAGGGGCTTAACATGGCTATGATGGGTGATAGAAAATTTTGTTTTAAAGAGATAGCTTGAGAATGGCTACAACATCTAAGAATGGTGGCAAACATGCAAATTGCTCAATCTTGATGTGGAGAGGTATTGATAGTTAATAACAATACCCAGTTTCATGAGTTTTATAATTAGAAGGAGTACAATCTAAATCTCTTAATGATGATCCTTTGGACAGCAAGTCTTTTTTTATCAGCCAAAATAATTCTATCTTCAACAGTGCATGTTTAAGTTATTACAGATAAAAAGCTCTCAATTACACCATTATTTTGGTCAGTGTACACTGCTTGCCATAATCTTTTTTTAAATGATGTAGTTTGTCTTTATCTTGCCACGTATTTCTTTTAGCATCATTACTTTGAAGAAACGAAAGTGTTAAAAAAATGACCATGCTCTAGATACATTACCATGGATAAACATCAAAAGATTTTGATCCTATTTTGATGGCCTTTAAAATAAAAGTAATGATTTAGAGAAACAATTTTGCCATGCATATATCATAGTCGAAGTTAAAATTGTTAGATCTATAAAAAAAACCATTACAAGAGTGTTAGGGGCTTGAAGATGATTAGATACCATCCTAGTCTTGCTCATAAATGATGCTAACTAGGGATTACTTGATGATTCTCTTTATAAAATCCTTTAGCACCTTATAAGAAATCAAAGACTTTACAATGCTTGATAATATAATGATAGAATCCTACAATATATTCTTTTTAAGAATTTTCAAACTTAAAATAAATAGAAAGATATTGTTAAAGATGTTTGGGTGGTGCATTACCTAGTCTCAAATAAAATCATACAAAAATGCATGATGAGAAACCTAATGTATTGAATATTGGCCTTCATACATTATGAGGGATAGGAACTACTATAAAAATTATTATTTGGTGTTGATAAAATGCAACTAATTAACTATAGTAATGGCTATAATTTAATATGATTCAATCATTATTGCGTGGAAATTAACAATGGCTGTAATAGATCTAACTATATCGTTCTATGTAGCAATCCTAATTCAAGCATTGAAGCCATTAAGTACAACTATATCACAACTAAATTTAATCCAACCCATTGGAGGAGTAGTCTACCAAGAGATAACAAACAACCAATCAAGACCACCTAAGCTTCCAGTGGACATGAACAGAGAGTGTTGGCAAGCAACAACTACAATGCAATAGCTCCTTTGATGTGCAGGTAAATTGAAGAAAGTTTGCACTTATGCCTACGAATTCTTGTTATGCTAAAGGGTCAATAAAGTTAGAGAATCACATGTCACTACTTAATAAGTCATAGCCACCTAAATATTCATAGATGTCCAGTTAAGGAACATAAAAATAGAAGTGATCTCCTTACAGTTAATTTCATCATGAGTGAATCAATCATTTACAAAGCTGTTAGTCAAGAGTTATTTCATGATATAGCACTCCTAGAAACAATTTTTCACATCTTCATTAGTAGTGCATCACTAAGGACAAAGTTTAGACATCTCAACTCTCTTGAATGAAGCAAAGTGTATGTAGGAAGCATATTTAATGCTAATCTCCAAAGGAAAATGCTTACTCCATGTTGCATCTACACTTTCGAAGCCTCTCTTAATGGATTATGGCCTAATACATGTTGTTGCATATAATCTTTTAGTCCAAGACCATATCCTCACTTAATTTGAAGCACAACACATTCATTTTATTTGACTTAAATGAAGGAGAATATCAAAACTAAAATACAAAATCAGACATGGACAACTTTTGAGTCATTCTGTGATCCTACACCTTATGCTCCTTGATTAGCTCTACTACAAATGTTAGATGCACCACATCAATGTTAAGATTGGTTGTCTATGTAACAATAGGAAAGTTGAAGGAAAGTATCAATAAAAAAGGAAAAAAAAATTTCTTGCAATAATTCACTAAAATCATAATGTTTGTGGTCCAGGGCTCTAATATTAAGTAACTTGCATGTATGAGATGAACCACAAGACATATGTAGAGCAATATTTGTCATAAAATATTTTGATCTAATGGATTAAACAAATGAATAGTCTTTTTGAGAAATTCTACACCTACCATGTTTTGTAATTAACCTTGACTACTATGTTAACAAACTATGAAATCAAAGTCTGTGACATTCCTTAAGAGGAGTTGTGTTTCTTAATAGGCATAGTAGTTTGCACTACTATCATTTAAACTTCTTCATAATTCATGATGTAACATTTTTTGATTCTATAATAGTTTAGCTTGGAATTACAATGTTGGCTAAGTAAAAAGTAAGTTTAACAGTTAAAATCATGTTAATCATGGCATTTTTTCCCACCATTAAAAGTGATTTGATCATACATCTTGACAAAATTTTCTACATGATTAACAACATAATCAAGTTATTTTTCTAAAGTTTTGTTGATATAATTGATTTCCTAGATATTTCAATTATGTCAATGAAAATTTCCATAAGTCAACTTTTCACACTTGTACTCCATCCCTTTACTATATAACACTCTAAATTTGTTTAGATTCATCACTTACCTGAGTGATGCCTGTACTACTCTATAATATCCTAAATGCTCTTCATTATAACATAACGTCTAGGTGCATAAATCATCATCTGGTCAATATATAGAGGTCTATAATCATTTAAGAAGTAGGGCCAATTGTGAAACCCATTGTAATATCAAGATCAAGTTGATACTAATAAGCAATAAAAGATCTTAAGACATAATAGTAAAGTAGTATGGAGAGAAAGGACATCTCTATCTAAGGACCCTAGTTGATTTGATCAATTTAAGATAAATAACATTAAACATAATCCTAAATGTTGGTGTAGCAATATAAGCCTTATTCGAACACAAATTTCTTATTTCTTAACCATAAGCTTTGTCTATATCTAATTTTATTACCATCTAACCTTCTATTAAAGTAGACAGGTGCAAACAAGTTTTGATTTCTAATGCCAAAAAAAATTATTAGATATAACATGGTCTAACACAAAAGCAACTTGCTCCCTAATAATGATTTGAGGAAGCATTACCTTTAGTCTAACCACAAAAAATTTGGTCACTACTTTGTAAATGTTAATACAATGGCTTATGAGCCCAAATTGCTTAAGTTTTGATGCTCCTTCAACTTTAGGAATGACTATGGCCAGCATGGCTTTTGAACTTTTTGGCCTAAAGCAATCTTTAAAGAATTATTTTGCTATTATAACAATGTCTATCTATATGATCTTCCAAAAACCATTCACAAACTTAGTTGAGAATCCATCCATAACATGGGATTTATTTGTTTTGTTGGACATCATCATAAATTCGATCCTATCATCAATGATGTGAGTCATAAGTGTAGTGTTATATTCGTCATTAGTAATTATCAAATGCTAGAATGGTGGAAAAGGTTCATACTATAGATGGCTACACCATTTCTTACAAAAAATTAAAAAAAAGATGTTTTTAATATCAGTTAGGGAGGATATTAGATTCGCAATGTCATTTTTATGTTGCTAGATATAGTTGCTCTAGAAAGTAAAGGTATCTATTTCCTACAAGAATTGTGTTTAGTTCTCTAGTGTCACCAAGATGTAATGTGATATGAAGAAATAGGCTATGCCAAAAGATCATTTACTAGCTCAGTTAAGCCACCCATTGATTCCATATGTTGAAGCTCCTAGATTCCTTATTCTAATTGGTAGAGACTTTTATGGATGTTATCAAGCTTTGTTATGCTCCATTTCTTTAATGTTGACAAAGGTTTATAAAATTTAGTGACAAACTATCCATTGGGTTTCCTCTAATAGACATTCTATATTAAATACATTAATTTATTAGGGAAAACATAATCAAATGTTTTAAAAATGGGTTCTCCATTTAGTTTTTCCCATAATTAATGTCTAAACTATAACAGTAATGCGTAGTCACGTGAGGCCATGCAAGGGAAAAGTGTTGCTTAGTAAGGCTTGCATACCATCAATATTGATAAAAGCTATATATAATATTTAATAGATATAGGTATTCCCCTCTTTGTTATTACACCAAGTAAACTAATTTCCAATGAAACCTTGGATATTTAGATCCAAATCATGAAATGAGTTAGAGAATTCATATTAAGCTTGGCCAATGCTAAACTGTTTCCTATATTTTCTCTTAATATGCATGTAAGTCATTGAAGTGCCCTACCATAAGTAATAGTCCATAAAACATATTAGCATCTCTAATTTAGTCACAAGCTAATTAGTAGTTTATATAGTATTTTGATGCATACACTACACAACACCTCCAAATTTCATTGTTATAACATTTCAATTGATAGTAACCACTTATGAAGAGTGATCCATAGTCTTAACCATGCCAAATTCTACCACAGTGCTACAGTTCCCCCAAGTAGCCTGGTCGAAAGTCAAATAATGTAGTCCAAGTTTTTGACAAAAAGTTTAACCTCCTCATAGTAATTAAATGTCTCCACATGAGTTTCTGAAAGACAAACCATGAAGACCCGATTCTTCCTTATTAAATGTTACAAGTAGCCATGAGATTTAGCTTCCTTAATCCCAGAGATATAAACACAACAAATTAGATCATAATTTATTATAAAAATACTAATACCATTAGACATATTTGTTTCATTTGTTACAAATTGTATCTATGTGAAGTCCACTTTTTATAGGAACAACAATTCCATAACAACACATAATACTAAGACAATTCATGAAATTGATCATACAATTTGGATAAAGGAAGCATTCTGAAACTAAGTTCTTGAAATTTTTTGTTAGTAGATTAATAACTCCACATAATATGTGCACCACCCACATCATTATAACATTAATCAAGTAGTACATTGAAAACCAGGTGATGTAGTAGCCACCAATAGCCATAACTTAAGAATGATATATACAAACTTATTATACAATAGGATTGCACCAAAAAGGAATGATGAAGTGCCTAGTTTTCCCTTTTGTAGGAATATCGCTATAACTTTAATGATTATCTTCTACCACATTTACCTGATATTTATAGTTGTTCCTATCCATGTATCTAACTACATAATAGTCAAAATCGTCACTTGGAAATGTATATTAAAGCTAAAATAAGATAAATTGATGTTATCATAACAATGTTCAAATAGGAAGAAAATTAGAGCCTTAAAATACTATAAACAAATTAAAGAAAAAATTTTGAAAAACGTAGATGAATTAGGGAAAAAAGTAGAATTTCAAGATACTAAGGAGTTCAACTGTGATATTCTCTATCAGCAAATCACGCATGAAACAAAATAATTGGAGATGTAAGAGAAAATAATAAAAAATAACATTTTAAGAAATAAAAAAGTAAAACTTAAATGGATAGAGCTCATTTAGATAAGTCCAATAATGTTTCCTATTGATTAGAACTTTATTTGAGTTACTATGAATTGCAAAAGTTAATGAACATAAATAAAAAAATTATTTTAATATTACGTAAATATTTATTAATGTTGAAATTAAATAAATTGAAATAAAATATTATAACCATATCATAGTCACGTAAAGTTCTTATATAGAGAGATTTAATGTAACAAGGTAATATAACTTAATCAAAGTGATATACTTTAAAAAATAAGAAACATTGTACATGAAATTTTTATTGCTGATGATATGGACATCAAGTGCAAAATCCTTTATTAAAAAATTAGAAACAAATGGAAATAGATCACATATTGCATAAAAACCCAACAAAATAAAATATTTAAAAATATAAAAATAATTCTTGAAATTGAAAGTCGTTGTTGAGATGAGACTAATAATATTTTTTCGTCTCTCATCGAATGCAATCAAGAATGTTATGCTCAATCTCTTTATTATTTTAGAATGAAACTTTTTCATATAAGTTATCTTATTTCTTCAAATTTTTTTAATTTTATTTGGTTAAATATCCCCATGTGCGACTTTAAATAACTTTTATTTTGATATATTATATTAGTTTTATTTCTCTCATTTGTTTTTTAATATAAACTTATTTAATATTAATATAATAATTTGTTATTATTTATGCATGATTACTTTTGTAATTTGTAGTAATTCCACCATAAATTTGGTTAGCATTAAACTAACATCATTGGACATGTTTTGATGACCACTATCAAACTAAATATTTATTTTTGTATTTTTAAATATTTCATTTTTAAGGATTTTGGTACCCCATATGAGATTTTTTGAATGACGCCTTATTTTGTGATAGAAAATGTTACTATCATATTCCTTATTATCTTGGAATGTAATATTCCCATATAATTTATCACATTTTATAAAAGTTTTTACTTTGATGTTGTTATTTTTCTATTCAACTCCAAATCTCCTCTCATGTGATTAATAAATACATCACTTTGGTTTGTTATTTTTGCAATACTTCAGTTTATTTCATTTAAGCATCAATTTATATTTACAAAATGTTAAAAAAAATTAATTATTATTTAAACTTTTTTATGTTGGTCATTTGCAATAACTCCAAAAGAATTATGATTTTTTTTGAAACATGCATAATTGGACTCAACTTAACTAGCTCTAACCAAATAAAAATTATTTTATATTTTAAAATATTTTGCTTTATGGGATTCTAAAATGTTTTAAAAAATATTTTTATTCATACATATTTGTCTTTCAAGGATATCACACTTATTCTTCTTAATATCTATGAATTCATGTTTTCTTTACAATTTATCTCATATTTTCAAATTTTTCATTCTAAAATGGTAATATAACTATGTACCCAAAATCTATCTTCATATGTCCTTAGAATCAATTTAATTTTGTAATAGCACATAGCATCAATTTATATCCTTTCAACTTTAATATATAAAAAAATTATTATCTTTTTCTTAAGTTCTTTGGAAATTAACAATAATTCTGAATGAGCTCTGATCGAGATGAAGAAACCTTCGTTGGTCTCAACTTCAAAAGCTTTCTAATTAAATATTAAATCTTTTATTGGTTAACACATTTTATGAGATATTTTGATTCATATTTCATTTGATAATTAAGCATGTTATATTTGATCATTTTAGTATTTTGTAATGCTCCTTTCACATAACCTTTTTGTAATTTCCTTAAAATTTTCACTTTGATTTAACAATGTATATATGTGTCCCTAAATCTCATCTTATTTGACATTTTCGCCACCATCCTATGAAATATTAATTTTTATAATTTTGAAAATTTAATTTTTTAAGGATTCGACATGCATTAAAATAATTTGAATTTTTTCTTATCATGATGATTGATGATGTTGCACACCATCTCCTTATTATCTATAAATGCAACTTTCCATTACAAGTTATCTCTTTGTTTCACTTTTTTGTATTGAATCGGATCGTTACTCTGTAACATTAATTCTTCTTTCATGTGTCCTTTACATCATTTTGATTTGGAGATATGAAATCTCTTCAATTAATATTATTTCACCATAATATTATAAAAATAATAAATTATTATTTATTCTTGTTTAATTTGTTAAATTATAATAGTTTCAAACAATGTTTGATGGAGATGGCTCAAATGTTGATAGACTCATCATGACAAGTTCTATCTAATAAAATATTCTCTTTTATATTTGGAAACATAATATTTTACGAGGCATTTTTGCTCGTTTCACATTTGTATCTTCAATTGACATAGACTATATCTACTTTTTAACTTCAAATGTAGCTTTCTCAGATCATTTATCTCATTTTTTGAAATTTTTTGTTTGATTTAGGTACATTACTATAATACTCAAACTCTCTTCTCTTTTGACATTTACATCATTATAAGCGTGTTATATTACCCTTCTATAATTTTTATATTACACTTTATGATTAACAATGTTACACTCAATCACCTCAGGATCTCGAAATGCAACATTTTGCATAATTTGTTTTATTTCTACAATTGATTCATTTTGAATTGATTGTTTACTATATAACTTGAAATCTCCTTTCATATGACTGTTATGTTACTTTTATTTATTAGCATTACATTACTTCAATTTATCGTATTTCAACTTTATTATATATCTGCTAAATATGAAAAAATAATTTAATTTTATTAATACTCACTTACTTTAGTGATTAGTAGTATGACAAAGATGGCACAATCAACACGAAACCAACATTATTGGACTTAACTCTAAGAGCTCTATATAATTACGTTTTATTTTTATAATAAAATAATCTTTTTTATTGGTCTATAATTTAGTAACTCATAGTAATTCGAAACAAGTTGTGATGGAGGCAAAACAAAAATCATTCGACTAATCGCAATGAACTCCATCCAATTAAATATTTTTTTGTAATTTAAAGGTTTGTTTATAGGATTTTGAAATTTTTTTAAGACATTTTGATTTATATCTAAATTGGAGATCATGAATATTACAACCAATCTTCTTAATGTCTTTGAATTTAACTTTTCTATAAAATTTATCTCATTTCTTGAAACATTTTTCTTTCATTAGGTTTTGTTACTACTGAATTGAAAATCTCCTTAAATGTGATCTTTATATTGTTTTTATTTCGTAATGTTACAATGCTTCAATTTATCCTGTTTAAACTTTTATATACTTTTTAATATTAAAATAATAATTTATTATTATTTATACTTATATACTTTGGTTAGTTGCAATAAATCAAAATGAGGTCAAAATGAAATGACACTACCTTCATTGGAGTTATCCTCATAAGCTTTATCTAAACACATTTTCACTTTTTTATCTTTCAAAATTTTATTTTCAGATTTTTTAGCTTGATTTACTAGACATTTCCTTTCATGACTAATTTGATGATCGTGAAATTGCACTTCATCTACTTTGTCACGAGCAATACAACTTTCACATAAAGTGTTTTTCATTTCTTCAAAATTTTTAATTGGATTTGACTGTAATGCATTGTAACTTTAAGCCCGCTCTCACTTGACATTTATATTAATTTCCCTTGATTATTCTTCTTTGATTTTTTTTATCTTTATTTTACTATATATTTATCAATATTAAAATAATAATTCTTTATCATTTATGCTTATTAATTTTCATAATTTATAGTAATTCTATATGAGGTCCAATGGAAACAAATAACATAAATGGACATGTGTTAATTAGCTTTATCAAATTAAATATTTATTTCAATATTTTCAAATATTTTTTTTTTAATAGCTTTGGCATGCTTTAGGAGACATTAGATTTGTACTTGGTTTGATAGCCAAGGATGTTACAGTCAATGTCTTTAGTATCTTAGAATGCAACTTTCTTATGAATTTTATCAAATTTCTCCAATTCTTTTACTTTAGATTGGTTATTTTACACTATGACTCAAAATCTCCTCTCATATGACCTTTAAATTTGATTTGGTTATAATTCATTACTTCAACTTATGTCATTTTAGCTTTAATATATATTTACTTATCATTAAAATAATAATAATAATTTATTATTATTTATGCTTATTAACTATGGTAATTCATATTATTTCCAAATGAGGTGAAATCGATACAAAGAAATATCATTAGAGTCATCTTGATGAAGCCTATCCAATAAAGTATTGGCTTTTATATTTTGAAATGCTTTATTTTCTAGTGTTTTGCCATGTTGCACAAGGTATTTGTACCAGATTTAATGATCAAGGATGTTATGCTCGATCTCTTTTATATCTTTTAGTACAAATTTGCTCTACAATTTATCTCATTTTTAAAATTTTTTTCTTTTGATTTTCTTATATTACTATTTAATACTGAATTTACTCTTATGTGACTTTTATATTGCTTTGATTTTGTTGTATTATATTTCTTTAATTTATCTAATTTTAGGTTTAGTATATAATTATTTTAATTTAAATAATAATTTATTATTATTCATGCTTATTTTTTTATTTAGAGTAATTTCCAAATATTTTTGAGAGACGAAACATGCATCATTCAACTTGTCTCCATGAGCTTTATCAAATTAAAATATACTTTTTCCATGTTTTTAGTTATTTTATATTCTATTATTTCGTTAAACAATGTGAACTATATTGATTTGTATATTATTTGATGATTAAGAACATCACACTCTATCTCCTTAATATATTGAGTACATGATTCCAATATAACATATCCTAGTTCTTCAAATGTTTCTCTTCGATTTGGCTCTATGATTATGAAACTCTAATTCCTCTATATTGTGACTTTTTCATTCTTCTTAATTGGGTTATGTTACATTTCGTTAATTTATCTTATTCAAATTTTAATATAAATATTTACATAATATTTAAAAAAATTATTAATATTTACGCTTTTTTGTTTTGGAAATCTGCAAAAATTCCAAAGATGGTCTAATAGAGAAGAAACAAACATCATTGTACTCATCCTTATGATCACAATGCAATAAAATATTTCTTGTAATATTTTTGAAATATTTTTCTTTTTATGATTTGGCAAAGAATGCAAGACATTTTGATGGGCAACTAATTGGTGAATTAGGCATGTTACACTGTAGCACCATTATATCTTTGAAGTACAACGTTCCTTTATAGTTTTTCTCATTTTATTAAATACTTTGCTAAGTTATTTTTCTATGTTACTATAAATGTAATATCGTATGTCATTTACATCGCATTAAGTTTTCTTATAAATCATTGCTTCCATGTGATACATTTAAAGTTTAACATATATTTTCATAACATTAAAATGTTAATTGTGATATTATTTTTTTGTTATTGACTTTGAAAATTCATAGTAATTTCAAATAATGTTTCAATGAGATGAAACATTGTCATTGGATAAGTCTTGATAATACATGTCTAATTAAAGATAAATTTGGACTTTTTAAATATTCTATTTATAAGGTTTTGGCATGTTTTGTATGAAATTATGATATGTACCATATTTAATAATTAAGGATGTTACACCCAAACTCCTTAGTAGCTTGCAATAAGACTTTGACATGTAATTAATCTAATTATTTTTCAACTTGTTTTCTCTCTTTGGTTATATTACAACATATGACTAAATCTCTTTCCTTATGGCATTTACATTCCTTTCTTTTCGATATTTTTCATTGCTTTAAGTTATCATTTTTCATCTTTAATATATATATACACCGATTATTTAAGCAATAATTTTCTTTTATTCTGCATATTAAATTTCATAATTTATAGAAATTTCAAATAGAATTCATTTAAGATGAAATAAATGGTGTTGCACTTATCGCAATGGGGTTTATATTATATGGAGACAATTTATGGGATAACTTGATTCATGCATGGTTTGGTAACCTATGATGTCATACTCAATCTCTTCAGTATCTTCGAATGTGACCTTGCTACACAATTTATCTCATTTTTCAATTTTTTGACTTTGATTTAGTTATATTACATAACTTTTAGTTGTCTTTTAAAAAGTAATTCCTAAAGTATGCCAAATCTTTAGAAAAAAATATTTAAAATTATGAGGAGGAATAGTTAATTTTATTGAACTTGTTAAGATGAATCTGATAATGTTTATTTTTATTCGATTGGACATTGTTTGTGATTATTTAGTATTAATAAAATAAATAAGAAAAATAGTAAAAAATTATAATTTTGAAGTTAAGTCAATATACGTTAAAGACGAAGTAAGATAAATTGATGTAATAATATAGTTAAATGAAGGCTATGTAAAAGTCACATGAGGTGATAGTTAGATTTGCATAAAGTTAACAAAATATGAGGGCAAAATTTGAAGAAATGAAATAAATTGTACTAGAAAATTTCCTTCAAAAATGCAAAGGTGGTCAAGTGTAACATATCAAATAAAGTTTGAAACAAAATAACTTAAAAAGCATTCAAAAATTTTGAAAAAATGTGGTTATACATAATTAAAATTAATATTTAATTGGATAATGCTCATCAAGTCAAGTCAAATAACATCTATTACAAGATGATAAAACCTCATTCGTAACTACTAAAAATTTCCAAATTAAGTAGGCACAAATATTAAAATATTATAATTTTTATATTAAGATAGCATATATCAAAGCTAAAAAAAATTATCTTTACTTAATGTAATAAAAAAATCAAAGTTAGATAAAGGCCACACGAGTGGAGATTAAGAGTTATATAATTATAATATAGAATCATAGCAAAATGTTTGGAAAGAAAAGATAAGTTGAATGAGAAAATGACATTCCAAGATACCAAGAAGAACGAGTCTAACTACCTTGATCATCAATTTTCGTACCAATCGAAATAACTAATAAAGCATCATAAAATCCTAGCGATTAAAAATTGAAAATTATAAAAATTAATGTTTAACTAGATATATCTCGATAAGATGGACTGAATGACCTTTGTTACATCTCAGTGAGATCTTGTATGAATTTAAGGCAAATTGCTTATGGAAAAAAGCATAAAAAATAAAATTATTAATTCCATCATAAGAAAATATATATTAAAGCTAAATTGAAGTAATGTAATAGAGCCATATGAAAGCAATGCAAAGGTCATGAGAAATGAGATTTAGAGGTACATAGAAATATAAACAAATCTAAGGAGAACATTGGAAGAAATTATATAAATTATATAAAAAAGTTGGCTTCCAACATACCTTGGAGATTAAGTGTAGCACTTGATTTTTGTTGAATATCATATGAATCAAAAGCTTTTGAAAAACATGAGAAGTCATAAGAAAATATGTTAAAATCTGCCAAAAAAATTATTTGGATGGTGGCGATTAAGACGAGTCTAATGACATTTATTTTGTCTCCATTTAAACACTTTTAGAATTACAAAATATATTCGAAAAAAAAATTAAAAATAATAAATTTTTATTTTAAATTTTAAATAGATATATATTAGAGCACATAGTAGATTAATTAAGGTAATATAATAATACTAAATAAAATTGATGTAAAGATTAGCTAAGAGAAAAATTATAGTTTCATAGTAATAAAATAAAATAAAAGCAAACATATTTGAAGAAATAAGACAAAATGTATGATAACATTTAATTCCAATATATCTTGAGGTCAAGTCTAACATCCTCAAACAACAACTCTTGTACAAATCGAAAGCCATATAGCATACCAACATTCTCAAAAAGAAAAAAAATTTAAAAAAATAAAAATAGATAATATTTAATTTGATAAGGCTCACAAATACTAGTTCTAAAAAGTTTGGTTTGTCATGATCGAATCTTGTTTGCAATTACTTTGAATTTCTAAAGTAAACATTGACAATAATAAATAATTATTTTAGTATGAATTTAATATAATTTAAAGTAGAAATAAGATCCATTAAAAGTAATGTAATGTATTCCAACTATGATGATGTAAAAGTCTTATGAATGAAGATTTTGAGTAAGATTGAAATAAAACTAAATAATTGCTAGAAATCTTTAAATATAAAATAAATTGTACTAAAAATTGGTATACCAAGACAATAAGGATATCAACTGTAAAATCTTAATCATCAATCCATGTTTAAATTGAAAACCCTCTAAAGGTAATAAAAAAGTAAAATTGAAAGATATATTTAAAGTAATGCAAAAGAACTTTTAATTGGTTAAAGCCTGTTGACAAGAGTTCATCAAATTTTTTTTCATTTTTGTCGAAGATCATTTGAAAATTTAAAAAATCACAAAATATCTAAGCATAAATATTAAGAAAATAATATTTTAATATCAAGTAAATATATATTATAGCTATGAAAATTAAAATTTAAGAAATGCAATGTTGTAAAATCAAAGCAATATGAAGCTCACAAAAGATTTGATTTAGTGTTTCTTCTTAATATAACAAAATTAAAGCAAATAATTTGAAGAAATGAAATACATATTATAAGAAAGTTACTTTCTAAGATATGCAAGAGGTCAAGTATAACATCCTTGACGTTCAAATGAGTTACTAATCAAAATATCTTATGAAACATGCAAAAAAATCTTAGAAAATAAAATCTTTACAGCTATAAAAATGAATAGTTAAATAGACAGAGCAACTAGAGTTAAGTCTGATAATATTTGTTTCATATTGATCATAACTCTATTTGAATTATAATATTTCCAAAATTCAATAATAATAAATAATAAAAAAATTATTTTAATATCAATTAAATATATAGTACACTTCAAATCAGATAATTTCAAGAAGGTAATATAACCAAGTCAAGGCTATTTAAATGTCAAATAAAGAAACCTTTAATTTACCAATTAATATAACTAAACCAAAATAAGAAATTAAAAGAAAGGAAATATATTATGTGGAAAAGTTGCATTCTCTGATAATAGAGAGGTTGAGTGCAATATTCTTGGTTGTCAAATTAGTAATGAATAAAAATGTCCCATAAAGCCCATAAATAAAACTTGATTTCGAATTATTGGGAATTACCAAAGATTGTAAGCATAGATAATAAAATAAATTTCCTTTTTTATTAAATAAATATTCATTAAAGCTAAAAATGAGATAAATTGATTGCATGTAATAGTACAACATGAAATAAGCTAAATGTTTAGAGTTTCATTGTAGAATAAGCAATGAAAATAAAAAAATTTGAAGAAATGAGATAAATTATTTACAAAAGTATAATTCATTAATCAAATTATGTAGTTATATTTCTCAAAAAACATGCATAAAAACCCTTAAAAAATAGAAATATACTAAAATATAATAACGAATATTTTATTAGATTAATCTCATGAAGACATGTCCAATCATATTTATTTTATTTTGAATAAAAAATATTTTGAATTACTGCAAATCATCAAAATAAACAAACATAAATTGAAATAGATTTTATTTTAATGGTAAGAAAATATAAATTAAAGATAAAATAAGATAAATTAAAACAATGTAAGATAATAAAATAAAAAAAATGTAAATGGCACATGGGAGATGTTTTTGAGATAAATATTAGTATAACAAAATAAATAAAATATTTAGAAAAATTAGTTAAATTCAAAAGGAAAGTTACATTAAAAATTATTAAGGGGAACGAGTGTATCATCCTTGATCATCAAACAATGTACATTTTAAAAAATATAAAAATTAATATTTAATTAGATAAAGGTCCTTGAGGTGACTTCAATAATGTTTGTTTCATATCAAATGGCTCTATTTGGAATTATAAAGAAATATCATAATACATTAATATAAAAATTAAGTTATTATTTTAATATTAGGAATATATATATATTAAAATTAAAATGAGATAATTTAATTCAATGCAATATAACCAAATAAGAGTGATGGAAAGTTGACACAAAGGGCAATTTGGAGATACATAATTGTATAAGAAATTTGAAGAGAAATATTTGAAAGAAATACAAATTGTGTTGGAAAATTTGATTGCATGATAGTAAAATGATTGAGTTATTTAATATTATGTTATTTAAATAATTCTGATCAAACCTTAATTAAATTATTGTGAATTTTAAATTAAATAAGAAAAAAATAAAAAATTATTTAATATTAAGTTAATAAATATTAAAGCAAAATTTAGATAAAATTAAGCAATTTAATATGATCAATTGAAATCGATCGAAGGATCACATAATAGGATATTTAGAGTTACATTGTAATATAACAAAATCTTGACAAAATATTTTAAGAAATGACATATTATATAAGAAAAATAGTTTGTAAGTTAATAAGGTGACTGAGTACATCATCCTTGATTCTCAAATATGGTATGAATAAAAATACCACCTAAACTATGCATAACCACTAAAAATAAAATGTTTTAAAAAATATTTAACTAGATAAACCTCTTCAACATGACAGCAACAAGCTTTATTTCATCTTGATCAAACCTAGTTTTTTCTTACTATAAATTATCAAGGAAAATAAGCATTAATAATAATAAATTATTACTTTAATATGAAGTAAAAATATATTAATGCTAAAACAAATGAATTGAGACAAAGAAATAATATGAAATCAGAGTGATGTAAAATTGACATGACAAAAAATTTATAGTTTCATAGTAATATAATAATATTGAAGCGAAACATTTGAAGAAATGAGACACATTTGTTTTGAAAATTTAGATTCGAAGACACTAGGATATCAAGTGTAAAATTGTCAATAATTAAATAAATTATGAATCAATTTAACTTGTAAAACATGGAAAAATCTTAGATAATAAAATATTTAAAATTTTAAATATGAATGTTTAGCTGCATAAAGCTTATCAAGATGAATCCAAGAATGTTTATTTCATCTCAATCATTCCTTATATGGAATTACACTAAATTACCAAATTAAATAAATATTAACAATAATAATTCTTTTGATGTAAATTAAATATATATTTAAGCTAAAATAACAAAAATTGAAACAAAGAATAGCCAATTCGAAGTGATGTAAATGCCAAACGAGAAAAGATTCAATAATAAAAAAATATATACAACTTATAAAAAAATGATTAAAGAATTTAGATAAATTATCCATGAATATTGCATTTGAGGATACTAATAAGATCAAGTGTAGTACCCTCAGCCATTAAATAAAGAATTAACTTACATGTCTCATGAAGAATGCAAAAGCATAGCAAATTATATATATATATATATATATATATATATATATATATATGAAAATTTAATTAGATCATCGAGCCAACTCCAACAATGTTTAATTTCATCTCAAAGAGAACTTCTTTAGAATTGCTACAAATTACCAAATTGAATAAGCATAAAGAATAATAAATTATTACGATAATATTGAGTAAATATCGTTAATGTTGAAATGATATGAATTAGAGCAATGCAATTTAAACAAATCAGAGAAATTTAAAGGTCATGCCATAGACGATTGAGAGCTATGTAGTAAAGCAAACAAATAAAAACGATTTAGAAAAATGAGGTAAATTATATAGGAAATTTGCTTTGCAAGATTCTATGAGGGTTGAATTTAATGACCTTTATTATTAAATGAGGTATTAATCAAAATGTCTTATACAACATCTCAAAACCACCAAAAAATATTGATAAAATTAAAAATAAATACTAAGTTGGATATAGCTCATCAAGGAAAATCTAGGAATGATTATTTTATCTCGATAGGATGCCACCTGGAATGATTTTGAACTTTTAACTTAAATAAACTTAAGTATTAATAATTTATTATTTCAATGTTTATTAAAAATTTGTTAAAGTTGATATGAGATAAATTAAAGCAATATAATAAAAAAAAATCAAAGTGATGCAAAATGTCATAAGAGATGTGATTCAAAGTACATATTAATATGACAAAATTAAATTAAAACACTTGAAATATTAGATAAATTTTTTCACAAAATATCTTTTCAATATATTCAAGATATCGAGTGCAATATTTTCAATCATCTAGTCACGTATGAAAAACAAAGCTTCTTCTAGCCTCTTAAAATTTCACATATATCATTTTTAAAGTATTAAAATGAATATTTTTTTGGTAGATCACTTTTAGAAGAGTTCAAAGTCTTTTGATTCCTCTAAAATAGACCTCTTATTTATTTACAATAAATGATAAAATTTTTGTTTAGTGCCAATCGAACCTATTGTTAAATATTAGCAATGCTTAAAAAAATACACTAATAAAAAAAATATTATTTTTATTTCAAAGAAAATAAATATTAATTTTGAAAAAAGATAAATTGAGGCAATTTAATATTACCAAATCAATTGGATGCAAACGTCACACGAGAGGTGATTTGGAGTTTTAAAGTAATATGACCAAATCAAAGAAAAATATTTGAAGGAATTAGATAAATTGCATGATAAGGTTTCTTTGAAAGATGTTAAAGACGTTGTGTGACAACCACCATTATCAAATTTGGTATAAACTGAAGTGTCACGTCGCACTCGAAAAAATTTTAAAAAAAATTTAAAGTCATAAAAAATAATATTTTATATGACTTATTGAGATGAATCTAGCAACTTTTCCTTCATTTAGATTAGAACTTATTTTGAATTACCATGAAAAATCTAACAAAAAAGAGAATTTATAATAATGAATTATTTTTTTAATGTTTAGTGAATTTCTTTCAAGGCAAGAATAGGTAAATTGAAGTAAAGTAACACCAAATAAAAGCAATGAAATGGTCAAACAAGAAGAGATTTAGAGTTGCAAAGAAGTACAACCAATTCAAAGCAAAACAATCGAAGAAATAATATAAATTATAGATGAAGCTTCTTTCCAAGATAATAAAAGGATCAAGTGTAAGATCCTCAACATTAACAAAAGGTTTGGAATGACATGTCTAATAAAGATTGTTACAATCTAAAATATATATATATATATATATATATATATATATATATATATATATATATATATATATATATATATATATATATATATATATATATATATGCAATGAATATTAACTTGATACAGCTCATTGAGAGGATTACAACAATGTTTCATTCTGTCTCGATTGGACCGTGTTTAGAATAACTATTAACTTCAAATACGAAAATAATAAATTATGATAAATAATTATTTTAATATAAAGTAAATATATATCAAACTATAAATTAAGAGAATCAATGGGATATAATATAAGAAAATCAAAGTGATGTAAATGTTAGATTTAGAGTTGCTAGTAACATATCCAAATAAAAAAATATTAAAATATTTAGATATGTTGTATAGAAAAATTGCATTCCAATATGCCAAAGAGAATTAGTATACCACCAACAATTGTTAAATAAGAAAAAAATCTTCATACTTCATCAAATTAAAAAAACTTGACAAATAAATTATTTGAAAAATACAAAAGTAAATACTTAATTCAATGTAGCTTTTTGAGTTACAATAAATTTATATTATAAATAAGATTTTAGAAAAAGATATTTTAATATCAAGTAAATATATTTTAAAGTTAAAATATTATGAACTTAATGTAATATCATGACTTTAATGTGACGTAAAGATCACATTAGGTGAGATATAGAAATACATAAAAGTGCAACCAAATACAAGAAAAACTTTGGAAGAGTTGTGGCAAATTTTACATAAAAGTTGTATTTAAGATACATAAGAGATTGAATTCTACGTTCATATTTGTCAAATGAGGATTGATTGAAATGTCTCATAATGCACACAAAAATCATGCGAACTAAAAATATTAAATATATAACATGGGATATGCAATTAGATAGAGTTTATTGAGAGGAGTCTAAGAACATTTGTTTTGTTTTAATCAGGCCTCCTTTGGAATATTGTGAGTTTCCAAAGTAAAGAGACATAAATAATAATAATAAATTATAGTATGAATATTAAGTAAATATATATTAAATTTCAAATAATATAATTTAAAATATTATAGTATCACCAAGTCAAAGAAATGTAAACATCATTAAAGAGGGCATTTAGAATTACATAATAATTTAGCCAAACCAAAATGAGAAATTTGAAAAATTAAATATTTTTTGTAGGAAAGTTGCATTCCGAGATTGTTGAGAGATCAAGTCTACCATGCTCAATTGTCAAATCACATATAAGTAGAAACGTTAACTAAAGAGTGCAAAAATAATAGTCAAAAAATAATTGAATTATAAAAATGAAATTTTAATTCGATAATACTTGCCAAGGCAAGTCCGATGATATTTGTTCCATCTTAATAATACCTCATTTAGAAGATTGTTAATTGTGAAAATAAATAAACATAAATATACTAAGAAGTTATTATTTGAATACTAAGTCAACATATTAAAGCTAAAAAAAATTAAAACAATGTAATACAACAAAATAAAAGCTGTATGAAGTCCACATCAAAAGAGTTTTACTATTATAAAAATGAAAAATATTAAGTAAAAAATTTAAATCAAGTATGAATCAAAATATCTTTTAAATAGTGAGAAAAATCTAGAAAATGAAATATTTAAAATGTTTGAAAATAAATTTGTAATTGGGTAGAGTTCTTCAAAAGTTGTCTAAGAACATTTATTTCATCTCAATTTGAATATTTTTAGAATAAATTTGAATTATCAAAGAAAATAAACATAAATAATAAGAATAAATTCGTTTTATATTAAGGAAATATATATTAAAAATAAAATGAGAAGAAATAAAGTATTGCTTTTTAACAAAATCAAAGTGATATTAACGTCAAAAAAATAAAATTTAGAGTCATCTAATTATATGAACAAATGAAAGTGAAAAATTTGTCAAAATGACAGAAATTTTATGAGATATTGGAGTTTTAAGGTAATAAGGCGATTAAGTATAGAATCCTCAATTATCACATCAGTTACAAATTGAATGCCTCACAAAAATGCAAGAACACTAGAAAATAATATATATTTAAATATAAAATTGAATACTTAGTTGCAAGATAAGTCTAATGATGTTTATTTCAACTCCATCAAGTATCCTTTTGAATTGTTATGAATTACAAAGCATAAATAATAAAAAATTTTTTCTTTTGAATATTTGGTAAATATGTATTAAAGGTAAAATATAATAAATTAAAATAATATGATGTAAATAAATTAAAGTAATGTAATGTGTACATAAGATGAGATTCAAATCAAAGTAAAAGAATCGAGCATATGTGGTAAATTGTGAGGTGAAAATGCATTCCAAGACATTTAGGAGATGGAAGGTAACATCATTGATCATTAAATTTGTCACAAATAAAATGAACAAAAAAACCATGCCAAAAAAAGAAAATAAAATATCTACCATAATTAAAATAAATATTTTATTGGGTAAAGCTGTCGAGTTACTTCTAACATAATTTACTTCATCTTAATTAAATATTGTTTGGAATCACTATAAATTAGTGAAATAAATAATAATAAATAATAATACGTTATTATTTTAATCAGAATGTGAATATATATATTAATTATGAAATGTGACAAATTGAAGCAATGTAATAATACCAGATAAAAGTGCTGTAAACATCACATGAGAGGAGATTTTGAGTTTCATAGTAATATAAAAAATAAAAGCAGAAATATTAAAAAAATGATATTATTTATAGAAGAAAGTTACCTTCCAAGGTACTAAGGTAATTGAGTGAATAAAATATTTTAAATATAATAATTAATACTTAAAATGTAATGCTCAATGTAATAAGTCCAACAATGTAACTTTCATCTAGATTGGATTTAGTCTGGCATTACTCAAAATCACACACACAAATTGAAATAAGTAATAATAAGACATTATATTAATACTTGGTAAACAAATATTAATGTTAAAATGACATACACTAAAGCAATGCAATATGATGAAATAAAAGTGATGTAAAGGACATGTGGAGGAGATTTAAATATATATATTAACATCCTTGGTAAGACGTCCATGGTTAAGGAGATTTAGTGTATCATCCATGATTATCAAATATGATACAAATCAAATTGTCTCAAAAAGTATGGAAAAGTCCTATAAAAAATATTTAAAAATATAAGAATGAATAATAAAAAATATTTTTTAAACATTAATTAAATATATAATACAGCTAAAAAAATTGAAACAATATAATGAAATTAAATCAAAGTAATGTGAGGGTTACATGGGGGTAGACTTAAAGTGTGTAGTAATGTAAACAAATCGAAAAGCTATTTGGTGAATGGGATATGTTCAATGAGAAAGTTGTATTCAATGTTCGTAAGGACATCAATTGTAACATCCTCAATCTTCAAATGAAGCGTACGATACCTCATAGAGTGTACCAAATACCTTAAAAAAATATTTTGGAATGCAAGAATCAATATTTAATAAGATGGAGCTTACACAGATGACTCCAATAACGATTGTTCTATCCTGATTAGTCCTATTTTTGAAATATTACTAATTATCAAAGTAACTAAAGATAAATAATAATAAATTATTATTTTTGTATTAGGTAAATAAATATTAAAATCATTAAATATCAAATAATGTAAGATTATAAATGTCTCAAAAAGCATGTTTCAATAACAGAAAAAAAATACTTAAAAATATAAAAATAATTGTTTAATAAGATGGAGCACTTAAGCACAAGTCATACTTTGATTTTTCATCTTGATTGCATATCGTTTGGAATTGCTACAAATTTCAAATTTAATAAAAATAAATGATAATAAAATATTATTTTTAATATTCATATTAAGTTAAGCGATGCAATATTACTAAATGAAAGAGATTGAAATGAGCCACATGAGGAGATTTGGAGTTATGAAGTGATATAATCAAATCAAAACAAAATGTTTACACTACGACAAATTATATGGTAAAGTTGCATTATAAGATACAATTGAAATTAAGTGTAAGGACATCGAGGGTAACATCTTTGGTCATTAGATCAAGTATGAGTCAAAATGACATGTTAATTATTCAAAAATTCTAAAAACATAAAAAAAATAAAAATATAACATTAAATATTTAATTAGGAGGAGTTAAACGATTCAAGTCTAATAATGTTTGCTTGATCTTCACTAGACCTTATTTAGAATTTTTATGTATTACCATAGAAAAAAATAAATATCAACAAAAATAATATTAATTTGATTAATACTAAAATTGGAAAGACAAAAACTAGTTAAATATAATATAAAATAGTGAAAGCAATATAAAGCTTACGCTAAAGGAGAATTATAGCTGATTAGTAATATAAGCAAGTCATTGCACAAATTTTCTTAAAATAATATAATTTCTGAGTGAAAGTTGCAACGAAAGTTACTAAGAAGATCAAGTTTAAAATGTTTAATAATCAAATAAAAAAATGAAAATGACTCAAAGTATTCAAAATTTAAAGAAAGAAAGATATTTAAAAACATAACAATAAATTTTTAACATGATAGAGACCAATGAAACTAGTCCTTGGGCTTTTGGTTCGTCTACATCAAAACACATTTTGAATAATAGAAAGTTGTCAATGTAAATAAAAAAATAAAAAATTATAACAAAAATATTAAGAGGATGTAGATTAAAGTTAAAATAAGATAAATTGATTCAATATATTATTTCAAAATAAAAGCAATGTAATGCTCACACTACAAAAGATTTAAGAGTACATAGTAATGTAACAAAAATAAATAAAAAATTTAAAGAATTGAGATAAATTTTTCAAGAGAATTATTTTGCAACTTACTATGCAAATCGCTGAAATTTCCTTGATTTTTAAATTTCGTACAAATTGAAATGCTTCATAAAGAATGCTAAAATTATATAAAGTAGAACATATGAAAATAATAAAATGAATTTTTAAATGGATAAAACTCCTGAACATGTGTCTAATGACAGTTGTCACCTCTCTATCAGATTTCGATTGGAATTAATACAAATTATAAAAATAAATAGGAAAAAATAATAATAAATTATTATTTTAATATTAAGTAATTATATATTAAAATAGAATTGTAATAAAATGAAGCAATATAATATAAAAATGTAAAAGGCAAGTTAAATTCACTTGACAAGAGAATAAAATTATATAGCAGTATAAAAAATTAAAAGAAAGAAATTTTATTAAATGAGATAATTATGTTAGAAAGTTACATTCCAAGATATTAAGTAGATCAAGTTTGAAATTAACAATGATGAAATCAATTACAAATAAAAATGCTTTAGAAAGAGTGATATATTCTAAAAATAAAATTTTGAAAAATTTACCAATGTATATTTAATTTCATAGAATTCCTACAGATGAGTCTTAAAACTTTTGTCTCATCATGATTGAAATTAATTTTAATTTTTATAAATTCAAAAAATTATGGATAAATAATAAAAAATGTTATTTTTATATTTATAAAATATTAAAAAAATAAAAATGAGATAAATCCAGGCATTATAATATAATAAAGTCGAAGCAATGTGAAGGTGACATGATGAAAGAGTTATAGTTTCATAGTAACATAACCAACCAAAAACACAAAGAACCTAAAGAAATGAAGTAATTTTAATTTGAAAGCTAGGGACTATAGATTTGGGAGAATCATGAGTGCAATAATCCTAATCTAATCATGTTTGAATTAAAATGCCTATGAAGTGTATAAAAACACAAAGAAATAAAATATTTTAGGGGGTAAGATTGATTATTTAATTAGATAGACCATATTAAGATGAGTTAAAAAAATGTTTATTTCATCTCCAAAAAATTTTATTCGGAATTACTAAGAATTAGCAAATTAATTAAACATAAATAATAAAAAATTATTATTATGACAATAAGTAATATATATTAAAGAAAAAATGAGATAAATTTAAATGATATAATATAAAAAAGTCAAAGTTATGTGTTGGTCACACAAGAGAATAATTCGAGTTTCATATGAATATAATGAAATCTAAACAAAACATTTGAATTAATGTGATAAATAGTTTGTTCAAGAGAAATTCTAAAATACAAGCAACTTGAAGTGTAACATCCTTGATCATTAAATAAAGTATGCATAAAAATGTCTTATAACTCATACCAAAATGGTATAGAAATATTGATAAAATATAAAAATAAATAATTAGTTGGACATATCCCTTCAAGGCAAGTCCAGCAACATTTATTTTATGTTGATCGAGCTTCGTTTGGAAATACTATGAGTTAGTTAAAAATGATAAGTTCTTTTTTGATATGCATTGAAAATATATTAATGTTCAATTAAGATAAATTAAAGCAATGTAATAAAAAGAAAATCAAAGTGATGTAAACATCAGAAGAGAGGAGATTTAGAGTACGAAGTACTATAATAGAATTCAAGAAAATAATTTTTAAAAATAAGATAACTTTAATGGAAAATGTATCATTCCAACATACTAAGGATGTTGAATGTAGCATTCTAGATTACCAAATCAACTACAAATAAAAAAGCCTCTTTTAGACTCTAAAAATCCAAGACTTAGTATATTTAAAGTACTAAAATGTATATTTTATTTGATAGAGCTCTTTAAGTAGTGTTCAATAATATTTATTTCCTCTCAAATGGACCTCTTAAGGATCTACAACAAATTACCAAAGTAAATAAAAAATTAAATTAAATTTTTAAATTTAATCTTAAGAAATTTTATGTTAAAGTTGAAGTAAGATAAAGTGAATGAATCTATTATAACCAAATCAAAGTGATGCAAGGCCATAAGAGAAGAGATTTAGAGTAACAAAAAAATATTATCAAATCTAAACAAAAACTTAAAAGAAATAATATGTTATATTGGAAATTTGCATTCCAACATACTAATATATCTATAGCATATTCAATCATCAAATAAGGTTCAAATTGAAATGGTAAGCAAAACATGACGAACCCTTAGAAAACAATATTTAAAAAATAATAAATGAACATTTTGTTGGGCATAGCTCATCATGATTATTTCAATGAGATTTGTTTCATCTTGGTTTAAACTAATTCACAATCATAGAGAATTACTAAATTGAGTAATAATATAAATAATTCATGAGGGGATTATATGTCACCCATGAGATGGAATTATGGTTTCATAGTTGCATCACAAAAAAATCAAAAAATTTGAAAAATAAGATAAGTTGTTGGCAAAATTTACTTTCCAATATACCACTGCGATCGAGTGACATATCCTTAATCATCAAGTGAAGAAAGAATCAAGATTCTTGAAAAAAACAAGCCAAAATCCTAAAAAAATATTTTAAATAAAAAATGATAAATTAATTGGACATAGTTCATTGACAGTAAGGCAACAATGTTTACTTCATCCTAATTATAGCTCGTTTTGGAATTACTAAGAATTACCCATGAAATAAGAATAAATAATTGAAAATTATTATTCAAAACTTGCATAAATACATCATGGAATAGAATTTTGATAAACTAAAATAATGTAATATATCAAAAATAAAAATAATGTAATTGTCAAATGGTAGACAATTAGAGTTTCATAGTATTATAACTTAGTTGAAGTAAAACATTTGGAAGAGAAAGGAAATGTTTTATTGGAAAGTTATATTTTAAGATACTAAGGAGTTAAAATGCAATTCCTTTCAAAAAATGTCATCTAAAACATGACAAAATCACTAAAAATAAAAAAGTTATAATTAGATGGAGCTCATTGAGACAAGTCAAACAATGTTTGTTTCTTCTCGATTTCATGTCTTTTGGAATTATAGTGATTTAAAAGACTTAATAAGAATAAGTAATAACAAAAAAATTATTATGTTAATATTAAGTTATAATTTTAAGGTGAACTGAGAGAAACTAATGTAATGTAATATAACTTAATAAAATTTATATAAATGTCACAAAAGAGAAGAGTTTTAGTTTTGAATCAAATAATAAAATTAAATGAAAACATTTTAAAAGTTACAATATATTGAATAAGAAATTTACTTTCGAAGACACTAAGGAGAAAAAGTTTAATATTCATAATGAACAAATAGTGAAAGGCTCAAGCTGTATTACAAAATGTCCAATTATTATAGAATAAAATAATTTAAAAAATAAAAATTAATATTTTCTAATTTATAGAGCTCCTTAACACAAGGCAAATGAATTTTAACTTCATCTAAATTGGTGCTCTTTTGCTAGTCAAATTGGCATAAATAATAATAATAAATTATTATTTTAATAATTATCAAATAACTTACCAAAGAAACTATTTATTAAAGCATGCCAAAATCTTAGAAAATAAACAATTTATAAAAACAAAAAGAAATATTTGTTTGGATAAAGCTTATCAAGATTAGTATAAGAACCCTAACTTCATCTTGATTAGATTTGAATTAGAGTTACTACAAATTAGCAAGGTTATTAATTTTAAATTATAAAAAATTATTATTTCAAAATTATGCAATCTACATTACAGCTAAAATGATATTAAATTAAAGCAATTTAATACAATAAAATAAAGTTTATGTAAAAGTCATATGGAGGAGAATTGGATTTAGTTATAAGAGTAATATGATTAAATCAAATTGAAATATTTAAAAAAATGAGATAAATTTTATGAGAAAGTCCAATTCATAGACATGAAGGACATCTTGTATAAAATACTCAATTATCAAATAAAGTATAAATACAAATATCTTATAAAGTATGCTAAAATTTTCAAAAAGAAAATATTAAAAAATTATTAAATAAATATTTAATTGGATAGCGCTCATTAAGATGACTCTAATGGCCTTTGTTTCATCCTCATCAAAACATGTTTGGAATTCTATGAATTATCAAACTAAATAAGCATAAATAGTAAAGAAATATTGTTTTAATTTCCAATAAATATAATAAAGAAAAAATAAGACAAACTAAAGTAATATAATAAACCAAATCTATCTCATGAAATGGTCACAGAAGTAGGGAAATAGAGATTAGCTGTAATATTTTGAAATCAAATGTGAACAATTTTAAATGTTTAGGTAAATTGTTAATCACAGTTGCACTCCAAGATACAAAGATGTTTGAGTGTAACATCTTTGATCAATGAATCATGTAAAAATCCAAATGTCTCTTAAAGCATAGTAAAGCCATACAAAAAAAAATGATAAACAAATATTAATAAATATTTAATTTGATAGAGCTCATTGAGACAAGACTACAAATTTTATTTAATCTCAATAAAAAATTGACAAAAATATCTAGTAATTACCAAAAAAATATGCATAAATTGTAAAAAATTGTTATTTTTATATTAATTAAGTATAAATTAATAGGTAAAACGAAATAAATTAAAGTAATATAATATAACAAAATTATAGTAATGTTAAGGGTCACAAAAGCATATATTTTGAATTACATAAAAATATAACCAAACTAAGGAAAAATGTTTGTATATAGGAGATAAATGGTACGAAAATTTGCATTCAAAGACACTAAAGAGATTATGTGTAACCTTAAATATGAAATTACGTATAATCAAAATGTCATGTAAAAGGTATCAACAACCTAAAAAATATTTAAAAATTTAAAAACATTAATTTGATAGAGCTTATCAAGATGAGTACAGCAACATTTGATTCATCTTTGTAAGATGTCCTTTTTAATTAATTAAATGTTTTAGTGTAAATCAGCATAAATAATACTAAATAACTATTTCAATATTAAAATAATATATACTAATGCTAAAACGAGTTTAATTAAAGAAGTTTTACATAACAAAATAAAAGTGATGTAAAGGTCATGCAAGATAAGATTTAGAGATAAATAGCAATATCACTAAATCAAGTGTTACATTTCACAAAATGAGAAACATTACGTAAAAAAGTTAAATTCAAAGTGTTAAGGGGATTGATTGTTGCATTTTCTGTCATAAAAAAAGATAGATATTGAAATTACTCATAAAACATAAAAAAATTTGAAAATAAAAATATCTAAATTTAACAAATAAATATTTAATTTGATAAAACTCATTGAGATGAGTCTAATAACATGTTTTATCTTGATCAAAACTCTTTTAGAATTACTATGAACAGAATTTTAAAAAGCATAAATAATAATAAATTATCATTTCAATATTTAATAAATATATAATAATGCAAAAAAATGTTAAATTGTAGGAGTGTTAATAATTATATAAAACTAGTGTAGTGGTCACATGAGAGGAGAATTATAGTTTAAAAGTAACATATCAAAATCAAAGCAAAACATACGAAGAAATGAAATTCATTGTATATAAAACTTGCATTCCATGATACTAAGGAGATCAAATGTAACATCCTCAATAATAAAATTAGGAATGATTCAAATTCTCTATTAAAGCAAAGAAAAACTATAAAATAAATAGAATTTAAAAATATAAAAAAATTATTATTTAAATATCTTTCATTGAAGCAAGTCTAATGAGATATGTTTCTTTATAATTGCAACACAATTGAAATTATGACAAATTTAAAAATTAAATATTCATAAATAATAATAAATTATTGTTTTAATATTTTGTAATATATATTAAAGTAGAAATTACATAAACTAAAGCATTGTAATAAAAAATTTAAAGTAATGCAAAGGTTATAAAAGAAGAATATCATAGTTTAACAAAAATATAACAAAAATAAATCAAAATAGTTGAAAGTATGACATAAATTTTATAAGTAAATTTCATTCTAATATATTAAAGAGATTGTGTGTAGAATTCTCGATCTTTAAATCAAGTACAAATTGGAGTGTCTTTTAAAACATGTCAAAATCATAGAATATAAAATATTTTTAAATATCATAATAAAATTTTAAGTAGATTGAGCATGACTAGATGGTCTAATGATTTTTTCATCTTGATTAGAAAACATTTTGAATTAAAATAAATTACAATTTTAAGGAAGCATAAAAAGTAGCAAATTATTAATTCAATATTAAGTATGTCATTTAAGAACTAAAAGTTACATAGTAGAACAATTATAATTTCATAATAACATCATCAAATGGAATAAAAAATATTAAATAAAATGGGTTGCCTTTAAAGAGAAAGTCACATTCCATGATATTAAGTAGTTCAATTGTAGCATAAATGATCATTAAAGCAGTAGTAATCGAGATGCCTCATAAAATAGGTTAAACACTAGAAAAAAATTATTTCAAAATTATAAAAAATTTATTTGTAAATAATAAAAGCTTATTAATATGTGCCAAGTGATTTATGTTTTATCTATCAAAATACTTTCTTTTGTTATTGGTAAATATTTTATTTTCAAGGGATTAAATATGTTCTATTAGACATTTTTATTTGTACTTGAATTAAAAATCGATGATTTTGTAGTTGGTCATTTTAGCATATTTGAATGTTATTTTTCCTATAATTTATAACACGTCTTCACTTTTCTTACTTTAATTTTGTTAGACTACAATGTAACTCTAAATCTTTTCTCCTGTAACATTCAATTATCTTTGATTTTATTTAGTTATATTGCTTCAATTAGTATCATTTTCGGTTCAATACAAATTTACAAATAAAAGATAATAAGTTGTTGTTATTTATGATTATTTTTTTGGTTTTTTACTACTTTCCAAAATGAACTATCAAATGATGAAACAAACATTATTAGAGTAAACCCAATGAGCTCTATCAATTTAATTATTTAATTTTAAATTGTAAAATATTTTATTTTACAATTTTTCGATATGGCTTATGACACATTAAAATTAAAACAATATTTGGCAATTTACCATATCGCACTAAAATTCCTTAGTATTTTGGAATGCTAATTTCTCATATAATTAAATTTTTTTCTTAAAAGGTTGTAGTTTGGTTTGGTTATATTATTATGTAATTTAAATCCTCTCTCATGTGACCAAAAAAGTCATTAGAGTTATCTCAATGAGCTCTACCTTATCAAACAACCCTTTATTATTTTAATATATTTTGTTTTTTATGTTTTTGGCTCTCACTACGAGACATTTCAATTTGTAGTTTATTTATTAGTCATGGTTTCTACCCTAAATTTCCTTAGTATCTTTTAGTAAGTATTCTCATATAATTTATCTAATTTGTTTAAAAGTTCAAGAACTTATTTTGTTAAATTACTTTGTAGCTTAATTTCCTTCATTTTATTTAGCTTTGATATAGATATATTACTTTCTTTAGTTTATCTTATTTTAATTTTAATATATATTTTACTTATTAAAATAATATTTTATTATTACTTATGCTCATTTACTTTGGTAATTCAAAATAATTTTGAACAAGATCCAATGGAGAATAAATAAAGATGACCAGACTCATTTAATGAGCTTTATTCAATTAAATATTCATTTCTAAATAATTTACTTTTTTATTTTTTTTATAGATTTAGTATATTAGATGGGATATTTTAATTTGTATCTAATTTGGGTGTTGTGGATGCTAACTCCATTTTCTCAAAGTTTTGAAATGCAACATTTGCACATAATTTATGTTAATTCTCAAATTTTTAATTTTTAATTTGATTATATTAGTGAGTAACTAAAAATGTACTCTTGTAAGACAATTACATAGTAATGAAATTGTTATATTACATTATTTCAAATTTTGTTAGTTTTGTAATATTATGAATTTATTTTTTGATAAAATTATCTTTTATTATGATTTTTATCATTTTGTAATTGTTATAAATTCTAAAGGAGTTTTTATTGAATCTAAAAATATGTGGTCGTTCTCATCTCGATGACTTCTTTCTAACTAAAATTTTTTTTCGTATTTTAAAAAAAATTATTTATTTTTTGAGACTAAATCAAAATAATGTAATGGTCAAACTACTGATGATTTAGAGCTTCATAGGAATATAACCAAATCAAAGTAAAAAAAAATTGATGAATGAGACAAATTGTATACAAAAATTATAGTTCAAGTTATAGAAGAGATTTAGTGCAATAATTTTAATCATTAAATTAGGGAAAAATTAAAAGATCATGTAAAATCTGCAAAACTTTTAGAAAATAAAAAAGTAAATATCATTTATAAGATTAGTTCTAAATTATGACTCATTATCAAAATAAATATGCCTAAATAATAACATGCTATAACAAAATAAAAATGATGCAAAGCTCGGATAAGAGAATATTTAGAGTAACATTATAATATAACAAAATCAAAGTATAAGTTTTGGATAAATGAGACGAATTGTACAAAGAATTTGCATACTATGATAATAATAAAGTAGAGTGTAACATTCCTGATTATCAAAATAGATAGGAATCAAAATGACAAGCAAATCATTCTTAAATCCTACAAAATAAAAGATTTTAAAATATATAATGAATATTTGGTTGGATATTCTAACTAGGACAAGTCCAATGATATTTGTTCGTCCTTGTGTGAATCTCATTTTAAATTATTACAAATTATGGAAGCAAATATGCATAATTAACAAAAAATTATTGTTTTAATAGCAAGTTATCATACAATATTTTTTAAATAGGTTAGAATTAAGTAAGATAATATAACACAATTTATTTGATGTTAAAGGTCATACTATTGGAGGTTTTGAGTTTTGTAGAAATATAAAAAAATTCAAGAAAAAAACCTCCAAAAATGTGATAAATAATATGACAAAAATTGTACTACAATATGCTAATAGGATTGAGTGTAACAAATTCTGCCATCTAATTAGGTATGAATGGAAATGTCTTATAACACATTCTAAAAATAAATAAAATAACATATTTTAAACTATAAAAATAAATATTTAACCATATAGAGGTTATCAAGATCGATACAATCACATTTGTATACATCTCAATCGAAGTATGTTAGGAATTAAAACAAATTTCTAATTAAATAAGCATAAATAATAATGTAAGATAACCAAATCAAAGTAATGGATAGATCACGTGAGAGGATACATTTTTCTACACTGTAATATAAGCAATCAAAAGCAAAAAATAATAATTGAAATAAATTGATAAAAAAGTAACATTTTGAGATATTATGGAGATTGACAATAATGTCCTTGGTTATTAGTTTAAGTACAAATAAAAATATTTCATAAATCTTGAAAAAATATTGTAAAAAAATTTTAATAGTACTAAATAAATAGCTATATGTGTGCAGCATACCAAAATGAGAAAAAAGGGCATTTGTTTCATCTGAGCTATACCTCATTTGAAATTAATGCAAATTAATAGTGTAAAAAAGCTTAAATAATAATATATTATCATTTTAATATTATGTAAATATAAATGGAATAAATTGAAGCAATTTAATTAACAAATAAAAGATATGTTATGGTCACATTCAAATATGCTAATGAGATCGAGTGTAATGTTCTAGATCATCAGATATTATACGAGTTAAAATGTTCCTTAAATCCTACTAAAATCCTAAAATACAGATAATTTAAAAGTATTAAAAATATTTAATTCGATATAGTGCATCAATATGAATATAATAATAATTTTTTGCCTCCCTCAAACCTCATTTTGAATTATGGCGATATCAAAGTAAATAACACAGATAATAAAATCTTTTTATTCTAATATTAAGAAAATATATATTAATATTAAAAAGATATAAATGGAAGAACCATAATAAAATAAAATTAATATGTTTTTAAGGTCACTTTATATGAGATTTAGAATTACATAATAATATAACCAAATCATAGGAAAGTCTTATTCAAAGCTATGAAAGATATTGAGTGCAACATTCTTGATTATCAATATAGGTATACTGAAATGACTCATAAAGCATTCCAAAGCCATATAAAATAAATATTCAAAAATATAAAATTCTTAATTAATTTAATAAAGTTGATTAAGACAAGTTTGTTGATGTTTGTTTCATCTTAATCAAATATCGTTTTGAATTTCTAGAAATTAATAAAAAATAAAAATAAATAATAATAAATAATTATTTTGATATTTGATAAATAATTATTAAATTTCAAATTACATAAATTCAAGAAATGTAATATAAGCAAATCAAATTGACATAACTAACAGATGAAAGGAGATTTAAAATTTCATTATGATATAACTAAATCAACGGAAAACATTTGAAAAAGAACATGAATTATAAACAAAAGATACCTTCCAAGATAATAATGAGATGATGTGTAACATTTTGGATCTCCAAATCAGATATGAATCACAATGTCTTACAAAAATGTACAAAACCAATAGAAAATAAAATATCTTTCAAAACATAAAATAATAAAATGTATAGAGCTCATTGAGATGAATACAATGATGTTTATTTTGTTTGTATTCAAAGTCCAACAACACTTGTTTGCTCTCGATGAGTGCTCATTTCGATTTATTGTGAATTTTAATAGTAAAAAATATAAATAATAATATTTTTTAAGTTAATAAGAAAGTTTTTTTAATGCCAAAGTGATACAAATAGAAGCAATGTAATACAACCAAATAGTCATATGTAATAGTCATATGTGAATTGAATTAGAGTTACATAGTACTATAACAAAATAAAAGAAAAAATTTGATGAAGTGAGATAAATTGATTAGGGCTGTTGCATTCCAAGGCATTAAAGAGATCAAGTGTAATGTCTTCATTCTTCAAATTAAATATGAATTTAAATTTATCATTATGAGTATTACAATTATAGAAAATAAATATTTAGAACCAAAAATATATATACAATTAATCGAATAGAACTCATTTGAGATGAATACAACGATGTTTTTTTGTCTTCATCAAATTTTTTTTGACGTAATATAATATAAGAAAATTAAAGCAAAAAGTTTAAAATATGTGATAAATTTTATAATAGAGTTACATTCAACAAAACATAGGTGATTATTTAAAAAATCCTATATCATCACATTTGAAATTAATTGAAACATTTAATAAAACATTTAATAAAACATAAAAAACACAATGATATTATAAATTTAGAAATAAATGATAATATTAAATTAGATATAGCTTCCAAAAAATTTTATCCACATTTGTTTCAACCAGGTTGAACTTCGTTTAGAATTACCATGAGTTATCAAAGTAAAAAAGTTAAAAATAATAATAAATTTTTAATTTAATATTAATATATATATGATGAAGATAAAATGTGATAAATTGTAGTAATGAAATATAGCAAATTCAAAGCTATGTATAAGTCACACAAGTTGATAAAAGAATTACATAGTAATGTAACAAAATCAAATTAAAACATTTAAAGAAATTAAAAAAAGTTATCAAAAGCCTGCATTCCAAGGCAACAAGAAAATAGAGTGTAACATCCTTGGTAGTAAAATTTGGTAAGAATTAAAATACCTCATCATACATGCCAAAAAAATAGTAATTAAAATATTTAAAATTATTAAAGAAGTTCTATAATTAATTACATAGATCCCATCAATGTAGATGCAATGATATTTGTTTCCACTTATTCAGACCTTGTTTGGAATTACTACAAATTACACAAATAAATAAGATTAATAACAATAAATTATTATATTCATTTTCTAAAATGAAATGAATTAAATCTATGTAATATAAAAAAATTAAATCATTAAAAATCAACACGAGAGGAGAAATAAGTCTCATATGGACATAATAAATCACATAAAAAGTTAAAGTAATTAGGGAAATGGTAGGAAAAAATTACATTTCAAGTTATTAAGAAAATCAAGTGTAGCATCCTCGATCATCAAATTAGTTATCAAAATGATTCATAAAATATGCAAATACTTTAAAAAATAAAAACACTAAAAATAAAAAATTAATATTTAATTTTGTAGAGCTCATCAATATGCATTGAATACCATTTGTATCATCTCGATCAAACCTCTTTACTAGTTACTACAAATTGTTAAGAATAAAAGGATACAAATAATAATAAACTACTTTTTTCATATTAAGTAAATACAATATGAGACATAAAATGAGATAAATTAAAATAATGACATACAATAGCCTTAGCCATTCTAAAAGTCACATAGGAGGAGAAATTGTGTAGAAATAAATCAAATTCAAAGTAAAAAAAATTGAAAATATGATATAAATTCCACATGAAAGTTGCATTGAGATTGAGCATAGCATCCTTAATTATCAAATTATGTATAAAGAAATGACTCATAAAACATATTTAAACACTAGAAAATTAAATACTTGAAAATTTAATAACAAAAACTTAATTTGAGAGAGCTCATTAACAAGAATCTAATGATATTTTTTTCATCTGAATCAAATCCCTTTTCAAAATAAAACAAACTACAAAAAAATAATATTAAATAAAAATAATTATTATTTTAATATTAAGTAAAATTATATAAAAATTAAATTGTAATAAATTGAAATAATGTAATGTAATTGAATCAAGGAGTGTAATAGTCAGACAAAATAAAACTGGAACATCTCGGAGATCAAGTAAAGTTTATGACACAGTTTAATTCCAAGATACTTAGGAGATCGATTGTAGCACCGTTTATCATCAAATCGTACAGAAATTGAAATTCCTCAAAAAGTATTCTAGAATTAGATTTTCATAGGAATATAACTAAATTAAAGCAAAACTATTGAATAAAGTATTCCAAATATTAAAAAATAAAATTTTTAAAATTCTAAAAATGAATATTTAATGGAAATATCTAATCAAAATGAGTCCAATGACTTTTGTTTCATCGTGATCAATCCTTGTATGAAATATTATAGATCATAAATTTAAATGAAAAATGTTTTTCTAATATCAAGAAAGCACATATTGGAGCTAAAATGAGATAAACTAAAGTAAACAAATATAGCCAAATCAAGGTGATATAACTTTTAAGAGATTTAGAAAAACATAGTAATACAACAAAATTAATGTAAAAAATTTTAAGAAACAAAATAAATTAAATGAGAAAGCTGTAATCCTATATATTACCCACATCATGTGCATCAATCTTAATTTTCAAATTAATTAAAATCAATATGCCTCATTAATTAAGTAAAAGTCAAAAAATAAAACTCTCTAAAATATAAAAATAAATGATTAGTTTATTAGAGCTCATCAAGATGAATCATAGTACATCTCATTCTCTTCCATCATACCCCAATTTCAAATATTTTAAATTACCAAAAAACTAAAAAAAAAATGCTTTTCAAGTAAAAAATAGGTACTAAGGTTATCGAATCTAACATCTGTAATAGTAAAATTTGATACGATTCAAAATTTTAGAAAATGAGATAAATTGGATTATAAAGTTTCTACTCTAAGATACTTTGGAGATCAATACAAATACTAGCCATTAAAAGGATTGGAATGACATAGTAATATAACCTAATTAATATAAATCATTTAAATAAATGAGAAAAATTATATGATAAAGTTGTGCTGCAAGATACAAAAGAGATTGCGGGTAACATTATAAATCCCAAAATATGGTTTGAATCAAAATATTTACTAAATAAATATTTAATTTGATTGAACTTATCAAGATAAGTCCAACAACTTTTTATTTTTCTAGCCCGATCTTCATTTTGAGTTACTGTGAATTATCAAGATAACTAAGCATAAACAATAATAATTTTTGTAATAATATTGTATAAATTATAATAGAATTCAATTGAGATAAATTTGGTTTTCATTATATAACAACAATGATACAAAATAAAGTTAATATAAGAGCTGAATTTTAGTTTCACAATAATATATAAGAAGAAATTGAAAATTCTAAAAAATATGAGATTTGTTAGATGAGAATGTTATATTCTAAGATGCTATTAGAGTGATTTTAACATTCTCAATTATCAATGCAGGCACAATTCATGATATTCTATAAAGAATACAAAATAATAGATAAATTTCTAAAAATCAAAAAGTGTTATTGTATTGGATACAATTCATTAAAATGATATTAACAATATCTGTTTCATCTCCATTAGACCTTATTTCATTATCATAAATTATAAAATAAATTTATAATAAATTATTATTTTAATCCTAAGTAAAACATATCAAAGCTATAAAGAGATGACCCAAGCTAATGTAATATGATTAAAAAAAGTAGTTATAATTTCATAAGAATATAACCAAAAATAATAAATAAGCATTGAAAGAAATAAGAAAATTCTTTAGGAAAGTTGTATTGATACGTACTAAAATATTGAATTTGACACCTTTAATCATTAAATCAAGTACGAAAAAATATCTCATAAAATATGCTAAAACATTAATTAATAAAACATTAAAAAACTTTGTTAATTAAATAGAGCTCATCAAGATGAGTCCAATGACATTAATTTTAAATCCATGAGATATCATTTGGAATTACTGCTAATAGCATAATTAACTATGCAAAAAATTAAAAAAAATTATTATTTTAAAATGTGATAAATAAATAATAAAGTTAAAATTATATAAGTTAAAGTAATGTGATATAACAAAATTAAATTAATACAAAGGACACACGAGGGGAGAATTAGACTTTTGTAGAAGTATAACAAAATAAAAAAATGTAAACAATTAGATATATTGTAGAAAAATTAATTTTCAAAGATACTAAAGGGCCAGACTATGACATCTTTACTAATGAAATTAGGTACAAATAAAATTTACTCACAAAATTTCTAAAAAATGAATATAAGTGCTTTAAAAATACAAAATTTGTATTAATTAGATAGAACTTGGTGAAATGAGTCAAAGTGAACTCATGGTCACAACATAATCAATATAAGTCATAACATTTCGTCTTGAATATAGGTATGTAAGTTATATTTGTCAAAGTTGAAATTAGAGAAATTGAAACAAAATAATTTAAAAAATCAAAGTGGTGTAATGGTCATAATAGAAGAGATTTAGAGTGTCATATATAATAAAATAAAATCAAAAGAAACTTAAAAAATATGTCAATTGTAAAAGAAATTTGAGTTCAAAAAAACTACAGAGATTTACCGTAACTTTCTCGATCATCAAACTATCTAAGAAAAAAAATTTCTCAAAAAATATGCAAGTTTCTTAAAATTAAAATACTACGAAATATAGAAATCAATAATTAATTTGATAAGGCTTGTGAACGGTAGTCCAACGATTTTTATTTCATCTCGTACGAAACTTGTTTTAAACTTCCACCAATTACCAAAATAAATAATCATAAATATTATGAAATTACTATTTGAATATTAAATATTTTTTATAAAAGTTGAATTTAGATAATCTAAAACTATGTAATAACAACAAAATCAAAGAGATTTAAAGCTTTCAGAAGAAGATAATTAGAGTTTCATTGTAATATAATTAAATAAAATTAGAAAAAAAAAATAATTACATATGAAACTCTTATTAAAAGATACTAAAGTGATCAAGGGTAACAACATCTATCATTAAATTAGGTATGTATTAGGACATATCATAAAGTTTAGCAAGATCTTCAAAAATAAAACATTTTAAAAAATAATGTGACACTACAAACATGAATCCAATGATGTTTATTTCCTCTCTATCATGCAACATTTAAATTGAATTCAACGAAATTGAAGAAGTCTAATAAAAAATTTCTAAATGATTTAATGGTGACACAAAAGGAGAATTACAATTTCATCTTAATATACAAAAATCAATGTGAAACATTTAGATAAACGAGGGACATATTATAATAAATTTGTAATAAAAGATATTGAGAAGATCAAGCATAACATCCCTGATTATCAAATCAAGTGTGAATCAAAAAATAATGTTTTTAAAAAGTTAAGATTTTATTTGAATGAGCTTGTTAAGTTGAGTTCAGTATCATTTTTTCATCTAGATCAAAATTTATTTGGAATTATAACAAATTACCAAATTTTTTAAACTTAAATAATAATTAAATTATTGTTTTAATATTTAGTATATACATTAAAGTTCAAATTAAATAAATTGGAAAAATAAAAATATAACAAAAACAAAGAGGAAAATTTGAATAATTTTTATTATTTGCATGCAATAGTTTCATTTTGACATTTTATGGAAATCGGGTGTACATCCTCGATTGCCAATAAAAATATAAATTGAGATGCCTCATAAAGCTTGTACAGTAATAACAAAATGTGCAAAATCCACAAAAAATGAAAGTTTTAAAAGTGAAAAATTATAACAAATATCACAAAATTATTTGCAAAAGTCCCATTATCAGATGCAAATAATTAAATATTTTCTTAGACAGAACTATTCTTGACAATTTGAATGACATTTTATTTAATTAAACATTATCATAATTTTTTTTAAATATTAATTATATACGTACACAAAAACACACACGCACACCTTCACATACACGCACACGTCCACAAACACACTCACACACACGCACACGCACACACACACATATATATATTAATTGTTAATTAAGATAAATTATAGTAATGCATTATAATTAAATTGTAGTGTTAGAACAAGACATAAGAAAAGATTTAGAATTATATAGTAATAAAGCCTAATCAAAGTGAAAATTTTTAAAAAATTAGATAAATTATATTATAAAATTGAATTGAATAGTACTTAGGAGATCGAGTGTAATATCCTCAATCGTCAAGTCTCATATTAATAAAAATCTCTTATGAAACATGAAAACGCATAAAATTTGAAATATTTAAAATTATTTTTTTTTAAATTGATAGAGCATATCGACATTAGTATATTGACACATGATTCATCTCAATGAAACTTCACATGGAATTACTACAAATTAGCAAAACAAATAAAGATAAATAACATTAATTATAATTTAAATATGAAGTAATTATATATTAAAGTTGAAATGAAATAAGTTAAAGAAATGCAAGTAACTTCAAAATAATGAAATGGTCCCATGAGAGGAGATTTAAGGTTAAATAATAAAAATTAATAATTAACGAAAAAAATTTGAAGAAATGATATAATTTGCACAAAAAATAAGTACTCTAAGATACTCAAAAGATCAAGTGTAACATTAATGATCGTTATATTCAATGTGAATTAAAATGTCTCAAAAAAAGTCTTTAACATATGAAAGTAAAATATTTAAAGAGATATAAAACAACATTTAATAAGATAAATTTTTTTAGACATGTCTAATGATTTTTTTTCATCTTGATCATTCCATATTTTTTATTATTACAAATTAAAAAACTAAATTGGTAAAAAAATAATTAATTATTATTTTAATATTATTATATATATATATATATTAAAGCTAAAATGAGATAAGCTAAATAAATATAATATAACTATGTTAATGTGATAAAAACATCACAAGCATTGTGAATTAAAGTTTCACTATAATATAACAAAATTAATTAAAAAAATTCCAAAAGTAAGCTAAATTGTATGAGAAATTTCCATTTGAAAATTCAATGGATATTAAGTTTAACATCATTGACCATCAAACAATATAGGAATAGGAATGTCTCATGAAACATGCAAAAACCTTTGAAATGAAATTCTTAAGAATTTTTTACAATTCAACATTTCATTTGATAACACTTATCGAAATGGATCCATCATCATTTATTTTGTGGAAATTGAACCTTATTTGTAAGTTCTATGAATTACTTCGTTAAGTACAAATAATAATAAATTATATTTTTATATTAAGAAAACGAGGCAAATTGAATAAAAATAATAATAACCAAAAGTAAGCTATGTAGAGGTAACATGAGAGGAGAATTCCAATTTAATAGTTATATAACCAAATCAAATAAAAATATTTTAAAAAATGTCATAAAGTAAACAAGAGAGTCGCCTTCAAAGATATTAAGGATTTAAAGTGTAACATCCACAATCGTCAAATCAATTATGATTAAAATGTCCACAAAGCATACCAAAACCTTCAAATATAAATATTTTACAATAAATAATTAAATATTAATCAAATAAAACTCATTTATATGACTACAATTGCAATTGTTTTTTTCTCAATGTCACATCTTTCGAAATAGCTTAAAGATACAAATCAAAATTTGCAAAAATAATGTCAAATTATTATTTTAAAATTAAGTAAATATATAAGAGTGGAAATGAGAGAAACCAAAGAAATCTAATATAACATAACAAAGATGATGTAAAGATCATATGATAGAAGAATTTGACTTTCATAGTAATATAACAAAATAAAAGAAAAAAATTTTAAACAAAACAAATAAGTTATTAAAGAAAGCTGTATTCTAAGTTGTTCAAGAGTTAGTGAGTAACATCATCACTTATCAAATCAAGTTCAAATTAAAAACTAATATATTTTAAAAAAATAAACATACATATTTAACTAGAAAAAATCTTTGAGATAAGTCTGAAGACATTTGATACATCTAAATCATATATTGTTCTGAATTACATTAGAACACCAAATTTGTCAAACAAAAAATAATAAATTGTTATTTTAAACATTATTATATATACATTAAATATAAAATTAGAGACACTAAAGTAATATAACATAATCAAATAAAATAGAAAATTTTTAAAATACTTGATATGCATTTGAAAGGAGTTTTTCTAAAAGACCAATGAGATGAAGTCCACAATCATCAAATGAAGTACAAATGGAAACTTCTTATAAAACATGCATAACCATAAAAAACAATTAAAGTAAAAAACATATTTCTAATTGGAATGATGTTATCAAGGAAATTGCTACGATATTTGTTTCAAATTAGTCGGACCTATTTTGCAATTGTTATGAATTAAAAAATTAAATAAGAAAAGTAGTAATTCATTAATTTTTAACGTTTAGGAAATATTTATTAACACCAAAATGAGTTATATTAAAGCTATTTAATATGTCAAAATCAAAGTAATATAAAGGCCACAGGCATGCGCTTTAGAGTAATTTAATAATATAACCAAATGAAAGCAAAAGCATTCAAGAAATAAATAAATTATATGGGATAGATGCTTTGCAATATACCAACGAGGACGAGTGTAACATCACTGATCGTTATGCTAACTCCATAGAGTTTATCAAGTAAAGTCCAATGATATTTGTTTCCTTTATATTTCACATTTTTTGATAGTACTACAAATTACTCAAAATACAAAAAATAAATAGCAATACATTACAATAATAATACTAAGAGAATACATAGTAAAGCTAAACAGAGATAAATTGAAGAAATAACATATTATTGATTCAAATTAATATAAAGGCCACAAAAGAGGAGATTTGGGGTTTCATAGAACATAGCCAAATAAAAGACAAAAACTTAAAGAAATAAGAAAAATTCTAACATTGATAACTGTTAAATTAGATACAACATTTTCTTTGTCTCGATCAAACCATATTTGAAATTACTGTGACTTTAAAAATAAATAAAAAATGAAAAAAAATTTAATTGTAACATTACGTAAATACATAATAAAGACCAAATGAGATATGTTGAGGCAACGTAAAATAACTAAATCAAAATGTTATAAAGATCACTTGAGTGGAGAATTATCATTTCATATTCAAATTATAAAACAAAAAAAATATTTAATAAATGAGATAAATTATATGAGAAACTTGCATTCTAATATGTTAAAGAGAATGAGTTTAACATTCTCAATCATCAAATTAGCTTTTAAACTAAATGACTCTTTAAATGTACAAAATTTCTTTATTAAATATGCATAAATAAATAAATATTTAATACAATAGAACTTATCTAGATGTGTCTAATTATTTTTTGTCAATATTAGACATTCTTTACCAATACTATTTATTTCCCTTTTTAATTATGAATAAATAATACTAATTTGATTTAAATATTTAAAAATTGTATTTGAAAGATAAAATGAGAACACTTTAAGCTATGTAATACAAGAAAATAAAAATTATATAAAGGTCACATCATTGACAATTGGAGTTTCACAATAATATAAGAAAATCAAAGAAGCATATTTGAACAAATAAGATAAATTATTTAAGAAAGTTGCAGTCCAAGGTAATCAAGAGATGAAATGTAACATCCTCAATCATTAAATTAAGTATGAGGCAAAATGTATCTTAAAAACATATCATTATATATTTAATTTGTAGAACTAATCAAGATGAGTCCAACAATAATTACTTTATCTCCATTAAAGAGAATTTGTAGTTACTACAAATTACACAATTAAGCAAAAGTAAATAATAATAAATTTATTTTTCTTATATTAATATATAATAAATCTGAAATGAGGTTTATTGAAGCAATGTAATGTAATCAATTGAAATTGAAAAAAAATAAAAAAAAATGTGATAGATTGTGTGGAAAATTTGTATTTGATGATTCTATAAAGAATGACTATAGCACTCTCAATCATCAAAATAGCTTCAAATTAAAATGACTTGCAAAGCATGTCAAACCATAAGAAAATAAAATATTTCAAAAAATATAAATGAACGTTTTCTTGTACAGCTAGTTGTGACTAATCATTGAAAAATATTAAGATTAAAATAAGAGAAATGTCAACAATGTAGTGTAACAAATCCAAATTATTATAAAGGTCACATGAAATGGAATTATTGATTCATAGTAGTTTCATAAAATCAAATAAAAAAATTTGAAATAAATGAAATAAATTGTGAGAAAATGTGATGTTGTAAGATACTAAGGAGATCTAGTGTGGGATATGCAACCATCAAATGAACAAAGAATCAAGTTGTCTTAGAAAAACATTGACAATCCTACAAAGTTGAATATTTAAAATAGAACAATTAGTATTTATTTCTACATAAGAAATTGACACTAATACAATGTTGTTTGCTATATCATAATCATAAAACATTTGGAATAGTACAAATTACTAATGAAATAAGAATAAATAATTGAACACAATCATTTTATTAATAAGTAAATATGTAATGAAGTTGAAATGAGATAAATTAAAACAATGACATATGTCAAAAAAAAAATAATGCGATGGTCAAATGATAGAGAGTAATAGTTTCAATGTAATATAACTTAATTGATGCAAAATAATTGAAAGAATGAGAATGTTTTATATGAAATTTACATTCCTTGATACTCAAGAGATCTAGTGTAATATCCTAAATCATGAAATCTATGATGAATAAAAAATGTGTACTAAAATATGGTAAAGTCACACAAAATAAAGTAGTTTTAAAAAAAGAATATTTAATTAGATATAACTAATCGAGCCAAGTCCAACAATGTTTATTTATACTAGATCAGACCACTTATAGAATTACATTGAGTTGCATTATTTATTAAGAATAAATAATAATAAAATAAATTGTTTTTTATTATTAAGTAATACAATTTAAAAATAAAATAAGATAAACTAATGTAATGTAATATATCCAAATAAAATCGATATAAAAGTCATGCAAGAGAAGAATTATAGTTTTAATGAATTATCACAAACTTAAATCAAAGAATTTAAAAAAACAGTTAAATACAGTAGGAAGTTTCCTTTCTAATGCATTTAGGAGGTCGAATTTAGTAGTCTAATCATCAAATTGTGAAAGGATTTATTTATCACATAAAATGTGCCAATTACTATAAGTAAAAAAATTAACAATATAAAAATCAATATTTATATTTATAGAGCTCATTGATATAAGACAAATAATGTTTTCTTCATAATTCATTATCATTTGTGCTTATTAATTTTGATAATTTGTAGTGATTACATATGAAGTCCAATGGAGACAAAACTATTGTCAATGAACTTATCTCAAGGGGCTCTATCAAATTAAATATTTACTTTAATGTTTCAATCATCTTTATTCTTTTATAGCTTTGGCATGATTTATAAGACAACAAATTGTACTTGATTTGATTACCAATACTGTTACACTTAGTATTTTTATTATCTTGGAATGTAACTTTCATATAAAGTTTATCTAATTTCTTTAAATCTTTTGCTTTAGTTTGCTTATTTTACTCTAAAACTCTAAATCTCCTCTCATGTAATATTTACATCAATTTGATTAGGTTATATTTAATTATCCCAATTAATGTAATTTTAGCTTTAACATATGTTTACTTATTATTAAATTAAGAATTTGTTATTATTTATGCTTTTTAACTATGATAAATTTTAATAATTCCAAACTAGGTTAGGTCAATGTAAAGAAACATCATTAGAGCCATCTTGATTAACCTTATCTTATAAAGTATTCAGTTCTATATTTTGAAATGCTTTATTTTCAAGTGTTTTGCAGTGCTTTACGTTGCATTATGGTTTTTATATAACATTGCTTCGATGTGATACGTCACAGGTTTAACATATATTTACTCAATATTAAAGTGATAATTTTGTTATTAATTTTTCTTATTGAAATGTGTAATTCATAATTATTTCAAATGAAGTTCGATTGAGATGAAACAACGTCTTTGGTGATGTCTAGATAATCTATATCCATTGATGAAACATTTGAACATTTTTAAATATTTTATTCATAAGTGTTTTGGCATGCTTTTTAGGACATTTTGATATGTTCCATGCTTATGGTTAAGAATGTTATAGTAAAACTCCTCAGGATCTTGCCATGTGACTTTTGCATTTAAATTATTTAATTATTTTCCAATTTTTTTGTTGTGTTTGGATATATTACAGTGTACGTCTAAATCTCCTACAATGAGACATTTATGTTCCATTATTTTTGATATTTCAAGTTATCATTTATCAACTTTAATGTATATTTACTCAATACTAAAATAACAACTTTCTATTATTTAACATATTTAGTTTTGTAATTATTGTTATTTCTAATAGGATTTTTTAAGATGAAACAAACGATGTTGGATTTATCTCAATGAGATTTCCCAAATATAGAGACAATTTATCAGATAATTTGATTCATAAATGATTTTCAATCATTCATATAACACTCAATCTCTTGAGTATCTTGGCATGCAACCATCTTATTTAATTTAACTCATTTTTTTATTTTTTACTTTGATTTTTTTATATGAGATAACTTTTAATTATGTCATTTTAGGTTTGCTATATTTTTCTTTGATAATAAAAAATTAATTTAGATTTTCTTTTGTCTATTTAAATGAAAATAAAGGAAGTCGAGCCCAATGACGATTTTTCATCTCCATCAAGCCTTTTTTGTAATAATATTTTTTTAATATTTATAAAACACACAAATTAAAGAAAATATTTATAAAATTGAAGCATTGTAATATAGCCAAAGGAACCATAAAACTAGAAGAAATTAGATAAATTGTCAGGTAAAGTTGCATTTCTATTTTGTAAACAGGATCAAGCATAACATCCTAGATTGACAAATTGATCAACCATTAAATGTTGGCATTCCTTGCGAAAACTCTTAGAAAGAAAATATTTAGAAATATATAAGTTATTTTTACTTAGATGGACCTGATCAAGATGAGTATAACAAAAATTATTTTTTCTCAATCAAAACTTTTTTGAAATTATTGTGAATTATTAAAAGAAATAAATATAAATAATTAAAAAAATTTATTTTAATGGTAAATAAACAATGATGAAGTTGAGATTAGTTTATATGAAGTAAGATGACACAATTAAATCTTCTTTAATTACCATATACATTTAAATCTTCTTTCATATCTTGTTTATGACATTTTGATTTGTTAATTTTACATCATTTTAATTAAACTCATTTAAACTTTATTATCTATTCACTTAACATTAAATTAATAATTTTTATGATTTGTGTTTATTTCTTTTGATAATTCATAATAATTCCACATGAGGTTTGATTTAGAAAAAAAATAAGCATTGTTAAACTTGTCTCCATGAGCTCCATCTATTTAAATAATTATTTATATATTTATAAATATTTTTTGAGTGTTCTTGTAATGAACGCAAAGGCTTACATTTGCATAATTGATATGCAACTATCCGTTATAACTTATCTTATTTCTTCAAATTTTATGTTTCATTTAGCTTATTACATTGCTTCAATTTTAAAAATCTCTTCTTTAATTTATATATTTTCTAAATATATAAATAGTAATTTTACAAAATGATGTTTGATCGAGATGAAAAAAATCATCATTGAAGACTCACTTAAATATTTTTAGATATTTCATTTTGTAGAGTTTTTGTATGTGTTATGAGAAGAACAATTTATACCACATTAGGTAGTTGAGCGTATTACACTTGACATTTTAAGTTCTTGGAATGCAACTTTCTTTCACAATTTATTTGATTTCTTGAAATTTTTTACTTTGTTTTGCTATATTACCATTTACGTATAAAGCTCTTTTCATGTCATGTTTATAATATTTTTATTTGATTATGATACATTGATCTAATTAAACTCATTTTAACAACAAAATATAGTTACTTAACATGAAAATAATAATTTATTATTTTTTATGTTTTTTTTTGTTTAATAATTCATAGTAATTCAATGCAAGGTCCACTTATGAAAAATAATCATTATTAGACTCTTCTTTATAAGCTCCATCTAATTGAGTAATCACCTTTATATTTCTATATATTTTATTTTTGATTGTTTTGGTAAGGAATGCAAAAATTTAATGTTTGTGTGGGTTGTTAATTTAGAATGTTTCTATTTATTTCTTATGCATAATGGAAATGGAACTTTTGCTTATAATTGATCTCATTTCTTCTAGTTTTATGGGTCATTTTGCGATATAAAATTACCATAGTTTTATAAATCTCTTCTTTAATTTTTGCTTTTTAAAAATATTAAATCATAAGTCTACAAAATGATGTTAAACCATGTTGAAAAATATCATCATTGGACTCACCTTGATAAGTTATACCAATTAAATACTCACTTAAAATATTTTTAGATATTTTTCTTTTTTGAATTTTGGTATTTTTTTATGAGTCATTCTTATTTCTTCCACATTGATAATTGAGGATGTTACACATGATCTTTTATGTTCTTAGAATAAGACTTTCTCTTATAATTTATCTAATTTCCATAAAGTTTTTGCTTTGTTTTGTTATATTACCAAACACATCTAAATTTTCTTTCGTGTCACAATTATAACGTTTTTATTTAGTTGTCACATTACTTCAGTTAAGCTCCTTTCTACCTTATTATTTATTTAATTAAGATAAAAATTGTAATTTATTATTATTTATGTTTATTTTTCCTTTTGTAATTCACTATAATTTCAATCAAGGTTCAAATGAGAAAAAAATAATTATTGTTACTCATGTCGATGTGCTCCACTTAATTAAACAATCATGTTAAGTATTTTTTAAATATTTTGAGGGTTTTGGCAAGGAATGCGAACATTTAATGTTTGACCAAGTTTTTAATCTAGAATGTTACACTCAATCTCATTTGTACAATGGAAATGGAACTTTCCCTTATAATTTATCTCATTTCTTCTGATGCCTCATTTGGCTATATTGCATTGCATCAATTTTGAAAATCTCTTCTTTAACTTATATATTTAATAAATATTAAAATAGTAATTTTATCAAAGAATGCTCGATGGACATGAAAATCATCATTGGACTCAATTTCACGAGTGAAATCCAATTAGAGACTGATTTCATTATTTTTAGATATTTTATTTTGTAAAGTTTTTTTTTCTTTGTGGGGCATGTTTATTTATACTATATTTGACAATTGAGGATATTACACTTGATCTTTTATGTACTTGGAATCAGAATTTCTCATACAATTTGTTTGATTTCTTCAAGGTTTCTTATTTGCCTGATTAATTATCATATACATCGAAATCTTCTTTCATGTCTTATTTATAACCTTTTGATTTGTTTACTTTAAATTATTTTAATTAAAATATTTCAAAATTTTTTATCTATATGCCTAACATTAAATTAATAATTTATTATGATTTATGTTTATTTCTTTTTATAGTTCATAGTAATTGAGGTTTGACTTAGAAACAATAATCATTCTTAAACTTGCCTCTATGAGCTCTCTTGATTTAAATAATCATTTCTATATTTCTAAATATTTTATTTTTGAGGGCTTGGCAAGGAATGCAAAAATTTAATGTTTGACTGGGTTGTTAATCTAGGATCTCATTTGCATAATGGATAATCAACATCCCTTATAATTTATCTTATTTTTTCTAATTTTATGCCACATTTGGCTGTATTGAATTACTTCAATTTTATAAATTTCTTCTTTAATTTTCATATTTTTTAAATATTTAAATAGAAATTTTAAAAAATGAGGTTCAATCGAGATGAGAAAATCATCATTGGACTCGCCATGACAAGTTAAACATAATTAAATACTCATTTAAATATTTTTAGATGTTTCATTTCATGGAATTTTTGTATGCATTATGAGAAGTTTCAATTTCTACCACTTTTAGTAGTTGAGGATATTACAGTTAACCTTTTATGTGCCTAGAATGCGACTTTCTCTTAAACTTTATCTGATTTCTTGAAATGTTTTACTTTGTTTTGTTGTATTACCATTCACATCTAAATTCATTCCGTGTCATGTTTATAACATTTTGATTTGGTTATTTTTCATTTCTCTAATTAAACTCATTTCAACTTCAATATCTATTTACTTAACATTAAAATAATAATATATTATTCTTTAAGTTTTTTGTTTTGACAATTCATAGAAATTCCAAACGATGTCCAATTGTGAAAAAATAATTATTGTTAGACTCATCTTTATGAGTTCCATCTAGTTAAATACTCACTTTTACACTTCTATATATCTTAATTTTTATGGTTTTCGTAAGGAATGCAAAAATTTAATGTTTCCATGGGTTTGTTTATTTAGGATGTTTCTCTTGATTTCTTTTACATCACACTAGTGGAACATTTGCTTATAACTTATCTCATTTCTTCTTGTTTTATGGCTCATTTTGCTATATTATATTACCTTAATTTTACAAATATCTTCTTTAATTTATATTTTTTTAAAATATTAAAAAATATATCTACAAGATGGTGCTCAATCAAGGTGTAAAATCATCATTGGCTACACCTTAACAATTTATATACAATTAAATACACATTTAAATATTTTTTAGATATTTAATTTTATATAATTTTAGTTTTCTTTATGAGACATTTTTATTTATACCATATTTGATAATTAAGGTTGTTACACTTGATCTTTCTTGTTTTTAGAAAACGACTTTCTCCTATAATTTATCTGATTTCCTCAAGGTTTATTCATTGTTTGGTATATTACCAAATACATCTAAATCTACTTTCGTGTCACATTTATAATATTTCCACTTGTTTATTTTACATTATTTTAGTTAAGCTCATTTCAACTTTATTATCTATTCACTTAAGATAAAAAATGGTAATTTATTATTATTTATGTTTATTTCTTTTGGTGATTCACTATAACTCCAAAAAACGTTCGAATGAGAAAAAATAATTATTGTTAGACTCATCTCCATGTGCTCCATTTAATTAGACAATTATGTCAGTAATTTCTAAATATTTTCTTTTTAATGGTTTTGGGAAGGGCAAATGTTTAATTTTTGACCAATCTATTAATTTAGGATGTTATACCCAATCTCACATGCAAATGGAAATGCAAATTTCCCTTATAATTTTTACATTTCTTCTAAAGCCTCATTTGGCTATATTACATTACTTCAATTTCAAAAATCTCTTCTTTAATTTATATATTTTCTAAATAATAAAATAGCAATTCTATAAAACAAGGTTTTATCGAGATGAAAAAGTAATCATTGGACTTGCATTAATGAGTTATATCCAATTAAATATTCATTTAAATTTTTAGAAACCTTACTTTGTATAGTTTTCGTATGCTTTTTTAGCCATTTTAATTGTATCATATGTGCCATTCAAAAGAGTATGTTACGGATAATCTACTTAGTATCGTACAATACATCCATTGTTTATATTTCATAGCATTTCTTCAAATGATTTTCTTTGATTTGGTTATATTGCTATGATGCTCTAATTTTTCTCTTTTAAGACTTTGGCTTAATTTGTTTTGGTTATATTCCATTGCTTCTACTTATCTCATCAACTTTCATTTATATTTAGTTCATATTTAAGTAATAATTTACTGTTATTAACTTTTAATTTGTATTTATTCTTAACGATATATAATGAAAAAAATAAACATCAATGGACTAAACTAAATGAGTTTTGTCAAATTATATATATATATATATATGTTAAATATTTTAAATTTTTCATTTTCTAGAATTTCTGCTCATTTTATAAGTCATTTCAAGACTCACCTAATTGGATCATCGATGATGTTACACTTTTCTTCTTAGAATCTTAGAATGCATCTTTCTTGTACACCTTTTCTCACTTAGGCAAATGGTTAGTCATGATTTGATTGTTTTCCCTCTAATGTGAGGCCTAAAACTATTTGTTTTAGTTATATTACATAATAAAAAATATATGATTTCAACTTTAATATATTTTTACTTATTACTAGAACAATAATTTATTATATTATTTTCTTATTAAATTTTGTACTTCATATTATTTGAAAACAATGTCTAATTAACATTAAAAAACTGGAGTTGAACTCATCTCAAAAAAATCAATTCTTTAAAATATTCATTAATACATTTTTAAAAATTTTTCACTAAGCTTTTGTACATTATATATTCTTTTTTATTCATACAACATTTGATGATTGGAAATGTTGCCCTCGATCTCCTTAGTGCCTTTTAATGCAACTTTCTCAAGTAATTTATCTTGTTTCTTGAAACGTTTTGCTTTTATTTTTATATATTGCAATGAAATTTTAATTCTTCTCTCATGTGTCCTTTACATCACATTCATTTATTCATATTACATTACTTTAATTCTAAAGGATGTCTGATCGATACAAAATAAATATTGTGAAACTCATCTTATCATGTTTTATTCAATTAAATATTCAATTTTTTATATTTTTAAAAAGTTTATTTTTTAAATTTTTTTGGCTCACTTTATTAGACATTTTGATTCATACATGGCTTGGTGATCGAAGATGATACACTCAATCTTCTTAATATCTTACAATATATTTTGCCAATACAACTTCTCCCTTTTCTTCAATTATTTTGCGTTAATTTTGACACTTTATTACATAACTATAGATCTCCTCTTGTGTGGCTTTGGTAGCTATATTTTTCTTACATTTAATAACTTATCTCATTCTTGTTTTAATATATATTAACTTTTTATTAAAAGTATGACTTCTTTTTATGTATTGTTATTTAGTTTTTTTCATTGTAATTCCAAAGAAGGTTTGATTGGGATGAGACAAACGTCAACTAGGCAACTATGGATGAGCTCTAATGAATTAATTTCTTTTAAAATATTTACATATTTTATTTTCTGTTGCTTTTCTAGGTTTTGGATGCACATTGATTTGTACTTGAATTGATGGTCAAAGATGTTGTTCAATATGTTTTTCCAAATTTGGAATGTCACATTGTTATATAATTTGTGTTACTTATTTTACATTTTTACTTTGATTTTGTCATATTGCTTTGTAACCCACAACCTTCTAACATGTGGCGTTTATATGGCTTCGATTTTCTTATAATACTTAGCTTCAATTCATCTTATTCGAACATTAATATTCACTTAATTTTAAAAATAATAATATACTATCATTTATACTTCTTTTATAAGTTATTTCATTGTATTTGCAAATGTGGTTTGAACAAGATGAAATGACTGAGTGTCTCATGCTTGAACTTCTTATTATCTTGGAGTGTAACATCCCTATCTAATTTATCTCAATTCTTCACATTTTTTGTTTTGATTTGTTATATTATATTGAAACTATAAATCTACTACTAGTTTACTTTTATTTCCTTTAGGTTTGACATATTACATAGCTTTAACATATCTTTTTCAATGGTTAGTGTATATGTACTTAATATTAAAAAAATATTTTGTATTTATTGCTACGGACTATTGTAATTTGTAATAATTCATAAAGATATCCAACTAAGACAAAACAAATGTCGTTGGACTCACCTTGATGAGCTTTATTAACCAATTGAATTTAAAATTTCTACTTCTATTTTTCGATAACTTTGGGACACATTACATGATACTTTGATGTTTAACTGATTTGATGATGATGAATGCAATGCATGATCTCCTTTGTATAATAGAATGAAAAACTTCCTACAATTTATCTCATTTCTTCATATTTTTCACATTAATTTGGTTATATTTCGATTAATCTCTACTTAGAGTTCCATTCAACCTTTAGATCATTTTAATTCTATTATATTATATTCCTTCAACCTATCTCATCTAGGTTTAACAAATATTTTATTTTAATTAACATAATAATTTATTATTATTTATGCTTATTTACATGTGTAATTTGCAGTAATTAGAAATGATGTTTGAACGAGTTTGAATTTATATCTTTTCACTTAACTTCATGAGCTCTATCAATTTAAATATTAATTTTTATTTTTTCAATATTTAAATTTTTAAAACTTTGCATACTTTATCTGTAATTTTTGTCCATGCCTAATTAAATGATTGAAAATATTATAGTTGACCACCTTAGTGTTTTAGAATTAACTTTCTTGCATAATTTATCTCTTTTTTTAAGATATTTTGTTGTGATTTTATTATATTAGTATAAAACTCTAAATATTCTATTATGTGACTTTTGCATCACTTTGATTTTTTTACTACATCATTTTAAATTATTTTATTTCAACTTTTACGTACTTTTAATTAATATTAAATTAATAATTTGATATTATGTTTTCAATTTTTTTTTGGAATTAACAATAATTCGAAACAAGGCCTAATCAAGATGAAATAACTCTGATTGGACTCGTACAAATAAACTCTATCTAATTTAAAATTCAATTTGAAATTTTTACATATTTTATTTTCTATGTTAGTAGCACATTTAACGTAATTTTCATTTCTTACCTAATTTGATGATTGAGGATAGTACAATCAATTCTTTTGTATCTCGGATTGTAAATTTCTCACATAACTTGTCATTTTTATTTATTTTTCTTATATTATTTCAAATTATGAAACTCTAATTTTTATGTCATATGAACTTTAAATAACTTAGATTTGGATATATTATATTACTTCAATTTATCTTATTTTAATTTTAATATAGACTGAATTAATATTTAAATAATAATTTATCATTATTTATGGTTATTTACCTTTGTAATTCATTATAATTTCAAATGACGTAATATGGAGATGAAACTAATGATGTACTTAACTTTAAATATTGAATCCACATAATTATTCATTTCTATAATTTTAAATATTTTACTTTTTAGCACATTGCCAAACTTAGAGGGATATTTTTATAAAGACATGATTTGATGATTGAGGATGCTACAGTTGATGTAATAATATCTTAGAATACAACTTCACCCTATGATTTATCTCATTTCTTCAATTTTTATTTAATTATGTCAGTATGTTACACGAAATGTCATTTGGTTAGACAAATTACATCACCTTATTTTCTTTATACAACATTACTTTAATTTGTCTCATTTTAGCTTTAATGTTTCTTTTCTTCATATTAAAATAATAGTTTAAAATTATTTATACTTTTTTGCTTTAGTAAATAAATGTAATTCTAAGCGAGGTCAAATGGGACATAACAAACATTATTAGACTAGTATTGGATATCTCTAATCAATTAAATGTTCATTTATGTATCTATTAAGTATTTCACATTCTTTTTTTTGTGTATAGTGACATTTGGATTTATACTAGATTAAATGATCAAGGTTGTTACACATGATCACCTCAAGTTCTTAGAATGAACATTCTCAAAAAATCTATCTTAATTTGCTAAATTTTTTGTTTTTATATCATTATATTATTATGTAACTCTAAATGTCCTCTTGTGTGACCTTTACATATCTTTTAATTTTTTATGTCATATTGCTTGAATTTATCCCATTTTACCATTGATGAATTTCTTAATGTTAATCTAATAATTTATTATTTTTTTTGTTACTTAGCGGAATTCCAAATGAGGACTAATCTAGCTAGAAAAAGAATTTTTTTACTACTCTATTGATTTCGAACTAATTAAATAATTATTTATTTATATTAAAAAAAGGTTAGTTTTATTTTTTTGCGAGGCATTTTAATTCATGCCTAATCTGATGATTGAGGATGCAACATTCAATATACTTAATATTTTGGAATGAACATTTCCAATATGATTTATGTAATTTCTTCAATATTTTTACTTTTTAATTTGGGTATATTATGTTGCTTCATTTTATCTCTTTTAAGCATCAATTTGTTTAGATTAAAAATATACAATTAGTTAATAATTAAATAATAATGAATTCAACTTTATGCTTTTTAATTTGGTAATTCATAGTACACCAAATGACGACTAATTTTAATAAGGCAAATATTATTTGACTAATGCAAAAGTGAATTGTCCAATTAAATATTATTTTTAAAAATTTTAGAATATTTTATTTTCTATAATTTTGGTAGGTGTACTGAGTCATTTTTAATTTGTTATAGATATGTCAAATAAAAATATTACACTCAAATTACTTACTATCTTAGAATACAACTTTCTTGTGTAATGTATCTTACATTTCCAAGTTTTCTTTTTCTTTTGGTTATATTTCTTTCTAGCCATAAATCTCCTCATATCTCGTGTTCACGTTGCTCTATTTCATAAAATACAAGAGCTCGCACTTATCTAATTAATATAGAAATTAAATTTTCTTTTTTATTTATTCTCATTTATTATGATAATTCAAAATAATTCCAAATGAGTTACGTTTGACAAAAAGCAAATATCGATGGACTCATCTCAATGAGTTCTATCCAATTAAATATTTATTTTCATATTTTCCTGTATTTTAATATCCCTTTTTTTGGCATTCTTTATCTGACAATGCAAATAGTGTCCAATTTAATTATTGAGGATCTTACGTCAGATATCGTTAACATTCTATAGTGCAACATTCATTTCACAACTGATCTTATTTCTTCATCTTTTTTTTCAATTTGATTTTGTTACTATGAAACCATAAATATCATAGGTTGTCACGTTCACATTATTTTCTATTTAGTTATATCACGTTGTCTCATTTTTCTAATTTTAGATTCAATATATATTTAGTTAACATTTTATGTTGTGGTAATTCCAAATGATGTCCATTCTTCACAAAACAAAATTTGTTAGACTATTTTAGATGTGCTTTATTCAATTGAATATTATGTTTGATATTTTTAAATTTTTAAATTTTTTTACTTTAGCTTGCTTTATGCTATATCTATATTCCTACATGATTTGAAAATGTAGGATGTTAAACTTAATCTCTATAGCATCTTAGAATGCAACTCTCACGTTTTAATTGCCTCATTTTTTCAAAGTTTTTGTCTTATTTAGATATATTACTACACAAGTCTAAATCTCCTCACTTATCACCTATACATTGCTTTGATTTCTTAATATTATATTACTTTATTTATTATTATTTCATCTATGATATATGTGTTTTTAATTACAAAATAATAATTTTTTATTTTTATACCTATTTGCTTTTGTAATCCATAGAAATTCCAAATGTGGCATGATTGAGAAGTGATACAAGTCATTGAACTTATTCCAATTCCCTATATTAAATTAGATATTTATATATATTCTTGAATATTTTTTTTATTATTTTTCATGTGTAATTACATATTTTAATTAATACCTCATTTTTAATTTGAGGATGTTACACTCGATATTCATAGTAATATGGAATTCAAGTTTCCAATTTAATTTATCTCATTTTTTGCTCAAATTTGTTTTATTTTGTTTCACTATTATGTACTCAAAATCATCTCTTGTGTGACAATTTATTCTGATTGGTATGTAAATTTATCATTTACTATTATTTGGGCTTATTTCCTTTGGTGATACATTTTAACTCCAAAATAAGTTAGATCAAGATGAAACAAATGTCATTGGACATTCTCAATAAGCTCTATCCAATTAAATATTTACTCTTGTTTTTAAACATTTTATATTTAGGGTTTTTCCTTGCTTTATGAGACATTTCAATTCATCCATTGTATGACAACCAAGGATGTTACACTTGACCTCTTTATTTTTTTAAATACAACTTTCCATTATAATTTATCTCATTTCCTTAATTGTTTTGTTTTGTTTTGTTATTTTACCATGCCACACTAAATCATCTTGTGTTATAATTACATCACCTTGATTTAGTCATACAATATTACATTAATTTATCTCATTTTTCTTTCTATATTTTTTTACTTAATATTCAAAAAGAAGTTTAATGTTATTTAAACATATTTACTTCAATAATTTCTACTAATTCCAAATGACATCTAATCAAGGCAAAACAGAAGTCCTTAGACTCATCTCAATGACCTCTATTCAGTTAAGTATTTGATTAGATATTTCTTAAATATTTTATTTTCTCTTATTTTTGGATGTTTTTTTGAGAATTTTGATTCAATACTAAGTTATACTATCAAGCATATTGCACTTGATCTACTCAGTATCATAAAATATAAATTCCAGCATAATTTTTTCCAATTCTTTAAATATTTCACTTTTATTTAACTATATTACTATGTAATACAAAATCACCTCTCCTATGACTTTTAAATTTTTTTAAATTAGTTATATCATATTTTTTTAATTTATCTCATTTAAGCTTTAATTATGACTTTTAGTGTTCAAATAATAATTAATTATTCATTACACTTTTCTATTTTTGAAGCACATGGTATTACTAAATGTGGTCTAATCGAAAGTAAATATTATTAGACTCATTTGGAAAAGTTCATCTATTTAATTTATTTTTTTACACTTTTTTATTTTTTTACAATCTTTATGAGTGATTTTTTATTATATCCAATTCAATCATTGAGGATGTTACGCTTTAATCTCCTTATTATCTTAAAATAAATATTTTTTAAGATTTATCTCATTTGTTCTCATTTTTTACATCATTTTGAAATGGTTATATTATATTTTTTAATTTTTTCTTATTTCAACAATAGTATGCATATCTTATTATTAATAAAATAATTTTTTTTAATAATTATTTTTTATTTATTGTAGCAATTCTTGGTAATTCTAACCAAAGTCGGATTGAGATGAAGTAGACATGATTGGACACACCTTGAAGAGCTCTATGCATTTAAGAATTACTTTTTACAGTTTTAAATATTTTCTTTTTCGATTTTAATAGTTTTTTTTTACATTTTGATTTATGCAAGATTTGATAGTAAAAATTGTTCCACTTTAAGTTGTTAATGTCTTGGAAACTAACTTTCTCAAATAATTTGTTTTTTGCTAAATGCTTTTGCTTATATTTTTTTGTAACTAAAAAGCTCCTCTAGTGTTACCACTAGATTGCCTTGGTTTTATAATATAACATTACTTAATTTATCTAATTTTTTATTTAACATATATTTAATTAACAAAACATTATTAATTTATTATTATTTATGATGATAATTCAAAGCAATTCAAAGTGAGCTCTCGTTGAGATGAAACAAATGTATCCTTAATGTGTTCTATCCAATTAAATACTCAATTGCAATTTTTTAATATTTAATTTTCTCATGTTTTGACATATTTTGCATGACATTTTGAATCATTCTAGATTTACCGATAGAGGATATCATACTTTATCACTTTCATATCTTGGAGTGCAACCTTCACATGAAATTTACCTTATTTTTTAATAATGTTGTTTTATTTTAGATATTTTATTACATAACTCTAATTCTACTTTCCATAAGCTTTACATTACTTTTAATTTGTTACATTATATTATTTCAATTTATCTGATTTTACTATTAATATATATTAACAAGTAATAAAAAGATAAATTTCATTATTATTTATGATAACTTATTTTTGTAATTCACACTAATTCCAAAAAAGTTAGATTATATCTAATTAAGTATTCAATTTTAAATTTTTTTAATATTTTTTTATTTGATTTTTTTATCATATGATAGATTTTAATTTTATCTTATTTGACAATAAAAGATGCTACACATGATATCTTTAGTATCTTGGTTATAAGTTTTCTTGTATTATTTATGTCATTATCAAAATGTTTTATTTAATTTTTATATAATTCTATATTTCTATGATTTTCCACTGGTGTAACTTTTTTTATTGCTTCTATGTTTCCCATTTGAACTTCAACATATATTTAAGTAAAAATAATATAATCATTTATTATTCTTTATGGTTATTTTTCTTGATAACTCATAATTATTGCAGATGAGGTTTGATCAAGATAAAAGAAACTTTATTAGAGTTGTCTCGAAGACCTTTATCTAATCAAATATATGTAAATATATATATATATATATATACACACACGCACACATACACACACACACACTATATATATATATATATAGCTTTTAAATATTTATTTTCTATGGCTTTGGCATGCATTGCATGACATTTCAATTCATGACTAATTTGATAATGTAGGATGTTACTCTCAAACTTTTTAGTATCTTAGAATGCAACTTTCATATATAATTTTTCTCATTTAAGATTTCTTTCTCTTTTTTGGAAATACTACTATGTAATTTTAAATCTCCTCTCATGCCATCTTTAAATAGCTCTGATTTGTTGGTATAATTATAGTTTAAGTTATCTAGTTACAACTTTAATATAAATTTTTTCAATGGTAAAGTAATAATTTATTATTTTTTATGCATATTTAATTTTGTAATTCATTGTAATTTTAGACATGGTTTTATCATGACAAAACAAACATCGATGAACTTGTCTTGATCAGCAATATGAAACTAGATACAAAATTCTATATTTCTTTAAAAAATTTATTTATGATTTTGACATTCTTTATGAAATATTTTTGTTTGTATCTAACATTTTTTTCAAACTTGTTACATTCCATCTCCATAATAACCTAGAATTCAACCTTCTTGTATGATTTATCTCATTTATTGAAATGTTTTGTTTAGATTTGATTATAGAGTACTATAAGTCGAGATCTTCTCTCATGTGATAATTTTGTTGCTGTGATAGGGTTATATTACATTGCTTATATTTGTCACATTTTGTCTTCAACATAATTTACTAAATCTAACATATATAATATGTAATTATTTGTGCAAATTTTCTTTTGTAAAAACAACTAAATAACTAAATGGGAAGTCGAATTAACATGAAGCAAACATCATTGCACTCCTATTAAGAAGCTTTATCTAACCAAACATTTATTATATAATTTTAAAAATTTTAGTTTCATGATGTGTATGATGTTTTTGGGATATTTCGATTAATACTTGATTTGATGATAAAAAATGTTACACTTAAAATTCTTATTATCTTATAATCCAAAATTCTCTTAAAATTTATATTTTTTATATGTTTTTTTACTTTGTTATGTCACATGGAATCACTAAAACTTCTTTGGGGTTACAATTATGTTACCTTGATTTTTTCAGACTATATTACCTCAGTTTGTCTCATTTAATTATTTACAAAATACTAAGATAATTGCTTAATATAATTTAAAGTTATTTACTATGTTAATTCAGTGTAATTCCAAAGAAATTCATATCATGAAAAACAAATATTGTCAGAATGATATCGATGAGCTCTATGTAATTAAATATTATTTTATATATTAATTAATTATTTTATTTTCTCTAAATTTAACTTATTTTTTTGGACAATTTAATTCATTCTAGATTTGATGGACTAGCCTATTACACTCACTCACTTTAGCATGCTATATTGGAACTTGTATCCAAACTTTCATTTTACTTTGAGTTTGTTATGCTACTATATAACTCTAAATCAACTCTTATGTCTCCTTTACATTACATTAAATTGTTTAAAATACATTACTTAAATTTATCATATTTTTTATTTAATAAATATTTACTTAATGATGAAATAGTGATTTATTATCTTTTATGCTTATTTATTTTTTCAATTCATAGTTATTAAAGATGAGGTTTTATAAAGATGAGACAAATTATTTTCCAAGACACTAGTGAATGGAGCATAACATCCTTTATCATAAAAGTTAGCATGAATAATACATTTTTATAAAGCATCTTGAAAACTTAGAAAATAAAATATTTAAAAATATGAAATAAATATTTAGTTACATAAAGCACTTTGAGGTGAGCCCAGCAACATTTATTCTATCTTGATCACACATCATTTGAAATTATAATGAGTTACTAAATTAACTGAACATAAAAAATGTAAATTTCTATTTAAATAGTAATTAAATGTATATGTTAAAGCTAATTGATATTTGTTAAAGTAATGTAACATAACCAAATAAAAAAATATATTAGTTACACTAATTAAAATTTAAATTTATGATGTAATGTAACAAAATGAAAGAAAAAAATTAAAAATATGAGATATGTTATGCAAAATAGTTGTAATCAAAGATATTATAGACATCAAGAGAGACATCCTCATTCAAAGATATTATAGGTGTCTTAAGAATACTAAATTTTTGAAAAATTAAATATTTAAATGTATATAAGACAAGACAAGATGCATTACATTTGTTTTTTTTAATTGGACCACTTTTGGAATTAATGCAAACTACAAAAGTAAATAATCATCAATAATAAAAAATTATTTTTTAAATATTATGTAAATTTATATTAAATATAAAATGAGGTATATTGAAACAATATAATATGATCAAATCAATGTGTTGTAAAGGTCACATAAGAGAAGATTTGGAGCTTCAAAGTAATATAGCCCAATCAAAGTTAGAGTTTTGAAATAATTAAATAAACTATAAGAAAATTGTGGATTTCATGAATCCAAAATGTTCAAGTAGAACATCACCAATCATTAATTTTGGTACTAATAAAATTTTTTATCAAGCATGCTAATGTCACTAAAAATAAAATATTAAAAAATATAAAAATAAATATTTCATAAGAAAAAACTTATCAAGATTGGTCCAACAAAGATTTGTTTTTAATGATTGAAACTCATTTAGAATTTTCAAGAATTTTCAAATTAAATAAATATCAATAACAATAAGTTTTTGTTTCAATTTACATATATATTTAAGTTGAAATGAAAAAAATTAACACAAAGCTATATTTCCAAATTTAAGTGACATAAATGTTCACAAGAGAGGAAATTCAGAGTTACACATGAAATAAAAAATATTATTATGAAAATGTTGAAATAATGAGATAAATTGCGTGGGAAAGTTGCATTCAAAGATATTAAGGAGATTGAGTGTGACATTCTCGGTCATCTGATCATGTATGCATCAAAATGTTTCATAAAGTGTGCCTAAATATTAGAATGTGTACTATTTTAAGAAATAAAAATGTATAGTTAATTGAGTAAAGCTTCTTGACGGGAGTCCATGGTTTGCCTTTTCTCATCCAAGACTCAATTGGAATTGCAAACAAATATCAAATTTAATAAGAATGAATGATAATAAAGTTTTTCTTAACATTAATAAAATATTTATAAAAGAATGGAAGGGATAGATTAAAGAAAAATAATATAAGTAAGTGAAGTGATGTTAATGCTAAACAAGACAAGATTTAGTGTTACATTGTAATATAACCAAATATCAAATTAAATAAGAATGAATGATAATAAAGTTTTTCTTAACATTAATAAAATATTTATAAAAGAATAGAAGGGATAAACTAAAGAAAAATAATATAACTAAGTGAAGTGACGTTAAAGATAAACAAGATAAGATTTAGTGTTACATTGTAATATAACCAAAAAAAAGAAAACATTCAAGGAAATGATATAAATTGTATAAATTTATTTCCATCGTACTAAATAAATTGAGTGTATCATCCCCGATAATCAAGTTAAGATACAATTAAAAATGTCTCATAATTATGCAAAAACAGTAGAAATATAATATTTAAAAATTTATAAATAAGTAGTGAATTGGAATTTTCTTTTGAGAAGTGTTAAACAACATTTTTTTCATCTCCTTTGGACCTAATTTAGAACTTCTTGGAATTATTGAATTAGTTAATTTTAAATACTAATAAATTATTATCTTAAAATTAAGTAATTATATATTGAAGCCAAAATGAGATAAATTAAAGTGATCTAATATGACAACATCAAAGAAATTTAAAGATCGCATAATAGTAAAATTCTAGTTATATAGTAATATAACAAAAATTATAAAGCATAATTTAAAAAAATTAGATAAAATGTAAGAGAAATGTTTACTCCAAGTTACCTAAGAGATTTAGCATAACATCATATACAAATCAATGTCAAGTAAAGGATTTAAAAATACTAAAATAAGTACTAAAAATAAATAATAAAAAATCTAATTTCATAGAGCACATTTTGTCTGCTCCAAAATCATTTATTTCAGTTTAATCAAACTATGTTAGAAATTATTATGAATTTCCAAATTAAGTACCACATTAAAAATAATAAATTATTTTTTTAAAAAAATTAGATTTATACGAAACATTAAATAAAATAAATGAAGGCAATAAAATGTAACAAAATAAAACTTATATAATGGTCATACTAAAGGAGATTTTGCATTAAAGAGTAATGCAACCAAATAAATGTGAAGCATTTTAAGAAAATGGGGACATTGTAAAATGTTGCATTCAAAAATATTAATGAGAACAATCGTTACTTCTTAACCTATAAAATCCGTTACGATTGATAATTTGATGAGCCATTAGATTAACCAAGAAAATAAAATATCTAAAAATATAAAAAAATAAATTTTTTGATAATGTTAATTAAGTCAAGTCCAATAATATTTGGTTCATGCCAATGGAAACTCATTTACAATTTTTGTGACTTATCCAATAATATAAACATAAATGATAATAAACTATAATATTAAACTTATGTAAATATAGATTAGACTTAAAATGAGATAAGTTATAGCAATGTAATATAACAAATTCTAAGCATTGTAAAGATCATAGAAGTGGAGATTTAGAGTTACGTAGTAATTTAACAAAATCAAACAAAATGTTTCATTGAAATAAGATAAAATATACAAGAAAGTTGTAATCAAAGATTTTAATAAGATCATATGTAGCAACCTTAATCCCTAAAGTGCTCTAAAATTTTAGAAAAAAGATATTTAAAATTATAAAGATGAATAATTAATTTGATCAAACTTATCAACAAGAATCTGATGATTTTTGTTTCAATTTGATTGGACCTTGTTTGGAATATGTTTGCGTTATCAAAATAAACAAGAGAATAATAAAAAGTTAATATTTTAATGTTAAGTAAATAAAAATCAAAGATGAAATGAGAAAAATTGAAGTAATGTGATACGATCATATGAAAGCTATGTAAATGCCATATCATTTGTTATTTAAAGTTGCCTAAATATACCAAACTTATGCAAAAAATTTGAAGAAATGAGACCAATTATATGATAAATTTTCCTTCCCAAATACAAAGGGATCAAGTGTAACATCCTTGCTTATTAATTAAAGTACGAGTCAAAATAACTTATAAAGCATGCAAAAGCTTTCAAAAACTATGGTTGTAGGTCATAAAACTTAATATGTAATTAGATTAAATTCATCAAGTCAAGATTAACAACATTTATTTTTACTTAAATTAAATTTATTTGTAATTACAAAAAATTTCAAAATTAAGAAGGCACAAATATTAATAAATTATTATTTTTATATTAAGTGAACATATATTAATGCTGAAATAAAATAAATTTACATAATACGATAAAAAAAATCAAAGCTACATAGAAGCCACATGAGCGGAGATTACGAGTTGTATAATAACAGAACTGAACATAGAAAAATGTCGAAAAAGTTAAGATAACATGTATAAGGAAATGACATCACAAGATGCTAAAGAGATCAACTGTGACATCATTGATCATCAATTTTGATGCAAATTGAAATGACTCAAAGTATCTTAAAATCCTAGAGATAAAATATTGAAAACTATAAACATAAATATTTAACTTGATAAATCTCATTATGATTAGTTGAACAACCTTTGCTTCATCTTAGTAGGATCTAGTGTGAACTTAAGGAAAATTTCCTATGGAAATACATATAAATTATATAAAATTATTATTTTCATATTAAGAAAATAACTATTAAAGCTACATTGGGTTAAATTTAAGTAAAGTATTATTGTCATATGATAGAAATGCGAAGGCCATGAGAAACGAGATTTATAGTTATATAAGAATATAAACAATAAGGAAAACATTTGAGGAAATTACACAAACTATGTAACAAAGTTCCCTTCTGACATACTATGGAGATTAAGTGTAAAACTTAATTTTGTGAAATTTGGTTTGATTAAAAACCTTTTGGAAAGCCTGAAAAGTTTTAAAAAAAATACTTTAAAAAAATAGTTGGATAGTGCTTGTTGAGTGTGTCAAATGATATCTACTTCATCTCCATTGAAACACATTTAGAATTTCAAAATATATTGGAAAAATTCAGTAATCAAAATAATAAATTATTATTTTAAATTATTAATAAATATATATTAAAGCATATATTAGATTAATTAAGGCAATATAATAAAACTAAATAAAATTAATGTAACATACCTGACAGAAAAAACTAGAGTTTCATAATAATATAACAAAATCAAAGCAAACATATTAGAAAAAATAATACAAAATGTGTGACGATGATCCATTCTAATATACTTATGAGATCGAGTGTAACAACAATGATAAAAAAAAATCTACAAATCGAAGGCCTTGGAAACAACATCAAAATATTCAAAAATAAAATAATTAAAAAATAAAAATCATCAAAGTTTAATTTTATAGTGCTAATTGATAGTAGTCCTAAGAAGTTTTTTTCATCTGGATAGAATTTTGCTTGGAATTGCTAAGAATTTCTAATGTAAATAAATATTGATAATAAAAAATTATTGCATTAATACTATTTAAATATATTTTAGAGGTGAAATAAGATGCATGAAAGCTATGTAATATATCCAAACAGTGGTGATGTAAAGGCCTCACAAAAAAAGATTTAGAGTAGGATAGCAATAAAACTAATTAATTGCAAGAATTTTTAATAGAAAATAAATTGTACTATAAAGTCATATTCCACGATAATAGAGATATCAAGTGTAAAATCCTTAGTTGCCAAATCGTGTATGAATTTAAAAATCCTCTTACAATAATAAAAAATTATTCAAATAATATATTTAAAATAATAAAAAGAACTTATGATTTGGTAAAGCAAGCTCACATGAGTTCGAGAAAATTTGTTTCATTGTGGTCAAACAACGTTTGAACTTTTATCAATTTACACAAGAAGATAAGCTGAAATATTAAAAAAAGTAGTGCTTTTAATATCAAGTAAATATATATTAGAGTTATGAAAAAAAAATTAAAGTAGTGCAATATTATAAAATCAAAGCAATATAAATGTGAAATGAGAGGTGATTTAGTTACATCTTAATATAACAAAATTAAATCCTATAATTTGAAGAAATTATAGGAAAGTTATTTTCCATGAAACTTAGGAGATTAAGTATAATATATTTTGTCTTCATATGAGTTATGAATCAAACTCTCTTATAAAGCATGCAAGAACCCTAATATTTAGAAATATAAAAATGAAAAGTTAATTAGAGAGAACACCTCGAGATGAGTCCATTGACATTTGTTTCATTTTAATCATAATTGATTTTGAATTACAATGTTTCATAGAAGTAAATAAGCATAAATAATAAAAAATATCTATATATCAAATAAATATATATTAAAATTTAAATTATATTATTTGAAGAAAAGTAATATAACCAAAGGAATGTTATGCAAATTTGAAACAAAGAAGTTTTAATTTACATTGTAAAATAAAAAAATAAAAATGAGAAATTAAAAAAAAGAAATATATTTTGTGACAAAGTTGCATTCCATGATACAAAAGAGATCAAATTTAATATCCTTGATTGTCAAATTAGGAATGATTGAGATTGCCTTGTAAAGCATATAAATAAAACCTGATTTAGAATTATTGGAAATTACCAAAGAGAGTAAACATAAATAATAAAATAAGTATTATTTTATTATTAAACAAATATATATCAAAGCTTAAATGAATAAATTATTAGCGTGTAATACTACCAAATGAAAGTTAGCTAAATGTTTAGAGTTTAATTATAGAATAAGTAAAGAAAACAAAGGAATTGAAGAAATGCGATAAATCTTTTGGGAAAGTTTAATTCGAAGATAAAAAGAAAGTCAAGTCTAACATCATCAATAATCAAATTTTCCATGAAATTTGATATCTCAAAAAGCATGAAAAAAACCCATATAAAATGAAATATATGAAAATATTTTAATGAATATTTTATTAGATAAATCTCATGAAGACTTGTCTAATGATTTTTATTTCATCTTCATCATACAATATTTTGAATTACTCCAAGTCATTGAAATAAATAAACATAAACTGTAATAGATTTTATTTTAAAAGCATAAAGTGTAATAGTTTTTATTTTAATAAAATGTAAATATAAATTAAAGGAAAAAAATAAGATAAATTAAAGTAATGTAATTTAACCAAATCAAAACCTCGTAAATATCACATGAGAGATGATTTAGAGATAAATATTAGAATAACAATATCAAAAAACAAATATTTGGAGAAATTAGTTAAAAAAATATAAAAATAAATATTTAATTAGATAGAGGTAGTTAGGTGGTTTCAATAATGTTTGTGTCGTCTTGAATGGTTCTTATTGGGAATTACTATGAAATATCATAATAAATTAACATAAAAATTTAGTTATTATTTTACTATTATGCAAATATATATATTGAAATTTAAATGAGATAATTTAAAACATTGTAATCTAACAAAATGAGAATGATGCAAAGGCAACATAGACAACAATTTAGAGTTACCTAGTTGCATAAAAATTTGAAGTGAAAGATTTGAAAGAAACAAAAATTATGTAAGGAAATTCGATTTCATGATGCTAAAAGGATCAAGTATAACACCCTTGACCATCCAATCATACCAGAATCAAATGTCTTATAAAATTAGCTAAAACATTTAAAATTGAAAATGAATATATTTTTTAATGGGGCTTGCCAATATGAGTCCGACCACATTTGTTCTGTCCTAATCGGACATCATTTTGAATTATTGTGAATTTTTAAACTAAATTTAAAAAATAATAAATTTTTAATATGAAGATAATGTGTATTAATGAAATGTAATTTGTCCAATTGAGGTCAATCTAAGGATCACATGATAGGAGATTTAGAGTTACATGGTGATATAACAAAATCTAGACAAAATATTTTAAGAATTGACATTTACTATATAAGAAAAATATATTGTAAATTAATAAGTAGATTGAGTACATCATCCTTGATTCCCAAATCAGGTTTGAATCGAAATGCCTCATAAACTTTTACAGAGCACTAAGAATAAAATGTTAGAAAAAATTTAACTAGATAAACCTCAACAACTTGACTCCAACAGGCTTTATTTTGTCTGGATCAAACATAGTTTGTTGTTACTATAATATATCAAAGTAAAAAATCATTAATAAAAATAAATTATTTTCTTTACTATGAAGTAAATATATATTAAAGCTAAAATGACTAAATTGAAGCAATGGAGCATTATGATGTCAAAGCGATGCAAACGGAATATGAGTGAAAATTTATTATTTCAAAGCAATATAACAAAATTGAAGCAAAAACTTGGATGAAATGACAAAGTTATTTTAAAATTTAGACTTGAAGACATTAAGGTATCAAGTGTAACACTCTCAACAATTAAACAAATACGAATCAAATCCCTTATAAAGTATAAAAAAATCTTTGAAAATAAATATTTAACAATATAAATAGGAAAGTTTAATTGGATAAGACTTATTAAGATGAATCCAATAAAGTTTATTTCATCTGAATCATACCTTATTTGGAGTTACAATAAATTACCAAAAGAAAATAATCATTAATAATAAACAAATTTTTTTGATGTAAAGTAAATATATACTTAAGCAACAACAAGTTAAATTAAAACAATGTAACACCAAATCATGGCAATGTAACTGTCAACGAAGAAGAGATACAACAGTTAAAAAAATATAACCAACTTAACCTAAAGAATTGAAGAATTAAGAATTATTGTTCACAAATGTTGCATTAGAGGATATTAATGACATCAAGTGTAATATGCTAAACCATTAAAAAATGAATGAAACTGCATACCTCATAAAAAATACAAAACCATATAAATTTTAACTTGATAGTGCTCTTCTTGGCAACTCCAACAATGTTTATTTTATCTCAATGAGAGCTTCTTTAGAATTGCTAGAAAATAACCAAATTAACAGAGCATCAACAGTAATAAATTATTATTTTAATACATAGTAAATGTACAATAAGGTCGAAATGTGGTGAGCTAGACCAAAGAAATACAAGCAAGTTAAAGCAATTTAAAAGTCACACAAAAGAAGATTTAGAGTTATTTAGTATTGTAAGAATCAATATTTAATTTAATGGAGCTCAGAGAGACAACTCAAAGCAATGATTGTTCTTGCTTGATTAGTTTTATTTCTGGAATACTACTAATTATCAAAGTAACCAAGCATAAATAATAAGAATTTGTTTTTTTTTGTATTTGTTAAATAAATACTAAAGTCATTGAAACTCAAATCATGCACAATTATAAATGTATTAAAAAGCATGTTATAATAATTAAAAGTAAAATACCTAAAAATATAAGAAAATAAATATTTAATAAGATAGAGCTATTAGACTTCCTTATTTGTCAAAAATATATGAATTGAAATGACTCACAAAGCAAGAAGAAATTATGAAAAATAAAAAATTTAAACATTTTGAAACAAAAATTTAAGTGAATAGTGTACATGGAGATGTGTCCAACTACATTTCTTTTGCCTCAATTGGAACACTTTTGGAATACTATGAATTATGAATTTAAATGTGCAGAAATAATAATTTGTTATTGATTTGTTTGTAAGTAAATAAAAATTAAAGAAAAATTAAGAAAATTTAGAAAAAAAATAAAGCAACAATAGAGCAATGGAAAAGCCATAATTGATGAGACTTAAAGTAACGTAGTAGAACAACTAATCTAAAGCAAAACATCTGAAGAAATGAAATAATTTTTATAGAAAGTTACACTCAAAGTCACTAAGGTTATCAAGTATGACGTAAGTCCAACGATGTTTGTTTCATCTAAATTAGTCATTGATTACATTGCTCAAATGTAAAAAAATAGAGTAAACAAGAAAGAATTAAAATCAGATAAATTTAAATATTCCATAAATAAATTATAAAATTAAAAATCACATAAATTTAATAAATGCAATATTACAGTTTCTTAGTAATATAACAAATCAATCCAAAACAATTGATGAAATAAGAAAAATTTTACAACAAAGTTTCACTAAAATAATAAGGAGATCTAGTATAATATCTTTTATTGTAAAATAAGATAAAAATTAATGTGTACAAAAAACTATACAAAAACTTAGAAATTTGAATATCTAAAAATATGTAAATAAATATTTAATTTGATGGAGCTCGTGGAGAAGAGTCTGAAGACTTTAACTTCTTCCCATTCTGACATCATTCAGAATAAATTTAATGCAATAAATTGAAAAACTTAATGCCAAAAACCTAAAAATTAAATATTTAAAGATATATAAAATTAATGTAATAGATATTTAGTAAATTTTTGTTAGAAAAAGCGAAAATTTTAAATAATTTAATAAATTAAATGATATGAATGCAAAGGTCACACAATAAAGGATTTGGAGTAATATAATAATTTGACCAAATCTAAAAAAAATATTTCAAGCAATAAGATTTTGACAAAAGAAAATTAATTTAAAAGTAAAAAATTTTCTTAAGAAGTTTGTAAAAGTTCTAGAGAATAAAAATTAATATTTAAATTATTTTCACTGATAATGTTAAGTCCAATGATGCTTGTTTCATTATGACCAAATGTTATTTTGAGCTACTATAATTAACAAAAAATAAAATAAGAAAAATAAATAATCAATTATTATTTTAATATTAAGGAAAAATCTGTTAAATGTGAAATGAGATAAATGAAAAAGTGCAATATATTCAAAACAATGTGAATCTTGCACTAGAGTAGGATTTGAGTTTTGTAGGCATATACTCAAATTAAGGTAAACAATTTGATAAATTGTGATATAAACAAAATGAGAAAGCATCATTCTAAGATAGTAAGGATATCATTCACGACATCCTTAACCGTAAAACCAAGTACAAATAAAAATAACATATAAAGCAGCCGAAAACCATAAAAAGTTAAAATATTTTAAAATATAAAAATCAATATTTAATATATAGGGCTAGTTGATGTAATTCCAATGAAGCTTTTACCTCTTTAATGGACTTTGCCTAGAATTAGTATGAATTACAAATATAAATAAGTATAAAAATTGATAGATCATTATTCTAATTATAAATAAATATATATTAATACCAAAAAGAGGTAAGTTACACTAATGTAATATAACAAAATAAAAATAATATAAATGTCAAAACTTGAAAAGATAAAATAAATGGTACAAGAAATTAAAATTTCAAGATATTAAGAACATCGAGTGTAACATCTATAGTAATTAGATCAATTATGAATCAAAATAGCACATCAATTATTCAAAATCCTAGAAATAAATAAAAAAAAATATAAAATGAAATATTTAATTAAATAAAGCTCGACGATTTGAGTCTAATAATGTTTATTGGAACTTGATTGAACCTTATTTAGAATTCTCATGTATTACCAAATAAATAATAGTAAATAACAACAATACTTATATTAATTAAATAGATACAACAATTAAAATGTTAAAAATTCATTAAATGTAATGTTAAGTACACAAAGGGATTTAAAAATCACACTTGAGGAGAACTAGAGTTTCTTAGTAATACAATCAAATGATTGTAGAAATTTTCTTAAAATAAGATAATTTGTGAGTGAAGGTTGCAATGAAAAGGTACTAAGGAAATCAAGTTTAAAATTTTCAAAAATAAAATTAGATTAAAAAAATAATACTTCATAAAGTGTTAAAAATATATAAAAAATTAAATATTTAAAATAATAAAAAATAAAGTTTTAACAAGATAGAGACCAAAGAAATTAGTCCAAGCACATTTTTTTCACCTCCATCGAACCACCATTGCAATTATAGAAAATTATCAAATTTAATAAAAAACTAATAAATTTCTATATTATTATTAATAAGATATAGATTAAAGTTAAAATGAGATAAATTAAAGCAATATAATATTTTCAAATAAAATCAATGTAATGTACAAACCATAAATGATTTAGTAATACAAAATAATATAACCAAAAGAAATAAAAATTTTGAAGAAATGAACTTAATTTTTTAAGAAAATTATTTCCCATGCCACTATGGAGTTTGATCAGACTTCCTTGTTTATTAAATTTTCTATGAATTGAAATGCTTCATAATGTAAGATAAAATTATAGAAAGTAAAAGACATGAAAATATAATAAAACAAATTTTAAATTTCTTACATCCTCATCAGGTCTCGATTGGAATTATATGAAATTACCAAAGTAAATAAGAAAAAAAAAATAATCATTATTTTCAAATTAAGAAAATTTTCATTTAAATTAATATATGATAAATTCAGACAATATAGCATAAAAAAACAAAGACATCTATAGATCGCAGTACAAGAGAATAAATGTTATGTACCAACATAACCAAATAATAGAAAAACATTTGAACAAATTATATAAATTGTGTAGGAACGTTAAATTCCAACATATTAAGTAAATCAAGTGTGACGTCCATAATTATGATATTAAATGCTAATAAAAAATTTTTAAAAAGAATGCACAAGTTAAAAAAAATAAAATTTTAAAAAAATTTAATAATGAATATTTAATTTGATAGAGCTCCAAGAGTTGAGCCTCATGATACTTTTCTCATCACGATCGATCATAATTTCTAATTTTTATAAATTACAAGGTTAAGAATGGATAAATAATTAAAAAATAACTATTTTAAATTAATGAAATTTATAATATAATTGAAATGTGATAAATCAAAGCATTGTAATATAAAATAATCAAAGCAATGTAAAGGTCACATGATAAAAGATTTACTATTTCACAATATCATAACCAAACCAAAACAAAAAAACCTAAAGAACTAAATTAAATTATACTAGAAAGCTTACGGATTATAGATTAGGAAAATTCTCGAGTGTTAATCAAAATACCCCACAAAGTCAATTAAAAGACTAGAAATTAAAATATTTTAATTGGTAAAATTAGTTATTTAAAAAGATCAAGCTCCTTAAGATAAGTGAAATGGTGTTTGTTTATTCTGCAAAAAACTTCTTTCAGAATTACTATGACTTAACAAATTAATTAAACATAAATTAAATAAGTTAAAGCAATATAATAAAAAAATCAAAAGGATGTCAATTTTAGAAGAAAGGAGATTTAGAGTACAATGCAATATGACAAAATTCAACAAAACAAATTTCAAAAATAAGATTGTTTGGAAAAATTATGATTCTAACATACTAAGAAGATAGAATGTACCATTCTCGATCATCAAAAGAAATACAAAAAAGAAAGCTTCTTCTAGGCTCTTAAACTCCTAAATATAACATATTTAAAAGTATTGAAATGAATATTTAATTTAATATAACCTTTTAAGAAGTGTTCAATAATATTTGCTTCCTCTTGAATGGACTTCTTAGTGATTCACAATGAATTGCAAAAGCAAATAAACATAAATAATAAAAGCTTTTAAATTTAATTTTAAAACATTATATATTAAAGTTGAAATAAGATAAATGAAGGAATGTATTAAAAACAAATCAAAATGATACGAAGGCCATAAGAGATAACATTTGGTATTACATATGAATATAATAAAATCAAAGAAAAAACTTTAATGAAATGATATGTTATACAAGAAATGTGCATTCCAACATACTAAGGAGATTGAGCCTAAATCCTTTATTTTATCAAATCTAGTAAAAATTGGAAAGTCCCATGAAGTGTGAAAAGGTTCTAGCAAATAAATTGTATAAAAAGAGAAATAAATGAAAATTTAAATTGATAGTGCTCATTAAGATGAGTTAAATAACATTTGTATCTTCTCCAACAAATCTTGCTTTGAATTGCTTAAAATTACAACAAAATTAATTTTAAATAACAAAAAATTAGAACTTTAAAATGAGCTAAATTAAAGTAAAGTAATATAACTAATTGAAAGTGATGCAAAAATCAGATAAGAAGAGAAATATGTTTTCATATTAATATAAAAAAATCATTGAAAGAAATTTGAAGAAATAAGACAATATGTATGGGAATTTTTATTACATGATACTTAGGTTGTTAACGATCACATTCTTGATCATCAAATCATGCACAAATCAAATATCTTCAAAATCAAGGCAAAATATTAATAATAATATAATAAAAAAAATTAGTATTTAGTTCGACAAAGCTCAAACAAAATGACAACAAAGATGTTTTTTTATCTTAGTTGGACTTTGTTTGGAAATTTTTCTATTTCAAAATACATAGACAATAAGATAAATTAATTAAAACTTCAATATTAATAAAATATATATTAATGTTGACGAATAGTAAATAAAAGCAATGTAATATATCTCAACCACAACTTCACAAATGTCACACGATGGAAGATCTAATGTTACATAGTAATATTTTCTAATGAATGCTAAACATTTTAAAAAATTGGTTAAATAGTATGAAAAAGTAACATTTCGAGATATTACTATTGAGTATAAAATCATCAGACATCAAATCATGGTAGAATCAAAATATCTCATAAACCAAAGTACAAATCAAAGTAAAAAGTTTTGAAAAAATGATTTAAAATTTTTGGGAATGTTGCATTCTAAGACACAAAGGACAAAAGAATGTTGTGTTCTCAAATATGAAATTATATACAAAATAATTTTTTTTAGAAAACCCAAAAACAAAGAAAATAATTTTTTTAAAAATTTAATGATTATAACATTTTCCAATTTAGCTAATTGAGATAAGCCTAACAATGCCTATTTCTTCTTGATCAAACGACATTTGAAAATATTTCTAATTAGAATATTAAATAATTGTAAATGATAATAAGTCATTATTTGAGTAGTATTTAAATATATGTTAAGCCTAAAATGAGAAAAATGAAAGTAACTTAATATAACAAAATGTAAATGAGGTAAAAAGTCATAAGAAAGATCCAAACATAAATAATAAAATAATGAAATCATAGCAAAAAAGTAATGATAAAATGTGTTTAGTTCAGTTGGAATGTTGCATTGAATGATACTAAGGACATCATGTTAACATCTTCAATCGACAAATAATGCATGAATTGACATGCGCCATAAAATGTGTAACAACTATATAAAAGTAAGCAAATAAAAAAATAAAAATAAATATTTAATTAGATGAATCTCATTATGATAATTTACAAATGTTTGTTTCCTCTCAATCAAAGCTAGATTTAAAGAATTAAAAATTACCAAACTAAAAAAAGAACTAATTAAAAAATATTATTTTAATGCAAAGTAATTATATATTGATGAGAAAATTGGATAGAAGCAATTTATATTATGAAATCAAAGTGAAATAAATGTCAACATGAGTTTTTTTGGAATTTCATAGTAACATAACCAAATGAAAGCAAAAAATGGCAAAATATGAGAAATTGCACATGAAAGTTTATTTCCAATACATTTAGAACATTGAGTGCAACATCTGACATTGTGAAATCAGGTAAAAATGAAAAGGTTATGTAAAACTTGCTTAAATTCTTTGAAATAAAATTTTCAAAGTTATATAAAATCTTTGTTAGATATCACTCATCAAGATGAGTTAAACAACTTTTTTCAACTATATTAGTCCTCATTTTAATTTCGATGATATAAAAAATTAAATCAATATTAATAATAACTAATTTATATTTTAATATTAACCAAGTTTTTATCTAAGGTAAAATAAGTTAAATAAAAGCAATGTATCACGAAATTAGAGCAATGTAAAAGTCAAATTAGAAAAGATTTAGTGTTATAAAAAATTTATTCCATTCAAACAAATAAATTTAAAGAAATGAGGTGAATTATGTAGGAAAATTTCTTTCCAAGATACTAAGGAGATTTAGTGTAAGAAACACAATAGTCAAATAAAGTGCAACATGACAAGACTAGTAAAGCGTGCCAAACAATTAAATATATATGTGTATAATGAATATTAAGTAGATAGAGTTCATCAAGAGGAGTTCAATTATGTTTTGTTCTGTCTTTATTACACCCTATTTAGAATTATTACAACATTAAAAAAGTAAATAATAAAAAATTATTACATTATTATTAAGTAAATATATTTTAAATTTATAATTAGATAAATCAATGAAATATAATATAACTAAATAAAAGTGATGTAGCGGTTAGACAAGAGGATATTTAGAGTTACATAGTCCTTATCCAAATAAAAAAAATTCAATGAAAATTAAATAAATTTTATAAGAAAATTACATTTGACAATACCAAGGAGAACGAGTATAGCATCCTCAATAACTGAATAAGAAATGAGGTTAAATGCTTCATAAAATATCCAAAGAACTATAAATAAATCATTTAGAAATATAAAAAACACATTTAATTGGATATAAAACTTTGAGTTACTACAAATGTCCAAAATAACTAAGCATAAAATAATATAAAATACATTTTAAGATTACATAAATATATATTATTGTTGAAAATATGATAATTGAAATAATGTAACATAGTGAACTAAATGTAACACAAATGTTACACTAAAGGAAATTTAGAATTACGAAGTAGTATAATCAAATTAACATAAAAATTTTGAAGAATGGGACAAAATGTATAAGAAAGTAACATGTCAAGATGCATAATAGATCAAGAGCTACATTCTTAATTTCCAAATAAGTAACGAATTAAAATGTTTGATAAAACATACAAAGATCATTTAAAATAAAAGTTTTAAATACATAAAATGGATTATTTTATCAAGTTAAGTTTACTGAGGCAAGTCCAATGGCATTTGTTTAGTTTTGGATTATCGAACAAAGCAATTGGAATACCTTGAATTATCAATTTAATTAAGCAAAAACATAGTAAAGGTAAAATAATACAATTTAAAATACTCTAAAATAACCAAACGAAAGCGATGTAAAGGCCGTTTAGTTTGGTATTTAGAGTTACATAATAATATAGCTAAATCTAAACTAAAAATTTAAAAAATTAGATATATTGTATGAGAAAGTTGCATTCAAAGATGCTATAGAAATAAAGTGTACTATCCTTGATCATCAAATAATGTACTATAGAAATGTATCATAAAGAGTGCAAAAACACTATTAAATAAAATAATTGAGACATAAAAATGAATGTTTTGTTTGATAGTGCTCATTGAGATAAGTCCAATAAGATTTGTTACCTCTCGATAAAATGTTGTTTTTAATTGTGCAAATAAGAACTTATAAGTTATTATCCCAATATTTTGTCAATATATATTAAAGCTAAAAATTGATAAATTGAAGTAATGTAATATAACTAAATAAAAAATTTAGGATTTTGACATGAGAAACATTTCATTGAGGTATCCAAATATGACAAAATGAAAGAAAATTTTTTTATGAAATGACAAATTATATATGAAAGTTACATATGAAGTAAATAAGGAGATTGTGAGTAACATCATCAATTGCTAAATCAGGTATGGACAGAAATATCCATAACCATGCCAAAAGCTTAGAAAATAAATATTTAAAATAATTAAAAAAATTCATTATGTAGATTTTAGAAAAATAAGTCCAATGACATTTGTTCTGTCTCAATTAGAAGGCATAAAGAATTTTTATGAACTACAAAAGTAAAAATGCATAAATAATAATAATTCATTATTTAAATATGAAACAAAAATAAAAACATTATGGTATAACAAAATCAAATTCATATTAAGCTCATGCAAAAAGAGATTTATAGTTACATAATTATAGAAACAAACCAAAATGAAAAATTTTAGAAAATTACAAAAAGTTTACAAGATTTTTTAATTTCAAGATACTAAGGAGATCAAGCATAACATCCTGAATTATTATGTCAGTAATAAACTAAATCTCCCATCAAGCATCAAAGAACACTGGAAGTAAGATATTTTAAAATATAAAAATAAATATTTAATTTTTTATTGTTCATTGGGACGAGTCAAAGGATGATTGTTTTGTCTCAATAAAGTTGCCTTTGCAATATTTATGAATTACAAAGTAAGCATATATGACAATAAATTATTCTTTTAAATATTACAAAAATATATATTAGAGCTAAACATATCATAAATTAAAATGATATATCTTTAGCACAATAGATGATTTAGTGAAATATAGTAGTATGACCGAATAAAAGAAAAATAATTTACGAAATTGGACAAATTGTGAATTTGCACTTGAAGACGTTAAGGACATTAACTGTGATATCCTCCTTCTTTAAATTTGTTACAAATAAAAAAGACTTAAAAGGAAATAAAAAAACATTAAAAAATAAAATAGATCTCATTGTTAAAGTGATTATTTAGTTGCATAAAGTAGGTCGGCTTGCATCTAACATCATTTATTTCATTTTAATTCGACATTGTTTTTAATTACTATGAATTACAGAAACAAAATGGCATAAATACTAAAGTTTTATTATTTCAATATGAAGTAAATATATTTTAATAGTGAATTGAGGCAAATTGAAGAAATGTAATAATAGCAAATGAAAGCATTGTAGACAACACTTGAGAGAAGATTTAGAGTTAATAGTAATATAAAAAGCAAAAGTGAAGACTTTGAAGAAATGAGATTAATTGTGTAAGAAAGGTATCTCTAAAGATACTAAATTGATCAAAAGTAACATTATCATTTGTCAAATGAAGTACTAATAAAAATATTATATAAATCAAGCTAAAAGCATTAAAAATTAAATATTTAAAAATATAATAACTATTATTTAATTAGTAGAGCACACTAAGACGAGCCTAATGATGTTATTTGATCTAGATTGGACCAAGTTTTGTGCTACCCAAAATTACGAAAAACAATAGAATATAATAAAATATTATTTTAATACAAAATAAATACATATAAAGTTAAAATGAGATGAATTAAAGCAATGTAGTATAGCAAAATAAAATGTCATGAAAAGATGACATAAGTGGAGACAAAGAGATATGTAGTAATATCACAAAATTAAAGAGAAAAATATTGAGAAGAAATTACTAAAATTATATTAAAAATTGCATTCAAAGATAATTAGAAGATCTAGTGTAACATCCTTGATAATCTAATTAGGTGTGAATCATAATATCTCATAATAACATGTAAAAGTCATATAAAATAAAATATTTGCAAATATAAAATGAATATTTTTCTAGATAGAGCTCATGATAGCAATTTAAGTAACATATTTTTCATCTTGGTAAATTCTTATTTAGAATTACATTCAATTTTAAAAATAAAAAAGGACAAATAATACAAAAAATATTATTTTATTATTACAAAAATATATAATAAAGCAAAAATAAGAAAAATTAAAGTAGTTTAACATAACTAAATGAAAGCAATGCCCACTCCACACGTGGGGAGACATTGAGTTAATATGTATGTGAGCAAATCAAAACAAAACAATGAGTGAAATTAGATGTATTATATGTGAAAGTTGCATTCTATGTAAGGAGATTGAGTATAACATAGTTGATGCTGAAATCAAGTACAAATTAAGGTTCCATAAAAAAGTACACCAAACTCCAAGAAAGTAAAATATTTAAGAATGTAAAAAAAAGAAAATTAATTAGATAGAGCTCACAAAGGCGACTCCAACAATGATTTTTTTATCCTCATAGGCCCAAATTTTGAATTTCTACTTATCACAAAATTAACTAAACCTAAATCATATTAAATTAATTTTTTGCTTTAGGTAAATATATATTAAAACTAAAATCCTATAAATAGAAGGAATGTAAATAAATCGAAGAGATACAATAGGAAATTTTGAAGAGATCTATAATTTCAGAGTATTATAATGAAATCAAAAAAGAATATTTGAAGAAAAGTCATAAATAATATGGAAAATTTTTATTTTATGATAATCAAAGGATGGAGTGTAGCATCCTCAATTGTTAAATCACATGGAAATGAAAATGCCATTTAAAATTTGCTAAAATACTAAAATAAATATTTTAATACATAGAAGTAAATATTTAATTGTGTAAAACTTATTTATGGAAGTCTAAGGATATTTCTTTCATCTTAATAACTATGAATTGTATTAGTAAATAAGCTTAAGTAATTGGAAATCATTGCATTAAGGTTAGGTAAAAATAAATTAATGCTTAAAATAAAAATGTTAAAGAAACACAACACATGAAATCTAACCCATATAAGTGTCACACTTGATTGATCTATAGCTTCATATTAGCACAACCAAAGTAAAGAAAAATTTTGAATAATTGATATAATTTTTTTTTAAGAAAGTTGCATTCTTAGACAATACAGAGATCTAGTGAACATCATTGATTGACAAATTCAAAATGCCTCATAAAATATTCCAAAACATAGAAAGCATATAATTATAAATTCACAAAGTAATAAAAAGTTGTATATACCTCTTTGAGATGGATGCAACAACATTTGTTTCTTCTCAGAATAGAGGAGAAATAATGTATCCTCATAATATAACAAAATCAAAGCAAATCATTTGAAAAATTGAAATAAATTTTACACAAATGCTACATTTCAATATATTAAAGGGATTGAGTGTAAAATCCTCAAACATAAAATTATGTATGAATTAAATTATTAAATAAAGCATATCAAAATAATAGAAAATAATATATTAAAAAATTTAAAAATAACTATTTAAAGTATAAGCTCTTCTGCACAAGTCATTCAGAAAATAATATAACATAAAATTGTTTCATCTTGATTGTATGTCATTCAGAATTTTTATAAATTACAAAATAAACAAAATAAATAAAATAAAAGTAATAATTTTTTTAATATTAAGTATAAATATATTGAAGACTAAATGTGATTAATTAAAGAAATGTACTACTATGAAATGAAGGAATTGCAAAGGAAACAACTGGGGAACCTTTAGTGTTACCAAGTGATCATGCAAAATCAAAGAAAACCTTTTAAGGGAATAAAATAAGCTATACCATAAAGCTACATTCCATGACACCATCGATACTGAGTGTTACAATCTCGATAATAAAATTAGTTATGAATTAAAATATCATATAAAGCATTCCAAAACAAAAAAATAAAATATTGTAAACAATAATAAAAAGAAATATTTATATAAAAACTTTGGGAAGGGAGTGTAACAAAATTTCTCTTATCTCTATTAGACATCATTTGCTATTTTAGAAAATAACCAAACAAAAAAATACAAATAATAATTACTTTTTAAGTTAATATATGCTAAATATAAAATTAAAAAACTTAAAGTAAAGGAATATATTCAATTAAAAGAAATGCAAACATCTCATAATAGGAAAAGTATAGTTTCATAGACATAAAAGAAAATTAATTTATATAATTTAAGGAAATGAGGCAAAATTAATGGTAAAATTGCATTTTAGAATATTAAGAAGATGAAGTGCAACTTCCTAGATCATAAACTTACATACAAATTTAAATACATCACAAAGAATGGCAAAACCCTTGAATGTAAATTATAAAAAAATCAGTTTTTAAAAAGGTAGATCCCTTTGATACAAGTTCAACATTCATTTCATCTCAATCTAACCCTCATCAACACTAATACAAATTACCTACGTAAAAGAGTGAAAATAATAATAAATAGCTAATTCCAAATTTAATAAATTTTTTTAAGCTAACATGATAAAAAGTCAAACAATATAATATAACTATAAAGCAAGTAAAAAAATAAAAAAAATATTTCAAAATATAGCAATAAAAATTTAAATTGATAGAGTTCATTGGTACATGTCCACAAACATTTCTTTAGTAGGCATAAATTTTAGTAAGTATTTATTTTCTTAATAACAAAATATAAACATTCATTATAGTAGAAATTTGAAAATTTACGATTTGTATTAGAATAAATATAAAGCAATGTAAAAGCCCTATTTGATGAGATTTATAGTTACATAATAAAATAACAAAATTAAAAAAATATTTTGCATAAATGAAATAAATTTTATGAAATGCTACACTTCAGGATATTAAAGTTATTGAGTGTCACATCTCCTAATTTAAAAGAAGTATGAGTTATACTGTCTTGTAAAAGGTATGAAACCTGACGAATATAAAATGTTTAAAAGTATAAAAATAAAACTTTAATTGGATAAAGCTCTACAAAATATGTCTATTGACATTTAATTCATCACAATTAGACGTGATTTTGAATTATAATGAATTAAAATTTAAATAAGTACAAACAAAAAAGTTATTGTTAAAATAATAAGTAAATTTATATTCATGCTGAGATGAGATAAAATGAACAAATATAATACAACAAATAGAAAGGATCATAAAGGTCACATAACAGGTTATTAATAGTTGCATAATAATATAAAAGTTCAAAGTGAAAACTTTTAACAATTCAAATAAATAATATATGAGCGTTGGATGCCATGTTTTTAAGGAGATTGAGCATGGCACCCTCGATCACTAAAAAAGGTATGAATAAAAATTTCTTACGAAGCATGTGAAAATAATAGAAAGTAAACATTTAAAAATATAGAAACGAATATTTAATTTGACTAGTCTAATAATGATTCTTTTGTGTCAATAAACCTTTTTGGGAATTTCTACAAATTGTTAATGTAAATAAACAAAGATGATAATAAATTATTCATTTATTATTATGTGAATATATATTCAACTTTAAATTAAATAAATTAAAGCAATCTATTGTAACCAAATGAAAGCAATATAAAAGACCATGAGAGAAGAATTAAGTTACATTGTGATAATCAAATAAAAGTGAACACTTTAAGGAGATAAGGTATATTATATAAGATGGTTACATTTTGAGATACTAAAGATTGTAAAGAAATCAAGTGTAACATCCTCTCTCAAAAAATTAGGTTCCAATAGTATTGTCTTGTAAAATATGCCAAAATCCTAGAAAATATAATACATAAAATAAAGACATGATATTTTAATTGGAGAGTTCATCAATTTGAGTCCATCAACATTTTTTTGACTCTATTAGATAATGTTTGGAAGTACAAAGAATTAAAAAATTAAATAATAAAAATAATAATAAATTATTATTTTAAATGTAAAAAGTAAAATACTTAAAAATATAAAAAAATATATTTAATTAGATATAACTCATTATTATGAGTCAAAAGACATTAATTTTATCTACATTTATTTTTTTTGGAAATAGCAATAGTTAAAAAGAATTTAAAAAAATAATACCAAATTAAAATTTTTATAATAAGTAAAAAATTTACCAAACGTGAAATAACTTAAACTTATTCGATGTGGTACAGTACAAAAAAACTGATGTAAAGGATTTACTAGAGGATAATTAGAGTTTCAAAGTACCACAACCAAATCAATGCAAAAGCTTTAAAGAAATAAGAAAAATTATTCAAGTAGCTTTCCTAGATACTATGGAGATTAAGATTTGCATCAATGATTATAAATTTAAGTATAAATAAAAATGCCATGTAAAGAATTCTAAAATAATAAAAAAATAAAAAAATATATTTAAAAATAAAAAATAATTTTTTTGGTACAAAGGAAATCATGCTAAGTCCAACAACGTTTTTATTAATTCTATTTTCTTTGTTTGGAAATACTACAAATTACAAAATTAAAAAGACATAATTAATAATATAGTATTATTTTATCGTTTTATATATATATATATATATATGAAGGCTTAAATGGGATAAATTGAAGCAATGTAATACAACCAAATCAAAAAGATGAAAAATGTGCTTCAAAGGAAGATTAAGAGTTTTATATTAATAACTCTATGAGGAATAAAACATTTAAAGAAATTGGATTAATCGTTCTAGAAAGATTCATTTCAAGATATTAAGTAATTGAAATGTAACATCTAGGATAACAAAATCTAGTCTAATTCAAAATGTCTTCTAAAAATGCAAAAATTTTGAAAAAAATTATTTATATGTTTTAAAAAAATATATTTAAATGGACATACCTTGTTGAGATAAATCAAAATCCTTAGGACGAAATGGTCACTTGATATAAGACTTAGAGTTACATAGTAAAACAACAATACCAAAGGGAAAAACTCTAAGAAAAGAAAATAAATTATTAAGAAAAGTTGTACTCCAAGATATTAAGGAGGTTAAGTTCTACATTCTTAATCTTAAAATTAGGAACAAATTAAAATATCTCATAAATCATGAAAAATACTAGAAAATAAATATTTAAAAAAATGAAAAGATTTTTAATTTGTTATAACCTATTGAGGTGAGTCCAATAAAAATTTTAATATCAAAGAAATATATAATAAACCTAAAATTATGTAAATTGAATAAATGTAATATAATCAAATCACTGTGATGTAAATCTCACACACAAGTAAGATTAGTGTCCTATGGTAATATAACCAAATTAAAGTGAAACTTTGAAGATGAATAAGATGAGTAAACATCATTCTAAGATACTAAGAAAATCATTCGTGACATCTTCAATCATAAAATAAACTACAAATAAAAAGTATTTTAAATTATAAAAATCATTATCTAATGGAATAGAGCTCGTAGACATAAGTCCATCTAAGTTTGTCTTATTTCTATTGGACACTGTCTAGAATTACTAGAAATTACAAAATTAAATAAGAATAAAAGGATAAAGTATTATTTTAATGTTAATTAAATCTATATTTAAATGCTAAAAAGACATAAACGTTGCTATGCAACATAACAAAGTGAAAATTATGTGAATGTCAAATGACCCATATTTATAGTTAGTAAAGTAGCCAAATTTGAAGCAAAAAATTGAAAAAATAAGATAAATTATGTAGCAAAGTGAAATGTTCTGATATTAAGAACATATTTGATCATTAAACAAAGTATAAATGAAAATGACTTGTGAATTGTTCAAAAATACTACAAAATCAAGTAAGTAAAAATATTAAATTGAATATTTAATAAAATAGAGCATGCCCAATGGAGCCTAATGCTACTTTCTTTGTTTAGATTGAAATTTTTTTAGAATTTCAATGAATTACAAAAGTGAATAAAAATAAATAATTATAACAATTGTATTAAACAAATTTATTTTAAAATTAGAAAGACATTAATTAATTTGATATAATATAAAGTAATCTAAATAATGTAAAGCTCACACTATAGGAGAATTAGAGTTTCTTAGTAATATGACCAAATAATAACAAAATATTTCTTAAAATAATATATTTTGTGAGAAAAAGTTGTAATCCAATGCACAAAGTAGATCAATTTTAAAATTTTCTATCATCAAATTGGATATGAATTAAAATGATGCATAAAGTGTTCAAAACATATAGAAAGTAAATTATTTAGAACTATAAAAATAATTTCGTAGCTTGATAGAGATCGATGAAAGAACTCTACGGACATTTATTTCCTCCACATAGAAACACTTTTTGACTTATAGAAATTTATCGAAGTAAATAAACAAAACAAATAATAAATTGTCAGTGTAATTTTTTGAGAATGTAGATTAAAATTAAAAATTAATAAATTGAAGCAATTTAATATATCTTAATAAAAGCAAATGTAATGCTCACATTATAAATAGTTTAGTGCTTCAAAGTAATATAACCAATTAAAATAAATGATTTTAAAAAAATAGATAAATTATTCAAGAAAGTTATTTTCCATGATGCTAGAGATATGAAATAGGATTTTAATTATTAAATTTTGTATTGATTAAAACATCTTATTAATTTGATAAAATTTGTCAAGGTTAGTCCAATGACATTTGCTATATCACTGTCAGTCCTCATTTAGAATTAATACAAATTACAAAATCAAAAATAAAAAAATAATAATTGTTATTATTTTAATATTAAGTAAATGTATAATAAATGTAAAATGTGATAAATTGAGAAAATGTAATTTATCAAAACCAAAGACAAGTAAATGTCTTACGGGAAGAGATTTGATGTTACACGATAATATAACCAAATAATCAAAAAAAAATTCACAAAAGAGATAAATTATATTAGGAAGTTTCAGTCAAAGATAATAAGGAGATAAAGTGTGACATCCATAATTATGAAATTAATTGCAAAATAAAATATCTCAAGAAGAGTACTAAAATCCTAAAGAAAATAAATTTTAAAAATTTTAATAATGAATATTTAATTTTATCGAGCTCCTAAAGTTAAGTCCTGTTAATATTGTTCTAAAATTATTGAAGCTAATTTTGAATTTTTTATAAATTATTAAATAAAGTATAGATAAATAATAAAAAATTACATTTTCATTTTTATAAAATATGTAATAAAATTTAATTTTGGTGAAGCAAAGCATTATTATATAATAAAAATAAAATAATGTCAAGGCTACATAATAAAAGAATCATTTGTTCATATTAACAAAACAAAAAAAACCCTAATAAAATGAACTAATTTGCGTTAGAAAGCTTAGGTATTATGGATTACTGACAATCATGAAAGTGACAATCTTGATCATCGAGTACGTAAGAAACAAAATACTCCACAAATTGTACAAGAACTCAATAAAATAAATTATTTTAAAAGCTAAAATAGATTGTTGAATTTGATAGGACTTCTTAAGATGAGTGAAATTATGTTTGTTTCATCTTCAACAAAATTCATTTGGAATTATTATGAATTACAAAATTAATTGAACATAAATAATAATAAATTGCTATTTTATGTTCAATAAATATATGTTAAATATGAAATGACATAAACCTAAATTAAGTAATATAATCAAACAAAAGAAATGTATGTCACATGAGACAAAAATTAGTGTTACATAGTAATATAACTAAATCAAAGAAAAAAATTAGCATAAATGTTATAAATAGTAAGTGAAAGATAAATTAAAAAATACTTGGAAGAGTGAGTATGACATGCTCGATCATCAAATAAGGTCAGAATCAAAATGCATTATGAAGCATTCCAAAAGTATAAAAAAATATTCCTAAAGTTAGGTCCTATGAATATTGTTCTAACATTATTGAAGCTAATTTTTAATTTTTTATAAATTATTAAAAAAAGTATAGATAAATAATAAAAAATTACATTTTCATATTTATAAAATATGTAATAAAATTTAATTTTGGTGAATCAAAGCATTATAATATAACAAAAACAAAATAATGTCAAGGCTACATAATAAAAGAATCATTGATTCATATTAACAAAACAAAAAAACCCTAATAAAATGAACTAATTTGCATTAGAAACCTTAGGTATTATGGACTGCTGACAATCATGAGAGCAACAATCTTGATCATCGAGTACGTAAGAAACAAAATACTCCACAAATTGTATAAGAACTCAATAAAATAAATTATTTTAAAAGCTAAAATAGATTGTTGAGTTTGATAGGGCTTCTTAATATGAGTGAAATGATGTTTGTTTCATCTTCAGCAAATTTCATTTGGAATTATTATGAATTACAAAATTAATTGAACATAAATAATAATAAATTGCTATTTTATGTTCATTAAATATATGTTAAATATGAAATGACATAAACCTAAATTAAGTAATATAACCAAACAAAAGAAATGTATGTCACATGAGACAAAAATTAGTGTTACATAGTAATATAACTAAATCAAAGAAAAAAATTAGCATAAATGTTATAAATAGTAAGTGAAAGCTAAATTAAAAAAATACTTGCAAGAGTGAGTATGACATGCTCGATCATCAAATAAGGTCAGAATCAAAATGCATTATGAAACATTTCAAAAGTATACAAAAATATTCATAAAATGTAAAAGATTAACATATAGTTGGATAGAACTCATTTAGATAAGTCCAAAGACATTTGTTTTGTCTTAATTGGACCTCATTTGGAATAACTATAAATTTTCAAAACAAATAAACATAAATTAATAAATTATTTCTTATTTTTAATTAAAAATATAATAATATTGAATGAGATAAATTGAAGTAATATAATAAAATTAAATCAAAAAATAAAAATAAATGTCATAAGGTAGAATATTTAGAGTACAAAGTAATATAACAAAATCAAAGTAAATATTTTTAAAAACATTTAGATAAGTTGCATAAAAAATATTATTCTAACATACTTTGGAGATAAAGTGAAACATTCTTGATCGTCAAATGAGGTATGAATAAAAAAGCTTCTTCTATGCTATCAATTGACTAGATATGACATATTTAAAAGTTTTCAAAGGATTATTTAATTACATAAAGCTTTCCAAGAAGCGTTCAATGATGTTTGTTTCCTCTCAAATGGAACTCTTAATGAATTATACTGAATTACGAATGTAAATAAAAAAAACAAAAATTTTAAATTTAATGTTAAGAAATTAAATTTAAAGTAGAAAAGAGATAATGTAATACAGTTTATTGTAACTAAATTAGAGCTATGCGATGGCCACAAGAAGATGTGATTTAGAGACAAGCATGATTATACCAAATCTTTGCAAAAAAAATTTAAAGAAATCATATATGTTGCATAAGAAAGTTGCACTTCAACATACTAATGAGATTGAGTGTACTTTGATATTTCATGAAATCTTGTGTGAATAAAGAAGTTCCATAAGGTGTGAAAAATAAAGTCAAAAGAGTTAAATTAAAGGAATGTAATTTAACTAAATGAAAGTGATGTAATGATTACACGAGATGAGAATTACATTTTCATAGTAGCATAACAAAGTCGAGGAAACAATTTGAAGAAACAAGATAATATGTACAGCAAGTTTGCATTACATTATACTCAAGAGATTAAGTGTAACATTTTTAATCCTTAAATCTTGTATAATCAAACATCTTGAAAATCATGAAAAAAAAATTAATAATAAAATATTTAAGATTAAAAAAATAAAAATTTAATTTTATTGAGCTCATAGAAATCGGACCAAATATTTTTGATTCATCGTAGTTATACCTTATGTAAAATTACTCTAAATATTAAAAATAAATAGACATTAATAAATTAATAAAATTTAAATATAAATTAAATATATATCATAGTCAAAATAAGGTAAATGGAACTATCTTAATATGTCCTAACCCCAACTCTATAAGTGTAACACAAGCAAAGATTTAATTTGTGTAACATCCTTGATCACTTAAGTAGTCACAAATAAAATTAACTTAGAAAGCATGCATAAGCACTAGAAAATAAAATAATTCTTGATAAAGATTATCAAGTTGTGTCCAACATCGTTTAATTCGTCACAATCAAATAATTTTTGGAATAATAGGAATTACTAAAATAGAAAACAATAAATAATAATGAATTTTTATTTTGATTTGAAGTAAATTAATTTTAACTAAGAAATGAGATAGATTAAAACAATTTAATAATATAAAAAATAAAAAATAACTGATAATAAAATATTATTTTAACACTAGGTAAATATATATTAACGTTAAAATGATATAAGTTATAGCAATATAATTCCAAGAAAATAAAGAGAAAAAAAACATTACATTCCAAGAAAAAAAAGGGATCAAGTGTAACATCCTTGATTATCAAATTAGGTATTGATCAAAATATCTTGTAAAGAATGCAAAATTCCTATAAAATAAAATAACTGAAAGTACAAAAATGAATCTTTATTCAGATAGAGCTTGTTATGGAAATTTAGGCAACATATTTTGATATTGATCAGTTCTCTTGCAAAATTTTAATAAATTTACTAAATAAATAAAAATAAATAATTAATAATTATTATTTTAATAATAAGAAAATAAATAATGAATTTGAAATATAATAAATTGAATAAATTTAATAAAACTTAATCAAGTAATGTAAGGGTCACACATAGGGATAGTTAGAGTGAACAGCATGTTAACAAACAAAAACAAAAACTTTTGTTAAATTAAATGTAATGGGAAAATTAAAATCCATACTAATTGTTGTAACTAATAAAGTATGCTAATCTCCACTAAAATAAAATATTTAAGATTGTAAAATATAATATTTAATTAGACAGAGCTCATAGAGATGATACCAACAATCATTGTTTTATCCTAATTAGTCATTGTTTGGAGTTACTGGTTATTATGAAAGCAAATAATCATAAATAACAATTATTATTATTTAAGACTTTTGTAAAAAAATATGAAAAAATCAAAATGAGATAAATTAAAGCAATGTAAGTAACTTGTTCAAAGTGACATAATGGGCAAACTAGAGGAGATTTACTATTCCATAGTTATATAGGCAACTCAAAGCAAAAAATTTGAAAAAATTAGATTAATTTATGAAAACATTTAATTTCAATATGATATGAAGACTGGGTGTAGCATCCTTATTTACAAAGTCTAATACAAATCAAAATTCCTTCTAAAATTTATTAAATTACTATAAAATAAAATATTTAAAATTATAAAAAGAAATATTTAATTAGATAGTGCTTGCTGAGAGAAGTATAATGGTATTTGTTTCATCTTGATTGAGCCACATCTAGAATAACTATGAATTATTGTAGTTAATAAGCATAAATTATATAAAGTTATTATTTTAACATTAGCAAAAAAAAAATTGGTGCTCTTATATGATAAATTAAAGAAATGTAATATAACTAAATCAAAGCCATGTATGAGACACACTTGAAGAGATCTATAGTTTCATAATAGTATAACCAAATTAAAGAAAAAATTTGAATTAATCACATAAAGTATGAAATAAAGTTGTATTCCAAGATGCAAAGCAGATGGAGTGTAACATCATTAATCGACAAGTCAAAATGACCCATAAAATATTCCAAAAATATAGAAATTAAATAATTCTAAATTAAAAAGAAATAAAACTTTTATAGACCCTTGAGAGGGTTTCAATGACATTTGTTTCTTCTTAATCAAATCACTTTTAGATTTGTTATGAATTACAGAAATAGCATCAAGTGAATCATGGGTCTAAGCATCACATCTTAGCATGAATTTTGACATAAAAATGTTTAGTCATAAATTTGCAATCCATAGCTTTGTATCATCCACTTCTTAACCAAATATGATGAATAATTATGTGAATCTCTGGTTCCTCCCATATTAGATTGAATTACTGTCAAGGCACATTCATTAATAAGGGAAAACTAAAATGTCTCATGATGGTCTCAACCAAGAACATGTTCCCTATTGTTGTACGAACAATCCAAGACTTGGCGTTTTATACTTCCTAATGATACAAATAGCTGACATCAAAGAATCAAAAAGCAACAGCTCTATGCTTGCCTACCACAAACTAGTTATCCATGTAGGTACTTTTTTGATACCTCCAGCTTCAAATTTTGAAAGGAAAATGGATCAATAGCCATAATTTCATGGTTCATATTCATACTAGAAATTAGAACAAAATGTGTTTTTACCCATTTGGACTAGATCGCACTTTTGTTCTGCTGAGCTCAACCTGAAACACCTATATTTTACTTTAATAGACCCAAAATAAAGTCCCTACTTAAATATGTCTTTCTCTTGGATCAACCCATTGATGTAAAACTTGTGCCAAAAAGATGGGCTAGGCACTATCTCCATCTCATAGAAAGGAAAATAACTTTTACTTTAGTGTCATTTAAATTTCGTTGGCATGCTGACGCCCACTTATATTACATCTCTCAAATCATTTCATAAAGTCATGCTAGAGCTAAGCCCAACATGGTCTCCTTTTCCTACTAAATTTGTAAAGACCATTCTATTATTTGAGGTTTCCTTTCATAATAGTAAGGGACAATATGAATCTCATTAATCCATTCATTTGCTTCACTAATTAGATGACGAGAAATTTTGTTCATCGGAGATTCATAGTTACTCTGGTCATTTAGACACACATAGTTGAATTTCTTCACTTCGAAATTTCGACCACTTAGTAGAAATCACATTACATTAGCATCAAAAGGGGACAATCGTAATGCATTGTTTTAATTAAATAGCTAGATACTCCATGTCCATAAAACTTTTGAGTTGATCATTTGTTGCACGATGAAGGATACTGTAGGGGCCACTCCTAATTCATCCCCCATTTGACACATGTCAACCCGCTACTACCACTCAAGAATCATGAGCAATCTATGAACGGATGATGGGTTTAGCACTGGACACTATGCTCAACCCTCATAGCAATTTTTTTTTCCTGATGTTATAAATCCATTTTGTGAACTCCCCTTACCTAAAATGCTATATCTTTTAGCAGTTGTTTACTTGGATACTTGATGCAGTTATGACTATGATAGGGCATGGAAGACACTAAATTGTTAGAAGACTTGTTTATTAATCACATTCTCTATAGTTGGAAAACTTTTAAAATGACCTAATATTAATTATTCTCCAACTCAATGTGGTGCTATGATTAATGATGCACTTAATGTCAAGAAAGACTACAAAAGAATAAGGGATATGTTGCAAACGTCCCTAGCATGAGATATGTGGCAATTCTAAGATTTCGTCATTGTTCTTATGATTCGTGCCTTGACATACAATGGTGTTGACACTTAAGTGATTGTAAGAAATATTATGGAGATATCATTAGATGTCTTTTAGCGAAATGAGGTTTGTTGTGAATGGAATTCATTTATGGACATTGATGGAAATTAATTTGGAATGTAGGATGTAGTAGTTGTGGTTTGAATACAACTATAGAAAAAAAGGAGAATGTAGAAGAATTAAACATAATAGATAGTGAACCAAAGTTGAATGTGCTTGTGAAATCATGTAATGTATCAAAAGATAATGTTATACATCCTAATAATACTGAGTTAATAGATTCATGAAGGTGCACCAAAGGTGTTTGTGACAATGCCAAAGTGATAGTGATGGAAAATTCTTTAAATAGTAAGCATCTAGTATGCGGTCTAGTTAAAGTGAGTTTCAAGGATGCTCTTACTAGAGAAAATTCCAGTATTGGCAATATTTTTTTCATTAGAGCTAGATCTAGCAATTACATTAAGAGATTGGAAAATATTGATGTGAAAATGTTTTTATCAAAAGATACCTTCATCATTATAAATGGTTAAACTCACCCTTTAATTGAAGCTTTTGATTGTTGAGTTTGGTCCATCAATTTCATCTTACAGGTATGGTGTATTTTAGTCTTCTATCTTTTTAATGGATTACTAGAGTTCTCCAAAGTAGATGTGGGCATTTTAGTGGATTCTAGGTTTTCAAATTATCAACAGGCTATTTTTGTCTACACTTTGATTGAGTTACAAATAAAGACAGAGTAGTTTGGCAGTCCCTAATAGGTGTTTTGCCCTACATTGGGTTTGGATATATGGACAACTAGATTTTGGCAAAGTACTTCAACAATTATGTGTGTCTTAGTTTGGATTCATTTCCTAGCACTCCCTCTAAAATACTATGACATAGAGAACATTTTGTACGTTGTGAAGGCCATGAGTAAACCAATTTAGATTTTTTATTACACAACTAACTTGCATAGTTTGATATTTGTAAGAGTATGTATTAGAATGGACCTCTATAAGCCTTTTAGTGTAGGTATGTTGTTGAATGGACCATTCAATTAATCATTTTAGTGGTTTGACTACAAGGGACTTCCATTTAATTGCACTTCTAAAAATGTGCGACATGCATCTAGGCTATGTTCATCCAACAAGATTATCAAAGATACTACTAAAGCTAAGTGTTCGTGTTTTGTTGAGATAGGACCAAATTAAGACAACAGTATGGAGATAATTGCAATGTAAAGGGAAATAGAAGCTGATGATGATAAAAAATAAGTTTTGAGATCTTCGGTGGTCATGCAACCTAGAAAGATGAGAATGTTTGAAGCAACAAATTTGATAAATAATGTAAATCAGAAAGAGTTAAGTAGCAAGGAGTTTAGTAAGCATTACAAGTTTAAAGAAAAGTGACAAGCCAAGCACATGAACAAATCTAGGTATTAGAATTTTGGGCATAATAAGGGCTCATCTAACAAGGAGTGGGCACCAAAATAAAAAATGTTGGGGGAAGATAAAATCAATCAAATAAAAAGAAGTGTCTATTACGTAGCTTGGATGTGGTTGAAGCCTTTGAGACCTTACAAAAATCAAGGTGTAGATTTTGGGAATGCAAGTGGATGTTGCAAATACTCCCAATCCATCCATTATTGTGGCACCACCTACAGCTAAGAACAAAAGAAAATGCTCCATTGAACGAATGTAATGATGATAATGAATATATATTGAAATAGAGGGAGGGGTTTCTATTGAGTAGGTTTTAAAATTAAAAAAAACATTATGGTATTCTAGAGGAAAGTTGGGTATGGTAGGCACAATAGCCTCTTATTTCCTAAAGGGTTTTTAGAATTGTAAATGACTATGGTGCTACTAGATGTACTAGGAAATTATATGGAGTATTAGTTAAAGTTTTTTGTGGTAAATGTAGGGTGTTTTCACCGAGGTGAATAAGGGAAGAGAAGGCATTCGTATTACTATAATTACTGCTACATGGCTATTGATCCTCTGAAACTCAATTGGCATAAAAGTTGGAGACTTTTAGTTACCTACTATCGGATGATCTTGCTAGATTGTGATCAAGTTTTCCTTGCACATAGAAGGCATTTATGTTCTTATTCTTGCACTCATTATTGCATTGTTGCTAATTGTGTGAAGCTCAATTGGCATAAAATCTAAGGAATTTTTCAGCTACTTACTTGGAGGCCTTCTAGGATATGGTTAAAATGTGGATCAAGCATGCATACAACTATGAAGTAGTGAGGTGATGTTATTGGAATAAATAATCTTCCATAGCAGCATGTTTAAACAAAAATGTAACAAGAAAGGACGCTTTAAAGGTTTGGAATGTGAAGTTGTTGTCTCAAGTTATTGGGTTTGTGTGGAGATTAATTTTGAATTTGCTACCTACATGCTCCTAGATTTGTATAAGAGGTATTACAATAGGTTCTTTGCAAGTAATTTCATAATCATTTGTCTCAATGTTGATGACATGCACAACATTTTTTAAATTTTTTAAATGAGTAGGTTAACTAGATAATGCAAATATTAAGGTCACGACTAATCACTTGCAATTAAATTTTGCTACATAAATCTTATATCAATTATTGATCAATCAAACTTTCAAGCACGTATGGACAAGGTGCTTAGTCTTGCTACACTTCAAAGATGTATTTAGTTGGCTATTACTACATGTTTCTTTTCTCCATTCCCATCCAATGAGAGTTCTGGTAGCCCTCAAATCCTATTGGAAACCTCTTGTTGGACTCCACTAATATGGAGGGCTAAGCTCAATTGAAATGTAGTTGTGCAAGTTAATTTGGAATTGTTATAGTTATTCAGGATGACTATGACAAGACTATAAATATTTGTGGTAGAATGTGGATTTTGTGTTCAATTTTCTCCAAGGAAACTATTACTATTCTTGATGCTATGGAGCTCTTTGGAATGTTATTCCAAAATATTCATGTAATAGAAATCTAATCAGACTGTACCATAACCATTGCTAAACTAAGCCAATAGCTTACGTCTACTACGTGTAAGAGTAACTACCAAAGTGTTATCATGTTTATGTAGGGAATGTAGTCCTTAAGGCTATCCAACATAACACATCAAGGTAACTACATAGTCCCTGGATTGTGATTACACACTTCTATTTGATTTTGTAAGAGATTTAACCCATCTTTAAGTGCTACAACATTATCAATTTTCTAATTTTATGTATGAACCTCGATATAAAGAGTATGTTGTGGGCTACAACCATTTTGTTAACAAGGATCCCAAAGACTTTTGAGTCGTTTGGGAGGTTGGTAGTATATGGACATTGGTGGGGTATGGATGGTCATAATATGATCTTCATCTAAGTGGATTGTATTGTTGGAAATGATGGTGGGTGGAAAACAAGGGGTGGAAGTATGTCCCAGAACTAAGAGGTAGGTTAAAAGCATGATTGAATTCTATTTTTTGTTAGAGTTGTCATTTCGTTGGAGGGCATATGTGGGCTTCTTGATGCCTTGTTCTATTTCTGGGAAACTCTTAAAAGAACCTAGAATCTTAATTTCTTTATGTACTCTATGATGAGTAGTGATTAATAATGGGCATGAAATCTAGAAAGAGTGCAAAAAAAAATAAAGGGTAGCTTGGTGCAACTATCCCTAAAACTAACAAACAATTAAGTTGTGTAGAGAAACATAATTCTTTAACAGTTTAGGATCATTGACATTGTTCATAATATTTGAGTTATGGAAAGTAGAAGCGAAGTACAAGAAAGTTGAGGGAATAATGTTGTGAGATCAATGTAAACATTACAGTTAGATGTGGCATACTGTGATGATAATTCATCTAACGATGAATCTTAAGGGATGTGGGTTGCATTAGCTATAAAATTGATCACTACAATAAGGACATGGTTGGAGGTGAAAGAGCTGAACCTGATAGATGGTGAATTGAAGTTGAACAAGCTTTCAAAATTATGTATTACCTCAAAGGAGATTGTTGCGCATCTTGTTGGTACTAAAGTAGTTGATTTACGTAGGTGCATGCAAAGTATTTGTCAAAATGAAAAAAGTGAAAGAAAACTCTCTAATGGAAGTCATCTATGAAATAGCTCAGTTATGGTGAGCATTAGAGAGGATCTTACGAGAGGGAGAAGGAAATTGACAACATCATTTTCATAAGAGCTTCCTTCAGTAATTACATAGAGAGACCAAAAAATTTACATGTGAAAATGTTGGCATTAAGCAGTACCTCTTTCATAATGAATGATCAAATACACCTTTGAAAAGGGTTTTGACATCAATGAGTTCACTATCACCAATACAATGATATTGGTTGAGTGTATGATGGTTGTTTGTCCATTCAATGGATTGTGAGAATACTCCGACATAGACTGCACCATATCAATGCATTCTAGGTTGTAGATTTTTTGACAAAGCGATTTTGTTTGCACATTAAGGTAGCTATAGATAAATAATTTATGTCATGGGGAGGACACTAGTCTGTTCCAAGTCTTGCATTAGGATTACATATGGAAACCTAGTTTAAAGCCTAATACTTTAGCGATTATGTGCCCCTAATTTGGATTCATTATCTTATGCTCCTACTTATGTATTGGGACATGAAGGATACTTTGTACACTATCAAAGCCATGGATGATCTTATTCAGATTCATGTCAAGATAACTTACATGCAAAGGTCATCTTTTGATAGTGCATGCGAAATAATTGACCTTTCAAAGAAACTTAGAGTGGATAAGTGGCTTAATGGACCATTTGGCTGGTCTTTTTAGAGGTTTGTGTAAGATGGATTACCCTTTATCTACCTCACTTATGGCAATGTGGGACATGCTTATAAGTTATGGAGTGTCAATTCGCAAGGTTGGTGTAGCTCAAGGATCTTATCTTTTAAAGGTATGACTTGATCAAGATAAAAATGTTGGGTTGGTTTCGACGTAGGTGTACGTAGATGATAAAGATTACAAGCAATAAGGTTTAAGATCATGGGTGGTTGTACAACCTAGGAAGAGGGTAATGTTTACAATAGCACAATAGAGGAAGACAATAAATGGCAAAGATAGGAGTAGGAAGGAGGGTAGTAAGCACTGAAGCTTGATGATCCAACAAAAGTTATAAATAGGGATAGATCTTGTACCAAGAATGATGATCATGAGGTTTACAACCTACCTACTTGGGGAATACTCCACTCTTAATTTTCATTGTACCTAGTCCTCTTGAAACTTTTGAGCCCTAGATCATCTTCTTTATTTATGTTTGGATTATTTTTCTCCTCCTACAAGATCTTTTGTTTTAGAACCCACTCAAGTGTATATGTACCCACTTTTCTCCAATCAAATTTAGTTCACTATCTCCTTCTATATCCTTGTTTTTATTTCTTTCCAACTTTTCGTCATTATTCTTCAATTTTCTTTTAGAGTTTTCATTCCCAATCCTCCCCAACAATGCATTTTGATAATATCTAATTTCTATATTGTATTACCATCCATGGAATTAAACCATGCCACATATATTCTATTTTGATAATATCTATTTTGTTGTAATTTGTTTTTCCATAGGAAAATTGCTATAGTAGAACCACTATGAGGAGCAATTAGGATGGGTTGCATAGAGATAGTTCACTACTTACTATCACATGAAGGCTACTTATTTGAAACATATATTGGGAAAATATTAGAACAATTGAGCAAAGGTTTTGACGAGGAGAATGCTATAAGAACTTTAAAATGGCTTTGAAAATGGTGGCAAGCTTGTCAAAATAGGAAGAAGCAAGATTGAAAAGTATAAGGAGCTGAAGTGTTTGAAGTGTTGCATACCTAAAACATGGTGATACAGTGGGTAGGTATCATTGAAGAATTTATGAATGGATTTATTTTGTAGTCCTATGGGAGACAACATGAAATGGCTTCGTTGAATATTGAGCTTAATTTTGTTATTTGGTAAGAGCAAAATGGAATAATTGTAGTACTATAGTAGAGATGTAATGAAATATGGGTTGTTTGGAATTTTTTGTTGGGAACTCAAATTTAAGAGAAGGTCACGGTGTAAATTAGAATAAATGTTTTGTTGTGTTAGCTGACATAGACACTATCAGGATGGGTGTGGATGAAATGAACTACTTATAACCAATTCTAAAGTGTTATAAATTAACAAAATCGAAGTCAAACAATTCGACGAAATGAGATCGATTATATTGAAAAGTTGCATTACAAGAAACTAAGTTCAGCGAGCAAAATGTTCTCGATTGTCAAGTGAAGCATGAATCTAATTTTCTCTAGAGTGCATAAAAATATTAGAAACTTATATAGAGCATGTCTGAATAACTCTAATGACACTTTTAATTTTTATCAAACATAGTTTAAAAGTTTTATGAAATACCAAATTTTATGAACAAAATAAATTATAAATTATTTTTTAATATTTAAGAAATAAATGCTAAAGTTGAAATAAGATAAAATGGAGAAATAAAATACATCTAATTCAAATTAATGTTGAAGTCACATTAGAGGAGATTGATTGTTTCTTAGTAATATAAAAAAATTAAAAAGAAAACCTCAAAGAAATGAGAACAATAACACATGAAAGATATTTACAAGATAGAAAGGAGATCTATTTTAATATCCTTTATCATAAAATTTAGTTTAGATTGTGTTTGGCAATGTCTGGTTTATCATGGTCAGACATCCCTAAGAGTTACTAAGAATTACAAAATTTAATAATCATAAATAATAATGTAGTGTCATTTTAATATTACATAAAATGTATAGTAAACTTAAAATGATACAAATGGAAGCAATGTATTTTAAGTAAGTAAAAGTGTTGTATTGATAAAAACATTGAAGAAATGACCTAATTTTTATGAGAAAATTGCATTCTAGGATTATAACATGATCAGGTGTAATATTCTCATTTACTAAATGAATTGCAAATATAAATGTCCTATAATCCTTGCATTACTATAGATAATAATATTTAAAAATATATAAATGAATATTTAATTTGATAGAGCTCATTTGAGCAAGTTTATGAAACTTTTGTTCATCTTAATTAAACCTCATTTAGAATTATTATTATTAATTAACAATCGAAAAAAGCAATAATAAAAAAAATATATTATTTTTATAATTAGATAAATTGAAGAAGTATAATCAAAGAAAATCAAAATGAAATTAAAATGAGACTTGAGGAGATTTAGAGTTGTAACATAATATAAATAAATAATATATCAAAATTTTAAGAAATAAGATAGATTATATGAAATAGTTGCATATTATATGAAATAGTTGCATTCTATAATATTGATGAGATCTAGAATAACATTCTTGATCATCAAGTTAGGTTTCAATAAAAATATCTCACAAAAATTTGCAAAAGCCATGGAAAGTACAATCTACATTTGAAATATATAAATGAATATCAAAGTAGATATAGCTTATTGAGTAGAGTAAATTATTGTTGTTTTTGTCTTAAATAGACCTCTTTTGAAAATGTTATAAAGTATCAAAATAAGAAAGAATAAATATTAATAAATTTTTATTATCAGAATTTGGAAAATTGCATATTTAATCATGTTGAGCAAAATTTCACATAAAGAGACTAAAAATAATACAAAAAAATTATTTAAAAACATAAAATAAAAATTTATTTTATAGAGCACATCGAGATGATTTTGATGTTGTTCACTTATCCTAAATTATATATCATAGAGAATTAACACCAATTAACAAAGAAAAGAATATTTAATAATAAATAATAACTTGAATACTAAGTAAACATATATTAAGGCTTAGATGACAAATTAAAAATAATTTTGTATAATCATATCAAAGTGATGTAATGTTACATTAGTGGAGAATTGGTGCTCCAAACTAATACAACAAAATAAAAGTAAAATATTTGAAAAAATAAGTTAAATTCAAGAAGAAATTTACACTAAAAAATACTAATGAGACTTAGTCTAACATTATTAATCATCAAATTAGTTATTAATGAAAATATCAAATATAATGTGTCAAAATATTTTAAAAAAATTTAATTATCAAAAATAATATTTTATAGGATATAACTCATCGATCGAGCAAGGTTTGTTTCTCCTAGACTAAACCTTTTCTATAATACATAATTTTAAAAAATAATTATTTAATATTAAGAAAAATTATAATAAATTATAAAATATGACATAATTAGTTAATGTAATATTTCCATAAAAAATACTATTGATGACATTTATGATGTGATTTAAAGTTACCAAGAAATATAATTAAATGAAAGAAAAAAATTTTAAGAAATGAGAAATTGTGTAGGAAAGTTATATTCGATGATGCAATGGAGATCAATCATGACATCCTCAATTGTCAAATAGTTTATGAAACAAAATAAAAAATAAATCGTGAAAAATTTTAGAATAAATATTTAATGTTATAAAAGTTGAATATTTAATAATTTAAGGCATATAGGTAGAAGTTTAACAATAATTTTTTCAACTCAATAAAAAATCAACTATAATTATTACTAATTAAGAAAGTAAATAAACATAAAAAATCGAAAATTATTGTTATAATATTAAGTAAATATATTTTAAAGTTAAATTTAGATTAAATGAAATAATTAATATAATAAAATAACAATTACTAGAAGGTCACATAAGTAAACAATATGAATTTCATACTAACATAAAAGAATGACAAAAATGTTACCAAAATGTTACATTCCAAGATACCAAAGAGATCATGTATAACATCCTCATTCATCAAATTAGCTACAAATCAATGTGTCTCAAAAAGCATTCCAAAACAATAAAAAAATAGAAGTTGAAAATATGCACAAAAGATGCATTCCAAGATACTGAAGAGATATGGCATAAAATCCTTGATCATAAAATCTAGTAGAAATTAAAATACCTTACAATGAACTGTAAAATCCTAAAATATGAAAATTTTAGAAAATATATAAGTCAATATTTTTTGATGTGACTCATCAAGCATTGTCTAATATTTTTGTCTATACTTGATTAAAAATCATTTTGAATTACAAAATTAAATGAGAATATATAATCACAAATTATTATTATAATATGAAGTAAATATATACTAAAGTTGAAAATAAAAAAATTACCAATATACTTTTCGATATGCACCCTATTTGACAATTAATGATGTTATACTAGATCTCCTTGGTGACATTGAATAGACTGTTCTCTTACAAATTTTCTCATTAATTCAAAGTTTTCATTTAATTTTCTTAGACTATTATGTAACTCTAAATATACTACTATGTCACTTTTAAATTCCTTTAATATAATTACATTATTCTCTTTATTTTTTCTTATTTCAGCTTTAATATTTATTTAATAATTACTAAAATATAATCTATTATTATTTATGCTTATTTTTTTTCATAATTCATAGAAATGTTTAATGACTTATGATCATTAGAAATAAACATCGTTGAAATCATCTCGACGAGTTCTACCAATTAAGTATTCGTTTTATTATTTTTCTAAATTTTCTAGTTTCTTTAATTTAGGAATGCTTTATAGGGCATTATACTTCCTTCCTTATTCTGATAATTGATGATGTTGCAAATGATCGTGTGAATAGTTTGGAAAGTACTTTTCAAAAATTTTTCTCTCATTTTGTCAAAATGTTCCCTTTTATTTTCTTATGTTGTTATTAAGCTCTTGTTCTCCACCTATGTGACCTTAGTGTTACATTGATTTAAATAAATTACATATGTTCTTTTTATCACGTTTGAACTTTTACACTTATTTACATAATATTTAGTTAATGACTTATTATTACTACTTATTATTTAGTATGGCACTCTGCTATAATTCCAAAAACAAAACAAATGTCATTTGATTTCTCCCAAAGAGATCTATGTAATTAATTATGTATTTTTTATTTTTCAAATTTTTTTTTGTTTTGGTTTGTTTATTAAGTTATTTTAATTTATACATAATTTCGTATTCAAGGATGTTATACATGATCTCCTTAGTATCATGGAATGTAACATTTATATACAATTTATCTCATTACCTTAAATTTTTCTTCTTTATTTCGTTATATTATTAGACAAGTCTAATTATCACCTACTTTTTGTAGTATAATTCCTTGATTTGGTTATATTATATTGCTTCAATTTATCCAATTTCTACTTCAATATATAAATCCCTCACTGTAAACAAAAACTTTATTATAATTTTTGTTTATTTAAATATGTAATTTGTAATAATTTTAAACAAATTCTATTCCATTAGTGCTATAAAAAAGGTTTATTTTTTTATAATTTAAAAATTTATTTCCTAACATTTGGAATATTTTGAAAGATAACAATATTCTATTTAACATGGTGATTAAGGATACAAAACTTGATCTCCTTAATATCATGGAATGAAATATTTCTATATAGTTTATATCATTCTTTAAAACTTTTAATTTTCCTTATATCATATTACTTTGAAACTATAACACTACTCCCTTGTAACATTTACAATGCTTTCTTTGGTTTCGTTAACTTGGTTCAAGTTTTCATGTTTCATCATTAATATTTATATTTACATAGTATTAAAACAATAATGTAAAATGTTTCATTTAACTTGACTCGATGTGCCCATATAATTAAATATTCACATTTATTTTTTAAAATATTTTCTTTTCTAGGGTTTTGGTAAGATTGATGATGTATTTTGATCCATGCCGAAATTTGATGATCAAGGAGGTTGCATAAGGTCTACTTAATATCATGGAATGCAACTTTAATGAAATACTTTTGTCATTTGTTTAAGTTTTTCTATCTGATAAGATTAAATAACTATGTAATTCTAAGTCTCCTCTCATTTGACCTTTACATTATTACTTTGATCTCGTTGTATTATCTTCATTCAAATTAAGTAGTTTCAACTTCAATGTACATTTACTTGATTTTAGACAAATAATTACTTATATTTTATGTTTATGAATATCCATAACTCTTAGAAATTTTGAATGAGGTTTGATTCAGATAAAACAAATGTTGCCAGTGTAGTTTTGATTAATTTTTATCTAGTTATGTGTTTATTATTATAATATAAAATATTTTACTATGAAGGTTTTTTATACATTTTATAAGAATTTCAATTCATACTTGCTTTAACTATTTTAGATGTTCCAATCGATCTCATAAATATCTTAGAATGCAACTTTCCTAAAAAATTATTCTAATTTTTCCAAAATTTTTAATTTGATCATTTTATGTTATTATGAAAATCTAATTCTTCTTTTTTCTGACTTCTAAATTTCTTAGATTATGTTACATTAAAATACTCCAATTTATCAATTTTAATCTTTAATATATGTTATAGCAAAATTAAAAAAATAACTCCTTATTATTTATATTTATTTAATTTTGTAAATGTTAGTTATTCTCAATGAGGTCTAATCGACGTCAAGCAGGCATCATTGGAATCATCTCGATGAAGTTTATCTAGTGAAATGTTAATTTATATTTTTCTTAATATTTTATCTTCAATGGTTTTAAGACTATTTTTTTACAATTTGATTTGTACCTATTTTGATAATTAAGGTTGCCTCCCTAGATCTCCTACTTAGTTTTTAATGAAAGTTTTCTTTACCATTTATTTAAATTGTTAAAATTTGTTTCTTTACTTTTGATATGTTACTATGAAACATTAATTTTCCTCTTATATCATTTTTGTATTGCTTTCATTTGGTAATATTAAATTACTTGAATCTATTTTCTAGAGTTTTGTGTTAGTTTATCAGATGTTCTAATTATTACATAATTTGATGTGCAAAGATGTTAAATTGAATCTCCTATGTAGCTTGTAATGCCACTTGCATGCTTAATTTTTCTTATTTTTTCATATGTTTAACTTTGATTTATATATTATTTTGCAACTCTAAATCTTCTCTAGTGGGATCTTTATAAAGCTTTAAAATTGCATTGTTATGTATCTTAAATTTATCTAATTTAAGCTTTATAAATATTTTCCTAATATTAAAATAATAATTTATTGTTATTTATTCTTATATCTTTAGTGATTCATAGTAGTTCAAGACATGGGCAAATTGACATGAATCAAATATCGTTGCACTTGTCTCGGTAAGACCTATAATAGATAAACAAAATTTTTATATTTTTGAAATAATTTAATTTTTAGGGTTTTGCATTTTTTAGAAGTTTGATTTACTCGTACCTAATTTGGTGACCAAGGATGTCATGGTTGATGTCCTTACTATCTTGAAATGTATCATTCCTACATAATTTATCTCATTTTCAAAACTTTTTTCATTTGGTTATATTGCAATGTAATAGATATCTTCTCCTATGTGGTCCTTACATAACCAAATTAGAGAAGAATTATCTCTTTATAGTTTTAATATCTATTTTCTTAAAGATTAAAACATAATTGATAATTATTTATTTTTATTTAATTTATTAATCTTAGTAAATCCAAATGAGATTTTATTTAGGCAAAAAAATCAATGTACTTGTCTCGTCAAGACCTATCTAAATAAGTATTAATTATTATCTTTTAAAATATTTTATATTCTACGGTTAGAATGTTTTACAAAATATTTTTATTTCTATCTTATTTAAAGATCTAGGATATTGCACTTGATCCATTTTCAATCCCACAATATAACTATTTATATAATTTATCCACTTCTTCAAAACTCTAAGTTTTGCAAAGAAAAGCATTGGTTGATAAATTATATGAAGTAAATATGTGTTAAGATTATGTTGGACTAAAAAAGAATGGGTTATGTAGGTAGAGGCAAACATCATTGGTGAAGAACAAAATTACGAACTAGAGGGTAAACACATAAGTGTGACAAGATTCATGGCCATGTCCTTAAAATAATGCTAAGGAGGCATAAAACATTTTAAGGACTTTTAATATTAGAAAGAATAACATGTATGCACAAGATGGTGAAAAATCCATGAATGTCATGACAAGAATAATAATTTAATAGGATTTGAAAAAATTGAACCACTTAAGGAGGGGACTTATAAATTCATGTATTGCTAAATGTCCTTTCTATAAATATAACTCATATATTGTTTTGTAAGTCAAAGTTGTATAACCCAGTATTAATAAATTATCATAGAGAGAGTATTTCTATTTTTAAATTCAAAAGCCACAATATGTGGCTCCACTACATGGAATCTGTTTAGAAACTTCTTCCTCCGACACCATATTTTAGATTAAAGTGAGTAGCTAATATGACAAAAAATGGAGACTTTATCACATTTCTTTCTATTGGAGATTTCATAGTTCCATCTTTATATGTTGAATGCGATTAGAAGTTGTGTCATACAAGATAAATGTTGCGAGATTTAATAGTTCAAGAGTAGATTTTATACATAATACTTCTTCGTTTCTTCATCAAGAAAAACAAATAGTTACAATGCCATTTGTGATACAAGTTCCACATAGGGATTCATTTTTACTCAAAGAAATTTTTTATTACACACCTAAAGAGCTCTTGAATGAAGTTCCTCCTTTGATACTCAAAGAATTCTTTGAATTCTCACCTAAAGAGCTTTTGAATTTGTTCCTCCTTTCAAAGATATAAAATATTCAATAGTTATAAAACTATGATCACACTTTCAAAATTAACATCATTATAGGATGAAGCGAACAAAGAATGAAAAATTAGATGGTCAAGCACACGTACTCTTAGGAAAGGGCTTTTAGAAGATAATTTGAGTCATTGTGACATTCCTACATTATTGAAATAAAGGAAAGATGGTAGATGGAGAATATATGTTTACATAATAGTTACAAAAAAATTACTATTAAGTGTAGATTTCTTATTCTTAGGCTTGGAGTCCTCATTTATTTATTATCTAACATGTTTTATTTAACAAAAAGTGATCTTAGAAGTTTTTATCATCAAATTAGGTTTAGACTTAGCAATGAATAAAGGAATACTTTCAAAACACCAAATTGATTTCCTAAATGGCCATCTGAACCTTTTTAGTTGTTTTATACACCTAATATTTTTTTGAGAGTGGTGAAGACAAGGTTCAAACCATATTTATCAGTAAATGTTTGTAGTGTATTTTGGAGATATATTGATTTATAATAATAATAAACATTATTTCCTAAATTATTTAAAAAATGTTATAGAATTATTATGGAATATCTATTGATTTGAAAAACTTTCTAATTATGCTGAGTTAAGTGAATTTTTTAGTATTCATAAATTTCATCAATAGGTACAAAACAAAATACACCTAATGTCATAACAATAATTAATTATACTAGAACATAATCCTTTAATAATATTAAGAATTTCTATGGTTTAGCTTATTTTTATTAGGTGTTTATCAAGTTATTTTGCAATATTGTATCCTAATGTTTGATTTATTACAATGGAATAAACTTTTGTGGACACTTAAGCCTTTCAGTGCATTTGAAAAATTGTGTTCCATATTACTTTACTTTTTTCGGTCAGCTAATATTTTAAAGGTATTTTTGAAGTAGATTGGGATGTTTATGAAGTAAGAATTCATGCCATTTTAAGCCAAGAGGGCCATCCTATGGCCTACTGCATCATGAAACAAAGTGATTTAAAACAACCAAGTGCTACCTTCAATGAAGCATTTTATATTATAATCAAAATTTTAAGGCAATTGTTGAATTGCTTGCTGCACTACGAGTTTAGCTTTAGTACAAACTGCTAATAATTGATTATTGTAAATATTTAAAAGAGATAGAGATGCAAAATGAATATAGATTTTATTACTTTTTCTTTTGTTGTGAAACAAAAAATAAACGTTTATGAGAAATTTTAACGTGTTCTATCAATGTTTAAATCGATCATTTCATTTCTAGAATTTGTTAACCATTGATTTCATAGCATTGAAGAATTGTTTTCTAACTTTTCTAGACTTTAATTTTATGTATGTGTCAGTTAAAAATGGTCACTTATGAAAGTAAATTTCATATAGTGTACGGGTATTCATTTTGAGAAGAAATGTTTTTATACCACAATCTTCCATGAGAAAAATTACTACTCCTAAAATGCACTTAGGAATTATAGCAAGACATTGTGATGGAAATAAAACTATATCATTACTAGAATAAAGATTTAATAATTTATAATCAGTAAGATAAGTTTGAGGGTTAACTTTCTATTACAATGGCTGTACGTACAAAGAAAAAATTGTTTCTTGGTTCAAACTTTTAATATTTTTATTTATGAAATATATTTCAGGATTTCCAATTCTTCCTTGATGCCATGACAATATTTTTGTAGTGTTAGATAGATTTTCTAAAAAGACACATTTAATTCTCGATAATATGACAAATGATACATATAACACAAAAAAATTATTTTCAAGAAAAATGTTGGGTTATGAGGACTACCCATTACTATCGAATGTAATAAAGATGTATTCATTTCATATTATTTAGAGCATAAAGATAAGTATTCATCATCTTTTCAACATGAAAGATAAAGTTAGACTAGAGTAATAGAAAGGACCTTACAAGATTTTCTATTTGTCTTAGTTTGAAACTTATTCAAAAATGAAAATTACATTTACCTTGTAAAAATTTTATTTATAATAAAAAAACGTTTTTAAGGAAATAAAGCTAAACCATTTTACAATTATTTATTGCATGAAAGCCAATGAGCCTAATGATTTAATTGAATGGCTATGTACTCTAAATTGTTATTATGTATTCCATCATCACATGATTGTAAAAATTAACAAGGTAATTTTAAGAAGTAGATAGAATCTAGTAATTTATAAAATTTTAAAACTATTGATCATGATTAAAACAATTCAAAATTTAAAGAAGATTTTTTTTTGTTATGCATTTGTTCTTAAAGACATGCATGTACAAAATACGTGAAGTTAGTCTGGAAATCTTTTGACATATTAAAAATTTTAAGAAAAATTAATTATAATTCTAAATCTATTAATGCTGAGGATTTAGAATCCTTTAAATACATTTTTCATGAATAGAATTCAAAATTATTGTCTAGTGTAGAAGACTCCAAAGTTTTCTTAATGTCTATTGACTATCTTTTGGTTGATAAAATGCTTTTTGAGTTTTTTTGTAATACATAGCTTGCAACTTAGATGGAAAGATTTGCCACCTTCAATAGACGAATTAATGATTATAAGTGATTTATAGAAATAAAAAATTTAAACTTCTATTTAAACTATAGTAAATGGTGTTTTTCAAAGTAATCTTTATTTAAGAAGATATAGAATGAGAATTAGTAGATGATTCACAAAGTAAAAATTTTATCTAAATTTGTGGATTAAGTTGAAATATGATTTAGATTGTTAGAGAATGTATACAAAATCCGACAAAATAGATTGGCTAGTTACTATGGCTTACACTAAGGAGCGACAACAATATAATAAAAGAGCTAGGATGCATTTTTCAGGGTAGGGTTTTAGATATATTTATTTTCCTTTTTCCTATGGTTTTGAGTTCGAGAATTATTCAATGGAAATCTATAACATTTTAAATTAAGAATAAACTTTTTAGAGACAATCATAAGCCGCTGTGAGAATAACCTTTAAAAAAGCTTAACTAACAATAGCAACAATCAATTTTAATCCTTGTTTCTATCCTTAAGTAATGAAAGACCCATTTTCATAGCCTTGGGCTTATGTGTTCTACTGGAGTGCTCCTCTATCCTCAAGTCTTTAACCTTTGTAAAAATTATGCGGTTTTGTCACTTGTTAAGAAACTCCACGATGGTTCACTGGCAAGTCTACCACTCATAAATGTATGCTTAAGAACATATTAAATTGAAATTAAATCATACCAAAAAAGCACTTAATTGTTTTATTGTAATTATATTCAAATGTTTCGTCTAAGTATCATGAGGTCAAGCATTCTCACCTACTTTCATGTTAAAGAACATCTTATATGTGAAAACAGAATATGCATTTGAAGAAAAAAATACTATAATACAATAATATTTTACTTTTAACTTTAAATGACATTACGAATAAGTTAGCAACAAAAACATGCTTGCCACAACCACTGATGAAATAAGCAATACAACAAGTGTGCTTGCATTACCTTTTGTAAAGCCTTTTTCTCCTTATGTCAAATGTTAAAACTTATCTTTCTTTACTACACAAAAATACAAATTCTTTTCCCTTATTATTATTATCGAATGTTTTGTTAGAAGATACTTTAATTATCATTACTTTTCTCACATAGGTTATGGCTATGATTGGCTTATGGGGCAAAGTTGTATTTCTAAATGACTCTCTCTAAGAAGTTAGTTACACTAGAAACCTAAATATGATTGCAATTTTAACAAATAAAAGCTTGGAAATTCATATGAACCATTTACTCCATAAATGATGCCATTGTTAATACAAGACATGATAGATAACCATAATACAATTTCTCAACTTGTCATTGAGTGCTAATTTTTTTTTAAAAATTACTTATATGGCAAAAAATTGTTTTAAAAAGGCATAACCCATACATACCCTTGATTTATGTAATAATTGCAAAATTTTATAATTTGGGAATAATATATGAATATTTTAAGATACAATTTCCTATATCTCAAAACATTATATTCTCCTAAACAACTTGCAATAAGGTTATAGGGTTATTAAAATAGTTAAAAGGACAACACTTAATAAAATTAATTCATAACAAGTCACTATGAGCACTACTTCACCATCATACTTGACTGCTAAATGAATGATAATTTTATCTTGACATGAAGTTTAAAAGTAATGATAAATGCATCACCTTGAATTAATTTATCATGGACTACTAAGCTATGACTGATGCCAACTAAAGTAATGTATGAGATGCCAATTCTTAAGTGAAATCATATAACATCTTAGGAAAACATTGTTCTGTGGACTATGAGCTATAAAAATTCAATGTCTTTGGCTCAAAAGAAGAGTTTTACATTAATATGGATAATCTCTTTTATTTTATAATTTAATGATTCTTTGTATTAACATTTTCATGAAGTAAGGAATATAGAATGGCCAATTTTCAATGAATTATAGATGTAAAGATTGTTCAGAATTAGTAAATGTGATGTTTATACAAGAGAGCTTTTGAATTATGATAATTGAAAATATAAATTACACAAAACATTGTAAGGGAATAATTTAGATAATCATATTTTCTATTGCAATAGTTTCTTTAGAAAATGTTGTTAGAATTAACTAGTTTGTAGATGGGAAAATATCAAGATGCAAAAGTATTTTTATTGGTCTAACATCCAATTTCAACTTATAGAACCAGTAAATGCACTAAATCCCCTTAAAAAAAATATATATAAACAAACAACCCACATTGGAACAAAACATAAAACAATAAGTTTCCCAAAAGACCATAAATATTAGCCCAATTAAAATATAAGGAATGCCTTCAAGGACCATGAACACTTGCCAAAAAGAACATAAAATACTAGACCAAAAGATCCTACAAATCAAAGGACAAAAGACAAATACAATTCTTCCACTTAAGATTTTGATGATTTATTAAGAGCTATAGTAGTTATATGATCCTCAAATTGAATAGTATTTTTTGTAAAGGGTTTTTTGTAATGTGCACTTGTAGTACTTTTAACGAATCTTTGATCCAGTTCTATGGCTATTACAAAGCATTTTAGGGCTCATATAAGGTGCTAAAAAAAAGTGAAAAGGCTAATGAGCACTTGAACATCATGACGAAATGCTACCCTTCAAGATCAAAATTCTTAAAGAAAGGAAAGTGAAAGCATGAGGGTTTCAACATATATACTATTCTAGGCCTTCCTTAACTCATTATTCATTGAAATAAATTAAAAATCTCTTTAATAAATTTTTTACTTGTAATGTGCCTCATTTTAGTTTTATTCAAACTCTCTTTTATGTTTTACTATTATTATATTATTGGGACATACAATTGTGAGCATTGTGTGAGTCGTTTGGTGATAGTTATCGTTAAGAAAAAAAATAATTAGCTATGATAGATTGACTTTTTTAGTCCTGAGATGCATTATCAAAAACATTTAAGAGAAGTGATAGCTAAACAATAAATTGGATTGTTTTGTCATCAAATAATCATGCAATGATAAATAGTTTTATAAGTAGATGTAATTAAGCTATTGAAGTTTAAGAATTTAGAAAACATGATGTTCTCAACATTACCTTCAACTTCAATAAGATTTAGCATTGAGTTAATGGGTGCAAGGTTGTCATTTTGAGCATTGAATATAGTTAAATATGAATATATTCAAAAGATAATCAAAGATAGCATGATTTTTATAATTTACCTCAAACACCTAATAACTATAAAAATTGATGCATTTTAAATGGCACTATTTTTAGTATTGCATGGCATAGTTGTTAAGCATGTCCAACAAGAAACTTGTTACTAACACTAATAAAATTTAGGAGCTAGAAGTAACCAATGTAAAACCATCTATAAGGATATAGATTGAAGTAAAACATAATGCATATGCGTTTGAAATGTTCATGAATATTATTCAAGTTTAGGCTTATCCCATTGCACTTAAAAATGATGATTTTGCAAAAGATAAATCTTAATTATTTTGTTGCGATAATGAACTAAAAAAGATTTTAATAAAGAGGATCAAAAGGAGAATCAAGCGTACCAAATACATTCAAACATTTCAAGGATATAACATTAAAACTTCATGATTAATAAATAGACTAAAAAAATCATGAATTATTTATAATTTAAAAAAATAATTTTATAAAATTATGTTTAACACTCCGAATTAAAATTAACAAACTTCCTCTAAGATATCATAATATTATTCATTAATAGAACAATGATGCAACCAAATAATGTTATTTTTATCAAAATGTTGCAACAAATACACTTATTATTGAAATTCTTTGTTGGCAACATTATATCATCCATTCTAACCATATTTTCAAAATCCAATTCTTTGTATTCAAATTATATTGGAAAGGAAAGATCAAAACAATTTCAAATTTGGATAAACATTTTATATTGTGTACAAAAATAATAAGAATTTCTTGGAATGTATAGAAAAAGAATTCTTATGAATTTTTAAAAAAAATAATAATTCAATTCGTGAAATATTTTGAAAATCCTTTCAAAATACAAACCAATGCTAGTTTAAAGAACTATTCACATTGAATGGTTTCCAAACTCAATAACAATTAATTTTTTCTTAGAGAATGTTAGGGTTTTCTAAGGAGGACATAGCTCATAATTAAAGTAGTGTCCCCAGAGTTCATTAACATAGAGACATTCCTTTATCCTTTCCAAGGCTTTGCATTTAGAAAATTCCATGGGTTCTACAGTGGTAGCACAAAAGATGAAAAATAATATTACCAAATTAGTTACTAATAAGGACAGATACAATTAAATAAAAAAATAAATTTGCACTATATTATAGAGGTGTATGAGAATGAGAATTTAATTAATATGTTATATTTGCTTCCAAAATAATGACATGCCATTTTTCTTGTATGTTCATATGAACGTAGGATGATGCAAAACCATGTAAAAGTTAATTTAAAGTAATAAATGTTCCCCTCCAAATGTTTTATTAATTTTCAAATGTGGAAAATAAGGAAAGTAAACAATTGGTCTATTTATAACTCATTTGATCAAAATTAAAACATTCTTTTATTATATAAATTTTTTTCTTATAGGTGCATTCAAATAATGAATTCTAGGAAAACATAGGTAAGAAATTCATGAGATTTGTGTTTTTTCAAGAGATTAATTGGATGTGTTGGGCAAGAATGTAACTTTCATGAAACATAAATATGAATAATTACCTTGAAGAAGTGTTTTAAAAGTCACTTTATTTTCTCTTTCCATGTTATGACAAAGTTAAATATTATTGAGGTAGTAAGACAATAGTCAGCCTTCAATTGTGTACGAAAAATAGTTTTCAAACATCCTTTTTATTACATAGCTAAGAGAAGGATAGCATTAAAAAAAGATTGATAATAATAGAAATGACTTTTAATGCCATAGATTATGAGTTTTTATTCATAAAATATATCTATAACAATTAAAATTACAACAATAAAAGTATTAAAAGTCTAATAAATATTATGGTATATTTTCACTAACATACAATATATTTTGTTTAAAATAGTTAGTAAGATGTTAATATAGTACATTAAGAAAATCTTTTAAATTAAGCTTTGTGTATAGAATGTTATATTAATTTATAAAACATTCATTTCAACAATCTAAATTACGTAGAAGAATAAATATAGGTGATTTGCTTAACCATGAACCCAAGAATTACATAAAGTACATATCATTTATCATGTAATATGTTTTGTTAATTTGGTTTTAAGTACTTTAGCAGAGTCAAAAAAAAATTTAAAATCATCTAACATTAATAAAAATATATATTTTCATATGAACAAATTACAGACTAATGTACAACATTGTTTTATGATACGTTTAGTTCATTTTCCATAAGTAAATTCGTGTTCGCAGTTATTCAAGAATATTTTAATATAGCAACTAGGGGATTCTTTTTGATGTTTGGAGCCATTGATAGTTTTTCTATAATGCTGTAAACGATACCAAACTTAGAAAAATGTAAATAAATATTTGCACATCACCTACAATCTTTTGGTGTTAAATACCTTAATTACAACTAAAGAATTTTAAAGGAAAAGATAAGTTGCCAACAAGATGTATTCCATTTTATTTCTTAGCCTTTCAAGCCAGCATTACATAGAAAAAAGTTGAATATCTCCTCCATATTGTTTTAACTTGATCCAATGCACCACTTGATTTACATATCAATAATACAACTTTTTATTTGTAAGCTTTATTTTTTTCTTTTATCTTATTATTAGAACTTCAACTTTACGTCTTTTTCTATTTACACTCTTATAAGGACCATTTCCCCATAAGTTTAAATAGTCTTTTCAAGCTCAGTTAATAGAGAGGACTATAAACGAGATCCATAGATTAAAGAAAAGATAATGGGTTGTGAAAGATGTCAAAAGAAGTACTTTTTGAACAAACAAAGATTGATCTATTTTGATGTAAGGGTCAAGGGATTCCTAAAGGTTGAACTAATTTAAGGAAAATTAACATTTTGAAAGGCATAAGAATTATTGTCATGGTAGTGCAAATCCTAGCAGATTTTTTAGTAGATTAGTTTAGTTTTATGTTAACATAGATGGCTAAAGGTCTTGTTGTGGAGCATATGGATTTTATAAATCAAATAAGGAGAAATACATGCCTATTACATCATAAGTTGTTTACAAGGAGCATAAGGGTCTTCAGTTGGTAGATCATATGTTAGTTTTTTGATAAATACTTTTGTACAATATCATAAAAATTATTAGACGAACTTATACCAAAATTAAGCCATTTGTTTGCCATATGATAGAAACTTTTCTTTATTTTATGTATTCCAGTGAGATCATTTTATTTGTTGATCACAGCAAATGATGTATTCATAAAAAGACAAGTCAATCTTTGTTATAAGTCCAATTCCTTTCCATATACCCTTCTTAGACTTGTAGAGATTTTCAAACTCTATTATGTGACCCTCACTTATCTTTATCATGAAATTTTATTGAACTACATCAAAATAACTTCAAACAAAGGAGAAGTTGAAATTACTCTCTTGAGTCAATTTGTAGAATCCCAATTTAAAAGTTGATTCTTTTTTTGCATTTGCATTTTCAAAAGCTTCTCTCTTTCATTTCTCAGAAATGCAAAGATTCTTTTTTTTATTACAATTCTCTTTCTTCTTAGCCACACCTTTGTCTGACAAGAAAAAGAATTTAATTGTTAGAGAATTTATTATTTTTTTATTCAAGCAATGTTCAATTGGATTATTAAAAAAAAGTAATTCTAATTCACATTTTCTACAACATAAACTATAAGTGTAAATGCGAATTGCCTACAAATAACAAATTTTAAAAATTATAGTAAGTCATGTAATGTTTTTACCTTTATTTTTGTTTTACTATTAGTCTAAATATGAAAAGTTGGGTTAAACTATAATTGAATATAAAAGTTATATTGCACCTCCAATTAGAATTAAGACATCAATTTGGAGTCTCTACTTGATAAAATATTTTCTGGTACGCAATATGTCCTTAATATATTGGTTATTACATATATCTACGCATCTCTAGAAAGAAAATAATTTTAATAAGAAACTTACATTTTTTGTTAGCCTAGCCATGTCTTACCACATCACATCTTATTATTAACCTTTTAAAGGTGTAGTATGAAGTATATGTTTATTTAATCCTACTTCGTTATAGGAATTTGTAGTAATTGCAATGTGAAACTCATCTTTTGTTCTTTTCCTTTTGACTATTGTCATATTAGACATTCAACTACATAAGCCCATTTGCTCTTTACTTACCAAGTCCCCAAATTTTTATCTTCTTGACCTTGTACATTTTAATCATTAAATGATTTATGGAGTACCTTGTTTCATAATACAATAAAAGTTTCTTCTTATCTACTTTAGCTATAACACATCAAATGTTTTTAGAATAAAGATTTTCAATCTTTTAATAATCAATTTGTTTCTTAGCCCTTTAAGACTTGTGCTTCCTTGTCCCTACTCCAAAACTCTTTAAGCTGTTATAGAGAATTTAGTTAAATGACACTTGTGGAAAATTAATTTTTATAATATTCATTATCAAATTGCAGGCATTCATGGTTTTTTAACAAGCTCTCAAATTATTCCTTTTTACATAAGCAATGTATAATCTTGCTTTCTTTTCCCATGTAACATACATTGTTCAAGACATAGCCATTGATTTGTTCTTGCCATGCCTTATATGTTAAATTTGTTTCCTTTTAGATGAAATTGTATTTGAAATTTTACTTATATAAATATATTTGTCTTTTTACATGATATATGTCTTTCTTCAAAATTGTTAATGCAAATATAAGTGTAAACAATCCCAAATCATGTATTTTATAGTTATTTTTATGATGGTTATGCTACTTGCAGTCGTATGACATACTCTTCTAAACAATTATAAATATATAGGCAAAACAATGTAATCAAGCATTAATTTATGCCTGAAATACCATATTATTAACAAGAAAACCAAAACTATTGTTAAGATTTGTCTCAGCTTGGCTATTTAAAAATTTCTCACACACTAACCTCCATGAAAAAACATTGGAATTGTTACCTAGCATTATTAAACATATGAACACTTTTTTTTTCAATTTATCTTATTTCTTAAAATGTTTTGCTTTTATTTTATTATATTATATTGTCACTCAAATTCTCTTGTCATGTGACATTTACATATGTTTGATTTCATTATGGTACATTCCATCAATTTATGATATCTAAATATTAATATATTTACCTAATATAAACATAATATTTAATTATTACTATTTTCGTTTATTTAAGCTTTGTGCCTCATAGTAATTCTAAATGAGATCTAAAAGAGGACAAATAAACACTGGTGACCTCAATTCAATGAGTTTTATCGAACAAAATATTCATTTTATTTTTTTTAAATAGTTTATCTCTTAAGACTCTGGTATGCTTTATGAAGAATTTGAATTGGTACCTAATTTGACAATTAATTATATTTAGCTCAATTACTTTAGTTTCTTAGTATGCTACATTTCCATAAAAGTTTTCACATTTCTTTTAATATTGTGCTTTTATTTAATAAGAGTACTTAGGAACTCTGATTCTCATCTCAAGTGAACTTCACATTACTTTGATTTCATAATATTAAAATCTTCATTTTAACCCATTTATGATTTGTTATTAATTTACTAAATATAAAAATAATAATTTACTATTATTATGTTCATTTAATTTTTAATTTGTGGTAATTAAAAATGTTTTCGCATTGAGATTAAACAAATAGCATTAGACAACTCTCGAAGGGAGCTCTCAAATTTAATATTGTTTTTTATTTTTTTGTGACTTTTTATTTTCTATGTACTTCATGTGCTTTAAGAGTCTTTTGTATTCTTACCAAGTTTTACAATCAAGAATATTACACTTTACCATAGTATCCTCAATTGGAACTTTCTCGTACAACTGATATGTTTTTTTCAAAATTCTTACTTTGATTTGATTGCATTACTATGTAACTATAAATCTCTTATTGTGTGATATATAAATCACTTTTAAATTATTTATTTTTTCAATTTATGTAATTTCAAATTTAATAAATATTTATGTAATATTAAATAAATAAGTTGTTATTATTTATGTTTGTTCTTTTGTAATTCACAACAATTTCAAACAAGGCTCAATGGAGGTAAAATAAACATCATTCAAATCATTTGGATGTGCTCTATCCATCTAAGTGTTCACTTTTATTTTTTTAGATATTTTCTTTGATGTTTTGGCATGATTTTGCTCGTACTTTTGATTTTCACCAAATTTGAAGGATGAGGATATTACACTCAATTGTGATAGTATTGTACAATGAAACTTTCTTATATAAATTATATCACTTCAAATCTTTTTCTTTCATTTGCTTATATTACTATACAACTCTAAGTCTTATCTTATGTTGTAATTATAATGCTTTTATTTGCCTACTTTATGTTCCTTTAATACTTCACATATTAACACTAATATATATATATATATATATATATATATATATATATATATATATATATATATATATATATTATCTAAATGCTAAAATAAAAAATTAATATTATTTGGACAAAATCTATCTATATTATATTCACTTTTTAAATTTTGAAATATTTTTTTGCAGCATTGACATGTTTTACAAGCCATTTTGAATTCATACCAAGTTTTATGATCGAATATATTTCTCTAAATCTCCTTAGTGTCCAAAATTATGTTTTCTTGTACAATTTATCTCAATTCCTAAAAGCATTCATTCTAATTAGGTGATATTATATTTTATCTCAAAATCTAATATCACATAAGATTTACATTACTTTAATTTTGTCATATTACATTAACATAATTTATCTAATTTCAACTTTAATGTATATTTAATTCGAATTAAAATAATAATTTTTATTATTTTTTTATATTTTATTTGGTAATTTAGTGTAATTTTAAAGAAAGTTAGACTAAGACAAAACAAATTTTGTTCTTCACGCTTTATCTTATTAAATATTTTTTATATGTTTAAATATTTTGTTTACATTTTTATCAAGCCTTATTAGAAATTTTAATTTGTACCATATTTGATAATTTATTATGTTACTATCAATCTCATTAACATCTTTTGTTATGGCATTTATGCATAATTTATGTCATTTCTTCTAGGTTATCACTTTTATTAGTCTGTATTACAATATAACATCAAATCTCCTCTCATATGACCATTACATGTCATTTATTTTTTTTGTATCACATTGCTTCCATTTGTCATTTAAGATTTGCTACATATTTACTTTTTTTTTAAACAATAATTTATTCTTACTTATTTTTGAAATTTATAGTAATTCCAAAAAATCTTTGACTAACATGAAACAATTAACATTAGGCTTACTTAGACTTGCTTTATTAAATTAAATATTCAATTTTATATTTTTTATTTTTTTCTAGGTATTTACTTATATTATAAGATATTCTATTTTATAATTGGCTTGACAATTGAAGAAGTCACACACCATCTCATTAGTATTTTTAAATTCAACTTTCTCAAATAGTTTGTCTCATTTTTAAAATGTTTTTGAATAGATATGGTTACATTGCTATGAAACTCTATTTCTCCTTTAATTTGACCTTTACATAATTTTGATTTGGTTATATTATATTATTTTAATTTTTCTCAATTCAACTTTATTATATAATTACTTCAATAGTTCATTATTATTTATTCTTTCTTATTTTCGTAATTCATAATAAATAAAAATGTTATTCATTTAGACTAAACAATGATTATGATCTCGATGAGTTCCATCTATTTAAATATTTAATTTTATATTTTTACTTATTTATTTTTTATGATTTTAGCATGTATTATGAGGAAAAAAAAGCTTTTACTTATATGTAATTTGAAGATGAAGAATGTTACATGTGGTCTTCTTAGTAGCTTTTAAAGCGACTTTCATCTAAACTTTGTCTAAATTCTTTAAAGTTTTCGCTCATAACTGATTATATTATTATTTACCTAAAAATCTACACTCAAGTGTCTTTGCATTACTTCATTTGGTTACATTATATTATTTTTTTAATCTAATTTTAAGCTAAATTATTTATTTATTTATTATGAAAATAACATTTTATAATTACTTCTATTGATTTACATCCATAATTCATATAAACTTTAAATGGAGTCTATTTGAAGTCAAACAAATTTCATTGGGATCTCCCTGATAAGTAGTATCCAATCATATGTTGTTTTTATAATTTACACATTTTTATTTCTTAGAGTTCTAGCATGCAATATTCTCATGCAATTTATTTCATTTCCTTTAGGTTTTATCATTTCTTTGGTTGTAGTGCTATTATGGTATAATTCTTCTCTAATGAAAGCGTTACATCAATTTGAGTCGGATATGTTATATTGCTACAATTTTCTTTATTTTTGTTATTTATTATATATTTATGTTATAATAAAATAATAACTCTTATGTCTATTTGTTTTATAATTTCTAGTATTTCCAAATGTAGTATGATCCTGATGAAATAAAAATTACTAGACACATATTATTAAGCTTTATACAATTAAATATTTATTACTTTTATTAATTTTAAAGGTATTTTATTTTATTATGCTTTGGCATGAATTATGAGACCTTTTTATTGTTAGATGATTTGATGATCGAGATTATTACACTCAATCTAGTTAGTATCCAAGAAAGTAACCTTCATATAGTAATTTTCTTATTTCACCAAATTTGTTATTGTGATAAGGTTATATTACTAAATCTACATCTCCTCCCACATGGTCTTTGCATTACTTTGAATTTTTTTTACATTGTTTCGGATTATCTTGTTTCTATTTTAAAAAATATTTACTTAATATAAAAATAACAATTTATTTTTATTTATGCTTATTTACTTTGGAAACTCATAGAAACTCTAAAGAAGCTTTGATTAAGATCACATAAGCATCTTTAGAGTCCTGTTAATGAGCTATATCTAATTAAGTATTAAATTTTATATTTTAAAAGCACTATGTTCTAAGGTTTTAGTATGTATTATAAGTTGTTATGATTCATTCTTAACTTGGTGATCAAAGTTGTTACAATCATTCTCCCTATTATCGTGGAATATCATTTTTTAATACAATTTAACTCATTTCTTCAAATGTTTTGCTCTGCTATGGCTATATTACTTTGTAAATCTAAAAGACATCACATGTGAGATTTCAATGTCTTTGATCTTGTCATATCATAATAAATCAATTTATCTTATTTGAACTTTAATAAGTATTTACATTATTTCAAGTTGTCTCATTTAAACAATAATATACATTTCCTTAATATTAGAATAATAATTTATTTTTATTTATGATAATTTACCTTGATTTTTCATATAAATTCTAAATGAGGTCTAATTGAGAGAAAATAAATGTCATCAGACTCATCTCGATAAGCACCATCCAAAGCATAATTATTTGCTTCACCTTCATTAAAAGTCAATTGGAACTACTACATACTACCAAAGTAAAGGAGCATAAATAATAAAAAGTTATTATTCTAATATTTGAAAAATAATTATTAAATAAAACAATACAGTAAATTGATATAATCTTACATTAAAAAATCAAATCAAAATAAAAGTTGAAATATAATAGATTTAGAGTTTCATAACAATATAAATTAATTAAACAAAAACATTCAAGAAATGAAAAAAAAGGGTACCCAAATGTAGCATTACAAGATAATAAAGAATCAATTGTGTTGACCTTAATCATCACATCAAGCAAAAAATAAAAATAACTCCTTAAATATTCCAAACACATCCAAAAGAAAATATTTGCAAAAAAGTAGAAATCAAAATTTAATTTTACAAGGCCCGTCAAGCCATGTCCAATGGTGTTTACTTTCAGACGATTGTTCCTCAATTGGAATTATTCTTAATTAATAAAATAAATAAAAATAAATTTAAAAAGTATATCATTTTAATAACAAGAAGATATATATTATAGTTGAAATTAGTTAAGTTGAAGAAAGCTATCATAAGGAATTCAAAGTGATTTAAAGGTAACGTGTGAGTAGAGTTATACTTTCGTAGTAATATAACTAAATTAAAGTGTAAGATTTGAAAAATTGAGTCGTATTCGACACGAAAGTTACATTCCAAGAAACTAAGAGACGCATGTAACATTTTTTATTGTCAAATTTGATGTGAATCAAAATTAATCTTATTGCATGAAAATCCATAGAATAGAAAATTTCTAAAAGAATAAAAAAATATATTTAATTGGATATAATTGATAGGACTAGTCCAAGGAAGGTTTTCTTCATCTCGATTATGCTGCATTTGGAATTGTTTTAAGTCACGAAAGTAAATTAGCACATATAATAATTATTTACTATTTTTATATTAAGTAAATATATATTAGAACTATAAGAATGATAAATTTAAACAATATAATATAAGTAATTTCGTAGTAATATAACTAAATTAAAGTGTAAGATTTGAAAAATTGAGTCGTATTCGACACGAAAGTTACATTCCAAGAAACTAAGAGACGCATGTAACATTTTTTATTGTCAAATTTGATGTGAATCAAAATTAATCTTATTGCATGAAAATCCATAGAATAGAAAATTTCTAAAAGAATAAAAAAATATATTTAATTGGATATAATTGATAGGACTAGTCCAAGGAAGGTTTTCTTCATCTCGATTATGCTGCATTTGGAATTGTTTTAAGTCACGAAAGTAAATTAGCACATATAATAATTATTTACTATTTTTATATTAAGTAAATATATATTAGAACTATAAGAATGATAAATTTAAACAATATAATATAAGTAAATGAAATCAATGTAAAAGTGAAAATTGAGATATTTAGAGATACATGTTAATATAATAATGTAGTGGGAAAAGATAACATAAAATGAAATGAATTACAGAAAAATGTTCCATTCCAAGATACAAAAGAGATCGATTATAACATCCTCAATCATCAAATATAGTACAAATCTAAATATCTCATAATGTAAAAGAAAGTTTCAAAATAAAATATTAAGAATTATAAAATATAATTTCCATTTAGATTAAACTTGGTGAGCTTAAAAAAAATCAAACTAAATTAGTATAAATAATTAAAAATTATATTTATAATTTAAGTAAATATTTATTAAATTTGAAATAAAATAAATTGAAATAATGTAAAATAACGAAATAAAACAAATGCGAAGAACAATTAAGAAGAGTTTAGAGTTGCATAGTAATATAAAAACAATGCTTAAAAATTTATGAAATAAGATAAATTGTAAAAAAATCTACATTCTTGCATAGAAATGAGATTCACAAAAATATCCTCAAACTTAAAAAAAGTAAGAATAAAAATATATCATAAAGCATCGAAGAACACTTGAAAATACAAAGTTTAAAAATTTAGGAATTAATTTTTAGTTGGATAGAGGTCACAATGATGAGACGAATGATATTTGTTTCATATCAATCAAACTTGTTTGGCATTACAATAAAATTATAAAATTAATTAGCATAAATAAAATTCTATTATTATTTTAATATTAAGTAAATTTCAATAAAATTTGATAGGAGATTAAGTGAAGCAATGCACTATAACTAAATTTAAAGTAATTTAAAGGTCTCAAGGGACTAAATTAAGAGTTACCAAATAGTATAACCAAATAAAACAAAAAAATTAAAGAATTGACATAAATTGTGAAAAAGTTATATAACCAAAGATACTAAGGTGATCGAGTGTAAACCTTAAATTATCAAATCAGTTACTATTCAAAATGTCTTGTGTTGGTTATCAAAAAAGAAAAATTAAAAAATTGAAAAATATATAAATGAATAATTATTTGGAAACGACTCATTAGGATGAGTGCAATAATAGTTATTTTTTCTTGATTAGACCTCATTTGAAACTACTTTGAATTACAAAATAAAATAAGTGTAAAAGTTAACAGTATATAATTTTAATATTGATTAAATATATAGTTAATCTAAAATAAGATAAGTTGAAATAATGTAATATGACCATATCAAAATACTATAAGGGTGACATAGTAGAGGAAAAGAGTTACATAGTATTCCAAAACAAATGAAAGCAAAACATTTTAAATAATCAAATAAATTAGATGAAAAATATAACTTCCAAGGTGCTCAGGAGGTCGAGTGTAACATCGTTGTTCATCAAATACGGTATAATTTAAAATGACTCTTAAACCTTATCAAAGACATAGAAAATATAATAATTAAATATTAAAAATAAATATTTAATTTTATAGTGTTTATCCAAATGAGTTCGATGATTATTGTTTCATATCGATCGAAATTTCATAAGTATTACTATGCATTATTAGATCAAAGAAGCATAAATGTTAATAAATTATTATTTGAATGCTGACTACATATATATTAAAACTTAGAAGGGTCGATTGAAGTAATATAACAAAATAAAAGTAATTTAAAGTACACAAAGGATGAAGATTCGAGTGTCAAAATAATATTGCCAAATTAATTAAAAACATTTGAATAAATGACAAAATTTATGAGAAAGCTACATTCTAAGATACTAAGCATACCAAATACAGCTTCCTCCATCAAATCTACTACCATTTGAAATGACTATAGGGCTTGCCAAATCAATTGAAAATAAAATATTTTAAAAATGAAAAGCAATATTTTATTGGATAGAGCTTGTGGAGAGGAGAATTAGAATTTTTTTGTAATATAATAAAACTAAAGAAATATATTTGAGGACATAAGTTAAACTATAAAGGAAAGTCAGAACCTATTAAAGAGGATAGGTATAGCATCATCAATAATCAAATCAAGGGTGAATCAAAATATCTTATAAAAAATCACAAAATCATATAAAATATAATATTTAAAAATTTATAAACTAATTTTTAAATTTGTTATGATTCTAAAAGAAAATTTCAATGACATTTCATCATTATCAAATCACATTTCTAATTACTATGAATTACAATAATAAATCAGCCTAAATAATAATAAATTTATATTTTAAAACTAAATGAATCTATAATGAGCTAGAACATGATATTTGAAGTAATAAAATCAAATCAAATCAAAGTAAAATAATTGTCATCTAAGGCATATAGAGCCATGATGTAGTACAACTAAACTAAAGTAAACAAATTAAAAAATGAGAAACTCTTATGAGAAAATTACATTCCAAGATATTAAGTAGATCTTAAGTAACATTCTCGATCATTATAATATGCCAAAACAATACAAAATAAAATATTTTAAAAAACTAAATTTTTAAGGATAATTATTTAATTTCATGGAGATCATTGATATAAGTCAATAATGTTTTAGTGAGACTTCATCTAGAATTACAAATAAATTACAAATTTATACACAAATAACAATAAATTATTATTTCAATATTGTATTAGTATATAATTAAGATAAAAAGTAATAAATTAAGATGACATAATAAAACAAAAAAATATTATTGTAAAAGTCACATTTTAGGAGAAATAAATTTCTTAGTAACAAAAATAAAAGGGTTACATCAAAAGCAATTAGATAAGTTGTAAAGAAAAGTCATAATCTGAGATACTCAAAAGCATTAGTGTAAAATCCTTATTCAACAAATTTGCAATGAAATATAATATCTCTTAAAGAATCATCAAATGTGAGAAACTTAAATATTTAGAAATATTAAAATAATTGGTAAATTAGATAGAGGTTGTTGTGCTAGGACAAATGATATCTATATTTTCTAGATCATAACTCATCTAGAATTAATACAAACTAAAGAAGTACATAAGAAAAAAATAAGAAAGTAATATTTTAGATTTAATAAAATATAAATTAAAATTTAAATATTATAAATTGATTTAATAAAATAAAATCATAACTATGTAATAAAAAAATGACATGATATTTAGAGTTATATTATAATATAAATAAATTTAAAAAATGAAAACTTTGAAGAAATGAGTGAAATCGTACCAAAAAATGGCATTCCAAGATATTAAAAAGATCAAGTTTAATGTCCTTGATCTTCAAATCGATTATAAATCAAAATTTCCCATAAAGTATTCCAAAAACATAAAAGCTAATAATATTTTAAAATATATTTAACTTTATGAAGCTCCTTCTGATTAGTCTAGTGACAGCCATTTCGATTCTATAGTGCCTTGTTTGGAAATATTATAAATACACAAAGTAAATTAAAATAAAAAGAGTAAATTAATAATCTATTATTAATTCAATATAAAGGCCAAAAAAATGAAAAATTAAAGTTGTAAAATATAAACAAATTGAAGCTGTGTAAAGGTCACTCAAAAAAGGAATCATAGTACATTATAACATAGCCAAATCATGGAAAAAAAATTGAATAAAAAAGATACATGTCGTGGGAAAGTTGTATTCCAAGAAGCTATAGATGCCAAGTGTAAAATACTCAATACAAAAATCATGTACATATCAAAAAAATAAAATTTTACAAATATAAAAATAAATATATAATTAGATAGTGCTCGTTGAGATGTCTCTGATAAAGTTTTTTTCATATTGAATGGATAGTTAGGAGTTTCCATGAATCACCAAAGTAAACAAAAGTAAATAATAATAAATTATTACATTAATAATAAGTATATATATATATTGAAATTGAAATGGCATAAATTTAAGTACTGTAACATAAGAAAATCTAAGTGATGTAATTATCGTAAGATAAAAGAACTTTAGTTTCATTTAAAAAAAGAAAACTTTGAAGAAATGATGTAAATTTTATGTGAATGTTGCATTCAAAGATCCATAAAATGTATTAAAATTCTAGAAAATAAAATTTTGTAAAATTAAAAAATGATTTTTTATGTGGATAAAGCTCATCAAGATAGGTCAAATGGGATTGTTTCATCTCATTCAAACCTTGTTTTGAATTACTTCAAATTATAAAATTAAATAAGAGTAAGAAATAATAATTGCTATTTTAATATTAAGTATGTTTTTATTAAACTTAAAATTTAGGCTTGAAGTAATTATCCTAACCAAATTAATGTAATGTTAGGGTCACAAAAGAAATGATTTGGAGCTTTGTTGCAATATAGAAAAATAAAATGTGAAATTTCAGTAACTTATATAAATTACATGAAAGTTTCCCTTTGGCATACAAAGGAGAATAAGTTTATTATTCTTTATCATCAAATAAGTTATGAATCAAAATGGCCCATAAGCCATTCCAAAACCTTATAAAATAAAACATTTATAATTATGGAGACGAATATTTAACAAGATAGAGCTTGTTGAGATGTGGAGAATGATGCTTCTTCTCAATTAGACCATTTCTAGATTTACTATAAATTAAAAAAATAAATAGGCACAAATAATAACAAATTATTATTCTTATATCAAATAAACTTTTATTAAAACTAAAATAAGAAAATTTAAAAGAATGTAATATAATAAAATGAAGTTGATGAAAAGTCACACAAGAAAGGAATGATAACCAAATAAAAGTTAAATGTTTTGAGAAATGAGCTATGTTGCATTGGGAATATAGTAATGAGCAATATTAAGTATATTACATATAACATCTTGAATCATCAAAAAAGGTATGAATTGAAGTCCCTAAAAGTACTTAACAAAGCACATGAAAATTAATATTTAAAATATTAAAATAAACATTTAGATAGATCTCATTGAGATGATTTCAATGACATTTGTTTCAACTTGTACAAACCTTTCTTGGAAATACCACAAATCACCAATTTAAATAAGAAAACATAATTATGAATTATTATTATAATATTAAGTAAAATTATACTAAAGCTAAAATGTGATAACTAGAAATAATGTAAAATAATGAAATCAAAGTGACATAAATGTCACATGAGATGGGAAACATAGTTTCTCAATAATATAAGTAAATCAAAGTTTATACTTCGAAGAAATTATTTAAATTATAAATTAAACATTTATTCAAAGATACTAAGGGAATCAAGTGTGGCATTCTCAATCATCAAATTAGTTATGAATTAAATTATCTCATAGAGCATAACAAAATCTAAAAAAATATTTTAAATTATAGAAATGAATATTTAATAGGATCGGGCTCATCATGGCAAGTAGAGTGATGATTAGTTTGTCTACAACATACATCCTAAAAATTATTTTGAATTTTAAATAGCATAATTAAATCATTTCCATGAAAATGGTCACACTCAAGGAGAATTAGAGTTTCATAGATATATAGGAAAATCAATCAAAACACATTTGAAAAAGAGAAAAATTATGGTAAAATTGTCATCAAAGATACTAAGGAGATTGAGAGTAACGTCCTTGATTATAATATATTGTGCAATGTAAGATATCTTGTAAAACATGCCCAAACACTAACATGTAAAATATTTTAAAATATAAGATTCAATTTTTAATTAGATATAACTCACCAAGATTAGTCCAACAAAGGTTTTTGATCTTGACTTCGTCTCCTTTATATGTATTAAAAATAACAAATGTAAATGAGTCTAAATAATAAAGAAATATAGTTTTAAAAAATAAAGTAAATCTTTCTTGAAGTTGCAATGAGATTAATTGAAACAATGTTATAATATAACAAGGTCAAAGTTAAAATTTTTAATAAATAAAATAAATTATACATTTTGCATTCTGTAATAGTGAGAAGATCAAGTGTTGCATCGTCAATAATCAAATGTCCTATAACTTGTGATAAAAAAAACTAGATAATAAATTATTAAAAAATATAAATATATATTTAATTAGAAATAGCTCATCAAATGAGTTGAACAATGTTTTTTCAACTCAATCAAACCTCATTTGGAGTTATTTGAAATTACTAAGGTAAACAATAAAAATAATAACTATTTACTTTTTAAAATCTTAAGTAAATATATTTTAAAGAAAAACCTAAATAAATAAAAAGAGTATATTATATGAAAATTAAAATGATTTATGGGTCGTACAAGTGAGGAATTAGAGTTTCAAAACAAATAATAAAATCCAAAGAAAAAATTTAGAGAAGGTTGATAATTACATGGGTAAGTTGTATTCCAAGGTTCCATGGAGATTGAGTGTAACACCCTTGATTATCAAATTTACTACGAATAGAAATGTCTAAGTTTGCCAAAACCATAAAAAATATTTAAAACATTAAAAATAATATTGAATTGGATAGTGCTCATTGATAGGAGTCCAATGATGTTTATTTTATCTTTATATGACCTCCATCACAATTACCATGGCATATAATGGTTAGTGAGCATAAATATAAATAAATTATTTTCCCAATATTATTCAAATATAAACATTGATTCATTTAATTTATTTAGATAAGTTGAAACATGCAACACAATTTTTTGTAGTATAGTCATGAACAAAGTAAGCTTATCTAGCTTTGGTTTGATTATAATTCTATCTTATGGTGCATTTTGAATAGTATTTATTATTAAAAAATAATATCATTGATTTTTTTCAAGAAGCTTTTGCTTTCCTACTTTGAAACAAATTTATATGCTTGTAGTTATTATCTAAATGAGTGAGCATAAGATTTTCATTGATTATGATAGTATTATCAAGACAAAAGAGAAAACATATTCTACATAATAACATAAAAATTTGATGTATATATAATAGTATGGTTTGTCGGACTTAGGATGAGATGATCTTTTAGCTATTAGTAATTTAAATTAATAGTAATATGTCATACAAGATTCTTAATATACGAATATCATGTTTTACTTTAGTTTTTTGTGCTCAATGAAAAACGTATTTCTAAATTTCTTATCTTTAATAGCATATTTTTTATACTTGTATTCTGATTTTTTATAAAACAATTACACACTTGACCTTTTAAATACTATAATTATCAAAAAAAATATAAAATCCAACATGGACAACAAAGTATAAAATTACAAAAGCTTTGTATTTTAAAAAAATAAAAAAAATGATGCATGTAGCCATAATATTGACACTAAAATAGAAAAATGTATAAAAACATGTTAGTTAGATAATAAAAATATTTAAAAGATATTGGGTGACATGTTGGTAACAAACTTGTGGCAAAAACTTATTTTGACTTTTTAAAAAATGTACATAAAAATAATAAAAAGAAAATTATCTTGTGAAAAAGAATTTTAAATGTTCAAACTAATTAGCATAACATTTTGTTGAAGTATTATATTAGAAAATATTTTCTATTGTATAATATATTAAAAAAAGGATTGCAATCATTTTATTGAGTGATAGTATGTCGTAAAGAAATATTGCAAAAATAATTAAACTACTAAATAAATAATTTGAATAAGTATTTAAATATTAATACATTATTAAAAATTTGTTGTTTAAAAACAATACAAGAAATATAAAAATGCATCAAATTTGAAACATAATAAAGCATCCTTAATTTTTAAAATTAATTGGATAACACATCAAATTAAACTTCTATAAAATATGAGTATTAAAAATTAGATTTTTGGAAAAAATTTTTATTTTGAATGAGTTTTAAAAGTTTTTCATTATAAATAAAAATCTCAAATGAGTAAAATGAACTATGAAATATTAAATAATAATTTAAAACAATCATTAAGATAGCCAAGTCATTAAAACTTGATAATGTTAAAAATACTTATATGGTCTAGTAACAAAATACTTTGTAAATAGTCAAAGATAAACAATGTTCTATTAATATGTAGAAAATTTCAACAAAATACTGGCACAAAAGAAAATCATTATGATAGAACATATTCAAATTGCTAAAAATTAATTTCTCAATTCATTAACCAAAACGTCTACTTAAGAAGAATTATAAACAAATTTATGAAAAAAATTTACAAATAATACAAATGCAAAATGTTGAAATTAGGTTACATTGAAAGATAAAAAAAGTGGTTAGATGTTCCAAAAACAAATATGAACATTTGGCTCATCTTTAACCATTCTTATGATAAATATAGAGAAGGCATGTGACTACATAGATTGGCACTTCCAATGGTCTATCCTGTAAAATATTTGATTATTTGAGATGTGTTATGAGTAGGTTGTGTAATACATTTCAAAAAAATAATTACCAAATAAAGAATAATGATAACATGTGTAAGAATTATTCATTAAAAATTAAATAAATAAAAAATAGTTAAAATTGTTTTATTAATATAATGTAAAAAAAATATTTAATGTTCTAGATATTTTATTTTTTTACATAAGAAAAATTTTAAAGTATTCTTCAGTGAATGACTTCAAAATGCTCAATAAAATGTTCTATTAAAAATATGCTTCTTATTAGATAATGTAGAAAAAAAGGAAAGAGGAATTAAAGCATGAATTTTTTGTGCTATATCTAAAACTTCTAAAAATCTAATAAAGTTAAAATTATATAATTAAATTTTAAAATATGAATATATTAAAAAAATATTTCTATGTAAGGAAAACATCACAAATCTAAGGAACTAAAATATATACAAACAAAAGAAAATCTAAAATATGTACATTTATTTCAATAACATGCCTTGAAGTTGTTTTCTTTTTAAGAATAATAATATTCCAAAATTATATTTCATATTGAAATTTAAGGACCATAAATGAGTTATTATAATTAAAAATTATATAAATTTTATAGAAATTATAACATATCCAATAATTAACTTATGAATAATTATATTGTGTATAAAAACTACACAAAAGAAAAGAAACAATAGTAACATCAATAAAATAGGCATATAAATTATTCACATCTACACAACATTTCTAAATAATTTTATTTAATAAAACTACACATTATATTAAAAATTTTAAAAATGAAGATTTGAAAATACAAATATCCTGTAAAATAGTGCAATGATAAAAATGTTAAAAAGAATTCATAACATTATTATTATTAAAATATATATATATATTGTGGACTACATTAAAATTTTGATAAGAAAAATTTTCAAATTATTAATATTTTGAGATAATTAAGTAGTAAAGAAATAGTATAGACAAGTAACTATTGTAATTAATATCTCAAATCAATGATGTTTTATTGGACTCGTAAAATGTTTATGATAATATAATTTGAGATTTTCTTCTTCTTTTTGATACATCTACTTTGTTATTATGAAATGTTTTTCGTACTGGAGTGCACAATTGTGATAATTAGTTAAAATTTGTTGGATCTTTTGTATGTATCATTGTGAAAACTCCTTTTTCTAAGAATATTTTTATTTAAACTCAAAAATATTTTATATAACTTTTATTTATAAAAATATATTTTATATAATATTGTAATAGTTAATTTTTTACTTATAAAAAATATTATTCTTAATTTATACACTTTTTTTACAAATTTAATATTTCATGAAAAATCTATTCATTTTTTTATTTTTGTCAGCTCGTAAGACTTGCAATAAAAAAATTTTCATATTATTTTTAGGATTTTATATTATTTTTTAGTATTTTTTATTTTCTTTTTTTAATTCATTTATTTTATTTTCAAATTATTTAACAAAGTATGTTTTGTTTTCAAAATTTATCAAAGTTATGTTAATGGTAATTTTGAAATAATATATAATTTTATAGAATATTTTTACTGTCCTTACCAAGATACCAATTTCTTTGATATGTTACACAAACAATTTTAACATTTAAAATGTTCAATATTTTATACTATTGAAAATATATAATTGATTAATTTAAATATTATATTATACAAATATCTTTTATTTCTTCATTATAATATTTTATTATATAGTTTTTTCAATATAAAACTTGCATAACTAAACTAGTTTCACAATTTATGTGCCTTGTTATATTTGTAAAAATTCTTAAACATGATAAACATTTAGATATATTTATGCTTATAGTAATTTCCTATTTTTGTTTCAATATTTATAGAATTTTATTGAAGAATTTCATTCGTAAATTTAAAAGAATGCTTTAGGAACATTAATCCTTTTATTTCATCTTTAAAAATAAACTTTAAAATATTGAAATTTATGTAAAAATAAACAAGCAAGAAAAATAAGTAAATAATTTGGATAGTAGAATATCAATAATAATAAAAAAATCAATTCCTCAGAAATATGTTTTTAGAAATTTTAAAACATCAAATATAGTTATAAGTCTCGATAAAATAGCAAATAACAGTAATTAGAATTTTAATGTTTTTAAAAGATTTTATAATAAAAAATTATGTACGTAATGATTTGAATAACTACAAAGAAAATATGACCAAAATAACAAAGATCTTAAATTATTTGATAACTATTTTCATAGAATATTATATGGACTATATAAATAGTGAGAATATTTTATCAAAAACAAAAGTTATTTTGAAAGAAGTTATCAACATAATAGGACTTTTGAAATTATACAAAATTGATGTCAAAAAAGTTCAAAGAAATAAATGAACAATAATATATTGCATATTAAAAACTATATGTATGAAATGTTAAATTAAAAAAGTACAAAACTATAGGATAGTGATATATTTGACTATGTAAAATATTATATTTTAATAATTTACATAGGTTTTTCAGGTTTGTGCCTACATGAAAGTAAATAAAGAAAGCATGTGATTAAATTTTTTAATGTTTTAAAGATAATTAAAAATACTTAATACTGGTATCATAAAAGTGTAATTAAAAAAATATTAGATATTTAAATATATGTCATCAGTTTAAATAAATTAGCTACAAAAAAACTTTGTGATAAGTTTCTATAAATGAATAATAAAGAACAAAGAAAAGGCACGAAATTAAGGAAGCATAATATTAAAAACATTTAAGTTGTTTCCATAGTTTTATTTAAAGAATGTATCACAAACAGACCATATGGAACAAAAAAACATTAAAATTTTAAAACATTTAAAAGGTTGTTAAGGTATAAAAACATAATTCTTTCTATCCATTTTCTTTAATAACATATTTGTTTTCCTTTATTACTATAAGAAATTTTTAATACTCTACTTTATTGTAAATTTATTTCTTCTAGTTT